>BSBN01000768.1:0-714375 GCA_027924645.1 Cunninghamia lanceolata
CCTCTCCAACAAGTGCCTCGGCAATCAATTCATCTTCCTTTTCAAAGAACATTTTGATTCTTTCAATGGGGTCTTGAATTTCAATGAATGCCCCTTGATATGCAGAATTGGCATTTTTCTTCCTTTTCTCTGCATCCATTATCAATTTCCATTTATTTCTCAAGAAAAACACTTGCTGCATTGATTCACAATTTCTAACAGTATCCTCATCAAGAAGGACATGGTGTGGATATCCAGGCCTGCTAATTTTACGCCTTTTCTCATGAATAAAGCCTTCAGGATCAAAGAGCCTTATTTCCTCCATATTCATCCTATAACATTGCAGCATGAAACTGATCTAGTCTAAACCACTCTTGTCAATTGTAATAAAATTATGAAGCTTCAGAGATGCTGGATAAGAGATCCCTTCTTATGCTTTCTAAAATGTTCCTTATTTGTTGCATTCAGCTGTCTGATGATCTCCATAAATCCTATTCTTCTAGGCACAAATTTTGGTAAGGAATAGGGTGGAGCCTCACACCCATAGATTCTGATATAGGTTGTATTTTCATGTAAAAACTAATCTCCCCAATTGTGATTGATATTCAGATGGGGGGGTTCTCTCCATTGGTCTTAGAAAGTCCTTAATTTCCCTTTGGTATACTTTCTGCATTAGGCTCCAGGAATCCCATTACTTTCCTCACAAAATGCTCCCTCAAAGGTGACATAACTAGCATATTTGAAGTGCACATCTAGCATGCAGGTCCACATCTAAACTAGCATGACATTGCCTTCTGCATTAGTCATTCTCAAATGGTAATTCCTTGCCCCAATGGCCAGACAGAGAAAACAAAATCATGTGGCACATTAATGAATACCAAGTGAACCTTACATGGGGGCCTGGAGTATACATTTTGTTCTTAATGGGCATCATCTATTCATGCATCTTCTTTGACAAGTACCCTGCATAATCATATGGGCTTGTCAGCTTCATAATCTTGGATATATATTGCCATCATCATTAGAGATACTGACATTCTACCTGATGCATCTATCCCGAGCACTTGACACAATCTGTGATAAGTTTTAACAAAATATTCCATGAATAGGCTGCATAGGAGAGGTTCCTCTTCTATGACAGGGATTTTGATCAAAGCTCCATCAACCCCCTTCAATCTATGCTTGGCCAAGTTGTAAGATATGTATGCATACCTAAGACCTCTATATTTTTCTCTAAAATCATTCAAGTCTATAAGTATACCAGCAGTAGAATTAAGATTGAAGATAGTAGCAATGTAGTCCTTTGTGAATCTAATGATAACACTACCATTTCCAGACAAGACAAACATGGTCTTAGGGTCATACCTAGTTGCTACAGCTCTCACTAAGTCTGTGTTTATGAAGACATTAGGGGCATATCAATTTGGCCAAGTCTAATGTCCAAGCATGGTAGACTGAGGCTCTGTAGCCACTTCATTCATGCCAATGCTCAAACAGACTCCAAGCAGACACAGGGAGCCTAGCATCTCTACAATCAACACAAAGGTTGTATATTTTATCATTTCTACCAACCTCTCCTAAATTTGTCAAAGGTCTTTTAGATGAGCCAGGACACTGAATCATGATGTCTTCATCAAGGCTGCGTTTGGGAGGTCAAAGCTTCACCGAACTGACTCATTTTGTATTTTATTCAAGCAACCTAGGGTTTATGCAATTAACGGCTGCCCTAAATGTTTTAGAGAATTCTTACAGATAGAAAACTAAGTGCAGGGGAGAGACAATGACTTACTAGTTTTGGATGTCATAGAGGCTTTGAATTGCTTCTCTTTGCTTGTTCTAATGATTCTCTGGCTTTGAATACTATTGCTTCTTGAAGAATGACAGGAAATAACTTGAATTATGTTGTTATAACATCAAATTCCTGTACCACTCTATATATTAATGGAGATCGTGGCAACCATAACTCTACTCGTGCCACATGTCATTTGAAAATATTCAATTGTTTGCATTTTTTAATATGGACCGTTGATCTTTTGTTAACCTTTCCTGAAATCTACGGTTTTTGCTTCAGTGACTAGATTTGACAATCTTAGTCATCTTCGTTGACAAGTCATCATTCAATGGGAATGAGCCAAGTCCTTCAGCACGGACTGGATGCATGTCACCTCTTCGCGGTGTCGCAGTCAAGGAGGGCCCATGCATCTTTATGACACTTACTTTTTATATCAGTGGATGCCACGTGTCTCTATCTTGCCATCTCATGGTGAATATTCCTTCTGAGAAGATTCCCCTACGCTAGCGTGTAGCTGTTGGATCTAAACACTCAACACTAACATGTGGCTGAGGTAGACACTTCGCAGGCAAAGGTTACATAGACAGGTGGCAGCCTGTTGCCGCCAGGTATGACGTCATCTTGACATGCTCCGTGATGGTGCAATTTTCATTTTATAAGACTTTAGGAATTACTGGTGGGAACAAGTAACGACTAAGCTAAAGGGGACGGTCAACACCACGGACATCAAGACTTAAGGTTGTGACTTAAAGGATCGACAACCGGCAACAAACGGTCAACACAAGAACAAAACAATGGATTAATGTTTTCTATAAATCTTTAAACCCTACTCCTAAAAATAGTAAAACAAAATTGGATTTTGGAAATATTTACAAGAATAAGGATCCTAGATGTTTCTTAGGAATGCAAAATTAAAGGCCATTGCATTGTTTCCAACAAATGCAAACCACAAAAAATCTCAAAATAAAAAATCAATCTTTTTTATCCTAAACATAGGCATGGAAATTGCGATTTCCAAAAAATGTAGGGAAAAAAATCATACCCTTTTATAGAAGATTTAAGTCTAATCCTAGATTTAATTAAACGTTAAAGTACAAGGAGTTGAGAGTAGAATAAAAATAGTGAGATATTAAGTAATTAAGATAGAGAAATGAAATCGTTGAGAAGAAATACAAAAACTTATTTGATCTTTTTAGCATGATGTCAAATGTGAAGTGTGTGATTAACTAATGCATTATGAAAAAAAAAAAATATCTCTCTCTCTCTCTCTCTCTCTCTCTCTCTCTCTCTCTCTCTCCTCTCTCTCTCTCTCTCTCTCTCTCTCTCTCTCTCTCCTCTCTCTCTCTCTCTCTCTCTCTCTCTCTCTCTCTCTCTCTACTCTCTCTCTCTCTCTCTCTCTCTCTCTCTCTCTCTCTCTCTCTCTCTCTCTCTCTCTCTCTCTCTCTCTCTCTCTCTCTCCTCTCTCTCTCTCTCTCTCTCTCTCTCTCTCTCCTCTCTCTCTCTCTCTCTCTCATCTCTCTCTCTCTCTCTCTCTCTCTCTCTCTCTCTCTCTCTTCTCTCTCTCTCTCTTCCTCTCTCTCTCTCTCTCTCTCTCTCTCTCTTCTCTCTCTCTCTCTCTCTCTCTCTCTCTCTCTCTCTCTCTCTCTCTCTCTCCTCTCTCTCTCTCTCTCTCTCTCTCTCTCTCTCTCTCTCTAGCTTTCCTAGCTAGTTTTCCTTTTCCTTTCAATTTCCCTTTAGATCCCACCAATTTTTCCCTATTTTACTATTAATTTCCACCTCTCCTCTCATCATTCTTCCCATCCAATGAACTTTAGTTTTATCTTGTTTCCATTTCATCCTACCAATTTATATCATCATCCCTACTTTTCATGTCCTAGTTTCTTATTTCCATTTGCTTGTTGATAAGGGAGACAGATAGAGGCAAATAGGAAGAGACTAGAGAGAGAGAGTCCTAGTTTTCTTGTTCATTTCCTTCATCGATAAGGGAGAGGGAGAATTAATAGATTAAGGGAGAGATAGGAAGATATAGGTCGAATGATAGGGGAGAGAGGCAAGAGATAGAGAGATAGGCAGAGATAGCTAGGTAGAGAGAGATAGAGGAGAGAGATAGGGAGAGATAGCAGAGACAGAGGGGAGAGATAGGGAGATAGAGAGTGACTAGAGATCGAGATGTCTAGAGACGCAAGAGATAGGGAGAGATAGATAAGTAGAGAGACTAGAGAGGAGATAGATTGGAGAGATAGAGGGGGGGGGGGGAGATAGAGGGAGAGATAGGGAGATAGAGAGTGAGTGAGATGTCTAGAGAGGTAGGGAGAGAGATTGAGAAGTAGAGGGATGATAGAGAGTCGAGGGAGATAAGGGAGAGATAGGGAGATAGAGGTTTAGGGTTGCTTAGTCTGTTTAGGGTTTAGGGGTTAGGGATTAGGGGCATTATTTAAGGTTAAGGGATTTAGAGAGAGAGAGAGAGAGAGACTTCTTTTGATATGCAACTGTAAACCCTTATAAATAATGCCCCTAAACCCTAAACCTGAGCAACCCTAAACCTCCTAAACCTTAAATAATTCCCCTAAACCCTAAAACATATATAAACCCTAAATAATGCCCCTAAGCCTTGAGCCCTAACCCCTAAACCCTAAACACTAAACCCAAGCAACCCTAAACCTCTATCTCCCTATCTCTATCATTCCTCTACCTCTCAATCTCTCTCCCTATGTCTCTAGCCATGTCCCTTACTCTACATATCCCTATCTCTTCCGACTATGTCTCTGGCCATGTACCTCACTCTTTATATCTCCCTATTGGTCCTCTCTATCTAAACACTAAACCCTAAACCTCTAAACACTAATTAACCGTAAACCCTAAATAATGCTCCTAAACCTTAACCCCTAACCCTTAAACCCTAAACCCCTATCTCCCTATCTCTATCATCCCTAGTCTACCTCTCAATCCTTCTCCGGCCTATCTCTCTGGATATGTCACTCACTCTCTATCTCCCTATCTCTCCCCTCTATGTCTCCTCTATCTCTACCTATCTGTCTCCTCTCTCTCTCTCTTTATCTAATTATCTCCAAACCCAAGAAACCCTAAACCCCAAACCCCTAAACCCTAGATCCAAGCAACTCTAAACCTAGTCTATCTCCCTATCTCTCCCCTATCTCCCTATCTCTATCATACCTCTACCTCTCAATAATCTCTCTCCCTATTTCCCTAGCCATGTGCCTCATTCTCTATCTCCCTATCTATCTCCACAGTCTCCTCTATATCTCCATATCATTCCTCTCTCTCTATAAACCCTAAACCTCTAAACCTAAACCCCTAACCCATAAACAATAAACCCTAAACCCTAAATTATAATGCCCCTAAATCCTAACCCCTAAACCTGAGAAACCCTAAACCCAAGTAACTGTAAACCTCTATCTCCCTATCTATCCCCTCTCTCCCTATCTCCTTTGTCCCTCTACCTCTCAATCTCTCTCCCTATCTCTTTGGCCATATCCCTCACTCTCTATCTCCCTATCTCTCTCCTCGATCTCCTCTATATTTCCCTATTGGTCCTCTATCTCATTCTAAACCCTAAACCCTAAACCTCTAAACCTTAACCCCTAATCCCAAAACCATAAAACCTAAACCCTAAATAATACTCATAAACCCAAGTAACCATATATTAGGCACCAAATTAGGTGCTACATTTGGTGCTAAACTATGCGCTAAGTTGGGTGCTAAATCAGGTGCTCAAGTAGTTGCTAAAGTAGGCACTAAAATAGGTGTTAAGTAGGTGCTATAGTAGGTGCTAAAGTAGGCGCTAAATTGGGTGTTGATTAGCACTGGAATTAGCACCTACTTGATCTGATTGGCAAAAAATACCAAAAATAGCGCCATCCCGATAAATAGCGCCAACTTTTTGAAAAAATTGGAGAAAAGTACATTAAAACAGTGGGTGGGAGGGAAAAAGGGAGCTAATCATAGGGATTTGTTGTAGTGATTTCATATATATGAGAAAAAGAAAAGAAAAGAAATCATTCCTGTCTTCCATGCATTAATGTGTCTTCTGTGCATTTATTGTCTTCTCCATGTTCTGCATGACTGTAACTGTCTTCTCCGTGTTTTGTGTGCCTGTCATTGTCTTCAATGTGCTTGGCGTGTTTGTTGTGTTTTTTTACCATACTTTAATGCATGTATTGGCCTTGCGTTTATACATACATTAAAGTGGGGGCTAAATGTAACGTCAGAAAATGTCTCCTTGGGGGCTTTTCCCTCTTTAGGTTTAGCTTCTGGGTCTTTAGTGTGCATTTAGGACATCTTGCATCATAATTCAACATCTCGATGGAATGAACCCTAGTTGTCATGACAAATGGGGCCTAGGGGGACCCCTTGAACTTAGCCCTATCCAAAATAGGGGGGGGACTTGGGCACCCACACCCTAGTCCTGCCCTATTTTGGGTCAGGCCCAAATTTGAAGTGTCAATTTATGACCGTTATTTGGGTCCTATGCCGACACAATAAGTTTGAATTACGAAATTCTTGGCAGGAGTGTTTGTAGTTGCATATAAAAGCATGTTTAGGCATTCATTTGTAAACTAGAGCATTACTAGATGATCATTAGATGGCTATTGTGAACTTTATGCATCCTAAAGGTGATTGAAGGCTTTCGTTGTGTTGCATGAGCATATTTGTGTTGTCTATGTGTTTGTGTTTGCATATTTGAGCATCCATCTCCTCATGGAATGAAGAGTTTCTTCCTCCCATGAGATCTTCACTACAAGGTGATATCTATTGTGATTATTGAGCATTTATCATTTAGTTTTTGCCTCTGCCTCAAGGCATGCACTCTCTATCTGACAACGGTGCTCGAAAGGCTTGAATGTCTCTCCGAGGCTTGACTGAGGCAAGCCTCTAAACACCACAACCCCCTCCCAAAGTTTTCATGATTACAAGTTACAGGTTGGAGTTGCAGGAGGGTACAACAGAGTGTCAGGATTGCAGATCAGTGAAAGAAATAGCTACCTGGACTTGGGCACCCGCTCATTAATCATCAAAGTTCTGCAATAGAAAAATCTCTAATACAACAGATACAGGTTGCAGACCTTGTTTCCAGATCTCAACAAAAAGTAGGGCCTTGGACTTGGGCACTTGCTCTTTAGTCCCTAACTTTTCCACCTTGGAACCCTGAAAATAAGTGCACAGTTATTTGATATTTTACATCTTTCTGCAAAAGCATTTTCCATAATTCATCTGTTTACTGTCATATTTGCATAATTAGGGGTTTAAGGTACAATTGAGCATAAGAGAAGGAAATTGTCAATCTAATCATAAAAATCCAAGTTTCCCTACATCTCAATAGTGACCTAGGTTATGATAGTACATTGCAACTTGACTCTAGATCCTTGAATATAAGGGTGAAAGGAGGATATACACAAAAACTATCAAAAACATAACATCAAAAACTCACCCTTTACACCTTCTAGGGCAAGAAAACTGACATAATATCGACCATTAGATCTGTGACCTAATGACGAATGATCCAGATTTACAATGATAAAATATAAATAAATGTGGTTTCCCCCACCGGGGCGTGCAGCCTCCGGACCCCTATCAAGGAATGATCCCCCCGGACCCCTCACAAGGGGGAAACCCCCCTGCGATCCATTGTCATGGATGAATTAGCGGCGGGGACTCGATATACATATGTGGCTAAAACAAGATCGTTGCTGGTGAAACCTTTCATCCCTTATGGGTGATTTACAAACAACATTAGGAGTAATTAATTACATAGGATTTATAAGGTTGATGGCACCTTAATCCTAACACAATAAATAGTAGTTGAAAGGAATTCCCTTGTGGTAATCAACTCTTTCAAAAAAGCATCCCACCCCAATTGGAAACTTCAGAGGTTTTTGGAAGAGGCTCTTACTCTCAATTAGTAAATGGAATTTGTTTTTACACATTGTCATAGAGTGTCTAGTGATATAGAAGATCTTATTGCCAATTTTGGAATTGATCAAGAGCCTCTTACAACTCTTTACAGTGGCCTTCCCTCCTCATGGGTTGGACTTAACACTTATTTAAATTTGTAGCGAAAAAATTACACCTTGATTATAATGTATTAACCAAGGGAACTTTTCACTACAACTACACTAGGATCCTATTTAATTTTGCTATCTACTTGTTTTTTATAGACCAACATTAATGCATCCTTTTTGCACTAAAAGATAGAAATAGAAACTATGCTAGATGCTGGGAAAATAAAAAAGAATCTAATAAAATACATGAAATAAGCTGATATAGATAGAATTTGCAAATTTTAAAATATAGAACTAAAAATGAGGGACACAAAGGAACCTGGCATCAAAGGACAAAGCTCATTGCCAAGGATGCCAGTACATCACGTTATAGTCCTAAAAGTATGAAAAATCAAAAGTCTTGACTCTGTTTAATTTATTGTCACCTACACAGCACAACTACAACTAGGATACTAAACGGTAATCTCAAGGTGACGAGAAATAAACAAAAATTGAAGAGAGATGTATAATTAACTTGGAGAGAACAAAATGAACATCAAGAGACATACAAGGGTTTGGGTGAGGGATCACAACACTCACATTGAAGGAATGGAGATCCTCACTAAAACCACTAACCTGCAAGAGAAATTAAAAAAATGGTTTTGGCTTCTTGGGAGCTTGCCTTCAAGTCAAGCCCCTATTTTGGCCTTTCGACCTCCACGGGCAGCCAAGATGGAAAAATCTTGAAAAACAGTGGGTGTTGCAACTTTCTATGTGCAAATAGAATGGAATAACATCAATAACAATGTATATATATGAAAGCAAAACTAATCTACTCGAAACCCAAGTGAGAAAACTAGTGTAATAGCTTTGAAGAGAGAGGAAGATGAGGTAACCACACAATGCCATGAGAAATAATGGATTACACTACAATAAGAAAAAAAGAGAGAATAATATGAAACCCAATCACCTGTTTAATGGAGGTGTAAATTTCCTAGTTGAAATAGAATAACCCAGGAAGCAATGGTCTCACAAAACCCTACAAAGGAAGCCACAAAACCCCAAGAGATCTCACATGATCATGAACAAAGTAGCACAGCTACAAAAGATCCTTGAGAAAGCACAATAAGATATTGCAGGAGATCACAATGAGAGAAAAAATTCACAAGTATTCACCAAGTTGTAGAGAGCCAAAGATTGAGTTCAAGAATTTGCTTGAGAATGGAAGATAGATTCAAAGTTACATGGAGAGAGGGAAAAAGGAGGAACAAGGTCAAAGAAAGACATTCTAGGAGGCACAGAGGCATTACGATAATCTTGAATCATCACTGATCGTGGCCAGTAACACCCAAAAATGGTCACTTGGCATCACATAGGCACATGATGCTAACATGATGTGCAAACATCTGTGCTAAGTGCTAGTGCCTAGGTGACTCTAGCTCCTAGTCACATGCAACATCATAGGACAATGAGAATAACAATGTACTAAAATAGATTTTCACAAGAATGAACACAAAGGGTAAAACATAACATAAAAGAATATGTGTGGTTACAGGAAAAGACTAAGACAAGGCCAAAGTGAACCTAAAAACATACTAGGGGAGTGAACACCAAATGGGTGCAAAACGTAGTGTGAAATTGCAAGGGTATATAATTTTTGACATTACATTTAGCTCCCACTTTAGCAATCTTATGACCTTAGGTGATACACTACACTAAATTACAAAGGAAATAACATCATAAATATTACCTCAAAAAAGGATATTGTAGAGGCTACAGAGAGTTCTTCAAGTGGAGGAGTGAAGCCCCCATGCTGAAAACTTGCAAAACTATAGTATTAGACAATATAAACCTACACAAGAGGCAATGTCAAAACCACATATATAAAAAAATTATTCTAAAGGATTATATCGAATATGATTTGCCTAAACATAAATTTTAGCAAACCATATAATCTAATGCACATTCTACTAAAAATTACAACAATTCTAATACAAGTCACACACAAGAAAGCAAAAAAAGTAATGTAAAAAGGGGCATTTCTAGCACACTAAGAGAGATAGGAACCATACCAAACTCTTTTGGGCCACAAGGATGAACAAACTATGTTGTTAGGTGACTCACAAAGAGTGCCAAAAAGTAGATAAATGGAGCACTACTAGCTTGCATTATGTCACTAGGTGGCTCACATGTTAAACAATATTAGGGATTACATGGACTAGCATGGCTAGGTAATCTCAATAAAGGTGGTCAGTCTAAGAAAGTGGATCTACATAAGACCACAAGCTACTAACATTGCAAAAAGTGAATTCTACAAAGAGTGAACATTACAAAGAGTGAACGCTTCGAGGAGTGTACCATCAATGTGGTGTGTGATAGTGAAAAGCATAAAAGTATGCCCCCACCTTAAAGTAATTGCATAAAGCAATAGTATGCAATTGATTTTGAGGTAGAATAAGGGGAAGAGAGCTTTAGGAAACATATCTATACGGGAAGATATGTTTGCAAAGCTGCATCAAGAGAAAGAAGATGACCCCAAGAAGAGGCAACAAGGGTGATGATGCAAGCATAATACACAAAATCTTGTGTAAGCATGGTATGACACTATATAATGCAAACACATGTCACATAAAAACAAGCAACATCACCAAAAACACAAAGGGATCTATGTGCTTTGGGGTCAGTATGCATTTTTAGGAAGGGAATCATCAAGGGACAACTGAGAGAATCATCATCATTCCTTAAGTACATAGAACTACAAGCACAAAGGAAGAATGACAAGAAAATAAAAATTTTGGGTCAACATGGAAGGAAGATAAATCTTCCAATGCTTTGCATCATCCCCTCAATGTCATGCCCTAGAACATTGTGAAACTGACAAAAGGCCTTCCAGTCATAAGAAGACAACAAAGGTTTGTGGGTGTTAAGGGGACAAATGGGTGGAAGTTGCACTAAATTGTTGTTTAGCAACTACTGCAATATTGAATAGAGAGACTTCACGAGAGGAGTGAATTTATGATTTTTTGTGTTTTTAGAGTAGAGAGGGCTAGAGAAACCTATGAAGGTGTTGCAACCACTACATTATTGATCACTATTGAAGCATTATTTTTGAAAAAAAATATATTCTTTTTATAGTTGTTGAATGAAGAAGAGGCACTAAACTACCCAAAAGGAGCCAATGAGGTGGGCACCTCAAATTGTTAACTGATTGTTGATAATCACATAGCGTTGTGCATAAGTGTGAGAAAGGTGGATAATTCATCAGAAAAATCGTATCCCTAATCAAAGGTTGTAGGTTTCCAATGAAAACTTGGTGCATGTATGAATCTAGAAGGGTATAAGGTATTTGTGAGAAGAGTGCTTGATACCTACATATGAAATCAGTAACTTTCTTATTTACTCCCTAGCGACAATGGATGAGGTTAGTAAAGGTAACCTGAGGCCCAATGTTGGCCTAGAAATGCTACAAGAACTGATTAACCATCTACTCAAAAGAAGAAATAGAATGATTAGGAAGAGAGCAAAACCAAACCAACGTGGTGTATTTCAACAATCATGAGAATATCTTGGCTAATAATGCATCCTAGAAGATAAAGTCACTACACAAGGCAATGAAGGTTGATACATGCATTTGGGGATCACCTTTCCCAGAATACTTTTTGAACCATGGTGTCTCGAAGCCCTGAGGGAAGGGGATAGAAATAATGGCAAGTGATAATGGATTGTGTCTACAATAGATGAGAATAAGTGGCTATGTAGATGAGGTGGATAGCAAAGCAAGTTGCTATTGCAAGGATCCAAGGTTCTAGAGAAGTTGGTTAATGACAGGGTTGATAGAATGCATAGATGCAGAAAGAGGAGTAGACACAAGGGGAAGGGATAACTACTGAGAAGCTCCAAGTGCACCAATAGGAAAAGTAAACTGCAAGGGATGTGAAGGTGGAATAAACCCATATTGGTTTATGGGATTTGCACCAAAGCCAGATAAGCTAGCATCAACACTTGTTGTGCAACACTTATCACCATATTTGAAGATGTGAAAGTTTGTGTGCATGAACTAGCCATAGGAATAGAAGGTTGATTACTTGTAATATTGGAATGAAAGTCTTGAGGTCCCAAATAGTAGCTCACCAATGGTGGTGTATCGCTATGCATGATATGGATAATACCACGTAGGAAGTCAAGACCATTAGGGTGATCAGTTAACATCATGCAAAAAGTGTTGACCAAAGGGATAGCAACACTAGGAAAGTCCTCATGATGTAGGTGATCCTAGAAGTCCACCAAATGATAGTCTAGATCATGGATCTACTTTGATGGAACATAACCTAATGCAGCCTTGTGGTCGAAAGATGCCTCGATGTCATGATAACTAGTCACTAGAATAGTCATGAAAGATGACAAAGAAGGAAGATTTGTGATAGCAAGATCATAAGAGAAGTTTTACAAATCTAGTGTTGACCTAATTGGAGTGCTAGGAGCACCAAAATGAGTCATGTTAGAACAACACAAACTTCTACAAATGATATAATCTAAATGAGATGATTGAGTCATGAAGCTCATAAACCAAGTTTTAGCCTCACAACATACAAGAAACTGTGATGAGAAAAAATTTATTGTTTGAAGTGTTCAAGAAAGTAGTTGAAAGTTTAAAGCATGTCAAGTTCACCAAAAATTTAGAGGAGGTAAAATTACACCTTGAAATTAAAATGTATTAACCAAGGGAACTTTTCACTACAACTACACTAGGATCCTATTTAGTTTTTCTATCTACTTGTTTTTGATAGACTAATGTTAACAAACCCTTTTTGTACTAAAAGATAGAAATAGAAACTATTCTAGATGCTAGGAAAATGAAGAGAAGCAAATAAAATATTGGAAATAAGTTTCTACAAATAGAATTTGCAAATTTCAAATATAGAACTAAAAAGGAGGGACATAAAGGAACCTGGTTTCAAAGGATGAAGCTCACTTTCAAGGATGTCAGTGCATCGTGGGGACAATTTCACGTCGCATTGTAGTCTTGAAAGTATGAAAAATTAAAAGTCTCAACTCTGTTTAATTTCCTATCACCTACATAGCACAACTACAACCAGGATACCGAACCAATAATCTCCAGGTGATAAGAAATAAACAAAAATCAAAGAGATGTGTACAATTAACTTGGAGAAAATAAAATGAATAGAAAGATAAATAGAAGGGTTTGGGTGAGAGATCACAAAACTAGTGTTGAACAAATGGAGCTCCTCACTAAAACCACTAACCTGTAAGAGAAATAAAAAAATGGTTTGGGCTACCTGGTAGCTTGCCTTCAGGTCAAGTCCCTATTTTGGTCTTTCGACCTCCATGGGTAGCCAAGATGGAAAAATATTGAAAAAGAGTGGGTGTTGCTACTTTCTATGTGCAAATATAATGGAATAACATTAATAACAATATATGTATGAAAGAAAAACTAATCTACTCAAAACCCAAGTGAGCAAACTAGTGTAATAGATTTGAAGAGAGAAAGGAAGATGAGGTAACCACACAATGCTATGAGAAACTATGGATTACACTACAATAAGGAAAAAAAAGAGAGTAATATGAAACTAAATCACCTGTTTAATGGAGGTTCAAACTTCCCAGTTGAAATAGAATAACCTAGCAAGAAATGGTCTCACAAAACCCCATGAAGGAAACCATAAAACCCTAAGAGATATAACATGAACATGCACAAATTAGCACAACTAAAAAAGATCCTTGAGAAAGCACAATAAGAAGCTGGAGGAGATCACAATAAGAGAAAAACTTCACAAGTATTCACCAAGTTGTAGAGAGCCAAAGATCAAGTTCATGAATTTGCTTGAGAATGGAAGATAGATTCAAAATTACATGGAGAGAGGGAAAAAGGAGGAATAGAGTCAAAGAAATATGTTCTGGGAGGCACAAAGGCATTATGAGAATATTGAATCATCACCGAAGGTGGCCAATAATGCCTAGAAATGGTCACTTGGCACCACATAGGCGCAAGACACTAGCGCAACGTGCAAACGTCCACACTAGCACTAGTGTCCAAGTGACTCTAGATCTTGGTCACATGAAACACCATAGGAAAATGAGAATAACAAGGCACTAAAACAAATTTTCACAAGAATGAACACAAAGCGTCAAACATAACACAAAAACATATGTATGGTTAAGGGAAAAGGCTAAAACAAGGCCAAATTGAACCTAAAAACATACTAGGGGAGAGAACACCAAAATGAGTGCAAAATGTAGTGTGAAATTGCAAGGGTATGCATTTTTCAACATTACAAAATTACCATCCCCCATAGTTCTTTTGTTATTTTATCCCCTTGGACTACTTGGTCCCTTCAAAATTATGATGGAGGATATTTATTATGGTCATTATATTTAAAACTAGAATAATATGTGTTTATTTTGTATCCAATAAGTTGATGTGCTTCTCCCCAGATTTAGGATGTATGTGTAGGAGGATTGTTAAATTCCCTACATATTGTGGCTTTTGGCATTTTTTTTGAATGGTGGTAAATTTTGTAGGGTGGTCTCCTCATGTTATCTATGTGACTATTATTTGGGTGGATTGTTATTTGATAGTCACTATGATATGCAAGTGAGAGCCTTATAAGGTGTATGACCTCTATAAAAGAGGTCATGATTTTGATAAATGTCTAGACTCTCCATATTCATCTATAATGGCATGGTGGCCTTAGGGTTTGTCAAATTTATTTTAGGAGATAATATCTTAGATGTGATGGGACCTCCATATTCAAAGCCCTCCATTTGAGAGGATTTCATTACCAAGTTGGTTGTTATTATCCCTAATGTATCACAAAGAATTTGGATTCCCTATCTTCTATTTCCAGCGTAGTTTGGAGACATGAAGGTTCTAATCAATGTCTTGTATATTGATGACATGTTGTTGATTGGTAATAAGTGTATGATTAGGGAGATCAAAACCTATATTTTGGTGCCTTTGAAATGAAGGATTTAGGGATTGTAAAATACTTTTAGTATGGAGATAAATAGAGGTTGGGATGGCAAAAATCTTTGGCTTAGCCAGAGTAAGTATGTTTAGACTATTTTACTATGACTTGCTATACAGGACTATAAGCCAATGAGTATTCATTTACCAATAGGCACTAAGTTATCTTTGGATCAATGTCCTAAGTCAAATGATTATTTTGAGGGTATGTATGATGTATCTTATGCTATTGTTGGAGGTAGCTTCATATATGCAATGGTTTGTACTAGATTGGATGTTCATGAAAAATAAGTGTGAACAAGGTAAAATTGCAGCTTTGTTGATTTTATTTCTTTTCAAATCTAAAAATTAATCATGTGTGGTGTTGCAAATCTGAAAATTACTTTCAAGATTATCCAATTTATATGTGTTAGTGCTTAGTGAATTTAATAAATAAGGTATGAAGAAATTATCATAACATGTGACACAAGATTTACGTAGAGAAACCCTTACAAGAAAAAACTTCACACCCAAATAGATCCAATGATTGTATTAACTTTGAAATGGTTTGAACAATACAATAATTCCTCTCTAGATTTTGGCAGCACTTCGTTACTCCTTCAACCTGTAAAAGTCTCTCATTACCTGTAATTAATTTCTCATCATTTCTACCAACTCAAGGCATCATTATATAGAATCCATGTATCTCAAAATATAATAAATTATATCCAATAACATGAGACAAATCCTCATGCAAAATCCAAGCACCCAATATAGTGAACTCCAAAGCTGCATAGTAGAAATCACCATGTTAACAGCAAGTCTCAAACATGGGCGCCCAGCGCCCAAGTTGTCCCATTCAAACTTAGTCAACTGAAGTATCATGTCACAATAAAAAAAAGAACAACTAAAAGTCTCAATATTGGGCATCCAAGTTGTCCCAATCCATTTCTGTTAACTGAAGTACTCCAACACACATCAATGTCATGCAAACAACATGCATGATTGATGTCCCCAATATTATTTTGTAACAACCTGTTTTGTAACATGCAAGAGTCATGCAACCACCTATAGCATCATGCAAGAGTTATCCAAAAATGATCCTATGTTAGAGTGTAATGCAAGATACATGCAACACCATATAAGTGAAATACAACATGGAAGCACATGCAAGTGACATGCAACAACATGCAAGTACATGCAAGTTCATATAAGCGACATGCAACAACATGAAACAACATGCAAGTAACATGCAACAACATGCAAGCTCATACAAGTGACATGCAACAACATGCAAGTCCATGCAAGTGACATGCAACAACATGCAAGCACATGCAAGCTCATACAAGTGTCATGCAAAAACATGCAAGTCCATGCAAGTGACATGCAACAATATGCAAGTCCATGCAAGCTTTTATGAGTTCATACAAGAAATATTCCAATATGATGCATCTCTAACTCCACTAATAACTCCCACATCATATTCATGCAAAGTGTACCAACATTATCCACTCATGCAAACAAAAAATCAAACTCCTAGTCTTCATTGGAAACACCTCCAAAGTGAGCGCCCAAAATAGCTCCCACCTCCTAGGAAGTATCACCGAGTTAACATAGACTTCAAGAAGTCAACACAAAGTCTCCATGGGCTCCACTTCCAAAGTGGGTGCCCAAATTGGGTCCTACCTCATAGGAGTTAACTACAACATGTCATAGTGATATAATTAAATATTATTTTATCTCTTAAGTCCCTGTGTTGGAGAACACTTTCCAAGGACTTTGGAGACACATGAAATGGATTAGGATTGCAAAGTTAATGACAACTTATCCCAACAGTTCCCAAGCAGTGGGAGTTCTTAGCATGTCTATGTCTAGCCATAGTAGAGAGCATTAGAATTATGTGAAAAGGGTATTCATATATTTGTGACTATTATGGAACTATTGATGTCAACAAGTTGCTTGATATACATGAATTTATAGATTTAGATTAGGATGGTGATTCCGATAGTAGGAGGTCTATGAGTAGTTATGTGTTCACTTTGTTTGGAGGCGCAATTAGATGGATGAGTAAGAGGTAACCCCCGCCATGGTTGCATTATCCACTATAGAAGTAAAGTACATGACTGCAACACATTCTTGTAAAGAAGCAGTATATTTACAAAGGTTGTGTTTAGGTATCACATTTGAGTATAGATAAGCCATGATTAGATGTGAAAGTCAGAGTGCTACATGTTTGGTGAAGAATTCAATGTACTGTTCTTATACTAAGTATATTGATGTTCAATATCACCTTTTTTAAGGATGGTAGAGTCATGATATAGAATGTTGACCCTATGGATAATGTTGTGAATTCTCTCACTAAGCCAGTGAGCATAGATAAGTTTTGTTGGTGCAAAGAGACTATGGGCCTTATTTGTTCATGTAAAGAAGTTGTGGCCCTTAGCTCTTCTAACACTTGGTTTGTTCATTTTAGTTTCCTCTTATGTCTTTGCAATGTAAACGTCAAGTGGAAGAATGGTAGGATTAGGTGTGCAATTTACCTTGCAAATGCTAACTCTTGATTAATTGTAATTATCCATGTAGATGATAAATAATATATGATAGCCAAACATCATGGAGTAGGCTAAATGAGACACCCATGTGAGGGTGGGGACAATATTTATATATTTATTATTCTTTGGGATTCTTTCTAGAATATTGTGTAAGAAGGCATTGAATAGTAAGGTTACTTGGAAAAGGGTCAAATTGAGAGTTGTAGAGGATCTTCCCAAGATAGGTGTGTGATAGGTGTAAAATGTAAATGCAAACATAAACAAAAGATGAAAAAACAAGTACAAGTTACCTTCCTTTTGCACAAACAAATTGCCTACACTGATCAAGCAAATTGACGTTGCACCCAAACTCAATTGATTGCTCTTTTCTCTCTAATTATTGTGAATTGCTCAATTAAACAACATAACATTGTGATGTGAGGATGACAAGAGCTAGAGGGATTTCTACAGAGTAATGTTGTATGAAGATCGGAGAGGAGTAACAAGGAGAATGAGGTTTCTTTTATAGACCTGTGAGATAATAGATCTATGGTTGAGGGTGATCAAAAAGATCAACAGTTGAGGATAGTTGAGAGAATGTGCGCGAATGAGAGAAGGACAAGTGTCCAAGCTCCTTCATGCATCAAGGGAGTTAATAGCTTTGATTGAAGAGTTGACTGAATTGATTAATCAGATGACTGAGTTGATTGATCATTGAACTAAATTGATTGATTAGTTGACTGAGTCAATTGCTTAGTGAACTCAATTGATTGACTAGTCAACTAAATTGATTGATTAATTAACTAGATTGGCTAACCTGTTAACTGATTTGATTGATTTAGTTAATAGGATTGACTGATTAGTTATCTAAATTGATTGATGAGTTAGCTCTTTTGATTGATTGTTAACTGATTTTGATTGGAGAAATTTATGGTGGGTGAGGATAAATGGGAAATTAAATAAATAATTATTTAATTTCATGTGCACATGGGATAATTGAATTAAATATTAATTTTAATTCAATTTGGAGGAAATAGATTAATTAAATAAATATTTTTGAATTTATTTAAAGTGGAGGGAAATTTGAATATTTAAATAAATAATTTTGATTTTATTTATTTAAATTGGACAAATAATGATTTATTTAAATGACTTGGATTATTTAATTAATTTAGAGGAATAAAAATGATTTAATTAAATAATTGGAATTATTTAGTTAATGTGGAGGATAAATTGATGATGATCGATAAATGAACTTAATCAAATAATTAAGAATTATTTAATTAAAGTGAAGTATAGTAGATGAAAACCTGATTTGGGAACAGGTCAATTTTAGATGTCTACATTTTGCCCCTCTTTAAGATGGTGTTACGAAGTAACATCATTTTAAAGAACTTTAAAACATAGTGCTATGTTGGATAGAAGAAGATTTTGGTTTAGAAGAAATTGGTTGGAAGAAAAATGATTGGATTGGAGATGATGATGCCCCAGTTGAGTAAAAGAAGTACCTAGTAAATTAATTAAAAGGTTGAAAGATGCCCCCTCGAGAGGAAAGACGAATTGGAAGAATACGGGTGTGCTCTTGAAATAAATGGATATGAAGAAAATAAGGAAATAGAAGATGAGGAACAACATAGAGAAAAATGGAGAAGATAAAAGGATAGATGATGGACAATGATGAAACAATTGATTAACAAAGAGAATTATGATGGACGAATGATTAACACATGATTGATAATCAAATGATGAGGATAGAATAAATAATTAAATGGGAGAAGTTACGCTAATATGTATAATAGAGCAATCCTTTATTTTGATATAGAATGAGGATTGTAGACACCTAAAAATATCTTCTACCATCAAATTGACTCAATACATCCCTAAACATAACAATTTCCCTTCTAACCAATTAATTAAATTTTTATTTAATTAATTATCCCTTCATCACCCATTTTTCCATCATTTTACCCTCAAATTTGAATTAATTTCATTAATTCAATAGTCCAAACCTTAGCCAATTGATTTAATAAATATGTAATATTTATTAAATCAATTTCCCTCTTTCAACTAAATCCAATTAATTAGTTAAAACCATGTTAACTAATTAATCTAACCTACTAATTGACCTATCCCTACCCTAAGCAATTAAATAGCTATTATTTAATTGCCTACCCTAGCCTACCTCATCCTAGCCCTAGGATTAATTAAATGAAACCTATGTTTAATTAATCCTAACCCCTTCATTTGGGTGGTCAAACCTAGTTTAACACCCTTCCCCACATCCTCCAAATAAAAAATTGAATTAATTCCACCTAAGTCAATTTTGTATTTAAAAAAACATCCCACATCACATTTAATTCTCTTTACAACCCCTTACCTCACCCATACTCATTTATTTCCTCTCTTCCCCAAATGAATTTTTAATTCATTTACATTCCCCCATATGAATCTTTAATTCCAAAATAATCCTTCATCTCCATGCTCATTTAATAACTCCTTTTCCCAAAATGAATAAAAGATTTATTTTTATTTCTAGCCCTCCATTCATTCAAGATTGAATCTAGGCCCTCCACATCACCTTCATCCTCCACCATTGATCTTCCAAATCAATCTCCACCATTGGCAAAATCCCTTCCAAAAATCTATAAATAGAACTTTTCCCAAGCTATTTTCATATCCAAGTTTCATGCAAAGTTATTCTATCAAAATATCAATTAAGCTAGTTTAGTGAGTTGCATATTTAGTTAGCATTTCACATTTGAATCATTTGTCTAAGGATAATCTTGTCTTAGGAGCTTGTTTTGGGTGCAATGGCTTCTCTCCCTTGATAAGATTGGGTTTGCATGTGAGGTATAGCCTTTTATGTGTTTATGCATATTAGTTTATGTTTTTGCCTTGTTTGCTTTCCTAATCTACATTGGCACGCCCAGTGGGACCCACAAGGTCCAAGTCTAATCCATTTTTTTGTGAGTTTTGTGCAAGGGACGTGTGTTTACAGGTGCGACGCCATCACTGGCTTGTTTCAACGCCATTTCATGTTTTGGCGCTATTTGTGAGTAGCACGTTTCCTTTTTCTAAATCACTCGCATGTCTTTTTTTTTATGATCTCCCTACTGTGTTGGTGTTTAAGTGCTCTCTGTTTTCACAAAGATCTTGAAAATACAAGGGGAACTTATGTCCAAATTTTCATAAAAGTCTAAACATGCATTTTGGCTTCTCTTTTGTCTTGTTTTTCATTTATTTAGACTAACAATGCTAATGGGACATCTTGTGAGTGCAACATAACACTCTGTTTTGTAAAGAGGTCTCTATTTTGCAGGTCAGACGCACTCAAACCCGTATCAACGCTATCTCCCAGATTGGCGCCATCAGCGACTATGAAAGAACCTTAGGACAATTTGCACAGCAGTGCTTTACTAATCTTAGTTTAGCGCTATTTTTTTAATTAGCGCATATTGTAGATTGTATTAGCATTATTGGGTTTATCAGTGCCTTCTTTGTAAAATTATAGCGCGATATTCTGTGTTAGCGCCTTAAGGGTCATATATTGGTGCTATATGTTTAATTAGCGCTATCTATACAGTCTGTCAGTTTTCCAATCTTTTTTTGTCAGTGTTTCCATTGTTTGACGGCAGTGGCGCCATGTGACCTCTGTAATAGCGCTATTTTCTGAGACTAACGTTTGCTCTTTGTGCAAGGACTGACAGCTTGTGTGTAGGTCCTTGCTACCATTTTGAGGATACTAACGAGTTTTTGTAGGGTTCCTTCATCTTTGTTTAAAATACTTTAATTTAGAAAACTAAAATGAACCCTTGCATATTAGATTAGACAAACAGTTTGATTTGGTGCAATTAAAATTGAACAAACAAAACAATCAAACAAATCTTTGTGTGTATGTGATTTCCCAAACATTTAAAATTTGGTGTTCTAAAATTTACAAATTGTGTGCCAACAACAACAATCCAAACACTTCAATTTGGGTTTTTAAAAAGAACCACAAATTGCATCAATTGAAAGCATTGGGTTAGAAAGAACAACAACTTGCATCTTTCACACATATAATCAAGAAAATTATTTTAATTGTGTGAAGTGTCTTGTGATCTTTTGTTTGTGGTGTGAAAAAATGTATGCTCTTCCCTCGCACCATTTTGGTGACCTTGGGAATCAAAAGCTTCTCACAAAACTTACATTAATCACACCCAATTTAATCCAAAGATCTAAAAATAAACCATGTTTAGTGTGGTGCAATCATAGAGAATATGTATGCTCTCCCCTCGCATCTTTGTATGAACTTGGGGATCAAAAGTATTTTTATGATTGTATTGCTTTTGTTAATCTTTAGAGGGCCTGCCACCTCACTTCGAAAGGTGGGAATGACCCAAGCGGCATCAAGCTAAAGCCAGGCTCTTCCAAGCCGCTATATAAAATAAGGTGTTTGGGACAAAAGTCTCAAGCAACATGTGTTGTTGTGTTATATCGACAGCCAACCTCCCCCAAAACCCTCCAAGGCGTAACCCTTGGAGGCTGGGAGACTCCATAATGGAGAGTAGCGCTGTCGTATGTATAACCACCTGAACGGATGCCCTTACTACAAACCATTGTTTAGCAAGCCAAAATCCTTCTATTTGTGGACACAGAAGGGAAACCTTTGAAGCGGCCCCAATTCATGTGGTTCTTAGCCGAGGTAGCAGGGATAATCTAAAGGTTTGGTGAGGGACAAGCCTTATAAGAAACCTGGATCTTGGTATGCGTGAGAAGTGTCTGCAATTGTAAGGAGGAGCCGGTGCTACAAAGATCCTGGAGCTACCGGCTTTGGATAGGCATAGCTAGGGGATTCTACAAATACTGTCATATCCTCGCCTTAGGTTGTGCAAAGTGCTTGTTAAATAAAATCACACATCTTTTTTTTCAAAACAAAGCAAAATCTTGATTATTGTGTGATCATTGTGCTTGAATTATTTGCAACAACATTGCCAAGAGGCAAACCAAATCATTTGATCAAATTCCAAACAAAACAAATCCAAAATTTGCCATCAAAATCTGTCTACCTTGTTTTAGCGCTATATCTGTCTAATTGTGGTGCCATTTCACCTGTGGATTGGCGCTATTTTTAGATTAACTTACCTAAAATAGAGACCTATTCAGTTCTGATCTACACCATCTGCTCTGCCATAACCCATATTCACTTTCCAAAAATCTGGCAACAGTCCATCCATTTTCTCAAAAATTTTCAAAATCTCACCTTCACTTTGACCTTAGAGAATTAATCACCATCATTGTTGGACCCTTTTTTGCTATACCAAACTTACCTCATTTCATATCCACTCGTCCTTATTGATCTTTTGCATACCTTTGGACCATAACCAAAATCCTTGTCACAAATCATTCCAAAATCCAAATCCTCCAAAATCAAAAATCACCAATCCAAATCTCGTCACCCCTTTTGAGCTAAAGCTAGATCTAGATTTTATCCTATACATCATATCTTCCTTGGAAAGTCAATAGTCTACCTTCCAAGTGAAAAAAAACACCCATCTTTGCATAAGGTCATTAGTCTACCCCAAACAAAGAAAAACATCCATTTGTGCAACACAAAATATAGATCTTACCTAAGCTCAAAATTGTTGACCATCAAATCCTTTTTGAAAAACACCATCTTAATCTTTCAATCAAAATCAAACATCAACAATCTCTTCAAAACAAACATCATCCATCACCTACCTTTTTGGTCCAAAAATTGTGCAAAAAATCAATATTATCCACTCATACCTTTAGAAATACATATCGATCTTCCACCACACCCTCTTTTCTACTCCATCTCATTACCATGTCCATCTTTGGGTCCAACATAATCAATCAGATTCTCTAAGGTCTCCATCCCCATCTCACTCTACTTTTAGAAATCAAACCCATATGCGTGCATGCCCATCAAGAGATCACAACACAAAAAGAATCAAGAAATGGCAGAACAGTGGCAATTTGGCATGCCTAATACCAACAGCAGCAACATACCCATCTATCAAACATACAACCCACCTACATACTCTTACATCCCCCCATATGGCCCCAACGAAAATCTTTTTCACTACTTACAACAAACACAACCACCACCACCACCAACACAAAACATTCCCACCCTTTCCCAAGATGATCTAGATGTCTTGAGCTTTACACAAGATGCCAATAACATGGACCTACTTGATAAAATCCTAAGGTCAGACCTGAATAGATATCTTGATCATCTCCTCAAAATTGGTGCTCAACTACCCCCCATCATGACATCATCACAACCATCCACCTCTACAATCATTCCTACCCCATCAAATGCCCAAGCATCTACATCACATACCCAACCTAACATCTCTCAAACGTCAACACCTACCGTAGCTACCGCCAACACAACCTCTACCACTACCACATCTACCATTTCCACAAATACTTCCAACCCTACCACCTCCCAACCCATTACCACATCCACTACCACAACCAACATAAACCCTTCCATGCCACAAATCACCTTGGGCATACAAGGAAACATCACGCAAGCAAGTAGCTCTACGAGTGTTCCTCCACCCAACCCTCAAACCATTGCATACCTATGACAATTATTCTCACAACCACCTCACAACACATCTAACCAATCCAACGTCCACCTACCCAATGTCAATCCATCCACTATCACGTATCCACATAACCCCATAACATCATCTATACAACATCAAACCACTCCCCAAATACCACCACATGTTCTCCAACAACTCTATGCACATCAACAACATTAGTCACCAATCAACCAAAACACCAACCTGCAATACCAACACCTCAATCAAACAAATCCCCAACATCAAATCCCACCCCATCTCTAACATCTCACCAATCAACAGCCCTACATGCAACAACCACAACCACCACAAGACCTCACAAACGTTGTACAGGCCTTGATCCAAAAGGTCGATGACGTACAAACTAGGGGCAAGAGAAAGCACTACTCCTTTGAGGACATTTGCCCCTATCCATTTGATCGCACATTGTACATGTCCCCTTTCCCCAAGAACTTTGAAATGCCAAAATTTGACAAATACAAGGGGAAGGGAGACCCTAGGGACCACCTTAGGGAGTTCTACATCGCTTGCTTAGAGGTCTCAAATAATGATACATATCTTATGAGACTCTTTCCACGAAGCCTCGGCGGTCAAGCCGCTGAATGGTTCGCACATCTTCCCCCAGGCATTAGGTCTTTTCCTGAGCTTGCGGAGAAATTTGTAAACCATTTCTCCTACAACTTCAAGCACGAAATGTCCATGACAGACCTTTGCAACACCAAACAAAAGAACAAAGAAGCCTTCACTTCTTTCTTGCAAAGGTGGAGAGGCTTAGCAAGCAAACTCCCATGGCCCATTCCTGAAAAACAACTCGTCACTATGTTTGTGACCAACCTCAATCGGGAATTAGGTTCCATTTACAAATTCTTTGTGCATCTACCTTTGAAGAGGTCATCGACAAAGGCACCACTATCGAACGGGCCCTCATTGCCAAGGGCTCCATCAAACTGTACGACTACAACACCAACAACAACTACAAATCCAATAACAACACCCCCAATACAAACAACAACACCAATACACAATCAAATGACAAATCACGCCATTGGGGGAAGAACAAGAACAATTTGAATGATGGCGTCACAGATGTGAAAGTCATCCAACATGTACAGAACCAATCACCTGCGCATACATATGCAACAAATGTAAATAATCAGAGAGGTCAAAATAAACCATGCAAACATCAAAGGCAATTCAGACCCTTAGGGGAGCCCATCGAGGACATTCTTGATAGATGTCTCAACCAAAGTTTGATCACGCTCTCACCCGTTAGACCACGGCAAGAAAATGAGCTCAAAGCAGCATGGTACAATGAAAATGACTATTGTGAATACCACCGCATTGCGGGTCATAAAACAGCCGACTGCATGCAACTAAAGCATTGCATCCAAGACCTTATCGACCAAAACCTAGTCGGCCTTGATCAAACTACCCACCCATCACCAAACGCCAACCTCGGAGCTTATAAGGATCCACTACCTAACCATAGTAAAGCCTCCTCATCCAACCAAGCATACAATGTCACCCCACCACCCACATCCTATGACTCCATCGTAGGCCAGATAGAACCATCATCCCACCATGTCAACACAATCACCATTCAGGCACAAGCACCCGATTGCGCCATGACAACCCATCGAGGTTGTGTATCTATCCACACAGCCCCTACCATTGAACAAATGCTTGCATCTACATCAGACCCCGTCCCCCCTCATCCAACCACACACCCATCACCTAGCCATCAATATAACCTCCTAGAGCATCTAAGAAAGACACCCGCACAAATCTCCATCCTCAAGTTGCTCCGCACATCACCCCTTCACAAAGACGTCCTCGACAAAGCCCTCTTAGAAACGCAAGTCCCCGCCAACTTGAATGTAGCTCAATTCTAAGCCATGGTAGGACATATCACTACACCTCACCATCTCACCTTCTCAGAAAAGGACCTGCCCACCTCTGAACACATACATAACGACGCCCTACACATCGAGATCCGCATTCACAAACACACCATTAAAAGAGTCTTAATAGATGGTGGCTCCAGCCTCAACATATGCACTCTAAAAATGCTAAAACACTTGGGGTACTCTGATGTGGTTGTGGACACCAACGAGTGCATCACAATCAAAGGATATGATGACACCAAACGGCTATCTGAAGGCACCATAAAGCTCCCTATTCAAGTGGGATAGAAAATCCTCGAAACAAAATGTTAGGTTCTTGATCTTGACCTCCCCTACAACATTCTTCTCGGTAGACCATGGATTCATGCCATGTAAGCCATCCCATCCACCTTCCATCAATGCCTCAAATTCCCTCACAACGACACAGAAGTCACTGTCTATGTTGACCCCCATCCCTTCCAATACTGCAGTTTTCTAGAAGGCCACAACCAAACCTTCTGCCCATACAACAAAGCCACCACCAAAACCAATCCTACGGCTTCCACCTCATATATCGACCCCGCAAATATTGCTACCACTTCATCCCAAGCACCTCCACTGCCTGAGGTCAAGATCAAACTCATGGACATGGGATGTGGGGAATACGACCTACACGATACTTTTTGTGTGGGCACATTACCCAATCCCAAATCATTCGACATCTGAAAACCAGAGGCAGCCAACACAGTCATCATCGAGTGCAAACCTTAACCCATCTTTGAGAAGAAACACCTTCTGGATCAGGATGTACTCGAAGATATCTCATCCTAGTTATACAAGGATGAAGAGCCTGAACAAGAAGTCCCCACCATCCCAACAGAAATTACGACAAAGGCTCTGAAACTGTCAAAAGCATGGGTTACAAAGGACAAGGCGGTATAGGCCTTCATGAACAGGGGATCGTAGAACCACTACAAGCAACCAGAAACCCCTATACTCAAGGGTTAGGGTATGGTCAACCACAATGCATCCTCACTACCGGCGAATGTATCTTAGCCGAGGTTGCTACGGTCTCCTTAGACATCAATAATGTAAACGAAACAGGACTTCAAGACTCCTTTAGTGACTTTGCTGACTTCTTCGACTCATCCATTTGTACCATCTACTCAGTCACCACTGTCTCCTCACCAACCAATGACTTACCACTAGTTTACCCCAACCTCATTGATTGGGACCAACGGGGACCTCCTGTCTTCGACATCGCACCTAACAATGAGGCCATCGCTGAAATGATGGGGGTAAGAGATCACTTCCCTTTGGGAGATCACAGAGTAGGATACATCATGGAACTTAATCTAGATGCCTATTTTGGGGAGACAACCCCTGCTTCCAGTCATAAAAACATAATAATCAAAAATGGATCTGATGGTGAAAACTGTTCTACGACAGTATCAGATCCCAAAATAGTAAAAACAAAAGACGCATCTCCTGGTGAAAACTTCCATGAGGCACCAGGAGATGGAAGCATGGGCCTTCCTGAGATAGACAAAGTATATCCAGACAGATCACCAATCTTGGTAGAACCAGCCAAGGAGATGAATCTTGGGACAGAGGAAGAACCAAAAATCACATATAGAGCAGAATCTCTCAGCATACGGGAATAGGAGGACTTCTTGTCCTTCTTCACACGTAGAAATCACAATTTTGCATGGACCTATGCAGACATGCTAGGGCTAGATCCCGCCTTGGTCGTTCATCATCTTGCAGTGCGCCCTGATGCGAAACTGGTAAAGCAAAAACTCAGAAAAATGAATCCTCAGGTCACCCTCCTTGTCAAAGCAGAGCTGAAAAAACTAGTGGATGTTGGGTTCATTCACCCAATTGATTATCCTGAATGGGTTTCAAACCTCGTACCAGTTGCTAAACTAGATGGCTGAATCCGCTGTTGCACTGACTTCAGAGACCTCAACAAAGCCTGCCCAAAAGATGACTTCCCACTACCAAACATCGACATGATAGTGGATCTAACAGCAGGGCATGAGATGTTATCCCTTATGGACGGCTTTTCAGGGTATAACCAAATCAAAATTACCGAAGAAGATCAGCACAAAATAGCCTTCATATGCCCATGGGGAACATATTGTTGGGTGGTAATACCATTTGGCCTGAAGAATGCAGGAGCTACCTATCAAAGAGCTATGACCATCATCTTCCATGACCTTTTTCACCACATCATGGAAGACTACGTCAATGACTTACTAGGCAAATCAAAGACAAGAGAAGAACATCTAGATGTATTGGCCAAGATCTTCGATCGGTTAGAGCAATACAATGTCCGTCTGAATCCAAAGAAGTGTGTCTTTGGGGTGTCTTTTGGTAAACTCTTGGGATACATGGTCTCCAGATGAGGAATCGTGGTAGATCCTGCAAAGGTCAAGGCCATAACTGAAATGCCTCCTCCAACCACACTAAAACAACTAAGAAGCCTACAGGGGAAACTACAGTCCATTCGTCGATTCATTGCTCAACTTGCTGACAAATGCCAACCATTCCAACATCTCCTCAGGAAAGATGCAGCTTTTGTCTAGAACAATCAGTGTCAGGGTGCCTTCGATCAGCTAAAAGAATACCTGGCTAATCCCCCTGTTCTAACTCCACCAAGGCAAGGAGAGCCCCTCCTCTTGTACATCTTAGTGATAGACACAGCTATTGGAGCCTTGTTAGCACAACATGATGAGCACGGGAAGGAAAGAGCCATCTACTACATTAGCTGCACCTTGATCTCATATGAGCTCAACTATACCCAAATTGAACGAGCATGTCTAGCCCTCGTCTTTACGTCACAAAAGTTAAGACACTATATGCTCAATCACAAGACCAAGCTCATTGCTAAAATTGACCCACTGAAATACCTACTAAACAGAGCCACTCTTACTGGGAGAATGGCAAAATGGGTCATGATTCTCAATGAATTCAACATTGAATACACAGAGAGAAAGGTGATTAAAGGACAGGTTATCACAGATCAACTGGCAGAAGCACCCATTCCTGCAAAGCATCCTACAATTGCAGAGTTTCTAGATGAATCCATCCTGACAATCACACCAGCCACAGACACATGGAAGATGTATTTTGATGGATCATACACTCACAGCGGCTCGGGGGAAGGCATCCTGTTTGTTACCCCTCAAGGCGACACAATCGCTAAATCCTTCAAGATCACATTTCCATGTACCAATAATGTGGCATAATATGAGGCCCTCATCACAGGTCTCCGCATGGCCATCAAATGGAAAATTGAAAAGCTAACTGTGTATGGCGACTCTCAACTAGTCATCAGGCAGGTAAATAATGAATACAAAACCAAGGATGATAAGCTCCTTCCCGATAAGAAGATGGTTGATGATTTCAAAGATTATTTCGATGACATCCACTTCGAGCAGATCCCAAGGTTAAATAACAAAGCTACAGATGCCATGGCTACCATTGGGTCCCTAGTTGACATGAAGAAAGACAGCAAGAGGTGTGAATTCTTGATCGAAGAGCTTCCCATCCCAGCATACGATGTTCCTCAATCCGAACTAGTGTGCGAAGTCATTGGTCCCTTATCCCCTAGTATTAAGAAACCTACCTATACCTTCATGATAATATCCTTCCCCCTAAGCTATCCACATCACAGAGAAAATCATTCATTCGTTGAGCCTCCCACTTTATCCTTATAGGCAACACCCTGTACAAAAGGAGTCTTGATGGCATGCTTCTATGATGTTTAGACTCTAGGGAAGCCGAGGTAGCCTTGGAAGAGGTACACATCGGTATTTGTGGGGCGCATTCAAGTGGACCCGCTCTCTCTAAAAAGATCTTGAGGACTGGCTATTATTGGCCAACAATGGAATGAGATTCCTACAAGTTTATCAAGAAATGCCTCCCATGTCAACAACATGGTGATCTTATCCATGCACCAGCACAGGAGCTGCAACCAATCACAACATCGTGGCCTTTCTCATAGTGGGGACTCGACCTCATAGGGAAAATACATCCCCCATCCTTAAATGGCCATAAGTTCATAATCACTGCTACCGAATACTTCACAAAGTGGGTGGAAGCAATTCCACTTACCTTCACCACTGGTACCCAAATCTCCAAATTCATCCTTCACTACATCATCTGCCGCTACGATATCCCTCATTCCATTGTCACTGACAATGGAAAGCCATTCAAGAACCAAAAAGTTTGCACCTTGTGCGAAAAGTTTGATATCAAACACCATTTCTCCATGCCATATTACCCTCAAGGAAACGGTCAAGCAGAGGCTTCTAATAAAACCATCCTCCGCATCCTAAAGAAGACAGTCAATGAAGTTGGACGTGACTAGCACCTCCAACTCAACCCTGCCCTATGGGCCTACCGCACAACCATCTGCACTCCCACAGGAGCCACCCCATTTTACCTAGTATTCGGATTTGAAGCCATTTTACCTATTGAGGTCGAGCTCCCATCACTACGAGTATCCCTGCAAAACATAATCTCTGATGAGGACTACAAAGTCACAAGGTTGCATCAACTAGAACTACTGGATGAGAAACGCCTGAATGCGTTGAACCACCTGCAGGCATATCAAAACCGTCTCCGAAGAAGCTACAACAAGAGGATCAAAACCTGAAAATTTGAAGTAGGTGACCTTGTCCTTATGGAAAATCAGAAGAACCTACAAGAGCATCCTAAGCAAGGAAAGTTTGAACCCAAGCGGCTAGTGATGTAGAGGAAAAGATCAAGACACCACTTCATACTAGCATATTGCATGATAATGTGATACAATCACTCAGATGCTTCAAGTTTCACAAGAACTTCTCAAGACAATGGTCTCCACAAAGGCACCATTTGGAGTTTCTAACTCTTCTGACCTAAACAAGACTATCAAAGGTCTTCTTACCCTTCATTAACTCCAACACAATGATCTCTAACCATTCCCTAGGTCTGCACTACTCAAACTCCCACTATGCCATTAACAGGTTGTCAAACCTTGTAGCCCTTCTTTAAAGGACAGTCACTCATAACTTTCGGTGGAGGCCTCCTTTGAAGACTGTCAAGGCACTTTCAAGTACCCATTACTGAGCTTTAAAACATATCCAAGAACCAATATACGTTATTTTGGAAAGGACTGTCCAAAAATGGACTACAACAGTGTTAAATAGGCCTATTAGGTTTGCATACAAACAGGGCTTATTGAAAGGGGACACTCCATGACTCCCCACACCTTGCATGTGTGTGTAACACTTCATAAAAGACCTGCATAATCTTAATAATCCCTCAAAGGTTCATTCCACATGAAGTTTCTACAAAATCTAGATTAAAACTCTCAAGACTGCCCTCAAAACTCTGTTTTTCTTGACTGTATACAGAAAACAGTCATAAAACCATGATCTTCTTTACATCCACCTTAGATATTTGATCAGAGACCTCAAGAGTTTGAAAGGTAATATTACTACAATCATTTTCCACCAAAGGTTTGCAACATGCAAAGAATAAATCAGAAGAAAAACAGGATTTTCATGGCACTGTTTACCCTAATCAAGGTTTTGACAGTTTCTAGAAAACTAACCACCTCTAACTGAAAACAATTTTAAAATGCATGAAATAAACTACAAGTGGAAGGTGATTGAGAGGAGTTTCATTTGAAATCAAAACAAAATGCCCACCTGCCCATACTGGGACGTACACCTACAGAGAACAATGAGTTTCTGAAGAGAAATACAGAAAAAATAGTGCTTTGATCATTTTATTCCAAATCTTCAATCACCTCCGAATTGTGTGAAGGTTACAAGGCCTATTATAGGCATTTACAATTTGTCTTTTCAGTTTCAACTTCCTTCCAACGAATTAGAACAAGGTGACCCTTCACCTTCCTCATTTTACATCTTTAGGAATTTTACAATTTAGATGACAACTTTTACATTCTTCCCAAATTTGACACAAAACATTCAATATTGTCCTCCTAATGACCTAGGCACATGAACAAATAATCAATATAACCTTGATACAATGTTTAAGACACCAAAATTGAACCATCCTTCAAAAATTTCATCCTAGAAGCATGAGGTTGGCATGGTGCTCCTACACCAGCTAGGACCTTATGTTGTCACAGCCGACTATGGATCGGGAGCCTATCAACTTGCAACACCTAAGGGGTAGCCTCTAGATGAGCCGATGAACATTCTGCATCTCAAGAAATTTTATGCATAACCCATCGGGTACCCCAAGTCAAAAAATAAAAAATAAAAAATGTGTACATCGCTCATATCATCAAAAAATACCAAGTCCTGATACAATGCCTCTGAGGGCTAACATGATAAAGCTATCACATGGACGATCCTCTCTCTGAAGGAGTGGGAGACACTGATCTTGGTTGTGGTTGTGCTCCTGTCTGTGGTTGTGGCTATGGCTGCACCTGTACCTGTGGCACCTGCTGGGGCACATACGAGGGAGAAGGCATCGTCTGCTGAACTAACTGAACCAATCTTGATCTATGAGATATCAATGCCCTCGATCCACTAACCTGGCTATAGCTCAGTGCCCACTGCGCTGCTGGCACAGCCGCATAATATAGGCCCCTATAGTACTCCATTTGTCTACTACTCTCTATCAACTCCCCCTGTACCTGGCTCAACTGTCCCTGTAGCTAATATGACTGTGACTGCACTTGAGACAACTGTGTCTACATCACTGCCAAAATTGGGGCAAGTCCACCACCTAAAGCCTGTAAACTACCTAATGCCGTCTCTACCTGTTGTGCCCTGCCAAGCACTGTATCTCGCTCTCTGGTCAACACCTCTATGTCACCCTGAGCCTAGGCTAGTTGGGCCTGCAATGCAGCCACCTGTCCATCTACCCCATCTAATAAGGCTAATGCCCCTCGCAACTGCACCAACTCTGCATCACGGCCCTCTAGTGCCTCCTCCAGGCTGGCCACCTATGCTCGTATGGTCTCCATCTCCTCCTCCTCATCTCGTGGCTACCAACAAGGTGTGAGCCTCCCTACCTCTACCTCTCCAGCTGTCCCTGAGGGACCTGCCTGCTGCCCTGGTGCCTGCTGCCCTCCCCCAATAGCCTATTGCTACCCTACCTGTGGTGGGGGTAGATCTCCCCTATCCACTCTCGGCTATCCCCCACGCTGCCAGGGTCCTCTATCCTGTCGGCCAACTCTCACCTGCACCTACTCAACAGGAACTTGCTGCACAAGTACCTACTGCCCCACCTGCCCCTGTCCTACTGCCACAGCCGCCAACACATCTATCAGCTAACCATCCCTACCAATCAACCTCTCCTCTCCATCATCTCCAACCTCCACGAGGTAGTCCTCAATAATCTCCTCCCCCTCCTCCATGCGGTCATCCCCATCTGGGTCATCTCCATCACCATCTGAATCATCCCCCCTGAACCTGCTACCTCCTCCGCTGGATCCATCAACCAAGTGGGCTGATGCATATGCCACCATATATCATATGTAGGCGTAGTCCCTGCATCCCTCACTGTGCTCCCCCAATCCCACTGCACTGGCTGTGGCGCTGCAAAATCAGCTAAGGCAACCTGTGGCTGTATGGCTGCAGGCCAGTAGGCTGCATCTCGAGGAGTTTGCACAAATATGGCCATCTGCTGTGGCGTGTCCTGCCTCAGCCCAAACTGTCGCATGACTCGTGAAGGTAGGTACATGTCTATGTAGTGGTCTGTCTCCTCAACCCATCAGGTACCGCTGCTGAAATGTAAACGATAGATGAATATCATCATTTGGCCATGGCTCTATGGTGATATATGATCACCAAGTCACACTAATAACATCATCTAGTATCCTCCTCCAGTACCGCACCTGTCCAGTATATGTGTACTCTGCATCCCGATATAAAAATACAAAGGCCTCAAAAGGCTGCCACTAATACCCACATGTCGGTCGGGTAACAGTGATGTGCTCCCAAGTCCATACATGAAGCAGAGTAACTCTAGCTGACAACACTCTATCATGCAAATAGGCCATTATATGCATCTCATGGTATAACTGCCCTAGCATCGTCGAGCCCCAGGCATAGATAGTCTCATGCCTCACCATCCCCTCTATCATCCCCCCAGCCAACCAGAAAGCCCCTGCCTCACCTATCAGGCATCACAACACCTCCAATCAAAGCACATAGGAATAAGGCAAAGGGATCTGCACCCATAGCCAATGTCCCCTCATAGTCCATCTCTCTCCCGTCTGCTGAGAGAACAATGTGGTCCTCTCCAAACAATCTGATCAGGGCACTCCACCCCCTCCTCATGTCATATCTAATACGTCAGCCTCGAATAGGTAGCTTAAGGATGCGATAGACATCCTCAAGTGTAATGGTGATCTCACCAGTCGGTAATAAAAAGTTGCAGGTCTCAAAATGATACCGCTCCACAACCACTGTCATCAGAGCTCTATGAGCTCGCAACACTGGCATCGACACCACCGTCAGAAGCCCAACCTCGCCAGTCGAGCCCGCGTAGCATCATCAAAACCATCGAATAGTGCCATCACGGATGGAACCCATCGCTCTCGTGACTGCAATATAAAATGGCGCGTATCCTACATCCACAACTTTTTGGTTAGATATCAACCTATCTTTTTCTAAACCAACCCCTCTTCTTCTAATGTCTAAAAAGCCAGCAGGAAACCCCTAGTTCCATTTTTAAAATGGCGCTACAACTACCTCTTAATAGTGCTATTTCAAAAATAGCGCCACTGCGCAAATATCTGTACGCTAATCCAACCGATAGCGCTACTGCGCACTATCCATAGCGCCATTTCAGAAAATGGCGTCAATCAACAATTTGGCGCTCATTCAAAAAATAGCGCCAATTACCCCAAAAATGCTCATTCAGTTAATAGCGTTGATCCCCTAAATCACGCTAAAATACACAATAACGATGTTTCCCAAGATGGCGCTATTCCAGAGTATAGCGCCACTTTAACCCCAATTTAGTGCTAAAACGCTAGCATCGTATTCTTCTGTCCATTGCGCTAATTAGGACAATAGTGCTAAAACACCTACCAAATGGTGACAAACCACCCTAACCCTACCCTGGAAGATAGCGTTAATCCAGAGGATAGTGCTAATCTGCCTTACCGTCAGCGCTGCGTGCTCCAATCCCAAATCCTAAACCCCAGAAAAAATGCACATAAAATGAAAAAATTACAAAGTCAGGGTTAGACCCTACCTGAGGTCTAGCCTCCGGTGCCCGCCCAAACTCTCAGAACCGCTCTGAAATGTGTCAAAGTCACAAAAACTGGGGGTTATGGTCAGTCATCTCTCCTTCGCTATTTCTTCTCCAAAGTCAAAGGTGTGCAAATATGGCACTCTAAGGGCCCACTTTGCCTAATATAGTGGGCCATGTCATTCTTCCACCCCCTCTTTTTTCCTCCAGGGTGCAGATCTCAGCCTTTTTTCTCTATTTTTCTTCCCATCATCCTCTTTTCCCATCCCCTATCCGATTTTCACTCCCGTCGCATCCTTTTCGAGAACTCGCCCAGAAAATTTTTATTTTCCTGTCGACCTCTTGAGGGGGCATCCCGTATCCATCTCATACCTTCCCGACAGCTGGGGCATATTTTTCTTCGACCTGACGCCACTTCCCTCCTAGATCCTGACGCCACATCAAAGAAGGGCAAATGTAGACACCTAAAAATGTCTTTTACCATCAAACTGACTCAATACATCTCTAAACATACCAATTTCCCTTCTAACCAATTAATTAAATTTATATTTAATTAATTATCCCTTCATCACCCATTTTTTCATCATTTTACCCTCAAATTTGAATTAATTTCATTAATTCAATAGTCCAAATCTTAGCCAATTGATTTAATAAATATGTAATATTTATTAAATCAATTTCCCCCTTTCAACTAAATCTAATTAATTAGTTAAAACCATGTTAACTAATTAATCCAACCTACTAATTGACCTATCCCTACCCTAAGCAATTAAATAGCTATTATTTAATTGTCTACCCTAGCCTACCTCATCCTAGCCCTAGGATTAATTAAATGAAACCTATGTTTAATTAATCCTAACCCCTTCATTTGGGTGGTCAAACCTAGTTTAACACCCTTCCCCACATCCTCCAAATAAAAAATTGAATTAATTCCACCTAAGTCAATTTTTTATTTAAAAAAACATTCCACATCACATTTAATTCTCCTTACAACCCCTTACCTCACCCATACTCATTTATTTCCTCTCTTCCCCAAATGAATTTTTAATTCATTTACATTCCCCCATATGAATCTTTAATTCCAAAATAATCCTTCATCCCCATGCTCATTTAATAACCCTTTTTCCCAAAATGAATAAAAGATTCATTTTTATTCCTAGCCCTCCATTCATTCAAGATTGAATCTAGGCCCTCCACATCACCTTCATCCTCCACCATTGATCTTCCAAATCAATAACCACCATTGGATCAAAATCCCTTCCAAAAATCTATAAATAGAACCTTTCCCAAGCCATTTTCATATCCAAGTTTCATGCAAAGTTATTCTATCAAAATATCAATTGAGCTAGATTAGTGAGTTGCATATTTAGTTAGCATTTCACATTTGAATCACTTGTCTAGGGATAATCTTGTCTTAGGAGCTTGTTTTGGGTGCAATGTCTTCTCTCCCTTGATGAGATTGGGTTTGCATGTGAGGTATAGCCTTTTATGTGTTTATGCATATTAGTTTGTGTTTTTGCCTTGTTTGCTTTCCTAATTTACAAGGATATTATGCACCAAGGTATAAGAACCAGGGTGACCATGTATCCAATGCATAAGACAATTGACTCTACAAACAAACGGCTAGAATTTATTACTACTAGGTATAATAGAACCTTGTCAGATAAGTGAATGGAAAATAATCTTAGTGTAGAATAGTCTTAATACAAAGAAGGTCTTTGTAGAGCCTCAGATGTCAAAGATATTGATATGCAAGATGCTAATCCCATCACACACAAGATAGATATTAGACCTAATAGGATAATAAAATCATCCCTCAAACACAACATACAAAAGCAATGACTATGCCCCAATCCATATTGTTGTCGCCACATACCAAGATTATAGATAAATCAAGATAGATTTGACTAAGTATTTAGACGGGAACAAAAGATAAACCAAAAGCAAAAATGACCAACTGATAACACAGATAGACAACCAACATGTGTTCTTGCCAAAGAGGGTATTCTAGAAAGATTTGAGGCCTTATCATAGGAAAGATGTATTCGTTAAAGGATTTGGATCCACAATGTATGGATATACCTAGATATAGGAAAATGGTATGTGGTGACGTATTTCTATTTTAGGAGTAGTCTTTTTTGTTCTAGATTTTGATAAGGACTTTAGCTTTCAAAGGATGCATAGTTCATTTTTTGCTTGAGTTAATCAAGTTCGGGTGATAGGATGGATTGTGATAGATGGAAGAAGAGAGAGATGAAAGTGTTGATGGATTGGGATGGAGATGATGATTTATGATTGTTTTTGGGAATTTTTTGTATTTTTGAATGTTTTTTGGGATTTTCTAGATTTTTGAATGTTCTTTTGGGATTTTCTGGATTTTTGAAATGTTTTTTGGGATTTTCTGGATTTTGGGAATGGGGACGGGGCAGTGGCAAGAGGGTGGAGAGAGGGGATGTATGCATAGGGCGAGGGATGGAGTGTAGGGAGGGGGCAGGGTGTGGTGGGTAGAGTTGTTTTTTAGGCCGCGGGATATTGGGTGCAGGGGGGTTTGAATAAAGCCCCAAAACAACAAAAACAAACTTAAAAAAAATGCCAACCTTTGAAAAAAATGTGAATAGACTTTGTTTTTTTATTTATTTTTGATGTGATCTTTATTAAACCTGCAAACACTACCGTATGGCCTGCTTGCGCAGGCTGCCATGCGGTATGGTCTGCGAGGTGGCTCAAATTTTAAAAAAAAATCAAAAAAATCACAGTAACAAAAATATGCAAATTTTATGTCATTTTTCACCTGTGAGGCCTCCTGGACTCAACGATGAGGTCATTTTTCACATAGGAGACTGTTTGTGAAAGGTGATTCCTAGATTTTGTCCAAGAAGACTTGAATCTACAACAAAAAACCTTAACAAACGCTCACAAACATGGGGGGTTAGAGTATCGGGCATGCCAAAATGTGATAGGTGTAAATGATATCCTTCTAACTCCAATAATGGTGAGCACCTGGTTTATCATGATGCCTATTTTAAGGAACAAGTTGAAATATGAAGACTTACACACATGGGCAACTCCCTAGCACCCCAACTACAAGACCTCATCCAAACACTTCACCAAACTCCTCTACCCCTAGACCAACAAACTATACGACGATTCCAAGCCATCATCCAAAAATTTCAACAAATCCAATCATCTCAAATACAACACCTCCTAGCCCAAGCCCAATAATTCATAGCCACTTGTCAAATCCAACAAATACAACCTCAACATCAACCACATCATTCACTTCAATCCTACATGTCATCCCCCTTCACTTCATACCAACCAACCACACATCATGTTACCCCTACATCAACCTATCCCACTTCTTCCATAGTTAACCCCTATCTATATCAATCCATACCTCAAGAACATCTAACCCAACAATTCCAACCCCAGCAACAATTCCAACCACAACAACAACAATTCCAACCACCACAACAACATCAAGTCCACCTACAACCACAACCTCAACAAATTACACCTCCATACCATGTGTCACCCACATCACCATACCAATCTAGCCTACCCACATATCATGTCAATTCCATATCAACCTATCCCATTGATACCCAACAACATCCACCCCAAGAACATCCAACTCCTTATTCCAACATTTCAACTCATCATCAAATCCATTCACAAGTATATCATGTTCCTTCACAACAAGAACAAGCAAGTCTAAGTTACCCTTTGCATCAAAATTAAGTGTCCTTAAGTCAACTGAATTTACACATAAAGGTTATGGATGGGTTGAACTTCGTTCGCTTGCTCATGGATATTATCTTGATCATAGAAAAGATACATATTATGGATGGGTTGGATGGAGGTGCTTTTATCTTGATATATCCCAAAAATCCCACTTCATCCAAAAATCCCAAATTCCTTCATCCCATAAATCCTAATGCAAAAATCATAAAAATCCTAAGTTTGTGTGGGTACCAAAAATCCTACATAGACCATCCCCTAAGCAAACAGGTCCATTACTTCCTACACCTCCTCATCACAAGCTTCAATGTTTATCAGGCTATCCAAACTACAATACAATGCCATCCCATAAAACAAAAATATCCAAAAAATAAAAAAAATCACAAAAATATCCAAAAACAATCATAAAATCCCAAAAATATCCAAAAAAATAAAAAAATCACAAAAATATCCAAAAAAAAATCAAAAAATTTCAACAATATCCAAAAACAATCAAAAATCACAAAAATATCCAAAACAATCAAAAATTGCAAAAATATCCAAAAAACAATCAAAAAATCTCAAAAATCTCCAAAAACACTCATAAACTCTCACAAATATCCAAAAACAATTAAAAATCTCAAAAATACATAAAAACTCAAATATTCAAAAAAATCCAACCAATAAAACCAAATGCAAGTCATCCTTAATCCATACCAATCTAGTCAACCAATCTAGCCAAATCATTCAATCACATCCTTTGGTCTTAATCCTAATCTTGTCGTAAACCAATTCATTTAATCATCATCAATCAACCATCAATGGGATATATCGTTCCCACAATCTTGTGTTGATCTAGGGATATATTGTTCCCCACAATGACAACACTATTATCATCAACAACAACCAGTCATCAATGGGATATATCATTCCCACATCCTTGTGTTGATCTAGGGATATATTGTTCCCCACCATGACAACACTATCATCAAATCAATCAATCCATCCATCAATCATCAGTTTACAGCTTGACAGGGGCACTACCTTGTTTGTTTTTTGTATCATTTGTGCATGCTTGATTGTTTGTGTGTGTCATCTTTTATATCTTGCATTTGTATCGAGTCCTTATCATTCTAGCTAATATTCATATCTTGTGTATGTTGGAATAGCTTTTTGCATTATACTTTTCATCTAAGGTCATACTATACCTTATGTGCTAACAAGGGTCGTTGGTCCTCGGCATTTAATCATATTTTCATGTGTCAAATCCAGGGTTGTGTCCTTGGCTATCTACAATTAGGAATCCTATAGTTGCCAGTTTATTTAACTAACTCTAATGATCTCTACCGATTGAAGAAACTAATGCTACTAATCTATCTGCTATGAAAATGAATTCTAGGAATACTAGAAATAGAGCTGAAACAATGAATTGCTAATGTAGATCTATACTATTCCATACAATTGAAACATACATTTATCTATGAGAAAACAGTAACTATCTTTCTAAACAGAATAGCAAACAATAGAATCTGAAACAAAATAATAAACAAACAATACTAGCCTTCTGCCTTGGTGGTGGGAGTGGGCCCTTGCTCCACACCCTTAGGGCTGAAGACTAAAGCAATGAATCAATACAAGAAGCTAATATCACAATTCACTTTCAGTCCAATTCCATTAGTACCATTTTGTATTCAGAAAAGTTTCAATATCAAAATGAGATCACAATAATAATAAAATCATCCACTGCATATCTTCTGCTGCTACTTTTGTAAATTTATATCTAATCCAGTGATGAGATATCACTTACCCTAACTACTAGTTCATCTGTGAGATACTACCAATCTCTTATTCTACTAATTGTTTACCTACAGAGTAAAAAGTCATCCAATTAATATATATTTAGTGGAATAGCAGTCTCACTAAATCTGAGTCTTAGTTTCAAATACAACTGGGCAGCGAGGCCCTGAAATATAGGTACTTAATCAGTTTGTCAAGAACTCATGCAAAATTAAAAAGAGAAATAAAACTTCTAGCAGTTAACTAGGGTCTTCATTCAATTACTCAGGTGCTGATTGAGTAATATCTGGAGCACCCCAATTACCACTAGAAGTGTTGACTAGCAACGACATTGGAAATCTGCATTTGTGTTGAGGAGGCTTCGGAGGTGTGTGCTTCTATCTGCAGCTCCAGAGATATGCTTTATGGCTTTATGTTCAACTCCGGAGATATGCTCATGACTTTAGTTCAGCTCCGGAGATGATTCACCCCCTTATCTCAAAATCTCTCCAATCATATTGGAAAATATTGGAGACTGGTACGGTATCCCTATGTCAGCTCCGGAGATTATAAGGACCACCTTCGGAGATGACTAAAATTGTCTTTGCCCGAACACCTACACTTGTTGATTCAAAAAGAGAAGCTTTCTGCATATTTCCATTAATTCAATGCACATAGTCCCTCAATCAAAAATTACGATTTTAAGTAATTCATCTCTCATTAATCATAATTAGAACAATCTTGTTAATCTACTTTGGTGCAATCATCAAGACAATGGAATAAGAAGGAAAAAGAGGGGTAAAAAGGTGTATTTCATAGGTGTTACCTGGCACTCATCATCCCCCAGTACTTAAAGGTTAGCAGGTCCTCCTACTTTTCACAATTTGGACTTATTCAGGTGGAATATTCTATCGGTCAAGTTGTAGTCATTTGCATAAGTAGACCAAGTGGTGCAGTCTGTATTACCATTTCCTCTAAACTAATCAACTTGCTTCATCCATTCCTGAAATTTATCATCTTCCATTTGTTCATCCTAGATAGGTAGTGTCTCAATGATGAGAGGAGGTTTAAAACAGCCACCTATCCACTCTAGTTCGTATTTGTCCATCATTTTGGACACTATCCTGGCCTTCCTCATAAACAACCTAAGGTTGGCAGGGGACACCACTTCCCTCATCTTTTGTTCTGTAGTCAAGGTGTTCCATCTTTTCTTTGCCACTGGAAGCATTTGATTAGATAAATTGTTTATGAGGAGACCAAAATCAATGGAGCATTCCTGTAGATGTTTTAGACATAAAGGTAAAATCCTGGTCTTACCGTTTGGGGAGTAAATGTTTGCCCTGAAATGGATCTTAAAAGCATGGGGATTTGGACATTCTTTTCTGATAAAAAGGCTTGTTTCTGCATCCTTCTTTAGATAAGCCTCCATCCTTTCATTCCAAATTTGATGATTTCTCATCAGTGACATGAATGCCCTGAGTTGACATTCTCCTACAAAATAGTTGATAACAAAGGTAATATCATCAATGCAGAAACCATGAAAATATAACTCACACAGAAAATCTTTATCCTCATTAGAACTTCTCATGTATGCCTCCATGAACCCTATCCCTATCTCTGTGTCCTTAGTTAAATCAGACAAAACCAAATATATTTTTCTCTGTAGGATTCTTTCTTGTAGAAATAGAGCATAACATCCACTGGGGGGTCTGCAAGATAGGATCTCAGATGAAATGGAGGCTATTTGAAGGACCTTTTCTTCCAAAGTTTGTACCCTTTGTGACATGACAGTTACTGCCCTTTGTAATTGAAGCATGGGTTTAGAAGCCTCATATTCCCTACATCTTCTTTCCCAATGGAACAGGGCTTTAGGAATATCTATTAGAATTGGGCCGAAGTATGGATCTGTTTGCACCCCCTGTTCCATGGTTTCCACTGGGCCAATCAACTCCCGAATGTATTCCTCTTGATCATCTATCTTATTGTTGGCCCATGTTAATTATTTGGCTTGACTTTGTACTTTCCCAACAAGTGCTGCAATTATTGTGAGACTATTGTCTCAAGCCTTTGTAAGATCAGAAATATTTTGTGCTACCTCTACCTCCTTTTCCTTGATGCTTTGAGCTGCCTCTGTTTCTTTGTTTCTCATTTCTGCCTCTTTCTCCTGAATTATTTTCTGTTTATTTTGGAGCTTTGCTTGCAGTCCTTCAATCATCTATTTTTGTTCCATTTCTTTTTCTTTCATGACCTTCTTGAGGTCAGTAATAATTAGGTTTTGCCCCCATAATAATCTTTTAAGGTTGTCTATTTCCTATAGCATAAGTTGTTCCCTTGAAATATCAACATCCTCCTGATTAGAGGGGTGAGAATAAGTCCATGTTTCTTCTTTTGTCTGTTCTACTTCAGGGTTTACCACAACTCTTTGCTCTTCACTACTAGCTGCATCTACTTGCCCTGTTTCACCTTCCCCTAGAATCTCCTTATCCTGAGCTTCTTCTTGATTTCTCTCTTCAATTATTGCTACTGATGAAGGCCCAGCCTCATCCACAGAAGTTTTGAAACCCAAGAGAACTTCAGCCAGGAGATCAGTATCTTTTTCAGCGTGGGTGAGTTGCCTTTTTCTCTTGCTTCTCCGTAGCACAGGTGGGGTAAGTGCCTCTATAGCAGGTATATTATCCTCAGAGTCTGAGGAAAGAGTAAAAGTGTCTCTCTATTCTATCTTCGGAGCAAGGGAATGTTGTGAAGTTGGACTATGGGAACCTGGATGAACAGATGGTTCTGGGGAAACTTCTCTTTGTTTCTTCTTCCTCACTAGAGGAATTTCATTTGAATCATGAGATGCTTCCTCAGCCCAGTAGTGTATGCTAGAATCAGTTTTCTTTGAAGCTCTTTTATTTTCTGACCCTGCCTTGTCTTCTTCTTTTGCTTCTTGGGGTCAGAAGTCTGGGTGGAGGTCTGCTCTATAACAACTGTTTCTGCTATTTGTTTAATTGGAATAGACTCCTCAGCCAAGGTCATCTTCCACTTTGTTGAGCAAGACATATAGGGGGTTTGTTCTATAACAGGTTCCATAACTTCCTTCCCTTTGTTCTTTCTGCCAAAAATAGGGGTAGCAGATGAAGTTACCTCCAATGAGGGCTTTTGACCTTTATCTTTCTTAGTAGTTGGAGAGCAAGTTGAAGGCTCTGCCTCCTCTTCCTGTTGGGTAGAGGAAGCCTCATCCATTCTATGTGCCCTCTCTGGTGTTTTGTCTTGTGGTTTATTGTCTAAAAATGTCTACCATAATGCTTCCCCATCAGCTTGAGACAGAAAGTGATGTTTCACAATCATAAAAATGATGCCATGGTTTTTCATAGGACCTTTCCCTTGTTGATACTTGTCTATGGATGCTTTAATGGAAAAATACAGAAAGTTTGGAATGTTTATGCTAAATTCTGGGTGAGCACTTCCATGCCTCAGAAAAATTAACATTTTCATTATTGGTCCTAAAACTATGGAAAATTGGCCATCACATGTAAAGTATTTCATCAACCATAATGCTACAGACTGCCATGGATGTGGAAGTGAAGACCTAACAATTCCTTTAACCTCATTTTTGCTTAAATGTAATTGTATTGCAGTTTCACCTTCTTTAGAGAAATTTTTAATTAAATCAGCATATAGGGTTTTCAAATGGTAAAACCTCTCACCTTGTTCTCGTAATCCAGAGATATGACTGATGATGGTGGCAGAGATATTGACCTGAACCCCTCTCACAATTATTTGATTATCTCTTAGGTTACATGGGAAATCATCAACAATATCCTCCTGAAAACCTTCAAATTTCTTCAAGAATTCTAACCACCCTGCATTCCTTAGAATGTCTACTACAGCTTGATTCTGTAGAAGGCCTATTATATTCTCTGGCTCTGACTTCTTTTTAACTCCCATTTCCCTGTCCTATTCCACCTCCTATGGCTAAAATTCTTCCTGCTTCTCTCTATGGTCTTTTCTCTTTTCACTCCGGAGGACTGTGTCAGCAGACTTGAATATTACACTCAAAGATTTGAATGTGGTTGATATGTTGGCTTGTTTTTGCTGCCTAGATTATGGGAAAGAAGCTTGAGACTAGTTTAGCGTGTTTATGCAGTCATAATTGCAAGAGGGTGATGGGACAGTCTATAGACAGGTCGACAGTGCAGCAAGTATGGCGGCATGTACGAATTAAGAAGGGAAATAATGGTAGGGAGATGTGTCACGATAATGGCATCTAAAAATAGAATTGACAAGATAGTTACTAACTAAGTTAATTAAAGAGAATTACCTGAATCAATCTTAATGATGATAGTCTAATGTACTTGGCTGCAACCTCGCAGCTTTGATGAGACTTGATGTGACCCAGCACGTGAGTAGCTCCTGCACGGTTTTGAACTAGCGTTAGGATCCTTGTTGTCACATATTTGACAATTATTCCTGTTGAGTGGTCTAGGAATGACATGTTGTCAAGTGACGTCAGTACAGCAATTTGTGATGACTTGCGCATGCGAGAGTGATGGCTTTTTGATTGCTGATGATATGCATGTTGACTTCATCATTGTTTATGTCATTGAGTGGAGGATGAGTCATGCACACCTCATCGAATGACGTCTCCACTTTATTACCTGGAGAGGTGGGTCCCCTCCTTATTTTTTATATTTTAAAATGGCTCTTTATTGGTGGAGCGCCGGAGGTGCTCCTAGTTTGTGAAGCGCTGGAGGTGCTCCAAGTTTGTGAAGTGCCAGAGATGCTCCTAGTTTGTTACAGAGATGTGTTTTAGTAACCCTTAGCACCTAATTACCTCCATAGCTTGATTATTCCAATCCGGCAAGAAGAAGGGAACTGCCATTTACTGGTTTTCAATCCCCTTGGTGGAGAAAGACAATCATTTACTAGTTTTCCATCTCTCTCTTTTTTTTTCTTTTTTTTTTAGAAGGTCGCCATTTGCTGGTTTTCAACCTTCCTTTTTTTTCTTTTTTTTTCAAGAAGGCCGCCATTTGCTGGTTTTCAACCTTCCACTTTTTTTTCTCTTTTTTTCAGTCCAAATTTGTGACAAAGGATGTGTCCCCTATAACTAAGCACAAATCTTTGATGAATTCTTCCTTAGTTGATGACTTTTTATAGAGTCAAATTATGTGGCCATTCACTAAGAATGTATCTGTGCTTCCATCAATGGGTTCTAGCGAAACTGTTCCATTCTCAAAAACTTCCTTTATTTGATAAGGACCCATCCAATGAGTTTGTAGCTTTCCCTTGAACTCCTTGAACTTGGAATCATATAGGAGAACCCAATCACCCTGCTGAAATGTCCTCCTTCTGATGTGCCGGTCATGCCATTGTTTCCTTTGATATTGAACAAGTTCTATTTCCTGTATGGCTTCTGTACGGATTTCATCCAACTCATTGAGCTGAAGAATCCTATTCTATTGTGTTATATACAATGGTAGATCAATATCTAATGAAGTTTTGAGTGTTTGCAGTTCAAATTCTATAGACAGGATGGGTTTCTTTCCATAAACCAATTCATATGGTAAGAATTTGGTTGTGGACTTCCAAGTGGTATTGTAATCCCAAACTGCTTCAGGTAATCTATTAGCCCAATCCTTTCTATTCATGGCCATTGTCCTCATCAGAATATTCTCTAGTTCTCTATTAGTCACCTCTACTTGCCCATTGGCTTGGGGATGGTAAGGTGAAGATTTCATGTGCTCAACTTGATATAAGTCTGTGAATGCTCTGATTACCTGGGAAGTAAATTGAGGTCCTCTATCTGAAACTATTGATCTTGGGGCTCCAAACCTCAAGAAAATTATGTTATAAAGGAAATCAGCAACTTTCTCTTCTCTTGCAAATTGCAATGCCTAAACTTCAGCCCATTTAGTCACATAGTCTGTGCATACTAGAATGTACTCTTTGCCTGATGATAGTAGAGAAATTGGTCCCACAAAGTCTAAACCCCATTGCTCAAATGGTTCCAACATTACTTGAGGGTGAAGTGACATTTCCTAGGTGAAGGTTCGTTGTCCCATCCTTTGGCATTGATCACATTGTTGCACATACTTCTTGGTATCCTTATGGATAGAGGGCCAGTAGTAACCAGCTCCCAGAATCTTGTGGATGGTTCTGTGTGAAGAATAATGTCCACCAGATGGTTCATCATGACATGCCCTTAGGACATCATAATTTTCATCAGCTTTTAGACACCTGCGTAAAATAAAATTAGGACCACATTTAAATAGTAAACCATTTGTAAGATAAGCTTTCCTTAAGTAAATGTTTCTCTTTTTTTGAGGTAAAATAGGATGGAAACAAGCATGTAGCTAAGAGATTAGCTATGTCTGCAAACCAAGGTATAGTAGAGGAGATAGCAAAAATGTGTTCATATAGAAATATGTCCTCCACTGGCTGGTTCTCTCCACCTGTATGCAATCTTGACATAAAGTCAGCAAACAAACTAAATTTACCTAGATTATCAACTATGGTAATGTCAAATTCCTGCAATAGCAATAACCACCTAATTATCCTTGCACCCACTACTGGCTTATTCATTAAGTATTTGATGGCTGCTTTATTAGTATGTACAAATATTTTGTATCCAATGATATAATGCCTGAATTTATTTATAGCATATATGACTGCCAAGAATTCTTTTTCAGTTGTATAATTTATTTCTGTAGAGGTAAGGTTTTTACTGATGTAGTAGATATCATGCATACCTTCTCCCTCCTCTTTTTGTCCTAAGACTGCTCCAATGGACTCATTTGAAGCATCAGTTTGTATGTGAAATGGTAGAGTCCAATTAGGTCCTCTTAAAACAGGTGTGACAATAAGTTTCTCCTTAAGGGTTTCAAATGCTGATTGACAATCCTCTGTCCATAAGAATTTTGTGTCTTTGTTAAGTAGGGTAAATGGAGGAGCAGCTATTCTGCTAAAATTTTCTATAAATCTCCTATAGTAGCCTGCATGACCCAGAAAACTTCTAACATCTGTCTGATTTTTAGGTGAAGGTAACTATTTGATCACTTTTATTTTGTTTTGGTCCACTTTGATCCCATTTGCTGAAATGTGGTGTCCCAATACAATTCCTTCTTCTACCATCATGAAGCACTTTTCATGGCTTAGGGATAGTTGATTTTTTTCGCAGCATTTTAATACCTTCTTTAGGTTTATGAGACCTTCTTCAAAGTTCTCCCCATACATAGTAAAGTCATCCATATAGACTTCCATGCACTCATTAGCTAGTTCAACAAAAATGGCTAAAACAAGCCTCTGAAATGTAGTTGGAGCATTACATAGTCCAAATGGAAGAACTTTGTAGGCAAAAGTTCCCCAAGAACAACTGAAAGTGGTTTTATCCTGATCTTCAGGTGCTACTTGGATTTGGTTATATCCACTGAACCCATATGGGAAAGAAAAATACTTCCTCCATGCAAGGTTGTCTAGCACTTGGTCAATGAATGGTAAGGGAAAGTAGTCTTTTTTGTGGCTTTGTTTAGCTCTCTATAGTCAATACATACTCTCCACTTCCCATTCTTTTTAGATACTATGACTAAGGGTGAGACTCATTGACTATCTGAGATTGGATATATAATCGCTGCTTATAGCAATTTTTCTATTTCAGTCTTCAAAATGTCTTTTAAAGCAAGATTCAATCTTCTCCGGGGCTGTCTGACAGGTTTGACATCTTTAGTGTATATATAATGAGTACAGATCTTAGGAAGGATGCCCTTCATATCTTGGTATTTCCAAGCAAAAGTTGCTGAATGGGAAATTAGGAGTTTGATAAGTGCTTCTTCCTATTTTTCTGCTAACTAGGTATTGATATTTAGTGTTTTCTCAAGTAAAATCATGACCTGTTTTGTGATCTAATCCATAGATGTATTCAATCCATATCTTGGAGTCATGGTATTGAGGGGGCAAGAATGTGGAAACAACATGTCGAATGTGGCTAAGTCTCTATAAAAGGTCTCTCCACAAGGAATGATATTTGCTAGGGTACAATGAGCAGAAGTGAGAAATTCTCTCCTTGAATCTTGGGCTAGCTCCATTATATCCTCATTAATAAGAATGTGGGTGACATCTTTCGTTGTATCATAGTGGATTTCTTCTTCCAACTCACCCAAATATTCTTTGATGGTAACCATAGCTACTGAGGCACTGTTTTCCATGTTATCTAGCTCATCTACCCATACTCTTCCTGAATAATGTATTGAGGGTTTAGCTGGAGGATACAAAGATATTTTCTTCAAATCTATTCCATTAGAAATGACCATATCCCCAGTTTGACAATCAATAGATGCTGCTACTGTAGCTAGCCATGGTCTTCCTAATATCAATGGATAAGCATTTCATTGGTTTCTTGGTTCTAATATCAGGAAGTCTACTAGGAATTCCCATGATTCTATCACAACTGGAACATCAGTTATCACCCCTTTTGGAATAGCTACCGACTGGTCAGTGAGTTGAAGGATTGTGGATGTGGACTAGATACCTATTAGGGCTAATTTGTCCATTGTATGAACTTTCAATACATTTATTGCTGCTCCCAAATCGACCAAAACATTAGATATTTCTACCCTTGAGATGTAAACAGTTATGACAGGATTCCCAAGATCTCCATATTTTGGGAGGAGCATTTCTCCCATTAGGTCTATTACTTTTCCTTCCACCTAGATGGTGGAAGGAAAGTTTTTCTTTCTGCCTAGGGTCTTAACACAATATCGTTTGATGAATTGGTTCAGTTCAGGCACATCCCTAATTACTTGTAGGAGTGGAATTTCAATGTTCAATTGTCTAATTTCTTGTAAAAATTCTGATTCCAGGGTAGATTGGACTTATTTTTGTAAGACCTTTTTCTGGTAACATGTTGTTTGAGTCGTTCTGGGTATGGTGCTAGTTTTTCTACCTCTGGAGCATCTCTGGAGTTCTTATCAGAAATGTTTCCAATAGTGTTCTCTGGAGTTCTTATCAGAAATGTTCCAATGGTGTTCTCCAGAGTCATTCTTTTAGGAGGTACTTCAAAGTTATCCAAGGATGATTCTTTTAGCATTGTTTTGATAGTAATCTCCTCTGGAAGCTGAGTGGATGGATTTTTAGGTTCCTCATCATTGGTTACTTCAACTATAGTTGGAGGAGATGGTCTTGGAAGTGCTTTCCCAGAATGCAACTGGAGATTATTGGAATATATGGCATTAATACCAGCCATGTTTTCTTGTTCTGTCATATAAATACTTATTCCCTGCTTATTCCATGGGTTTGGTATAGGTTGAGCTGGTAAGGGTGGTTAGCTAACTGGTTCATTTTGTGACTGTCCTTGTGTGTTGGGGGTCCATTTAGCAATGCTTGTTGTTGAGGTTGGAAATGCCGAGCTTGTCCCTGGTATTGTTGATTATATCCTTGTTGAGGACCCCAATGAGGTTGCATGTTTTGTGATCCAAACTATTGTGGCCATTGTTGATTCCCCCAGGGCTGATTTTACAATGTTGGTTCTGCCATTGTTGGTTTGGCCAATCTTGTGGTCCCCAAGGAGGATTATTCTGAGGCCCATGCCAAGTTGGATTCCATTGATTATTTCCCCAATTAGAAGGACCCCTATAAGAGGCATGGTTTGGATACTGATTATAAGGGAAATTCCCAACTTGTTTTTGTCCTACATAGTTCAACTCCTCCTCTATAATGGCATTCTTTTTACATAGCCTTTTTAAGGCTGGGAGCTTATCACACCTACTAGTAGGATGTTCCTTGTCACAGATCTGATAGATCTCCAATTTATCCAAAGGGCATTCTCTCAACATATGTTTGTTTCTACACCTAGGACAATAGATGGGGAGTGGTTCAGTTGTTCTATCTTGATCATTTGTTCTAGTTTTTGCCTGAATCCCATCTAATGTGGTATTTAGTTGGACTAGAATATATATTTTAAGATTTTTAATTTCCTCCATTAACTGTCCTATTTCATTCTTCCCTTTGAAAGATTTAGGTGTTCTCACTCCATCTTGGGTTCTAGAATAGTTCCTGCAGAGTTCTTCTATAGCAGGCATATCCATTTTATTGATATTCCCTTTTCCCATTAGATCCAGTGCCTATTTTGATTCTTTGTCTAATCCTTTTACAAATAGGGTTCTGGCCAAAGAGTGATTTATTAGGTTTCCATACCTTTTCAAAGCGAAGTTAAACCTATCCACATAATCCTCTAAGGTATCTTCCTCTCTCTATTTAATTTTGAACAATTCCTCATTTTTATCACTAACTCTACAGTAGTCCTGGTATTTTCCCAAGAATCCTATCTCCATCTGATCCCAGGAATGGATGGAGTTTGGTGCAAACCCATGAACCTTCTCATTGTAAAATCTTTTAGAGTTGAAGGGAACAGTTTGAGTTTTTGATTATCTGATCCATAATCGTAAGTCTAGCATACTACTTTGATTCAAACAAAAACTGATCTGGATCCTCATAAGCAAGACCCTTAAAATTTGGCAATGTGCAGGTGAAATATTTTTCATAGGGGCATTATCTCCAGTAGCCAGAACAATGGGATATGAGAAGGTTCTTGGAGCCTGATTTTCCTCCTCTTCATGATTATCATCCATGTCTGATACTGGTTCTTCTCCTTCAGATTTAGTGTGAGGTTCTGAGGAATTAGTTTCTGTCAAAGGATCTGCCTAGAATTTCTGTTGCAATTCCTGGATATATTAGTGAGTGGAGGACTTGGAGGGTTTAAGGTATTATTGAATTGAGGTGTAGTTTCCAAGGTAGGTTCTAGGTGTCTCTCTTCAACAAGATCTTGTGCCACCCCACTACTTCCTCCTATAGTTTGTTAATGGGGTGTTTGTTTTATGTATCTTCCTTTTGAATCCCTAGCTCTAACCATACAGATTCAATCTATCCTAAAATTGTTTAACTAAGTTTCCCTAATTAACACAGAGTCATCGGCAATGGCACCAAAAATGACAAGGGTCATTGGTCCTTGACATTTAATCATATTTTCATGTGTCAAATCTAGGGTTGTGTCCTTGGCTGTCTGCAATTAGGAATCCTATAGTTGCCAATTTATTTAACTAACTCTAATGATCTCTACTGATTGAAGAAACTAATGCTACTGATCTATCTGCTATGAAAATGAATTCTAGGAATGTTGGAAACAGAGCTGAAACAATGAATTGCTAATGTAGATCTATACTATTCCATACATTTGAAACATATATTTATCTATGAGAAAACAGTAACTATCTTTCTAAATAGAATCTAAAACAGAATAGTAAACAATAGAATCTAAAACAGAATAATAAACAAACAATACTAGCCTTTTGCCTTGGTGGTGGGAGTGGGCCCTTGCTCCACACCCTTAGGGCTGAAGACTAAAGCAATGAATCGGCACAAGAAGATAATATCACAATTCACTTTTAGTCCAATTCCATCAGTACCATTTTGTATTCAGAAAAGTATCTATATCAAAGGGAGATCACAATAATAATAAAATCATCCGTTGTATATCCTCTACTGCTACTTTTGTAAATTTATAGCTAATCCAGTGATGAGATATCACTTACCCTAACAACTAGTTCATTTGTGAGATAGTACCAATCTCTTATTCTACTAACTATTTAACTACAGAGTAAAAAGTCATGCAATTAAAATAGATTTAGTGGAACAACGGTCTCACTAAATCTAAGTCTTAGTTTCAAATACAACTAGGCGGCGAGGCTCTGAAATATAGGTACTTAATCAGTTTGTCGAGAACTCATGCAAAATTAAAAAGAGATAAAACTTCTAGCAGTTAACTAAGGTCTTCATTTGATTACTCAAGTACTCATTGAGTAATATCTGGAGCACCCCAATTACCACTAAAAGTGTTGACTGGTAGTGGCACTAGAAATCTACATTTGTGTTGAGGAGGCTTTGGAGGTGTGTGCTTCTGTCTGCAGCTCCAGAGATATGATTTATGGCTTTTTGTTCAGCTCCGAAGATATGCTCATGACTTTAGTTTAGCTCTAGAGATGATTCACCCCCTTATCTCAAAATCTCTCCAATCATATTGGAAAATATTGGAGATTGGTGCAGTATCCTTATGTCAGCTCTGGAGATTATTAGGACCACCTCTAGAGATGATCAAAATTGTCTTTGCCCGGACACCTGCACCTGTTGATTCAAAAAGAGAAGATTTCTACATATTTCCATTAATTCAATGCACATTAGTCCCTCAATCAGAAATTATGATTTTAAGTAATTCATCTCTCATTAATCATAATTAGAACAATGGAATAAGAAGGAAGGAAAAAGAGGGGTAAAAAGGTGTATTTCATAGGTGCTACCTGGCACTCATCATGTGCATCAGGACTTTAATGCTCTAAGTATCCTTCCTCATACGTCTAGACAAGGTTGTATTATGCTAGATGTATGTTGTATAAGTGAGCTAGGATGTGATCTCCAAAGACTGTCTCATAAGAACAACATGCCCCATTCTAGGTAGTCAGTCATCAAGACAATGGAATAAGAAGGAAGGAAAAAGAGGGGTAAAAAGGTGTATTTCATAGGTGCTACCTGGCACTCATCATGTGCATCAGGACTTTAATGCTCTAAGTATCCTTCCTCATACGTCTAGACAAGGTTGTATTATGTATGTTGCATAAGTGAGCTAGGATGTGATCTCCATAGACTGTCTCATAAGAACAACATGCCCCATTCTAGGTAGTCAGTTTAGGATTTTACATGAAAAAACTTAGGACAAGAGAATGATTGAATTGGTTGAAAAGGATGAGGTATATCAAGAGATTTTCTAAAGAATTTTTTCAACATTTTTCCCCATGTCTTTATCAAGATCAAAAGGAGGAAGGGGGGATGGATGGATAGATGGGATAGGTATATGGATAAAATGGCTAAGGATGGTAAGATAGGATATGATAGGATGAGGTAGATAGGAAGGAAAGGATAGGTTGGATGAGACAACATGCCCCCAAGTGTAAGACACATAGATAGTCAAACTACACATGACACCTGTTTGCCAGGTTTTCATAATGGTACTTAACCAAGGCGCCTGTTTACCAAGTTTTCACCATTGGACGAAGGGATTTCTCTTTACTATTTTGATTTTTTCCTTTTTTTCTTTTTTTCTTTTTTTCTTTTATTTTTTTGGAATACTTGGATGGAATAGGTGGATATGGATAAGGACTCAAGCATCTAGTTCTAAGGAAGGTGATAGTTCCATTAAAAGATGGATGACACACATGGACCTTGTCAAACATTGTTTTGCACATAGATGTTGGTAAGGGATTGCATGAGAGGGGTATGGGGTAGGTGGATAATGGCTTATGATGTGGATTATGTATGGAAGGATTATGGAAGGATGGATAGGAGATAGTGGGTTATGATGTGGATTATGGATGGAAGGATAGTGGATTATGATGTGGAGTATGGAAAAGCATGGACCATAAGGATATGATGGGTGAAATATGTAGGATAATGGATCAAAGATGGGGAGATGGAGGTTTGGGGAAATGTTGTGGAATGGAAAGGAACCAAGACCAACGGTTGCACACACTATGATAAACATTGAAGATTGTGATTAGAAGGAGGTGTAGGAAGTAATGGACCTATTTGCTTAGCGGATGGTCTATGTAGGATTTTTGATACCCACACAAACTTAGGATTTTTATGATTTTTGCATTGGGATTTATGGGATGAAGGAATTTGGGATTTTTGGATGAAGTGGGATTTTTGGGATATTTGGGATGTAGGTACTTGAGATTTTTGGATGAAATGGGATTTTGGGAATATTTGGGATGTGGATGCTTCACTTGACTTGATTTCTTTTTGCTTAGGGACCCAAACCATTTTTTTTTGGACTTTTCTTGTGAAAGTATGGGCTTGGGTAGCCTTTTGGATAGATTTTTCTTGGACTCTTTGCATTGATTCCCTAAGGCATAAGTATCTTTAGGATTTTTGGCTTTATGTGTAGAGGCATCCAAATGTTTATTTGTGAATCCCATGGACTTGGTGGAAGCTTCATTTTTGGGCGATGTGTGCATTTGTTGATCATGGTTAGGAATATGAGGGGATTTATGTATGGAGGGATTAAAAGTGGATTTGTGGAGAAATGGATAAGGGGATTGGATGATAGGGATATTAGGCATTGGGATAAGTGGAGGTAGAGTGGATGGAGGGATATTAGGAGTTGGAAGTAATGAAGGTAAAGTGGATGGAAAGACATTAGGAGTTAGAAGTAGAGGAGGTAAAGTGGATGGAGGAAGGTGTATGGTCACATGCTTTTGACTTTTGTAGGATAATGGAGGTGGAATGGAAACATATGTTTTGGGGTATGATGTGGTTTATGATGGAAAGGAGTGGATTTATAAGGCATGAGGTAGTACCAACATCTTGAGATTGCTTTTCTTCGGTAATATAACTGAGGACATATGATTGCAGAGAGACTTGGACATGGATGGGTTCCAAAATACCTTGTTCATGAAGGCCTAAACCTTTACCTTGATAGTTCATTTTTTGGAGTATGTGGTGGACAATGGGATTATGGGTGATTTGGATACTAGATGCGAGCTCATTGTTTGATGGGGAAGGTGAGGTGGTGGATAATGGTTGTTGCTCTCCTAAGGAGGAACATTCATGGATGAAGGTGGTAAGACCAAGGGTATATGATGGTGGATTTGAAATATGGTCAATAGTGGAGGACAAAGTATCAATAAGATCTTGATCATCATTATGCTCATTAAGAACCATGTTATTTGTTTGATCATCTATGGGTGCTTGGGAGGCAAGTGTCTCATCAAGGGAAGTGGAAGTTGTTGGATCATGGATAGGACTAGGTGGAGGATGGATAGTAGTAGCGTGGAAAGATTGTGCATGGATAGTTGTGGGATTATGGATAGGATCAATTTTCTCATGGATAGGCTCATGATCATGGATAATATCTTGATCATAGAAAATATAAAGGTTATGGATGGGTTGAACTTCTCTCACTTGCTCATGGTTAGGAACTTGATCATGGATATTATCTTGATCATAGAAAAGATATAGATTATGGATGGGTTGGATGGAAGTGTTTTGATCTTGATTTGGATGAGGGATTAATGTTTCCACATGCTTTAGATTATACTCTTGACATAACTCTTGATTTTCATGAATGGAAGTGGAGGTTTTTCTTGAATAAGCTTGACAAGTTCTAGATGGTCAACAACATGAGGGTAGAATGAATCTTGACTTGGGCTTATAGTAGGATACTCTTCAATAGGCTTGATGGGTTGTGGATTACATGATGGGGTTGAAGGAATGGACATGTTTGAAAGCTCTTTGATAGGCTCTTGGATAGGTGTTTTATGACATGGAGATGGTTGATTCCTTGCTAATATCCATTGGATCACATCCTTCATGAGTGTATGGGTAGATGGACAATTTAATGAATGGATAATAATGGTGGATGGTGTTGTAGGATTAGGAGGATTAGGTGGAGGGATAATAGGGGTGGATGTTGTTGGCTTATGATTAGGATTAGGTGGACGGATAATGGTATTGGACATACTAGGCTTGGAATTGGATGATTTTCTCGAGGGTAGATCAAGCAATGTTGTTTGGATAAATTGTCGTAGGGTCATCTCCGAGGGATCCTTTGGTGGAAGAGTGCAGGAACATGTGGATGAAGGTAATGAAGGGCTTTATGGATTAGAAGGTTGATGGACCAATGGACTATGATAGGGACTACATGGTGGTGTTAGGATAAGACTAGGAGGTTTTTGTATGGGTATTTGATTGGATGAGGATGTAGGGTACCCATAGAATGCATAAGCTAGAGTGGTTTTTCCCTTGTCAAAGGTACTAAAAGAACTTAAGGACACTTGATTTTGATGCAAAGGGTAACTTAGAGTTGCTTGTTCTTGTTGTGAAGGAACATGATATACTTGTGAATGGATTTGATGATGAGTTGAAATGTTGGAATAAGGAGTTGGATGTTCTTGGGGTGGATGTTGTTGGGTATCAATGGGATAGGTTGATATGGAATTGACATGATATGTGGGTAGGCTAGATTGGTATGGTGATGGGGGTGACACATGGTATGGAGGTGTAATTTGTTGAGGTTGTGGTTGTAGGTGGACTTGATGTTGTGGTGGTTGGAATTATTATTGTAGTGGTTGGAATTGTTGTTGTCGGGGTTGGAATTGTTGGGTTAGATGTTCTTGAGGTATGGATTGATATAGATAGGGGTTAACTGTGGAAGAAGTGGGATAGGTTGATGTAGGGGTAAGATGATGTGTGGTTGGTTGGTATGAAGTTAAGGGGGATGACACGTAGGATTGAAGTGAATGATGTGGTTGATATTGAGGTTGTATTTGTTGGATTTGACAAGTGGCTATGAATTGTTGGGCTTGGGCTAGGATGTGTTGTATTTGAGGTGATTGGATTTGTTGAAATTTTTGGATGATGGCTTGGAATCATCATATAGCTTGTTGGTCTAGGGTTTGAGGAGTTTGGTGAAGTGTCTGGATGAGGTCTTGTAGTTGGGGTGCTAGGGAGTTGCCCATGTGTGTAAGTCTTCGTATTTCGGCTTGTTCCTTAAAATAGGCATCATGATCTACAAGGTGCTCGCCATTATTAGAGTTAGAAGGATATCCTCCTAGGATGTGGATTTTGGGTTTTTGATTTGACCTAGGTTTGTTGATGATCAAAACCATTTTGACAAGTGATGGATTAGATCGGAGTTAAGAATGGGTTAGATTGTGGTAAGAATTAGAAGAAGTTCAACTAAATTGGATGATTATTATGATGATGTGGATATGTTAGAATGATGTAGAATGTAGTTTATGTTGAAGGCTTGACTTTGGCAATATTTAGATTTCACATGTACATGCATGAATCACACACACAAGACACAATAGCAAGTTTGTATTTCAAGATTGATTGATATGATTATGAAGACACTTGAAGACACATCAACAAGCCTAATATTAATCAAGTGGATATGGCCAATAAGTCTTAGTCTAGGTATGTCCCCAATATACACAAGGTACGTGGGGCCCAATTCCATGAAATGAAAGCAAAATAATGCCACACAACCGGGAGAAGAGGGTAACCCACCCTTCACCTTCACTTCCCTAAGGTATAAAGTTCTTGGGGGCTTAGCCCGAATGACAAGATTTCAACTATCACGAGGTGTGTCTTTCAATTCACTCTTCACTGTTTATACTCTGATGGAACGCAAGAGTTGAGGTCGTCCCTTGGAGTGGTGTGTCTCCAAGTAGGACTCCTAAGAAAGGTGACAATAGCAAATCAAGTGGGTGCTTTTGAATTCACACACTTGACTCACACTCACAAATGTGAATTGACCCTTAGAAATGGAAATGTGTGTGTGAAAATGAATGGATTAAGGGATGTTTCTGATTCTCAAGATCACACGAAGTGCATGAGAAGAACATACACACCCTGAATCTCACTCAAATCCACTAAACAAAGAAAACACCCATTCATTTTAAACCCAAATCCAAATGTGAGAATGAAGACACAAGTTTATTTTAAGCCCAATGTCAAAGTGTGATTGCAAACAATGGTTCGTTTTAAGTTCAAATCAAGATGTGATTGCAAACAAGGTTTTTTGATAAATGAAAAGACAAAAGTTGGATTGTGTGCATCTAGATATGATGCTAAAGCTGATACATACGTTGTGCAGTGCCTTATGTCCTCGTAGATTCCACCAAAAAAAACAAGCACAACAAAACATGCAAACCCACTTGTTAGGTGAAAAATGAGTCATCTGGAAAATTTCTGATAAACATGATTAGTGACAACAAAATGAATATGATGATTAGATTCTACATGAAATTCTATGCTATTTTTAAAAAAATCACTGAAATCAGATAAGTTTTGCACAAGTGATGATCGTTTGAAGTTTGCAAAGAAGGGTTGACTTTGAATGAGTATACCTAAAAATTTTGATCAATTTGGCTGATGAAAGTTGTACGACTAAAAAGTACATCGAATCAACTTTCCAACGACTATACTTTTGAGCGATTCTGATACAATTTGCCCAAGTTGTGCAAAAAAGAAAAAAATGCCCTATTTTGGCATGTAGAGGGCAAGAAAGGCAGTTTGGTGGTTTATTGATAGCTAACAGTTAAATGTTTTTTGATCACATGGGCAGTTTAACTTTGATGGTTAAGTTTGTTGCTAGGGGTTTTTGAAAGGAAGCTAGGTGTGCGGAAAACACTTCCTACACTAATCTAATGAGGGGAGGAGAGTGCAAATTCAATTTTATCCTTACTATTACAGCAATGTTAAACCCACTAATAGAGATATTGCAGCAAACACATAAACAAGAAAGTATGACAGAAGAAGAGAGACACAAAAAATACGTGGGGAAAACCCTTACGGGTAAAAAACCCCACACTCCAAAACACAGCTCAAATGTATTACGTAAACAATGGAGGTTACAATACAACACAGAGCCAATGCTCTTGCAAGAGTCTTTGACACTCGTATCTAGAGATGATCCGGTAGCATAATAGTACCTGTAAAACCTGTAGTACATCACCTCCTCAAAGCACCTATTTATATAGAATATACAAGGCAATTTTGGCTCTATCTTGGAATGGGTGTCCAACATGGCCTCATGGCCCAAAACCCATGTCCATGGACACTTGTCCAACCTTGTAGAATGTTCCTGACACTTGTCAGGTCACCCCATCCCAAAGAGGTTGCCTATTCCCAAAATGGGTAATGACAGATGCTTCTACGACTCTTACAACCGTCATAGAATCTGTCATAGTTGTCATAACTTACAGCTGTAAGAGAATCTATCATACACAGGCTATAAATAGCATATTCTCTTACAACATGTCATAGTCCACCTTGGGGCACCCGAATATGCCTTTTTCAAAGATGCTCTTCGACACATGTCTTCACCTGTCATAGAATCTCTCATTTTTTACTCTTACATGTCATAACTTTGTCATAGGAATCTATCATGACCATTACAATCAATATTCCTTACACAACATCCAAGATGCTAACACATAGCAAAATATTCCTACCACTAAGTGGGATGCCTATCTCCTCATGTGAGGACAAAAATACATGTGGTCATATGCCATGTAGGATGACACATAACCGTGCCAACTCCCATAATATGAGAACATAGGATTTGCATCCAATTAATACAATAGGCAAATAATAAGTAAATACAATATAAAAATACAAGGAATTACCAAGGTTCAGACACCTTAATTCCCAACATTCTCCCACTTGTCGAACACCTTGTACGAGCCAATAGAATTAACTGGATTTAACTGCTATAGGCTGAGAGGCCCATAGACTTCGAACACCATCTGAACTTCTCTGTGCCCACTGGTTTCGTCAATGCATCTGTAACATTCTTCAAATTATCTACCTTCTCCAAGTTTACCTTCCCATCCTCTACCATGTCTCGCACGAAGTGAAACTGTAAACCAATATGCTTTGTTCTAGCATGGAAAGTTGGATTCTTCGCAAGGCAAATTGCACTCTGATTGTCACAACTGATTGTAATCTAACCTACATCAACACCAATATCTAAAGACAATCTCTTAAGCCAAATGGATTCCTTGCAAGCATGAGTTGCTGCCATGTACTCAGCTTTTGTAGTGGACAAAGCAACCACAGGTTGTCGCTTACTCATCCAACTAATTGTACCACTAAACATAGTGAACACATAGGCACTGGTGGATCTCATGTTATCAATGTCACCTACCCAATCAGAATCCACAAATCCATGAATACAAACTAAATGTGGAGGTCCTATAGCATTACCATGATAGCATATGGAATACTTGGAAGTACCCCTCAAATATCAGAACACTCGCTTAACTACAACCCAATGTACCCATCCAGGATTAGCCATAAATCGACTAAGGACTCCCACTGCTTGGGCAATGTCTGGTCTTGTACAAACCATGGCATACATCAAACTGCCAACAACACTAGCATAAGGTACTCTGCTCATGTCCTCCATCTCACTAGGAGATTTTGGACAATCACTAATAGATAACTTTGTCCCCAATGAAACACGAACACACAATGGTCTACAATCTGCCATGCTGAACCTATCGAACACGGTCTTCACATACTTACTCTAGCTTAACCAAAGTTTTCTATTTGCTCTATCTCTTCTGATTTCCATTCCCATAATGTACTTGGCTACTCCAAGATTTTTCATCTCAAGTTGTGCTGACAAATGAGACTTCAAATCAAAAATCATATTCTTACCATTCCCAATCAATAGCATATCGTCAACATACAATGCAATAATGAGAATGCGATCATTGTCTAACTTGTAATACACACAATGATCAGATTTTGATCTCAGATAACCAATTGACAACACAAAGGCATAAAACTTCAAGTACCACATCCTAGGAGACAGCTTCAAACCATACAAAGACTTCTTAAGCTTGCAAACTGTTTAGGGGAAAATTAGATTTATTAATGTTTTAGTGTTTTGATGTTTAAATCCTCCTTTCCACTATACATTCAAGGATCTAGGGTCGAGTGGCGAGCACTAGCATACCCTAGATCACTTGTGAGATGTAGGGAAACTTGGATTAGGGAATTTAATTATCAATTTTCCTTCTCCTATGCTTAATTGACCATTAAAACCCTAATTATGCAAATACGACAACAAATTGACGAATAACAGAAAAAGATCTTGCAGACAAGAGTAAAATACCAAATCACAGGGTACCTGTTTTCAGGGCTCCAAAGTAGAATAGTTGAGGACACTGAAACGAGTGCCCTAGACCAAGGTACCAATTTCTTCATGGGATTCAAACCTCCTTCTGACACTAATCAGCCATGTAACTTATATTTCTAAAAATTTGTCTATGGAGGACACTAGAGTGAGCGCCCAAGTCTTGGAAATGCTCTGGTGTCCTGCTTCTCTTCAGATCCCCAATCCTTGATGCTTGCCAATCCTTCCTGCAACTTCACTTTTCCCAAATGCGACACCTGTAACCTGCAATCACAAGATTTGGTTTGGGGGTTGTGGTGTTTAGAGGCTTGCCTCAATCAAGCCCCGGAGGACACTTAAGTCTCTGAACACCATTGTCAAATAAAGAGTGTGTGCCCTTGTGAGGCAGAGGCAAAAACCAAAGGAATCAATGATGAAAACACAATATAATGTCACCTTGTAGTGAAGCTCTCATGGGAGGAAGATGCTCTTCATTCCATGAGGAAATTGATGCCCAAATCTGCAAATATTAACACACAAGTCTGTTCTTGCAACATAATGAAGCCTTGAATCACCTTGAGAATGCTTAAACATCACCATTGCTATCTAGTCTCTAAATGAATGCCTAAGCATGCTTTTATATGCAACTACAAGCACTCCTGCCAAGATTTCAAAAATCAAAACTTACCGTGTCAACAAAAGGACCAAATAACGGTCATAAACCAACACCCAGAAATTAGGACTGCCTCAAAATAAGGTAGGACTAGGGTGCAGGTGCCCAAGTCCTCCCCCCTATTTTGGGCAGGGTACAACTCAAGGGGTCCTCCTAGGTCCAGTTTGCCATGAAACCTAGGCCTCATTCCATCGGGATGCCAAAATATGAACTAAGATGTCCTAAATGCATGCTAAAGACCTTGGAGCTAAACCTTATGAGGGAAAAGCCCCCAAGGGGACATTTTCTGATGTTACATTTGACGCCCACTTTAATGTATGTATAAACTCAAGGCCAATACATGCATTAAAGTAAGGTCACAAACACAACAAACATGCCAAGCATGGAGAAGACACGCCAATCACATAGAAGACAGTAACAGGCACACAAAACACAGAGAAGATAGTTACAGTCATGCAGAACACAGAGAATACAGTTAGTACATAGAAGACACATTAATGCAAGGAAGACAGAAATGATATCTTTTCTTTTATTTTTCTCATATATATGAAATGCAAATGCAAGTACTGGAAAGTAAACAAACCTCCCATAATATAGGATGCACTACCTTAGGGTGCAGGTCTCTGTATATATGGGGCAACACACATGCAAGATATGCAAAACCTCCCAAAATGCAGGAAGCACTACCTGAGGGCGCTGGTCTCTGCATATGGGACAACAAACACGCCACACAAAACAGGCACGCCAAAACACACACACTTGAAGACACGGAGAAAAAATGGCAAACAAGCGATGGAGTGTACCTATTTCTAGGTCCAACACCATCTCAAGCACATTATAGGCACACATTGACAATTGGGATTCGCCACAACAATCACCGAAAACATGCTTAAGGGTTGAGTTAGTCACAGAATTGCTCCCCGCCTCTGCAGAGGACTTTTGAAAATGAGAGGATGATGCAATCTGCTCTGAGAAATACACCATCCATGCCTCCATAGAGGGCTTAAGATAAAAAGGATATACGCAATATCCCACCTCCGTAGAGGGCTTACATGATTGATTAATTGATTGCAAACAAACTCAGGATGCACGATGCACTACTCTGGGGCACAAGTCTTTGCATCTGAGGTCAAACACATTGCTAACATCTATAACAGATAGCTTACCTTATATATGCCCCCACCTTAAGGTGGTTGATATCAGTTATCGATATCAAGCACATTAAGGTAGGAAGAAAACACACAAGGGAACACCTAATTTTGCAAAGCCCATGCCCCCCGGAGGTGACATGTACTTTACTATCGTCAAATATTCCCATAAACACATCCCTGCAAGAAACATGCTAGTGTCTACGAAATCATGATAAACAACAACATCAATGCATATGATTAACAACATAAAGAACCAAGGTTATACAATGAATCCAGAGTTCAAGGATAACCGTAGGGCTATATCACGAAGCTCTTTGAATCGGGTACCGCCAAGGCTAGATTCAAAGGCAAACAAAGGTGCATAGAGCAGCAGTATTGTTAAGGTTTGTAAATGCGATAGAAATATCATCAAACTCACTACGCAGAAAGCACGAGTGCTTCCACTAGCCAAGCGTCGGATAAGATATACATCCCCATCGTCATATTAGGAATTAAGTCCATTTTTTGATTGCTCTCGAAAGGGACACTAGGTCTGCATCAGTATAAATGTTTGTCGTCATCCGCCCACTAGATGGAAACACTAGAGGAATGGAAACAATAAATAAGAGGAGAAACAAGTGTCTTAGGGACAATCACATAGGAGGGTGCCCCTAGATCACCAACTACAACACTATGTCCGTAAGACACAACACTCAACAATGAATCAGAGAGAGCAATTTAGAAGAATGATGATACAAATAGAGGAAGGTCACAACAGAGGCGATCTCCTAGTATCCCGAACCTTACGGGAGAATCTGAGGTCATCCCAGGAGGCCTAAACAACACATAACACATCATGGGGGAAGCACATCACAAGAGAGATAAAGGGTTAGAGATACTTACCTATAGGGCCCTTTCCGGGCTAGAAGTTGTCTATAAGTAAATCATTGTCGTCATCTTCCAACTCCCTAATGTTGGACGATAGTGGGACATATGGTACCATAGCCAAATTCCTATCATGTTCATCATGTTGTTCATCGTTAGGATCATTGTTGTTTGGTTGAATGTTGGGATCAATGTTTTCTTGTTGAGAGGCAAGGTTTATAGCATAAGCTTATCTTCTTTTTCTTCTTTCTCTTGCTTTTCAATTTCGTTTTCTTTTACCACTTATCTCTTGTAATATAGGGCTATCCTCTTTCATAGGCTTATACAAATGAGAAGATGAAGCACCAGGATCAAACCTCATTTGTCGCGGTGGAATGTTCTGTTGTTGACAATGACCTCCTGATCCTTGTAAGGATTTCGGGGGAGGAACCTCAGCATAGGGACCTTGTCCTTTCGGACTAAAGTTCTCTTCACATGCGGGTTGTTTATCTTTTGTCCTTTCTTGTGTAGGAGGACTAGGTACTTCAGTTTTATCCCAAAAGTAATTCAACTTGTAATGTGTTTTCTGAACCAAAGGTTTATAGTTGTTGCGAGAGACGGTGATTATACGACCATCCAAAGGGAATTTCAAACAATGGTGTATTGTTGAAGGGATAGCTTTCATTTATTTTAGCCAAGGATGTCCCAATTTAATGCAAAAGAGGTCAAAAACAGGGACAACATCAAACCATTGTTTAATTTTCTGGATAGTGTTACTAACAATGATATCTTACCCAAAGGCTTGATAAAGGTTCCCTTATGTGTCTTAATCATCATGCTCGAGAGGTCATAAGAACCTTGAATTAATTGATGTGAAAAGAGGAACTCCTTAGTGGAAACATTAGTCATACAATTAGGATCAATAAGAGTTCCATCCACAGGGTTTCCCATTATTTTCACAGTGATGTAAATAGGTCCTTTAGAATCACCAATTGTTCTATCATGAGGCGTAAAGACAATTTCAGGTTCTGGTGCTTTTATTTTCATGTAACGTCTAGGAGGGAACCTATTGTTTCTGTTGTGATTAGAGGCCATGTTTATATTCTCCAACCAATGTAAAATCAGATTTTGAAAGCTTTTCAAAATTTGTGCAAAAGATAAGAGCAAAAATAGCCCAGAATGCTTGATTTTTCGATACGTTTTCAATGGAAATGAATGGATCAAAGGGTACTGTAAGGATTTCAGTAAAGGGAAGCAAGTTATATGTCTAATATCAGTCCAAAACAGAAAAAGTATCCTTCTCAACACAATCTTGATGCAATTTTAAGTTAATGCCAAGTCGAAATATAGTGAAAATATGTCAAAATAGGCACTTTTTCACCAAAACTCAATACAAAAGGGCATAACAAAGGATGTTGTGAGGAAAATAATGATGGAAAGAAAATAATATCATTAATAACAGCCACTTGATGCAAAAATACCCAACACAACACACTTTTAGTGCTACTTAAGGTCAATTCCTAGTGAAAATATAGCAAAAATAGGCTATTTTTCACGGTTTTTCAATTCCAAGACCTAGAAAAAGGGGTGTTGTAATTAATATTAGGAGGTATAGAAAATAATATCAATGATATCATTCACCTCAATCCATAAAATTGATCACAACACACTTGGAGTGCAAACTAGGTCAAACCCTAGGACAAAAATAGCTAAAATGTGTAGTTTTTTGCAAAATTTTCACTACAAGAGCCCGATAAAAGAGTGTTGTGAAGCTTTTTATGAGGGGAAGAAAATGATTACCCTAATAATAGAAAATTAGTGTGAAAATATCCTTCACAACCCGCCTATGGTGCAAGTTTATAGAGCCGATAAGTCAAAATTTAGTGAAAATCGTTGTTTTTGAAGCCCTAGGCTTGAGATCTTGGGACAAAATACTATGCAAATTTTTTTGAAGTTTGATTTATGATGGAAATTAAATAATCTCATATCTGAAAATAATTTTCAAGCCTTTTTATGCAAAATGCCAATGCAAATCTAATGAAAATGCATGAAAATTGCTAGTTTTTGTTGAAATTTTCTATGCAAAAATACAAATATTTTCAATCTAAATGCAAATTTACACTAAAATGCAAGACTACAGCCAAATGCAAATTTGAATGAGACTCTAAAATCAGTAGAAAATTTTGAGAAAAGATTTTTGCCTGCTAACCCTAGATTTTGGAATTACTAGGTTATATCAAAATTGTCAAATTTTCCACAAAACCTAGCAAATTAATAATGAAAATGCAATGCAAATTTCTGAATTTTTAGATTTTTTTGTAGTTTATATCAGATCTGATGCAAAAATCATGAATTAGGAAAATTTAGAAAGAATTGATACAATTTTGTAAGCCAAACAATGCAATTTTTTTAAATTTTTGTCATTGCAATAAAACGAATGACTATATGAATGAATGAAATTAATCCAAATCTGAAGACACACACGCAGCAAGTTGCAATTTAAGTCCAAAAACACAAGTTCACCAAAATGTTTAGGGGAAAATTAGATTTATTAATGTTTTAGTGTTTTGATGTTTAAATCCTCCTTTCCACTAGACATTCAAGGATCTAGGGTCTAGTGGCGAGCACTATCATACCCTAGATCGCTTGTGAGATGTAGGGAAACTTGGATTAGGGAATTTAATTATCAATTTTCTTTCTCATATGTTTAATTGACCATTAAAACCCTAATTATGCAAATACAGCAACAAATTGACGGATAACGGAAAAAGCTTTTGCAAACAGGAGTAAAATACCAAATCACAGAGTACCTATTTTTGGGGCTTTGAAGCGGAACAGTCGAGAACACTAGAGTGGGTGCCCTAGTCCAAGGTACCAGTTTCTTTGTGGGATCTGGTCCTCCTTCTGACACTAATCAACCCTTTAACTTTTGTTTCCAGAAATTTATTTGCGAAGGACACTAGAGTGAGCGCCCAAGTCCTAGAAATGCTCCGGTGTCCTGCTTCTCTTCAGATCCCAAATCCTTGATGCCTGTCAATCCTTCCTACAACTTCACTTTTCCCAAATGCAACACCTATAACCTGCAATCACAAGATTTGGTTTGGGGGTTGTGGTGTTTAGAGGCTTGCCTCAATCAAGCCCTAGAGGACACTTAAGTCTTCAAACATCGTTGTCAGATAAAGAGTGTGTGCCCTTTTGAGGCAGAGGCAAAAACTGAAGGAATCAATGATGAAAACACAATATAATGTCACCTTGTAGTGAAGCTCTCATGGGAGGAAGATGCTCTTCATTCCATGAGGAAATTGATGCCCAAATCTGTAAATATCAACACACAAAACACACAAGTCTGTTCTTGCAACACAATGAAAGCCTTGAATCACATTGAGAACACTTGAACATCACCATTGCCATCTAGTCTCTAAATGAATGCCTAAGCATGCTTTTATATGCAACTACAAGGACTCTTGCCAAGATTTTAAAAATCAAAACTTACCGTGTCAGTAAAAAGACCAAATAACGGTCATAAACTGACACCTAAAAATTAGGGTTGCCCCAAAATAGGGCAGGACTAGGGCATGGGCGCCCAAGTCCTCCCCTCTATTTTGGGCAGGGTACAGCTTAAGGGGTCCTCCTAGGTCCACTTTGCCATGAAACCTAGGCCTCATTCCATCGGGATGCCAAAATATGAACTAAGATGTCCTAAATGCATGTTAAAGACCCAGGAGCTAAACCTTATAAGGGAAAAGCCCCCAAGGGGACATTTTTTGACATTACACAAACCAAATTTTCTTTACCTTTCTTTATGTAATGCTCTGGCTTTGACATGTAGATTTCTTCCTCCAAATCACCATGAAGGAAAGTTATTTTCACATCCATCTGTTCTACCTCTAAGTCATAAGCAACTACAAGAGACAAAAGAAATCGAATGGATGTCAACTTTGTAACGAGAGAGAAAATTTCACCATAATCAATTCCCTCCACTTGTGAATACCCCTTCTCAACCAATCTAGCCTTGTACTTTTCAACACTGCCATCTGCACCAAATTTCTTCTTGAACACCCATTTGCAACCAACGGGTTTCCGTCCATCAGGCAAAGGCACCGAGTCCCATGTTTTGTTCTTTTCCAAAGAAACCATCTCATCTTCCATGGCCTCCTTCCAGGAACCTACATCTTTCATGCCCATATCCTCTTTCACAGTTCTAGGCTCATCAGTGTTACTAGCACACTAGAATCAAGTAATGATTAACCAAACCTATTAGGTTGCTTTCTCGTTCGTGTAGACCTCCTCAATGGTTGAGGTCGAGGTTTTGCTTCTTCTTCTGAGCTTTCAGAGCTGCTAGAGCTCTTCTCATCATTAGGTCTCACAAGGTCTATCAGTTCAGTTTTCTCAAGGGTAGAAGGAAAATGAAATACATCTTATTTCTTTTCTATCTATTTTGGTTGTAGAACAACGGAAGAAGGTGTTAGCTCTCTGAAGATAACACTTCTACCATACAAAACTTTTTCAGCCACAGGATCCCAAAGCTTGTATCCTTTCACACTGACACCATAGCCAATGAAAATACATTTAACAACCCTGTTCTCCAATTTAGACCGTTTCTCCCTAGGCACATGTACATATGCCTCACAACCAAAAACACGAAGATGCCTAACTAAAGGCTTCTTACCAGACCACACCTCCATAGGTGTTTTACCAACAAGAGCTAATGTAGCAGATCTATTTACCAGATAGCAAGCAGTGGCAACAGCTTCAGCCCAAAACTTTTGTTCGAGGCTTGCTCCACTAAGCATACTCCTAGCCTTCTCCATCAGTGTCCTGTTCATCCTCTCTGCAACTCTATTTTGTTGAAGAGTGTATGGAGTTGTCTTATGCCTTTCAATCCCTTGCTCTTTGTAGAACTTATCGAACTCTTCCGAACAAAACTCACCACCATTGTCAGTTCTCAAACACTTAATCTTTTTACTAGTCTGATTTTCAGCGAAGGCTTTAAACTCCTTAAACTAACTAAATACTTCAGTCTTGCTTCTGATAAAATAAACCCATGTCCTACTGTAATCATCTATGAAAGATACAAAATATATAGATTTTGAAATCGAAGGAACATTAACAGGACCAAACACATCAGAATGAATAACATCCAATACACCAAAAGACTTGTGAGAACTAGAGTAAAATTGAACACGGTTTTGCTTTCCATAAATGCAATGTTCGCAAAAGTTGAGCTCGAGATTACAATCATTTAAACCCACAACGAAGTTTTTATTTTTCAGGGTACGCAGACCCTTCTCACCAATGTGGCCATATCTCAAATGCCATAATATAGTCTTTTCAGCAGGAAACTTGGCTTCTATAGCATGTGCACTACCATCAGAACTAGTTACAACAGATTTCTTCACTGCTCGTTCAGATGGTGGGGATGAAGTGACTGCAGCTCATTTCTTTGAGTCAGAAGAACTATTGCACTATGAAGTGCATGCCTCTAGCTAAAACAGAGTACCCCTCTAAGTACCCTTCGCAAGCACCATAGATCCTATAGTCATCTTGCATCCATCCTTCAAAAAGACAACCTGCACACCTGCATCATTCAACATACTTACAGAAAGCAAGTTCTGTGCAAGGCTTGGAATGTGCATAACTCCAGTGATCCCCTTCACTCATCCATCAGGGAATTAGATTGAGACTCTTCCATGACCAAAAATCCTCAGATGAGAGTTGTCACCCAGGTACACTCTTCCACCATCGAACTCTTCATATTTTGTGATCCAGCTTCAATGCGAGGTCATGTGGAATGATGCACCAGAATCAATCAACCACACATCATCAGATGCATGGGTGGCTAGGGTTGCGATGAAGGCATCACCATCATCTTGTGACTTGTCAGAATTTGAATCTTGGGTTGTTTTCTTTTTATTCTCTTCTTTGCATTCCTTTCGGAAATGCCCAGACTTGCCACAGTTCCAACAGAGAGCCTTGGACTTTCCAGGAGATTTGGATCTCCCACGAGATTTAGATCTGCCCTTCTCAGCTTTCTTGTCTTTCTTCTTCCCTTTGTCTTTGGGTCTTCCACAAACTGCAAGAGCATCTTTGGCTGACTCAGTTGTTTTCATCCCCATTTCTTCAGATAACAACAAGGACGCCACATCTTCCATCTTGAAGGTGGTAGTGGTGCTTTCGATAGCCATGACAAGGTGATCCCATGAATCTGGCAAAGAACAAACAGGGTCATGCAACGATCCTCCTCCTCTATTTTCACACCCACAAATGTCAATTGTGCAACGATCATGTTGAAAGCATTCATGTGGTCCGCAACAGATACTCTGTCTTCCATCTTTAGAGAAAACAACTTCTTTTACAAAAAAAGTTTGTTTACCAAGGACTTGGCCTGATAAACATCACCCAACTTCTTCCAAAGATCTTTTGTGCTCTTCTCCTCATGGACATTCAACAAGACAGAGTCAGCTAAATAGAGTCTTATGAGATCCTTAGCATTATGATCTTTGAGGTCCCAATTAGCTTGTGACATTGTTGTAGGTTTCACACTGGATACGGTTTCCCATAGGTCACGATCAACAAGTAGGTCCTCCATCTTGAGTTTCTACAACTCGAAATTAGTGCCATTGAATTTCTCAACTTCTAACCTTCCGGATGTGGTTTCCATCTCCTTGCAACAAGATACAAAATACTCTGCACAACACTCCCACTCAACCTAAGATCAACTCAAAAAACCCCTACCCAGCAGCTAGAACCAAAACTGGTCAGGCTCTGATATGAACTGAAAGGAAGCTAGGTGTACGGAAAACACTTCCTACACTAATCTAATGAGGGGAGGAGACTACAAATTCAATTTTATCCTTACTATTACAATAATGTTAAACCCACTAACAGAGATATTGCAGCAAACACATAAACAAGAAAGTATGACAGAAGAAGAGAGACACAAGATATACGTGGGGAAAACCCTTACGAGTAAAAAAACCCACACTCTAAAACACAGCTCAAATGTATTACGTAAACAATGGAGGTTACAATATAACACAGAGCCAATGCTCTTGCAGGAGTCTTTGACACTCGTATCTAGAGATGATTTGGTAGCATAATAGTACCTGTAAAACTTGTAGTACATCACCTCCTCAAAGCACCTGTTTATATAGAATATACAAGGCAATTTTGGCTCTATCTTGGAATGGGTGTCCAACATGGCCTCATGGCCCAAAACCCATGCCTATGGACACTTGTCCAACCTTGTAGAATGTTCCTGACACTTGTCAGGTCACCCCATCCCAAAGAGGTCACCTATTCCCAAAATGGGTAATGACAGATGCTTCTACGACTCTTACAACTGTCGTAGAATCTGTCATAGTTGTCATAACTTACAGCTGTAAGAGAATCTGTCATACACAGGCTATAAATAGCATATTCTCTTACAACATGTCATAGTCCACCTTGGGGCACCCAAAGATGCCTTTTTCAAAGATGTTCTTCGACACATGTCTTCACCTGTCATAGAATCTCCTATTTCTGAGTCTTGCATGTCATAACTTCGTCATAGGAATCTGTCACGACCGTTAAGGTCAATATTCCCTTACACAACATCCAAGATGCTGACACATGGCAAAATATTCCTACCACTAAGTGGGATGCCTATCTCCTCATGTGAGGACAAAAATACATGTGGTCATATGCCATGTAGGATGACACATCATCGTGCCAACTCCCACAATATGACAACATAGGATTTGCATCCAATTAATACAATAGGCAAATAATAAATTAATACAATGTAAAAATACAAGGAATTACCAAGGTTGAGACACCTTAATTCCCAATAGTTTTAAGCAGCCCCTAGTCACCCATGTGACCAGGGGCTGAGCACCTAAAAAAATTTAAAAAAAAAATCAAAATTGAAAATTAAAAATGAAGCATTAACAAATAAAAGTTTTTAGGTTTGATATTTTGGTTGTATTTGTTTTTGCTTTAGGTTTAATTTTATTTAGTTTTGTTGTTTTTGATTTTTTTGTTATTTTATTTGTGGCCTATAGGTTAGGGTTTGTGGTAGGCAATAGCGGACGCAAGGAGGCTGACTAGCGGCGGAGCGAAAGGTGGCAGGGATTGGTGAGCATGGGGGTGCAGAGCGGAGGAGTGGGGACTAGGCGATGGGGGAGTGTCGCAGGTAGCACGGTGGGGAAATGGGGTGTAGGCTGGATAGCGGAGAAATGGGGACAGGGCAGTGGCAGGGGGGTGGAGGGAGGGAATGTATGCCCAGGGCGGGGGATGGAGTGTAGGGAGGGGGTAGGGTGTGGCAGGTTGAGTTTTTTTTGCAGTCCGTGGGAAATTGGGTGTAGGGGGTGGTTTGAATAAAGCCCCAAAACAACAAAAACAAACTAAAAAAAATGCCAACCTTTAAAAAAAATGTGAATAGACTTTGGTTCTTTTTTTTTAATGCGATCTTTATTAAACCTGCAAACGCTACCATATGGCCTGCCTGCGCAGGCTACCATACGGATCCGTACATATCTGTACGGTACGGTCTACGAGGTGGGTCGAAAATTAAAAAATTCAAAAAAATCACAATAACAGAAATAGGCAAATTTTATGTCATTTTTCATTGCGAGGCCTCCCGGACTCAACGATGAGGTCGACTTTCGCATAGGAGACCATTTGTGAAAGGTGATTCCCAGATTTTGTCCAAGAAGACCTAAATCTGCAACCAAAAACCTTAACAAGCACTCACAAACAGTGGGGTTAGAGTACCAGGCGTGCCAAAATATGATAGATGTAAAATGCAAATGCAAACATAAATGAAAGATGAACCAAACAAGTAGAAGTTACCATCCTTTTGCACAAACAAATTGCCTATGCTAAGCGAGCGAATTGACGTTGCACCCAAACTCAATTGATTGCTCTTTGATCTTTGATTATTGTGGATTGCTCAATTAAATAGCATAATGTTGTGATGTGAGGATGACAAGATCTAGAGGGATTTCTGTAGAGTAATGTTGTATGAAGATCAAAGAGGAGTAACATGGAGAATGAGGTTCAATTTATAGGTTTCCAATAGTGAAGATCAACAGTTGTGGATGATCTGAGAGATCAATGGCTAAGAACGGTTGAGAGGATGTGCATGAATGAGAGAGGGACAAGTGTCCTTATCCTCTCATGCATCAGGGGAGTTAACAGATCTGATTGAAGAGTTGACTGAGTTGATTGCTTAGTGAACTCAATTGATTGACTAGTCAATTGAATTGATTGAGTAGTTAACTGAGTTGATTCACTTGATGACTGAATTGACTAACCTCTAAACTGATTTGATTGATTTAGTTAACTAATTTGATTGATTTAGTTAACTAATTTGATTGATTAGTTATCTAAATTGATTGAGAGTGAAATATGGATAAGAGGGGAATTAAATTATTAATTAATTAATTTCATGTGCACATGGAAAATAAATAAAATATTAAATTTTATTTATTTTGGAGGGAATGGAATATTAGATTTAATTAAATATTTTAAATTTATTTAATTAATACGTGGAGGTTAATTGATTTAATTAAATAATTAAAATTATTTAATCAAATATGGAGGATAAATTGGATAGATGGGATAGGTATGCTTAATCAAATAATTAAAAACTATTTGATTGATGCAGATGAATGCCTGATCTAGGAACGGGTCAATTTTAGGTGTCTACAAGGTGTTATGGAAAAACATTGATTTCCCTCATGGAGTTCTTAGGATTGAGATAGTGGTCACTATGATGATTACGATAGAGTCTATGACACATAAGAAATGTAAGGGGAATTACATTCTATTCCAGGTTGCTTGACCATGACTATGGATCATTATATTTTTGCATGTAGACTTGGGCACCTAGTTTCAGGGCCATGGTATTAGCTACTTATTTTGGAAACAATCTATAGTTTCTAGTTTCCAATTTCCTATATATTGGAGGCATAGGATAGTGGAAATTCATATGTTCTTTTACATGTATTGTTATGCTACTAGATTATTACCAAGTAGAGAGATAAGTAGATTGTATTAATGTACTCCATTGTTCGAGAATAATACAATCTTGGGTTTCTTTGGTGGTGGAATTTTTTCCACAAGGGTTTCTCCATTTATGTTTAGTGTTCATATGGTTTTCTATTTGTATTTTGTTTCTTCATGTTTTATTTTAATTTGATGGTTTAATCACATGATCAATCAAATAAAACATTATCGAAGATGAAAGAAACTAGAAAGACTAAATAACATGAAAAGAACTCAAAAAACAAAGAGATTTATACCTTCCAAAGCCTTCAAGACTCCTTCATTCCTTGATAAGGTGGAGGAGAGATGCACCAGAGTCACTCCTAGTTATACCCAAGCATAAAGTATGTGGATTGCTCAATGAATTTTAACACAATATAAAAATCAATGGAGGATTTAGCTAACAAATGGATTAAAATTTTGGCATAATGAGGATGCAATGAGATGAGATCAAAATGGCTTGGATTATGCTTGTATTTATAGGCATTTTGGAGGGGATTTGAGATCAATGGTTGAGATTCAAAGTTCAAATCCAATGGTGGAGATGAAGAGATGAGATGGAGGGCTAGATCTTCATCAACAAAAATGGAAGGTTGTGTTATTTTGGAATTTTTAATTCACCTTGGAAGGCTTTGCATTAATGAGGATTAAGACTTGAGATGGAATAAAAAAATAGTTTACATGGGAGAAGGTGGAATAAAAAAATTTAATTTTATTAGTGAATGGAATGACATGTGACACGTGTTCATTTGGCAAACACATGTGTGAGCTCTTTGCATTAAAAAGAGCTTGAACATGAGAAAGGAAAGGTGAGGTGGAAGGGTCATGTGACCCCTTTGAATAAAAAATGCTTTTTATTCAAAGGGTGTGGGGAGATGGGTTAATTAAGGTTTGACCCACTTAATTAAGTGTTTAACTTAATTAATGTGGATGTAGAAAATTAGTGGGAGAATTAATTAGTGGTTAACTTTTTTTGAAAAAAGATAATGCGCCTGGTAAACTTTTTAACGCGACCGACGACGTTGGTGTGACACGCCCTCTGACTCCACGCAAATGCTTTTACCCAGAGCAATGAACCGGTGAGGCCACAACACGGGGGACCTCATCCCCTAGCAAGAACACATCAAACCCGCGAGCTTGTTGGCCCAGCGAAGGCGTAAAGCCTGCAAGCTCGTTGGCCCAGTGGAGGTTTGAACTCTGGTGGCCACCACTACAACCAAGCGACTTAACCACCGAACCACACCCTTATCAGCAATTACTGGTTAAAATTAATTAAATAATGATTTATTTAATTAATTTGGGTCTAGGGGATAGGTAAGTTAGAGTAGCTAATTAAATATACATGTTTTATTTAATTAACCTAGGTTAGGGGATGGAGAAATTAACCAAATAAATATTTAGAATATTTATTTAATTAATTGTGAATGATAGTCTAAGGTTCAGTAATAAATTAATTGGATTAGTTTATTAATAGGGATGAATTTGGGATGAATGGCTAAGGATAAATGGTTAGGGATGGCTTGTGATAAATTAATTAAACAAATTGATTTTTATTTAATTAATTGAAGGACGAGATAATTAGTAGTGTAAGGATGTGGGAAAGTGGATTCTGGGGTCAAGACATTTTCAGGTGTCTACATTTTGCCCCTCTTTGATGTGGCTTCATGACCAAGTGGGGAAATGGCAGTAGATCAAAGAATTTTGCACCAGCTGACAGGAGGAATATAAATGGATGAGGGATACCCCCTCGAGAGATCAAGTGAAAAAATTAATTTTTTCAGGTGAACTCTCAAAAAGAAGAGAAAGGTGGTGAAAGAGGGGGTTCAGGATAGGAAACAGGTTGATAGAAGAAAAAATAGGTGAAAACAGGTAAGATTTGTGGTCTGGGGAGAAGAAACAGTGAATTGGGGCTTACATGGCAGGTATAGATAGGCAAAAGTGGGCCCAACATGCCACATTTGCACACCTAAGCTTACTAGATTAGAAAAAGAAGAGCGAGAGCAATGGCACAACCATCTTTCCCACGTCACCAGCATCGATCGGAGTGGGTTCGGGAGTGGCATAGGATGTCGAAGGCTAGCAGACAGGTATGTTGATTAACCCTTCTTTGTCATTTTTTAGGTTTCAGGGTATTTATGGGGCTCAAAAGGGGTAGGTTAGGGGTTTAGCACCAACATGTAGCCGCACAATGCATTAAGTTGATGGTTTAGTGCCATAGGCTAGATTAGCGCATATGGTATGGATAAGGGGGTGCTAAGTTTAGCGCCAAAGGGCAATAGATTGGCACAACCATCTTAATTAGCATCGAGGTCATGGGGGGTTTAGCGCGGACCCCTGTGTATTAACGCAATCATCTCGATTAGTGCAATAGGCTAGTAGATTAGCAGGAGCATCTGGTTTAGCACCAAGTTTTGGGGTTTTTGTGTTGTCTAAGCGAATTAGCGCCTATGATTAGGGAAATAGCGTTATCATCTCGATCAATGCCAAAGGGCTGGGTACTAGCATAATTGTCTAGATTAGCACCAGTGGTCTATGGTTTAGCGTAATCATCTCAATTAGCGCCTGGGGTAAATGGATTAGTGCCATTGTCTAGATTAGCGCCTAGGGTTAAGGTATTAGCTCATTTGCATTATTTTGTGGAAAAAGGATTAATTTGGTGTGATCTCTTGGACACAGGTTGATCTATGGGCTTTAAAGTCACGAGAGCGGAGCCCTCCAGTGATGGAGTGTAGATAGAGGCTAGTGCAAGCAGAATAAAACTTCTTGTGAGCGGTTGGGTTGAGTTTTGTGTTTAGAGATGCCCTAATTGAGGGCACATCGTACAATGATGACAACGCTAGTGGAGCGAGACCTGCACATTTTTTCTTCCTATGGGTGAGATGACCATCACCCTTGAGGATGTGTGGAGGATCCTACAAATCCCCATTCATGGTGAGAGAGTGACTTTTGATGTGGTGATGGGGTTGACGACACTTGGGCAAGTATTTGCTCCATGGTAGGTGGTTACAGATCAAGAACAGTGGGAGATGCCATGGGATGCTGCTATGGATGGAGGACAAGGGGATTTTACATTGTATTTGTGTGGACTGTTTGGAGGAGTTCTGATGCCTAATCGGTGGTCTCGGGGGTTCCCTGTGGGATGGGGAGATTGCATTAAGCAGATGGTGGCTCGGAGCACAGTATACGCATGGGGGTTGTTAGCACTCATTTATGTTTAGGGTTTTAAGTTCATACATTTGTAGGTTTTTTCCATTCAAACCCTGAAATTTCTGAGTCTTGGGGTCTTGCATTGTTTTGTCTATTTTGTTAGTGGCCTTTTGTGGTGGGTTCTTGGTTGTAAATCTCATCCTCATGTTTTAGTTTTCGTTGGTTGACCAGCCCCCATGTAATGATTTACCGCCTTTTCCTATTGCACTCATGAAAAATGCTAAGTTTTTGTATGTGCAATTGCAAATGTACATCATCAGTCTTGTGAAATTTCCATCGGCCTCCAAAAAATTGATAAAAACTGAATTATATGCATTTTATATGTATATCGGGCTCTAAAAGGTGCATGTACAAAGGAGGAATCTTTCACAGATCCTGGGAATATTCTCACTTTGTATATCGGGCTATATACAAAGCAAAGTATACAAGGAGGTGCTAATATACAATTGCCACAGTGGCGAGTGGAAGATACATTCCTGGAATATTCTGTAGAAGATTCTGCGGTTGTATATTAGGGGTTTGTATATTTGTGTTTGCATATTTGACATATAAGTGCGCAAATATACATTTGCTACAGTGTAGAGGTAGAGACACAAGTGGATGGGGCCTGTAGATATATACAAGTGAGTTTGTATATGGTCTATATACAAAGGAAATATGCATTCGCGGATGTACAAGCCGGATTCCAAAGTGTTTCAAATGTGCTTTTTGATTATGGCAAAGTCTGACTTGTACATTGTGTTTGTATATGCGATGTGCAATCAAATGCAAGGGAAAGAGAAAATAGGTCGGGCCCACCAGTTATATACAATGGTAATTGTATGTATGCTGACATACATGCAAAACATACAAATGAAAAGGTGCATTCCGGACCCAAGTAGAATTCCAAGATGCTTCATACAAGTTTGGGGTCCGCAGCATGTATATTGGGTTTGTATATGTAGCATACAATCTGATATACAAAACAAAAATATATAACCCAGATGTGAAGGCAGAGTCAAATACAACGAACAGTAATTTCAGGTCTGGGGATTGTATAAAGCGATTGTATGCTTGTACAATAGCCGATATGCAAAGAGATTATCGCCAAGACCATATGTGTCGGCCAGCCTTTCTTGGGTTATTCCGATGGCCGATGGAGATCAAATGCACAGCGACGGAGGGTGAGTCACAAGCCGCCACTTGCCTGGGAACTGTTGCATGTATATGCATTTCAGCATGCATATACAAAGGTGATAAAGGCAAAATTGAAGAAGGAAAGGGCCAACGATAGAAACATAAGGTGCCAACATGGCACGATTTCACTGGCCAATGACTTTTCAATGTTTTCAGGTGTCGTTGATCACAGCAACGGAGGGATGATCAACGGTCGGGTTTTGAACCTGCTGCGATGGTTTTTCCTGAGCGGGTGCAGCCATTTTTTAGCAAGAAATTTTTAGTGGTACGTCATTGCTACATTTCAGAGAGGCTGTGGGTAGCTGAAGCATTAATGGCATGACTGCAGACAAGCATGGGTCGATGGTTGAATGGTTAAGTACCTGGTTTATGACGGGGAGTCTTCCAGCGATGGCACAGGGATCGAGCTCAACCACTCCTCGCCTTTCTCTTGTTTCTTCCTGTTTTGTTCCCTGTTGCATTTATTATTTTGAACACCATCTCTGGTGCATTGTCTGGCAAAAATTTTTGATCTTGTCATGTAATTAATTTTTACGAAGTACACTTTCTTGCTAATTAAGCAAACTGTGTTACTCTTTTGTTGTTGTTGGAAACTGGACAAGTTTTGGTGCTGCGGTAGGAATACAACCTTTTGGTGGCTCTGTCTCAGGTGTCTCTTGAGTTTATGAATTGTATGTTGTATGTATTATCCACAGAAATCATCAATTTCATGTTGATTTAAATGAGTAATGCTTAATTGCATGTGTTTTGTTATTTATCTCCAGACTAAATATGTTTTTTTTTTACTCTAAACATCTAAGGGGTGTTATAGATTCTAGAATACAGGTTTTCTATATTGAATACTTAGTCTTTTACTTCTGCTCAAGGAGTAGATTGAATGTTTTGGATTAAGTATTGAGAAGAATACATTGCAGTAAGGATGTTTGTAAGCAGAAATAACTAAATACTCTCTCTTGGGTATTGTCTGTAAGGCAGACATTTTAGAGGCCCCTTGAAATCTGATTACTGTCTTAGGTCTTTGGTGAACATTCACATATATATGTCTACTGACTCCGAGCCCTGGATAGGCACCGATCTGGGCTGGTATCTCTGTTGTAACCCAAAGTCCTAGTTTTGCATCCAGATATAAATCAAACTCAAACTTCATAAACAAACCTTTAGGACTTTAGAAGTAGTTTTAGGATCCAAAAATCCTTTGTCTACAACTAAATATAGGCCCAAAGCTAGCCCCTTTGCACTTATCTCACAGTTTTGGTCTGCATAAGAGAGGATTTATCTGCTTTGTGTCAACATCCCAGTCTTTTCAGAGTTACATTTCATGGATGTTGAGTAGGGAATACCCCCCTTGGTTCTACAGAGCCTAAAGAAGAAGAGGAGATATCTATAGAGTTTATCTCCTATACTGTTGGCCCCTGGCCTGGGAATCATGTTGATCAATGATGGCTACCTTGTAGGTATAACTGGGATAAAAGCATCCAGTCTGGGAAAATAACCAATAGAAATTGGTGACTCTACTAGGGACTGTAGTGAAAGAACCCTGATTCTAAAAGAAAATAATTCCTAATAGTAGGTGGCGACTCCGAACCAATCTTCTAGCTGGTAAAGTAAAAATTTGTATGCAAGGGAGAAGATCCCAGCATAACCCTCTGTTCGAAGAGTTACCCAGAAAAATGATGTACAGGAAAAAGGGAACTACTCAAGCTAGTAGAGAGGGTTCTCCTAGAGGTAATGATAATATTCAAAACAATCTAGGTTCTTCAGAGAGGACAGAACCTTATTTTTCAAACACAGAAACTGAAACCCAAAATGTATATGAGAAACAGTAGGGTGGTGCTTTGAGAATAAGGTCACAGGTTCTTCAGGAACACCCTTTCCTGGATCCTAGTTATAGATTTGAAGAGGTTGAGTCTCCAAGGGATGAAGATAATGATGACCAGAATGGAATGGGACCATCCTCCTCTATGCCCAGAGAGGAACAATTAGTTGAAGAAATCAAAAGCTTGAGAGTAGAATTAGAATATCTACAAGCTATGAAGATTAGAGATGACATGAGACAGAAAGTGCAAGCGCTGAGAGTTTCTCAAAATGATTCAGTTCCCACCCTTGAAAATGCAAATATGCAGAGAAATCAGCACATAAATGAAGTTCAGAATCAGCATGATGATCAGAGACAGAACGCAAATAATGTTAGGGTACCATTAAATAATGTAAGAAATCATAATGTAAACAGAAATGCCAATGCTAATCAATTTGGTAGACAGCCGGTGCAGCTGGACAGATTCAGGCAACTTGTTTTTGATGGCATTCCTGGTTATCCAAATCCTATTGACAAACATGTGAGGCTGCAAGTACCTAATTTTTTAGGAAACTATACTGTATCAGGTGAAGACCACTTAAAAGCTTTTCAGAATATTATGGACAACTTTGAGGTTGAGCATGAGGATGTTTTCATGAAATCATTTATGCAATCCTTAGTTGATGAAGCCAAGGAATGGTATAAAGGTCTTCCTGACAGAAGTGTTTCATCATGGGATGACTTTAGGAGAATTTTCAAAGAACAGTATGGTGACAAAACTGATCCTAGTTTCTTCATTAATGAATTTACTAGCATTACCAAAGGATCAAATGAATAGGTTGTTGATTTCAATGCTAGATTCATGAAGGTATTGAACAAATTGCCACAGGACTTGAGGCCTAATGAACCTATGTGCATAGTGTTGTACATAAATGCTTTTGATGCCAAGACAACTTATGGATTGAGAGACAAGGGTCCTCATAGCCTCAGAGATGCCTTCAAAACTGCAACAAATATTGAAAATAACAGAAAAGCATCTGGTAAGACAAACAGAAGAGATGATGTAAAAATTCTGCAAAATCCAAACAACAAATCTCAGAGTGTTCAAGGCAATGCATCTGCTTCTGAGGATAAAATAGATAAATTGACAACTATTGTCAAGGACCTTAGCTATAGAATGACTAAAAATGAAAAAGGGGTTGGTCCTGATAGACAGGTTTACCAAAGGCAAGAAAGAAGACCATCATTACATGATATGCCATACAATACCAATTGGCGTGATGGTAAACCCATCCTTCCACACAGCAATATAAATCAAAGAGCTCAAAATGTAAAGGAAACACCTAATCCTTTGAAGAAGGCTGTTAATATTGTTAACGACACCCCGTGGTGTATAATATGCCAAATGCCTCATTCACAGTCACAATGCCTGATTGCTCAGTCTTTATACAACAATGTCGTGGCCTGTGATGAGTGCAATGAGCCTCATTGCATGGAAGATGATAATGTCAACATGTTGTCTACAAACAAAGAATACTCTTTTCATGATGCTGAAGCAAGTGCAAATGATGAGATTCAGGTCTGGCAGCAATTTCCCTATGATGAAGATAAGGAAGATAGCTACACTTATGCTCAAGATTCACATAGTTTTCTGAATAACTTGAGGAGGCCTTCTGATGAAGAAATTAGGGCCTTCACAACTGCAGCAGTTGCTCAAGTCAAAAGCAACTACAACGTAAGAGGTAAAGTTCAGGTAAGTAACTCACACCAACCAGAGAATACTTTTGCAGGCCAGCCAGTGCAAAAATATAAGGGGATTGAAACATATAAGAAGCAATGGAACAATAATAAGCAAGGTTTTAAGAAAAAGACAGGTCATGATCCTCAAGAACCAGAAAGCAGAGTTCCCCAGGCTGAGGATCAAAACAAAAATTTTCAGATCAAGAATGACAGTCAGGGAGTCATAAAAGCTAAAGTTAGATCATCTCAAGATGGAAGTAAAACCGTGGAGCATGCTACAACTGTCATACAAAATTATGCCCCATTTGATATCACTCAAATCTTATCATAGATAAAAGTCTCTGTTCCACTGATGGAACTGATGAAAGTGGAAGAATTCAGAAATAAAGCAATATCCTTAATCTCAGAAGTACCCTATCAAGCCAAGCAGAATGATGAAACTCAGGCTAAGAAACAGGCCTTGTGCGTTGAAGAAGATGAGATTCCCGAAGTATATCTGGGGATGACCATGACAAAATGCCCTTCACAAGTTGAGTCATTTTATGTCTCCCTTGTCATAAATGAAAAAGTGATTAAGAATTGTATGCTGGATTCTGGAGCATCAACAAATATCATGCCTTTGGCCATTATGCAGCAAGCTGGGTTAAAGATAGATAAGGCATGTGGGAAGTGCTATGCAATGGATGCTAGGGAGGTACCTGTCATTGGAATCATGAAGGATGTTGATTTCAGACCGGTGGCATATCCAGAAAGGACTTACAAAATGAACATAATAGTTGTTGATATCAAGCCACAATATGGCATGCTGTTATCAAGAAGATGGGCAACATTGATTGATGGGAGTATGCAACTGGATCAGTCATATGCTATGATCCCTATGAATGGCAGGGATGTCAAATTGATCAAAGAAGAAAGATCATCAGAAACAGTTGAAGACCAAGAATCTACAGAGCATGTATGTTTTGTGGATACTGACTATGATAATTTTAGGGTTGTCTCAGATGATCAAGAAGGTAAAGAGGGAAATATTTGCATTCAAGAACTGGATCAACAGGGTCTATGGACCATGTATTTTGATGGAGCTTGTTCGAAGGAAGGCTCTTGGTGCAGGAGCACCTAAGAGAATACCTTGGAGCAAGAAGACAAAAATGACCATGGAAGGAACCTATGGAACAAATCAAGTCAATTGGGACACCTTACAACCAATTATGGCATGTTGCAATATTCAAAATGATGTAATAGTTAAATGTCCTGAGGGTCCTGGTAAGGACCCTAGGACCAAAAATTATGTAAGTTGGGCCAATAGTACCCCTAGAGTCAAATAGAGGTGTCTAAGACCAGTAAGAAAGTATAATGAACCTAATAAGATCATACATGGTGAATTAATAAGGTAGGAGTTCATTAAATAAGGTAGAAATCCTTTAAACCAATGTTTTAAATTCAAATTTCTGAATTATGCATTTGGGCGGGAAAAGCCTTTTTAATTAGTTTTTGAAAGTTTAACCATCCCTAACTGATGGGAATTGGTTGTAGAAGTTAGGGAGAGGTTATATAAGCCTGTTCAAGGCATGATATGTATGGACAAGTACATTGGAGGGAGTTTAGAGGTGCACAAATTGAATAAAAACAGAATTTTCTGATTTTTTTCTGCAAATCTGTTGTTCCAGGCCGTACCATTTCTCTGTAGGAAACTATTTTGATCTGAAACCAATTGGATGTGGTAGGGGATTGAGTTAACTTTCATTTGCAATTGGTTTGAGGTTTTTTCAGTGAACTTTGAGGGATATATCACGTTTTTTTCTGGAACTACCTGTTTGACTGTGAAAACAAGGATTTTGAGGGTTTGCAATGCATTTTTGGACCTTTCCATGAATGTAGGATCCTGATTCTCATGGAGTAGGTCCTTTTTAACATGTACCATATGTTTCTAACCTTGAAAAAGTAGGAGTGTAAATGGGAGAGGTGATCACCGTTTGGAGTCAAGTTTGCATGTGAAAAGAACATGAGAATGGTGGCATGGTTATAGCAGCCGGAGATCCGTCTTAACAAGGTAACCTTTTTATGTTTGGTACTATCTAATATGATCATGGAGATGGCGTTAGACCTTTGAATGAGGTCTGGAAGTGATTGGAAGTGGGAGATCTAGGAAGCCCTATGTTTTAGGCCCTAAAAATGAGGTTTTTGTATTTGAACATCTAAATGAGCAAATCAACTGATCAAACCTGGAAAATCCTTGGTTTTGAACCCTTTCCTAAGACTTTTTTAGGTTTGAAGTGTGTGGGACAAGTTTTTCATAGGGTTCCTTTGTAAAATGGTCAATTTAGGCCTTGTAGGAAGACAGCAGGGTGTTAGGACAGTCATATTTCGTCCAAAACAACAATATCTAAGTTTGGGATATGTTATATAACTTGATAAAGGGTATCCAGATCAGTCATTAGATTTTGAAGTGCTTTAGGAAAGTTTGGGGAAAAGTATAAATTAGTCGCTGGACAAGACTACAAGGATTAGCCCTGTTTAAGGGGAATTGTCAAGAATCTATCAAATTATTTTGTGAAACCTTTGGAACCTTGTTGGTTGGGGTAGGTTGAGACCCTAGAAGGTGCTAGAATTCATCTGAGAAGTTTGAATCCAAACTTGAGCCCTTTGGTGGAGTTTAGGACAAGAGGAAGGCTAGAGAAGTCTTATTGGTTGAAGCCCACAAACTATTGAAACCTTTTGATCTTGTTAGATTATCTTTGGAGACATAACACCTCTGCACCAGCTCTGGTGCTAGAGTGGTGTTTTTGTCTCCAACTGGTAAACTTCTAAAATTCTCTTTCTTGTTGAAGTTTGCTTGTACAAATAATATTGCAGAATATGAAGCTCTATTGTTAGGATTGAATGTGGCTCTGAAGCATGGAATTAAAATGTTAAGAGTATTTGGAGATTAAGAGTTAGTTGTTTCCCAAGTTAGAGATAAGTATGCATCAAAAAATAAAAGATTAAAACAGTATAAGCATATTGTTTGGGATATAATTGAGTTGTTTGATGCTTTTTCAATAAACTGGATAGAGAGATTAAAGAATGTCAAGGCAGACTTTCTAGCTAATATAGCCATAAGACCAGATGACATAACTCTATCAGATGTCACAAATGTGGAAGTCAAACTAAGACCTGCAGTGCCAGATAATGTATGCAACTGGCAGGTGTCTGATGATGACAAGGATTTACTGAGATTTCTACATTGCATTGATGAGTATGAGAACCAAGAAATGGATTTTCAGAACTTTGTGGAGGTTGTAGATGGAAAGGAAACTCTCTTAGGGAAGGAGGTAATTCAACTCAAGACAAATAAAATCCCTAGAGGGCTGGTTGCTTTGGAACGAGCTTTTGACAATAGGGACCAATTTGTTATAAAGGCATCTCCAACAAATAAGAATGATTTAGAGGAGATAAACTTGGGGACATATCATGCCCCCAAGAAGGTGTACATTGGCAAATAGCTCAAACCACATATCAGAACTATGTTGATTGCACTACTGAAAAAATATAAACATATTTTTGCCTGGTCGTATGAGGACTTGAAAGCTTATAGGGAAGATTTATTTCAGCATGAAATCCCTTTGAAGCCTGGAGCTAAACCATTTAGACAAAAACAAAGGCCTATCAACCCAACTTTAGCTCCTAAAATGCAAGAGGAACTCATGAAGCTTAGGGAGGCTGGAATAATCATGTCTATCAGACACTCAACTTGGGTGTCTAATCTTGTCCCAGTTAGAAAGAAAAATAGTGACATTAGACTTTGTGTGGACTTTAGAAATCTAAATGTATCTTCTTTGAAGGACAATTATCCATTGCCCAACATGGAGGCTATGCTACAGAAAGTAACTGGATGTGAACTTTTATCCATGGTGGATGGATTTTCAGGGTACAATCAAGTGAAGGTAAAGGAATTAGAACAATTTAAGACTACCTTCACCACTCCATGGGGAACCTATGTATATGTGAGGATGCCATTTGGACTCACAAATGCAGGCACTACATTTCAAAGGGCTATGGATGTTGCTTTTGCAGGGTTAATTGACTCAATCCTGGCTGTGTATCAGGATGATTTGACAGCTTATTCAAAAAAGAAAGAGCAGCATTGTATGCATTTAGAACAAATTTTTATCAGAGCATTAGAGTATGGCATCTCACTCAAACCAAAGAAGTGTGCTTTTGGGGTAGTGGAAGGAAAATTGCTTGGACACATTGTTTCCAAGGATGGAGTCAGGATTGATCCTAAAAGGGTGGCTACAATTGATAAAATTCAGATCCCTAAAACTGTGAAAGGTGTTCAATCCTTCTTCGGACAAATTAATTTTGTTAGGAGATTTGTGCCGAACTTTGCAGGGACTACAAAAGATATCTCCAGGATGCTGAAGAAAGGTGCAACTGTCAAATGGGAAGAGGAAGCGACTAAATCATTTCACAACATAAAAGAGGCTATAAAGATGGCTCCTGTGCTAAAATCCCCAGATTTTTCCAAACCATTTCAACTATTTTCATTTGCTTCTTTCCATACTATTGCTGCATGCCTATTGCAGAAAAATGAAGAAGGGTTTGAGCAGCCTATAGCTTTCTTTAGCGGGTCATTGCAGGCTGCTAAATTGAAGTATGACATCATGGAGAAGCAAGCATATGCACTGGTTAGAGCAGTCAAGAGTTTTAGGCCATATTTGGTAGGCTCTTAGGTAATTGCATATGTGCCCCATGCAGCAGTCAAAGATATATTTACTCAACAGGAGGTAACTGGAAGAAGATGCAGATGGATAAACAAATTGCAAGAGTTTAACATTGAAATATAGATCACTAAACGGGTACGAGGACAAGGTTTGGCAAAACTGATGACACAGTCAAATCTAGAGGCATGCCAAGTGAATGTAGTGCATAATGAAATTATAGATATATCAGAATCTAAATGGTATAAGGACATAGTGTATTATTTGCAGAATTTAAACTGTCCTACCCACCTCAGTGATAATCAGATGAGGACCTTGAAGCTACAGGCTATTAAATACATCATTGCTCAAGGAGAGCTGTATTGGAAAAACTCTGATGGCGTGCTACTCAGATGTGTAAATGAAAATCAGGCCAGAGATATTTTAAGTGATATGCACAATGGAGTATGTGGTGGGCATTATGCTGCCGGGACAACAGCCCACAGAATTCTCAGAGCAGGCTATTGGTGGCCAACTCTTTTCTCAGACACACACAAAGTGGTAAGAAAATGTGAGTCTTGCCAAAGGTTCTCAGGAAAGCTAAGATATCAAGGTGCATTACCCCTTAGGACTATAACTGTAGAAGCTCCATTTCAGCAATGGGGGATTGATTTTATAGGGGAAATCTCAGAAAAATCAAGTGGAGGGCATAGTTGGATTCTGGTTGCCACCGATTACTTCACTAAATGGATTGAGGCCATTCCAACTAAAAAAGCTACAATCAAAGTGGTGATGGACTTTATTTTAGAAAACATTATTGTCAGATTTGGAGTACCAGCCAAGTTGGTCGCAGATAATGCTATGTGCTTCAGGTCTAGTGAGTTTATTGATTTTTGCAGCAATTACGGAATTGATTTGTCTCATACATCACCATATCATCCATAAGGGAATGGTCAGGCAGAGTCAAGCAACAAAAGTCTCATGAAAATCATCAAAAGGAGATAGATAAAAATAAGAGGTCATGGGATTCAAAGCTAAAGTTGGCATTATGGGCTGACAGGGTGACAGTAAAAAGAGCAACTAGAAGGTCACCTTATGAATTAGTATATGGCGCAGCAGCTAGATTGCCTGTGAACAACCTCCTACCAGTTTACAAATTCATGTAAGAAGATGAGGAGGAGGTTGAGGACTCAATGACAGAAAGAATAAATCAGCTGGTTGCACTAGACGAAATGAGAAGGGAAGCATAGAAAACAAACATCAAGACACAGCAGCAAGTGAAATATCTGTTTGATAGAAGGGCTACAGAGAGAAGGTTTCAGATAGGTGATTTGGTCCTTGTGTGGAATGCTAGGAGTCAGGATAAGGGCAAACACGGTAAATTTGAGCCCTTATGGATGGGCCCATACCAAATTAGCAATATCTATGGGGATGATTCTTATTTTCTCCAAACCCTCAATGGTGAATTACTGGAATTGCTAGTGCACGGCAGATTCCTTAAGACCTTTTTCTCATAAATGATCTTCCTCTATGCACACTGTAAACTAGGTGTAAGTATTTTGTACATGCCTTGTATAGTAGGTCGTGTTTTGAATTTTAGATTTTGTCTGGTCTGCCCCGGAGTAGTCTGGTCCTCACTGCAACCTTGTGCCTGCACATCCCCAATCGGAGCCTATGTTAGCACTCATTTATGTTTAGGGTTTTAAGTTCATACATTTGCAGGTTTTTTCCATTCAAACCCTAAAATTTCTGAGTCTTGAGGTCTTGCATTGTTTTGTCTATTCTATTAGTGGCCTTCTATGGTGGGTTCCTAGTTGTAAATCTCATCCTCATGTTTTAGTTTTCGTTGGTTGACCAGCCCCCATGTAATGATTTACCGCCTTTTCCTGTCACACTCATGAAAAATGCTATGTTTTTGTATGTGCAATTGCAAATGTACATCATTGGGCTCGTGAAATTTCCATTGGCCTCCAAAAAATTGATAAAAACTGAATTATATGCATTTTATATGTATATTGGGCTCTAAAAGGTGCATGTACAAAGGAGGAATCTTTCACAGATTCCTGGGAATATTCCCGCTTTGTCTATCGGGCTATATACAAAGCAAAGTATACAAGGAGGTGCTAATATGCAATTGCCACAGTGGCGAGTGGAAGATACATTCCTGGAATATTCTGTAGAAGATTCTGCAGTTGTATATTAGGGGTTTGTATATTTGTGTTTGCATATTTGACATTCAAGTGCGCAAATATACATTTGCTATAGTGCAAAGGCAAAGACACAAGTGGATGGGGCCCGTAGATATATACAAGTGAGTTTGTATATGGTCTATATACAAAGGAAATATGCATTCGCGGATGTACAAGCTAGATTCCAAAGTGTTTCAAATGTGCTTTTTGATTATGGCAAAGTCTGACTTGTACATTGCGCTTGTATATGCGATGTGCAATCAAATGTGCAAGGGAAAGAGAAAATAGGTCGAGCCCACCAGTTATATACAATGGTAACTGTATGTCTGCCGACATACATGCAAAACATACAAATGAAAAGGTGCATTCCGGACCCGAGTAGAATTCCAAGATGCTTCATACAAGTTTGGGATCCGTAGCATGTATATTGGGTTTGTATATGCAGCATACAATCCGATATACAAAACAAAGATATACAACCCAGACGTGAAGGTAGAGTCAAATACAACGAACAGTAATTTGAGGTCCGGGGATTGTATAAAGAGATTGTATGCTTGTGCAATAGCCGATATGCAAAGAGATTATCGCCAAGACCATATGTGTCAGCCAACCTTTCTTGGGTTATTTGGATGGCCGATGGAGATCAAATGCACAGCGACGGAGGGCGAGTCACAAGCTGCCACGTGCCTGGGAACTGTTGCATGTATATGCATTTCAGTACGCATATACAAAGGCGATAAAGGCAAAATTGAAGAAGGAAAGGGCCAGTGATAGAAACATAAGGTGCCAACGTGGCACGATTTCACTGGCCAATGACTTTTCAATATTTTTGGGAGCTGTTGATTACAGCAATGGAGAGATGATCAACGGTCAAGTTTTGAACCTGCTACGATGGTTTTTCCTGAGCGGGTGCGACCATTTTTGAGAAGGAAATTTTCAGTGGTATGCCATTGCTACATTTCAGAGAGGATGTGGGTAGCTGAAGCATTAATGGCATGACTACAGACAAGCATGGGTCGGTGGTCGAACGGTCAAGTACCTGGTTTATGACGGGGAGTCTTCCAACGATGGCACAGGGCTCGAGCTCAACCACTCCTCGCCTTTCTCTTGTTTCTTCCCATTTTGTTCCCTGTTGCATTTATTATTTTGAGCGCCATCTCTGGTGCATTATCTGGCAAAAATTTTTTGATCTTGTCATGTAATTAATTTTTGCAAAGTACACTTTCTTGTTGCTTTAAGCAAACTGTGTTACTCTTTTGTTGTTGTTGGAAACTGGACAAGTTTTGGTGCTACAGTAGGAATACAACCTTTTGGTGGCTCTATCTCAGGTGTCTCTTGAGTTTATGAATTGTATGTTGTATGTATTATCCACATAAATCATCAATTTCATGTTGATTTAAATGAGTAATGCTTAATTGCATGTGTTTTGTTATTTATCTCCAGACTGAATGTGTTTTTCTTTTGACTCTGAACATCTAAGGGGTGTTATAGATTCTAGAATACAGGTTTTCTATATTGAATACTTAGTCTTTTACTTCTGCTCAAGGAGTAGATTGAATGTTTTGGATTAAGTATTGAGAAGAATACATTGCAGTAAGGATGTTTGTAAGCAGAAATAACTAAATACTCTCTCTTGGGTATTGTCTGTAAGGCAGACATTTTAGAGGCCCCTTGAAATCTGATTACTGTCTTAGGTTTATGGTGAACATTCACATATATATGTCTACTGACTCTAAGCCCTGGATAGGCACCGATCTAGGCTGGTATCTCTGTTGTAACCAAAAGTCCTAGTTTTGCATCCAGATATAAATCAAACTCAAACTTCATAAACAAACCTTTAGGACTTTAGAAGTAGTTTTAGGATCCAAAAATCCTCTGTCTACAACTGAATATAGGCCCAAAGCTAGCCCCTTTGCACTTATCTCATAGTTTTGGTCTGCATAAGAGAGGATTTATCTGCTTTGTGTCAACATCCCAATCTTTTCACAGTTACATTTCATGGATGTTGAGTAGGGAATACCCCCCTTCGTTCTGTAGAGCCTAAAGAAGAAGAGGAGATATCTATAGAGTTTATCTCCTATACTATTGGCCCCTGGCCCGGGAATCCTATTGATCAATGATGGCTACCTTGTAGGGATAACTGAGAAAAAAGCATCCAGTCTGGGAAAATAACCAACAGGGGCCATGCCTATTGGGTCAGTTGTACCATGAGATGCATATGGTTGTGTATTAGGAGGGGGTGAGTCTTGACTATGGGATGACATTGCTTCATGTGTGGCTGTGAGAGCATGTTCCTATCATGAGGCCATTGTGTCTGCATGTTAGGTGGTAGTTCCAACCCTGGTGATGGCTTATACTAGTACTCTTCATCACCAGCAATTGGGGAGTCTGTGATTTTGGAGGCAGACGATAGATAAGGTTACAATGGGCGACCCTACATAGGATGCGATCACTAGATTGATGATGATGCTCACCTACCATATACACAGCAACCTCGGTATCTCATCTGGGAGTACCGAACACCTATTGGACTGATATATCCCCTCTTAGGTATTATGGTAGTTTAGGTTGTAATAGGACGTGCCACAGCTGACGGCAATTTTTGCTCATGTGTGGCAGGATCGGCCATTATGGCCACCAGAGATGGATCCACAGATGGTGATAGTAGATTTTGATGGGTTAGTGGTAGTGGATTGGGATTGGCACTCTGCGGTAGTGGATGTTGGTACTACACCAGTGTATGATGTATATTGGATGCAGGCACAACCAACATGTCTTAATATTCATGTAGATCAGCCTGGTATAGATGAAGAGGAGGTGGTGGAGTATGTTATGGAGGAGGTACAAGAGCAGGGTGAGGGCAATGATGGAAGGGATTGTCGGTGCCTGCATGAACATTCAGGTTTCAAACATTTAAATTTGCAGGCCCCTTCATAAAAATCCAAAAATTCTAAGTCTCTCAGCCTCTTGAGTTTCATGCATTATCTTTGTATATACATTGTTGTTTGTATGTACATTTGAATGTGCAAGTGCAGTTGTACATTAGCGAGATCGAAAGAAATGTTCAAATCAGCTTCAAAAGGTGGAAAAAATAGTTGTATGCATATCGGGTTGTACATTGCAGGCATATTCCATCGCAGATTCTGTGCTGGTATGTAAAGGGTTGCATGTATATGAGTTTGTATGTTCGAATATACAAGTTAAATATGCAAGGTCAACATACAAGGTGAAAGATACAAAGGTTCATTGCATATACAAAGTAACATACAAGGCCAACATACAAGGGGGACATACAAAGGTTTCATCAGCGAAACAGTATGCATCGACAGCTCAACTAATTGTCTTTCCGATGGCTGATGATACAAAGAGGAAAGATGCAAGCAGCTATACAAAGCAAATGTACATTGGTGGCAACATACAAAGGAAATATGCAAAGTCAATGTGCAAAGGTCAGCTACAAAGCCTGGGGCCCACCAATTGCATGCAAAGGCGATTGTATGTTTGCACATGTAATCGAACATACAGGGGCATATACATTCCAAATATACAAGGCCTAGACCCGAAAAGATATACATTCTGGTTGATAAAGGTAGAAGTCTGGATTGTATGTATGTTTTGTTTGTATATTCGCGTTGTATGTGTGCAATATACAATAAAAGATACAAGAGATGAGTTACAAGCCAGACCTGAATGTGATTCCAATTTGTTTCATAAGGATTTAGGGTCCGCCTTGTATGCAGGGCGATTGTATGCATATACAATCTCATATACAATTGCATTATACACAGATTTAAAGGCAGTTATATGTATATGCATTTGCATATACAAAGGCAAAATTGGGCGGAAATGGTAAAATGTTTGATGGGAAAATTCAGCGATGGAAAAAGGGTGCCTACGTGGTGCGATTTGATTGGTTAGCGACTTTTCAAAGTGTTTTGAAGCCGTTGATCTCAGCGATGGAATGAAATCGACGGCTTGCTTCAAATCTTCAGAGAAGGAAAGATTTTCTTTGTATATGCAGCAGCATTTCAGGTGGGAAGGAGCTTCAGAAATATGCGAACAATTGTTGCATCTTACAATCAGTGGGTTTGCAAGAGGTATGGGTCGAAATGACAGACCAGCTACCATATTCAAGGGTGAAAATCTTCAAGCGGCAGCACATCCCCCGATCTCACCTACTCTTTCCTCTGTTTCTCTCTGCTACATTGAATGTTCCTGGTGCCATTTCCATGGTGCAATGTATTTGGCAAATTTTTGAAATGACATGTGCCTTAATGTTGAGTACACATTCTTGCTATATAAGCGAACTGTGTCACTCATTTTCAGGTTGTTGAAGACTTGGGCATTTTTTGGAGGAAATAACAAAGTACAGAGCATTTCTTGGCTATTTTGTCTCATTCTAGAGTTTATGAGTTGCATTTTGAATGCATGTTGCACATTTTTTCAGTTTCATGTCATGTTTATATGAAAAATGCTTCTTGCATGTGTTTAGTTGTCTGTCTCCATTTGTTGTATGCATTGCTTCTTTTGAATCTGGTTGCTAAGGGTTCCCCAGATTCTAGGATATAGATTTGTTATATTGCATGTTTGATCTCTAACTTCCATTGAAGGAGTGGATTAAAGTGTTTTATGTTAAGTATGAAGAAGAATGTATGTCAGCAGGGATGTGTGTAAGTAGAGGCAGCTAAATACTCAGTCTTGGGTGGTGTTTGTAAGGCAAATACCAGTTCTGACCCCCTGAAAATTGAATGCCAGTGCAAACCATTCACTTGTATACGTCTAGTTGACTCCTTGCCCTGAGATAGGCACCAATCTGCTTCTTGTGTAGTAGTTATGATCCAAAACCCCTTGTCTTGCATCTAAAACATCAAAACAAATCATTTCATACTTCCAACTTGTTAGTTTGTAGGAGTAGAAATAAGACCCCTGCATACTCTCATTCTTAACCAGTTAGATATGCCCAAGAATATTGCCAAACTTGTGATTTATCACTCAAATCTTGTTCCAAACATGAGAGTATTCTGCCTATATTTGTAAAGCTAAATCTTTTTGTCATTGGGTGAGTCAATGTTAAACCTTTAGCTATAGGGATACCCCCTTGGTGCTGCAGAACTAGAAGTGAAGGGGAGGCAGCTCACGCAACCTCCTGTATTTGTTGGTTGAATCTGCCTGTGCATTGGAACTGGCAAACCCTCTACCGATTTGGAGAAAAAGACCCAACAGATTTGGCAACTATGCTGGGGATAGAGTCAAATAATTTAAAGGCTAGAAAATCTAGTTTCCAGTGAAGTTGTTGCAGCAAGACCAAGGAAGAACGACCATGTGGTGCTCTGCTGGCATGATGAATCCAGAAAACAAAAGTGCCTTGTTGATATTCTGTCCTCTTTGTGAGAGGTGGCAACTCTGTTGATTGAACCTATCCAAAGCTGCAACGTATTTCCAGGTATTCCATCTTTTCATTCAAAATGATGAGTTTAGAGCAGCAAACCTGGTTGTGCTCTCAAAGAAGACCATTTTTTATTGAAAGATATAAAGCTCTAAATTTTAAAGGAATAAGTGGTTACCCAAATGTTATTCCCAATAAGATTAGAAAATGTTTGCCGAAATATAGTGGATTAAATCTTGAGTCTGCAAACAAACATCTGCAATTTTTTTGTAATTTGATAGATGACTTTGAGGTAGAGGCTGAAGATGTAGTAATGAGACTCTTTGTTCAGTCATTAGAGGATGATGCTAGGGTCTAGTTTTCAGACTTGCCTGTGTGTTCAATTTCTTCATGGGTAGATTTAGAAGTTGCATTCCTAGAGCAGTTTGGTGAAAGATTTGATTTGGCCTCATTGATCAGACATTTCATGAATATCCAAAAGGAAGATGAGGAACTAGTTCCAGCCTTCAATCTCATATTTATTAAGTTGCTCAAGCAGATTCTTGAATATATGAGACCAAATGATGCATTGTGCTTGGCAATTTATTTGGCTGCATTTGATAAGAAAATAAGATAAAGAACCAGCTACACTTCACCAAGCTTATACATTTGCTATGGACATTGAAAACAATCAGAAATATGGAATGCCAATAGGTTTCATGATTGCAAGCTTTCAAAATAGTTTTCATAGTGAATATATTTCAGCTTTCCCAGTGTGTTCATCGAGAGATGATTTTGTAAAGGGAAATATATTTTAGAACAGTATGTGTAGTCATGATGTGATGCATAAACATGAAGAAGATGTTGTAGAAAATGTGGGCACATCCTATAATGGTGAGGACAAAGATTGTCATCAGCCTCTAGAAAAGAAGCCTGCAGATGCAAAATGCATTTCAAATGATGAAATGAAAGATATACATGAAGTTGCATCCTGCAGCAATAGGCATATCCCAGTTATTCCTGATTATTTATATGAGGTGGATATGCAGAGCTTCACTCTGAATATAGAAGATGCAGATTCAAGGGATGACAGTGAATATGTTAGTAATTGTCAGCATTCAGACTCATGTGTAAGCCTTTTAGATGAAATATATATGGATGTTGAGTATGAGTGTTTCCTTGAAGATTGTGACCACCTCGACAATGCAAAGGTTGAAAATTTTGCTTTTGATTATCAGGCATTGGTGAAGAGGAAAGTCAGGGTCACTATTCAGGAGTGAATAGACAAGTTGCAGATATGTGTGCTCATACAGTTGGGGATAGTGTTGGTTGCAGGGGTGACTATGAAGCTTTCAGTGAAGGGCTGCATTCCAAGTTCTTTGTGCCCTCTCTTGAGACATTCCAGGTGGACCTTAGTGATAAAATTGTTGAGCACAATGATGATGGATATCTGAACGTTTATAAAAATGAATATGATTATGAGATGTTGCTTGTGCCTGAATATTGCATGTTTAATACAGAGGAGCTCTTATTTTTTGAAGAAGGGTAAAATTTTGATGTGCATTTATTTGTTTCATGTGAGTGTTATTTTTCCAAGCAACATCAGTGACTCATTTGATGGTGACATTCTACAACTGATGATAATGCATGCTGATGAAGCTTGTTGTAGATTTGTTAAAGAAATAGAAATGGACAACATCACAAATAATTGCAAAGTAGGGTGCTGCAAACAACCAAATGTTTTCAGGCTTCATTTGAAGAAATCAAAAGAAAATAGGGTGTTTGACAAAGGAAAATTCTAGTTTTTCCTTTTTGGTGGCCCTGGGCCACTAAGTAGATTTTAAAAGATGTGATTTGTGATGCAGGTCGGTGCAGTGTTTGACTCTGTGCCCAATGGATAAGGGACTGGTCTGCATCCTAGAGATCTATGGTTCTCGCCATGCCTGCATCTCTAGACAGAGCCAATGTTAGTGCCTACATGAACATTCGGGTTTCAAAAATTTAAATCTGCAGGCCCCTTTATAAAAATCTAAAAATTCTAAGTTCCTTGGCCTCTTGAGTTTCATGCATGTATCTTTGTATATACATTATTGTTTGTATGTACATTTGAATGTGCAAGTGCAGTTGTACATTGGCGAGCCTGAAAGAAATGTTCAAATTGGCTTCAAAAGGTGGAAAAAATAGTTGTATGCATTTTTGTATGCATATCGGGTTGTACATTGCAGGCATATTCCATCGCAGATTTCGTGCTTGTATGTAAAGGGTTGCATGTATATGAGTTTGTATGTTTGAATATACATGCAAGGTCAACATACAAGGCGAAAGATACAAAGGCCCGATGCATATACAAAGTAACATACAAGGCCGACATATAAGGGGGACATACAAAGGTTTCATTGGCGAAACAATATGCATCGGAAGCTCAACTAATTGTCTTTCCGATGGCCGATGATACAAAGAGGAAAGATGCAAGCAGATATACAAAGCAAATGTACATTGGCGGCAACATACAAAGGAAATATGCAAAGTCAATGTGCAAAGGTCAGATACAAAGCCTGGGGCCCACCAGTTGCATGCAAAAGCGATTATATGTTTGCACATGCAATTGAACATACAGGGGCATATACATTCCAAATATATAAGGCCTGGACCTGAAAAGATATACATTCTGGTTGATAAAGGTAGAAGTCCGGATTGTATGTATGTTCTGTTTGTATATCCGTGTTGTATGTGTGCGATATACAATAAAAGATACAAGAGATGAGTTACAAGCCGGACCCGAATGCGTTTCCAATTTGTTTTATAAGGATTTAGGGTCTGCCTTGTATGCAGGGCGATTGTATGCATATACAATCTCATATACAACTACATTATACAAAGATTTAAAGACGGTTGTATGTATATGCATTTGCATATACAAAGGCAAAATTGGGCGAAAATGGTAAAATGTTCGATGGGAAAAGTTAGCGATGGAAAAAGGGCGCCTACATGGAGCCATTTGATTGGCTGGTGACTTTTCAAAGTGTTTTGAAGCCATTGATCTCAGCGATGGAATGAAATCGACGGCTTGCTTCAAATCTTTAGAGAAGGAAGGATTTTCTTTGTATATGCAGTCGCATTTCAGGTGGGAAGGAGCTTCAGAAATAAGCGAACAATTGTTGCATCTTACAATCAGTAGGTTGGGCATTAATGGCGGGTTTGCAAGAGGTATGGGTTGAAATGACAGACCAGCTACCATATTCAAGGGTGAAAATCTTCAGGCGGCGGCACATCCCCCGATCTCACCTACTCTTTCCTCTGTTTCTCTTTGCTGCATTAAATGTTCCTGGCGCCATTTCCATGGTGCAATGTATTTGGTGAATTTTTGAAATGACATGTGCCTTAATGTTGAGTACACGTTCTTGCTATATAAGCGAACTGTGTCACTCATTTTCGGGTTGTTGAAGACTTGGGCATTTTTTGGAGGAAATAACGAAGAACAGAGCATTTCTTGGTTTTTTTGTCTCATTCTGGAGTTTATGAGTTGCATTTTAAATGCATGTTGCACATTTTTTCAGTTTCATGTCATGTTTATATGAAAAATGCTTCTTGCATGTGTTTAGTTGTCTGCCTCCATTTGTTGTATGCATTACTTCTTTTGAATCTGGTTGCTTAGGGTTCCCCAGAATTTAGGATACAGATTTGTTGTATTGCATGCTTGATCTCTAACTTCCATTGAAGGAGTGGATTAAACTGTTTTAGGTTAAGTATGAAGAAGAATGTATTCAACAGGGATGTATGTAAGTAGAGGCAGCTAAATACTCAGTCTTGGGTGGTGTTTGTAAGGCAAATACCAGTTCTAACCCCTTGAAACTTGAATGCCAGTGCAAACCATTCACTTATATACGTCTAGTTGACTACTTGCCCTGAGATAGGCACAGTCTGCTTCTTGTGTAGTAGTTATGATCTAAAACCCCTTGTCTTGCATCTAAAACATCAAAACAAATCATTTCATACTTCCAACCTGTTAGTTTGTAGGAGTAGAAATAGGACCCCTGCATACTCTCATTCCTAACCAGTTAGATATGCCCAATAATATTGCCAAACTTGTGATTTATCACTCAAATCTTGTTCCAAACATGAGAGTATTCTGCCTATATTTGTAAAGCTAAATCTTTTTGTCATTGGGTGAGTCAACGTTAAACCTTTAGCTATAGGGATACCCCTCTTGGTGTGGCAGAACTAGAAGTGAAGGGGAGGCAGCTCACACAACCTCCTGTATTTGTTGGCCAAATCTACTTGTGCATTGGAACTGGAAAACCCTCTGCCGATTCGAAGAGAAAGACCCAATAGGGATGATGGAGGAGATGATGGGAGATGAGCTATTACTGTGTTAGCAGTAGTTGTAATTGGGGTGATAGGCTCGTCAGGTGCAGGTGCATCTAGTTCTAGAAGCCGGGTACGGCAGAGGGCGAGGGATGCAGAGGAGAACATAGATACTTTGAGGGCTTGGGTGGCGAGCCTAGAGGATCAAGTTCACCATATGTAGGCAGAGTTGGATACAGTCCATCTAAAGCGAGACAATGTTGGGGTGCAGGTGTAGAGGCTGCGGGGTTTACTGGATGGGAGAGTTGCAGAAGGGGATGGAGGAGGTGATGGGGCTCTACTTGCACAGGTAACTACAAAGTGTGATGCAAAGAGGGTGTATAGGCTGAGTGTTGAGGCCAGGTTATAGCGAGTCGAGGCACAGGTAACCCAGTTACAACAACAAGTTACCCAGTTGTAGGGGATGATCGTGGGCACAGGGATGGCACATATGTGGGGAGACTATACTCAAGTCCATGCAGAGTTAGCAAATGCAAGAGCCCGAGCAGAGTATTATTATGGTGCGTATCAAATAGTTGTACCTAAGGCTTAGAGGGTGTCCAGCTATAATCGGCGGATTCAAACACCATGAGTGACAGGACCAGCGAGGCAGCCTCCACATACGATGCCTCCACCAGCGACTACACTAGGGGCCACAAGGGTAGGGACATCTACAGTACCACAAGGGTCTCCTCCTAGTTCTCCCACTCGTTCTGTTTAGGAGAGTTTAGCTCATTGATTTTGTATACACCTTTAGGCTTTTGATTATGTATTTTGGCCCTGTGGGCATATTTTTGTATCATGACCATTACGAGATGATCATTTTTTGGTGGCAGTATTTATGGATGTACTTGTGTAATTTGGTTATGATTATTATGCTTTTATGATGTGATGTAGATGTTTATGGATGCATTTGATGGTGATGGTGATGGATTATGCTAAATGTTTTTATGTTTATGATGATGATGACATATGTTTATGCATCATTGTAATATGATGATGTATATGAATGATTATGGATCTATGCATATGGATAGTTATGGTTTTATGGATTTTTTTTGTGGATTATGCAAATTATGATGTGGATTGTGGATTATGTGGATTATGATGTGGATTGTGATATGGATTATGATATGGATTATGTGGATTATGCATAGATGGATAGATGACATGTAATGATGTGATAATGTTCTGCTAGGATGTTATGACATATGATGACATTGATGTGATGGGATTATGATGGATATTTATTATGTGATGGTTATGGGTATGGATTTATGGATGATGGATTATTGTTTATGCATGATATTATATGGATAATGCTATGATGATTTATGATCTAACGATGATGCGGTGTATGCAGGATGGAGGATGCTGGTCATGATACACGTGTTGTTAGAGCCATTTTGAGGAGTGGGGGGAGGTGTTCGATGCAGGTTTAGTGGATAGTTGGGTGGGGGTGTAGATTGGGGGTGGTGTATCCTCGGTCACTTGACGCCTATTAATATAAAGCCACTTTTGGGTTGGGTAGGTTAGGATTGGATGAGCTAGTTAGGATTGGATGGGATGGTTAGGGTGGTTAGGATATTTATGGGATGGGATTGGATAGTTAGGATTGAATGGATTTGTTAGGGGAATGTTAGAAATGGAGGTGCAAACCACACAACAAAAATCTGATTCAAACCTTATTTATATCCTCTAAACAATGTAGAATCAATAGAGATTGCAACAGAAATAAAACCCACTACATAGAAATAACATGCATTAAGAACTAAACACATAACATAGTATGTAACATGGAGAAAACCCTTTCGGGTAAAAAAATTCACCAAGAAAAGAGACTCCAAGTTGTATTATCTTCAAATATATGAGATTACAATACATGCACTTCCTCTGTTTCTTCAGTATTCAATCCAGCGGCGCCTGTTACTCTCAACTCTAATAAAAATGTAGTACAAATATCCTTATAAAAGGGGGTTGCCTTCTAGGGAAAGAAAACTGACATAATATCAACCGTTAAATATGTGACCTAATGACGAACAATTCAGATTTACAATGATAAAATATAAATAAAATGTGGTTTCAGGGGCGCTACCCCCAATCCCCCACCGGGGCGCGCAGCCCCGAGACTCCTGTCGGGGGATGATCCCCCCGAACCCCCTGCAGGGGGAAAGCCCCTGCGACCCCCCATCGCGAACGAATGAACGTCGAGCACCGGATATAAACATGTAGCTGAAACAAGACCGCTGCTAGTGAAACCTTTCATCCCTTATGGGTGATTTACAAACAATATTGGGAGTAATTAATTACATAGGATTTACAAGGTTGATGGCACCTTAATCCTAACAAAGAAATGGTTAGGTCTATATCATTATTAATGCAAAGACAAGATGACGTTCTTTCTATAATAACCACATGGTTTAATGGATGGAGGACAAGGGTTGATCAAGGGATGATGGATTTTTAGAGCAATCCTAGGTTTATTATAGTGAAGAGGATATTTTCACCAAGGTATGAAGGACCAAGATGATGATGTATATCTATCTTTTGCATGGACTAGACCCGCAAACAATAAGATCATCCCATGCATGCCCAAGATAGTACAACCTTGTCTAGAGAATGAGGGGAATCCATAGCATAAGCCCTTAGTGCACAAAAGGTATGATGAACCTTAGATGCAAAAGGAGATCAATATGCTAGAACCGATCCTACAATTCACAAGATATGAATACCAAATTGGAGTAATGGGAACAGCCCACAGGCACAACATACAAAACCAATGACCATGCCCCACTCTAGGTAGTTTCACCACATACCATGATATGGTGAGATCAAGATAGTTTTGAAATGATCATTGAATAGAACAAGAGATAAAATCAATAATCAAAAAGATCAACTGACCAAACAAATAACCATTGTATCTCTTGCTAAGATAGGTGTGGATTTGATTGATTCTGCCTACTGTAGGAAGGATATATCCATTAAGGTAGGGGTTGATGGATGATTAGGATAAAGTCAAAATATGGGCAAAATATATAGGCCATAAGTTGTGGTTAAAGTTGATTTGATGACTGATATTTTTGCATGAAAGATGATGCTTTGAAAGTATGTTGAGCGAGTGTATTGTGTTTGGATCACGTGTAAGTTCAAGGAATAGGGACCATCCAAGTGGGGTTGGATGGGTGCATCTTATGTACCTATGTACTAGATACTTCCTTTGTATTCCAGACTGCCTACATATCTTGTAACCACGGGATCAAGGCACATTAAGATGCGGGTGGTGATGATATGTAGTTTTGATTTGGCATGATGATGTGGGATGGTTTTGGGATGTTTGGATGATGATTTGGAATGAATGTTTTGGAATGTTTGGATGATGATGTTGGGATGACTGTTTTTGAGATTTTGTGATTTTCTAAATGTTTTTGGGATTTTGTGGATATTTTGATTTTTTGGGGTTTTCTGGATTTTTTGGATTTTTTTTGGATTTTTTGATTTTCTGTTGTACAAGAAGGGCATACAAGGATCCACTTATCTAGGAATCTACCTTGGGTGGGTGATGAATGGTGGGCTTTTTTACGCTGAATGTATGTAACACCAAGCCATGGGATGGAAGTGGTATGGAGTGATTCGTGTAGGCGAGGACTTATTAGATGGTGGAATTGGCCACTACTCATGGTGCCTGAAATAGGTTTTCACCATGTTACTTATCCAGGCACCACCGAAGTGGTTTTCACCATTGGATGGCTTTATTGCACTTGGTTTTTTCTTTGTTTTTTGATTTTTTTGTTCTTTTTGCTTTTTTTGCTTTTTTTATTTTATATTGGGATATATGGTGGGTCAAGCATGGAATTTCTTGAGATGCATGATGTTCATTGGCTCATCCAGAGGTTGCCCCTCAGGTGTTGCTAGCTAGTAAGCTCCTAATTCATAACTAGCTATTATTACAAAGGATCCCAACCAGTTTGGGTCAAACTCACCTTTCTTGTGCCGCTCCTATAAATTCCTTTGATTTTCCATGAGGACAAGGTCGCCTATCTTGAATCAATGGGTCTTGATTTTCTTGTTATAGCTTTTTTGGAGACAATTTTGATAAGCTTGCAAATGGTTAAGAGCACTAAGGCGCTTCTCATCCAGAAGTTCTAGCTCGTTCAAACATGCAACTTGATACTCCTCCTCATCAATGAGATTCTGCAGTGAAATTTTGAGAGAGGGGAGCTCGACCTCGATGGGTAGGATGGCTTTGGCACCGAATACAAGGGATATGGTGGGGCTCCTATGTGGGTGTGGATGCTTGTTCGATAGGCCCAAAGGGCGGGGTTAAGTTGCATATGCCAGTCACAACCAGCTTCATTAACTGTCTTCTTCAAGATTCTTAGGATGGTTTTTTTAAGCTTCAGCTTGACTGTTAACTTGGGGTAATATGGAGTTGAAAAGTGGTGTTGGATATGGAATTTTTGACAAAGGGTGTAGACTTCTTGATTTTTGAATGGTTTCCCATTGTCATGGATGATGGCAAGGGGGATACCGTAATGACATATGATGTAGTGGAGGATGAATTTAGCTATTTGGATACCAATGGTGTAGGTGAGTGGAATGGCTTCCACCCATTTAGTGAAGTGTTTGGTGGCTGTGATAATGAACTTAAGTCCATTGGATGATGGTGGACGGATTTTTCTGATGAGGTCAAGCCCCCACCATGAAAAGGGCCATGAAGTCATGATGGGTTGCAATTCTTGTGATGGAACATGAATTAGGTCCCCATGTTTTTGGCAAGGAAGGTACTTCTTAACAAACTGGTTAGCATCATTCTTTGGCCAATAATACCCTATTCTTATAATCTTCTTTGCAAGGTAGGTCCACTAGAGTGTGCCCCACAGATACCTTCATGTACCTCTTGTAAGGCTATTTCAACTTCTATAGAATTGAGACACCTTAGAAGGGTACCATCAAGACTCCTTCAATATAATGTGTCGCTGATGAGGGTGAAACATGAGTTTTGACAGATGAATGTTTGACGTTGCGTGGATGATAGGTTAGGTGGAAGGATGTTGTCATGGAGATGAAGGTAGATATCTCAATACCACAGGGATAGGGAACCAACAATGTCACATACCAATTTAGATTGTGGAACTTCATAAGATGGCATTTGTAGCTCTTCGATGAGGAAGTCATGTCACTGATTGTTCTTCTTCTTGTCTATCAGAGATTCTATTGTGGCAATGGCGTCTATTGCTTGGTTGTTGAGCCTCAGGACTTGCTGAAATTAGATTTCATGGAAATATTCTTTGAAGTCATCTACCATCATTTTGTACAGTAGGAGCTTTTCATCTTTTGTCTTATACTAGTTATTGACCTGCTTTATGACCAGTTGGGAGTCACCATAGACCATGAATTTTTCTATTTTCCACTGGATGGCCATGCGGAGTCCTATAATAAGTGTCGCGTACTCTACCACATTGTTTGTACAAGGTAATGTTAATTTGTAGGATTTTGGAATGCAATCTCCTTGAGCGGTCACAAATGAGATTCCTGCCCCCCAGCCTTGATGTGTATACGATCCATTAAAATACATTTTCCATTCTACTGTAGGTGTCACTGTGAGGATGGACTCATCTGGAAATTTTGAGGAGTGGATGTTCTATTGGGATTGGTGCATCTGCTAGCTGGTTTGCTATTACCTGTCCTTTGATGGCCTTTCATTCTGTGTCCTCAATATCAAACTCACTGAGGATCATCACCCACTTAGCCATACGTCTTATAAGAGATGCTCAGGACAATAAGTACTTTAGTGGATAGATCTTTTCTATGAGCTTTGTTTGATGGTTGAGCATGTAGTGTCTTAATTTATGAGATGTGAAGACGACTGTAAGGCATGTCCTTTCAATAGGTGTGTAATTGAGCTCATATCCCACTAAGGTATGATTGATAGCATAGATGGCTCTTTCCTTTCCTTGATCATCATGTTATGCTAACAATGCCCCTATTGTTGTTTCTTTCATTAAAAGGTAGAGTAACAGGGGTTGTCGTTGCTTTTGTGGTATGAGAACTAGAGGTGTAATGAGATATTCCTTCAATTGGTCAAAGGCCTTTTGACAATTTTCATCCCATATAAATTCCACATCTTTGCAGAGGAGATGTTGAAATGGTTGGCATTTATTAGCTAGTTGTGCTATGAAGCGTTTGATAGATTGGAGTTTCCCTTGGAGGCTACGTAGTTGTTTCAAGTTATTTGGTGGAGGCATTTCGACTATTGCTTTTACCTTTGCTAGATCCACTTCTATGCCTCATCATGACACAATGTAGCCAAGGAGTTTTCCTAAGGTGACTCTGAAAATACACTTCTTTGGATTGAGATGCACTTTGTATTCTTCTATCCGGTCAAAGATTTTAGCTAGCACTTGTAGGTGTTCATCTCTTGTTTTTTTATTTTCCCAACATGTCATCCACATAGTCTTCCATGATGCTATGAAATAGGTCATGGAATATCACAGTCATGGCTCTTTGGTAGGTTGCCCCTGCGTTTTTAAGGCCAAAGGGCACAACAACCCAACAATAGGTTCCCCATGGACAAATGAATGATGTCTTATGTTGGTCTTCTTTGGTGATCTTGATTTGATTGTACCCTGAAAATTCATCCATAAGTGACAAGATTTGGTGCCCGACTATTAAATCGACTATGATGTCGATGTTTGGTAAAGGAAAGTCATCATTGGGGCATGCTTTTTTGAGATCTCTAAAAATCATACACATGCGGATGCCACCAATGACTTTGGCTATAGGCATAATGTTTGATACCAATTCAGGATAATCGATACGACAGATAAATCCCACGTCTAGGAGCTTTTTGAGCTCATCTTTGACAAGCAATGCTACTTAGGGATTCATTTTCCTTAGCTTTTATTTCACTGGCTTTGCGTCAGGATGTACTACAAGATGATGGACCACTAATGTTGTATCCAACCTAGGCATATCGGCATATGTCCATGTAAAGTTGTGACTTCATGCTTTCAAGAATGCCAGGAAGGCTTCTTGTTCTATTGGTGTGAGGGAAGCAGCCTGAAAAGTGATCTTTGGTGATTCTTCAGTACTAAGGTTCATTTCTTGGGATTCCTCCACAACGATTGGTGATCTTTCTTGGTAGAGCTCTGGGACTTCGGGGAGATTCATTCTCTCATCTCCTAGTACCTCAAGAAGGTTTTCAGTAGGAATATGTCCTTTATTTTTTGTCATCCAAAAGTGCCACTAAGTGGTTTTCATTAGGGGGTGTATTTTTTATTTTGTTGTTTTTATGACTAAGAGATGTGGAAGTCTCCCCGAAGTAGGTGGATGTGTTGAGTTCCATGGTATAATTAGCTTTATGATCTCCTAGGGGTATATAGTCTCTAACCCCCATCAATTTGGTAATTGCTTCATCATTTTGCATGACATCTAGGACTAGAGGTCCTTGTTGGTCCCAGTGGATAAGTTGAGGATAGACGAGTGGAAGGTCATTGGATGGTGATGGTTGAGAGGCTATCTATGGTGCATATGGAGGATTTGAATAACTTGGTGAAGTCCTCAAAAGAGTCTTGATGGTGGTCTTCGTTGGTGTGCTTAATTGCAAGAAAGGCTCTTGCAACCTCACTTAAGATATATTCAAGTTTCGTGGGGGTAGACTCTTGTTTTCCATACCCTAATCCTTGATGATAGGGGTTCTTTGTGGCTAGGATTGGCTCAAGAATTCCCTATTCATGAAGGCCCATAACGTCTTATCCTTTGTAACCCATGTTCTTGACGATGGCAAGACCCTTTCTGTACTTTTCAATAGGTAGGATAGGAGTTGCTTGTTCTTCATCTTCATCTCTATATAACCATGATGACACATCTTTGAGGATATCTTGTTCCATGAGGTGTCTTCGCTTGAAGATTGGAGATAGTTTGCATTTAATGATCACCATAGAGATTTTGTTTGTTTGAGGTTTACCAAATTCTTTAGGGGATGGTGGAAGTTGCCCTACACAAAATGTGTTGTGCAGGTCGTATTCTCCACACCCTATGTCACTAGCTTTGATTTTGATCTCCAGTATGGGTGATGTTTGGGAGGTGGATGCGATATTGGAGGGATCAATGAATGAAGTGGATGGTTTTAAATTTTTGATGGAGGTGGATGGTTTTGCATTTTGATGGAGGTGGATGGTTTGATGTTGTTATTATACGGGCAATAGCTTTTGTCATGTCCTTCCAAGAAACTGCAATATTAGAAAGGACGAGGATCGACATATATTGTGACCTTAATGTTGTTGTAGGGGAATTTAAGGCATTGGTGAAACGTGGATGGAGCAACCTGGATGGCATGGATCCATGGGTGGCCAAGGAGGATGTTGTTTGGGATACCAAGATCAAGCACTTGGTATTTTGTCTCCAATACCTTTTGTCCAACTTGAATTGGATGCTTGATAGTGCCTTCGGATAGTCATTTGGTGTCATCATATCCTTTGATGGTTATGATTTCACTTGAGTCTACGACCACGTCAGAATATCCCAATTGTTTTATTAGTTTGAGAGTGCAAAGATTTAGGCCAGAGCCACCATCTATTAAGATTCATTTAATGGTATGTTTGTGGATGCAGACTTCAATATGGAGGGCATCGTTGTGAGATATGCTAGTGGAGGGAAGATCTTTCTTAGAGAATGTTAGATGATGAGGTGATGAAAGGTGTCCCACCATGGCTTGGAATTGCTTCACATTCAAGTCATTGGGAATGCGTGTCTCCATCAAATCTTTGTCAAGGACTTCTTTGTGGAGAGGTGATGTGCGAAGCAATTTAAGGATGAAAATTTGGGTTGGGGTTTTACCAAGGTGTTTGAGGAGGTTGTATTTTTTGGTGGATGGGTGGTTTGTGGGTGTAGAGGTGGTAGCTTGGTCATCGGTTGGGGCTCCTTGAATAGATATGTAGCCGTGATGAATAGTGATGGTGCAATTGGGGGTTTTAGCTCATATGGTGATAGTTGCCACATGATTGCGAGATTCTTCTATGTGATCCACAACAGAGTCAAAAGAAGATGGAGGGGGGATGACATTGTAGGCTTGTTGGATGTGGAGGTTTTACCTTTGTTGTGGTCAGGAAGTGGATCCTTATAAGCTCCTAAGTTTACATTGGGCAATCTTTTAGGAGGTTCATTAATTGTAATGTCGCCTTGCTCCACAAGGTCTTGGATGAAATTATTTAGCCTCATGCAATCAGATGTTTTATGCCCTTTCACATGATGATATTCACAATAGACATTATCATTGAACCATGAGGGTTTTAATTGGTTGTCGTTGTAAGGACGAATGGCAGGTAATTGGATTAAGTTAGCCTTTAAAAGGTTTATCGAGACATTTTCAATTGGTTCATCTAAAGGTGTGAATCTTCTTTTGGGTCTGTTGGTTTGTCTAGGTTGACCTTTAGGAATATTGATGTTGTTATTGCTAGTGGATGGATTTGATGGTGTGGGAGTTTGTACATTTTGGACATTTTTAACATCGATGACACCGTTGTTGAGGGTGTTTTTGTTCTTACCCCAAAAGCAGGGTTTCTCCTATGATTGATTGTTGTTTGTGTTGGTGTTATTGTTGTTGTTGCTATTGACCTTGTTGTTGTTTTTGTTGTCATTGTTTTCTTGATAAATTTTGATAGCTCCCTTAGCTATAAGAGCTCTTTCGATTGTGGTGCCTTTATTAATAACCTCTTCGAAGGTAGAGGCACATTGGATTTGAAGGTGGAAGCCCATTTCTTGATTTAGATTTGTCACAAACATGGTGACCAATTGTTTTTTGGGGATGGACCACAGGAGCTTGCTTGCTATACTTCTCCATCATTGCAAGAAGGTGGAGAAAGATTCCCCGTTTCTTTGTTTAGTGTTGCAAAGATTCATCATGGACACTTCATGTTCAAATTTGTATGAGAAGTGATTGACAAATTTCTCTCCAAGTTCATGAAACATTTTGATACTAGGAGAAGATGTGCGAACCATTCAATTGCTTGTCCCCCTAAGCTCTTAGGGAAAAGCCTCATGAGATAAGTATCGTTTATGAGACCTCTAAGCAATAAATGTAGAACTCCCTTAGGTGTTCGCGGGGTCTCCTTTCCCTTTATATTTTTGAAACTTAGGTGTCTCAAAGTTATTGGGGAAAGGAGGCATGGGGATGGTGCGATCAAAAGGATATGGGAAAATATCTTCAAATGCATATTGTTTTCTTTTGTGCCCATGTTGCATGTCATTAACCTTTTGGATCAATGTTTGAACAATGCTTGATATATCTAGGGTGGGTGGTTGTGGTATGTTAGATTATTGTTGGTGGATGAGGTGTTGGAGGAAGTTAGGGAATTGTTGTTGTGGTGGAGTTTGGGTTTGTTGTTATTGGTAGGTGATAAGTTGTTGGAGGATGTTTGGTGGTATTTGTCATTGTTGATTTTGTTGGAATGTTTGGTTAGTGTTGTGTACAGAAGATGATATGAGAGGTTACAAAATAGGACGTTGCAAGTACGTAAAGGTCGATGTTTGTGGCTTTTTATTGGGGTTGTTGGATGTATTATATGGTGGTTGTGAGAAGAGTTGTCATGAAGGTGATGGTGTTTACATCAAATTAGGGGATGCTTGTGGAAGCATTGGTGTAAGTTGTGTTTTTGGGTATGTTGAGGGTAATTCGTGGAATGGACGTGGGTATAGTTGATGTAGATGTAGGTGTGGGATTTGACATTGATGTAGAAGTAGTGGATGATGAAGTTTGTGAGGTATTAGAGATGTTGTTGGATTGGGATGGTTGGGATGTGTTTGTGGAAGGTTGGTCTAGCACCATTTGGATCAAGAATTCTAAGTATTTATTGGGATCCAATTTTAGGACTCAATCCAATCGATCCATGGAGTCGTCATCTTGCATAAAGTCTATGAATTCTTGATTGGCGTTGTTACTAGTGGATGGTAGTTGTTGGTTTCCCTGCGGATTTATCATAGTAATGTTGTCATAGGATGTTTGTTGTTGATTTATTGGGACATTGTTTTGGTCGGTATTTGGCATTCCCTGTGGCCTATTTGAGTCCATTTCTTTGTTCTTTCTAGCTTGGGACCTTGTTTGTGGCATGCAATGAAGAAGTGTGGATTGGTTTTGGGATGATAGGTGAGTGAAGGTTATGACTTTAGATATTTATTTTCAAAAGGTTTGGACCAAAGATGGATGATTTTGTGATAGGATATGAGGATCATTTTTGGATGAGTGATCAAGGGATACTTTGGATAATTTGGATGATGTTTTTGGATGGATGATTAAGGGATACCTTGGATACTTTTGATGATGATTTTGGATAAATTATCAAGGGATACTTTGGATGGTTTTGATAAAGGATGATTAAATCAAAAGAGGGCTCAAATAAATCTAGATCTTGTTGATCTCAAAAGCATTTCCTTCCTTACTTAAGGTAGACTAACACGCTTAAGAAAAAAAGGGAATGGGGATTATTTTAATTGGGGTAGACAAGACCTCCAAGCAAAATATGATCCTTAGAATTTACTAACTTAGGAGTGGTCTAGGCTCCTAAGTCAATTTACTCTAAGGTTGTTAGGGCTAATTTATAAAAGAACTTAAGGTAGACAAATGCTTAAGCTTTTTATAAATTAGAGGATGAGGGATGAGATCTAGATTTAAGTTTGTACAAATTTGATTTAAAGGATGATTGGAATATTGATTTGATTTGATTTTGGGGTTTGGTTGGGATAATGTTGATTGATGATTTGATTTGGTTTGGGTAAGATTTGGATAATTAGATTAAGGTTGGGATGATTTAGATTTGGATTGGATTTTGATTATGGCTTGAAGGATATTGGGATTTTGATTTGGGGGAATCATGATGAAAGGTTTGGATGGTATTGATTAAAATGGGAATGGATGGAATGATGATAAAGGTCCAAGGTAAAAATCAACATGTTTTCTAAGGTCAAATGGTAGAATATGGGATAATGGAATTTTGATAAAGGATGGACTAAATGGATAATGGATGATTTTGAGATGGTTTTCAAATGTTGCCACATCACAAGGGTAGTCAAATTGTGCTTGGAAGATTAATTATAGGTCAATTGATGATTGTTGGACACGGGAATCAAAGGCGCTAAAAGTCAAGCCTAAGGCGCTAATAGATGAACCATATTTGTTAAGGGATAAGCCTAAGTCACTGATAGAAAAAGCCTTTGGCACCGACAGACAAGCCAAAGGCACGAACAAAAAGCCCTATGACACCAAAAAAAGAACCAAAGGCACTACCAGTCTATTCTAAGGGCTAAAGTTGTTTGATTTTGTGAAATTTTTTTGATCTTTTCGGCTTCAAAGGTTCTTGACAAGAAATTAAACAAGAAAGAAGACACAATCACTTGACCTCAATGTATGAAATTAGACTTTTGGCTTTTGAATTTTACGGGTTTTGACAAAGAAGACACACCATTCACATGAACATCCTATAAATTATTTAAGTAGGAGTGTCATATCCAATGGACCCACTCAGGTGTGGCTTCAATCTCCAATTTTAGAAAGTGGTGATTTCCACCCCCTTGATACCATCTACCATTGCTTAGATGGATAGGGAATGCAAGGTCATGGACCACCTTACACCCCTTACCTTGGAGACAAATGTCTTGCCCAAAGTTTATCCCAACTCAAGACAATGGAGGTAATAGCATGGGCTCTTCTCCTCCTATGGCAGTGGTGCACCGAGGATATGATGGCTGAAGGTCTTAAGCTAGGCTTGAACAAGCTTCTAGGGAGTCCTTGATAAACGCAAGGTATGTGAGGCACAAACTATGAACACTAGCCCATTGAAGGGATGTGGCATAAGTGATTAAGTAGACACTTCACCTTGTGTCTGGAAACCCCTAGTGCTCCAAGGCTATCTCAATGACAATGTGACTAGATTGGGGTACAAGTTTCCTTCTCCCCCCTTTGATAGACCCCATTGGTACACGTGGTTGAGGTCATCCCTTGGGTTGATGAAATCCCCAAGCAGGCCTCCTAAGAAGAAACCACTCCTTGCTTTTGATCACCCAAGATTGCACGAAGCACAAGGGAAGAGCATACGCAAAAAGAGTGACCCCTTCGGGATACAACTAAACAAAGAAGCTTGCAAGTAGAATTTTGATCCCCAAGATAACCCTAAGGTGCGAGGGGAGAGCATACGTCTACAAACAAACACAAGCACGAAAAATAAGATAAATTAACCCCTACTTTAACCTTAATGTGCAACTAAAAGCTAGTATCAAAAAATAAGGATTTGACTATGAATCTGCACAAAAGATGTTAATAGTTATTGAAAATGGGTCTTGGATAGACGTTTTTGATACCTGCAAAATGTGTTAGATGCCTGCAAAAATCTGCAAACTCTGTCAGACTGAAAGTGCTAAAACAGAGACCAAATGCACTGACAGAAAGCTCAAATGCGTTGAACCAGAGGACTACTACTCTAAAATAGAGGCCTAAGGTGTTAAAATAGAGGCCTAAGGTGCTAAAACAGAGGCCTAAGGTGCTAAAACAATGATCTTTTGCGCTAAAATAGTGAACACAGACAATAGAAAAGAAATTTATACCCGCAAGTTGTCTGTTACAGAGGTCAAATGCGTTGTTCTGGGTACCTGAGGCGTTGGACCAATAGAGAGGAGACAAACCTGTACAAAACAAAGTTATCCTACCACTAAATGGTCACAAAAAGTGTTAAAAGACATGCAAGGTTAGTCTAACAAGATTATACAACAGTTTGTAACTCAAAAATAGAGTCAATCATGCAAGATGTGCAAAGTAAAACTAGGTCTAAGTGTTTTTCCCAAAATGTATTAGATTAAGTGATATTTTAGAAGACCTAAGGCTTATAAACTCTATAAATGAGAAACCAAAACCCTACAAGCACACAGTCAGTGAAAAATCAAATGTTAGAAACGATTTCAACATAAAAAATTTTGTTGTTGTCGTGACCAGAGGTGCTGAACCAAAGGCCGAAGGTGCTAAAGTAGGGACTTATGGCGCTAAAATAGAACCCTTTTGCATTGCGAAAGAGGCTGAATGTGCTGACAAACTGCCTAATTATGCTGACAGGTAGCCCGTATGCATTGAACAGAAGACTGAATGCGCTAAACCTACAAAAATAGACTGTCATTAGATAAAAAGTAGCCAGCGCTGGCCAAGCTATCGAAGCGCGACTGCGGAGACCAAATGCGCGACTGCATGGACCAAATGTGCTAAAGCGACCTGCATGATAGAACCTTGCAAAAACTCACACAAAGAAGATTAGTAACAGGGACAAGGGTCCCACGGGGTGTGCCAAATAAAGATGAAAGAAGCTAGAAAGACTAAATAACATGAAAAGAACTAAAAAAAAGAGATTTATACCTTCCAAAGCCTTAAAGTCTCCTTCACTCCTTGATAAGGTGGAGGAGAGATGCACCCAAGTCACTCCTAGCTATGCCCAAGCATAAAGTATGTGGATTGCTCAATGAATTTCAACACTATAAAAATTAATGGAGGATTTAGCTAGCAAATGGATTAAAAAAAATTGGCATGATGAGGATGCAATGAGATGAGATCAAAATGGCTTGGATTATGCTTGTATTTATAGGCATTTTGGAGGGGATTTGAGATCAATGGTTGAGATTCAAAGTTCAAATCCAATGGTGGAGATGAAGAGATGAGATGGAGGGCTAGATCTTCATCATCAAAAATAGAGGGTTGTGATTACTTTGGAATTTTTAATTCACCTTGGGAAGGCTTTGCATTAATGAGGATTAAGACTTGAGATGGAATAAAAAATTAGTTTCCATGGGAGAAGGTGGAATAAAAAAAAATAGTTTTATTGGTGAATGGGATGACATGTGACACATGTGTTCATTTGGCAAACATATGTGTGAGCTCTTTGCATTAAAAAGAGCTCTAACATGAAAAAAAGAAAGGTGAGGTGGAAGGGTCATGTGACCCCTTTGAATAAAAAAATATTTTTTATTCAAAGGGTGTGGGGAGATGGGTTAATTAAGGTTTGACCCACTTAATCAAGTGTTTAACTTAATTAATGTGGCTGTAGAAAATTAGTGGGCAAATTAATTAGTGATTAAAATTAATTAAATAATGATTTATTTAATTAAATTGGGTCTAGGGGCTAGGTAAGTTAGAGTAGCTAATTAAATAATTGGTATTTATTCAATTAGGCTAGGTTTAGGTCATTGGCTAGGGGAGATTAATTAAATAAGCATGTTTTATTTAATTAACCTAGGTTAGGGGATGGAGAAATTAACTAAATAAATATTTAGAATATTTATTTAATTAATTGTGAATGATAGTCTAAGGTTCAGTAATAAATTAATTGGATTAATTCATTACTAGGGATGAATGGCTAAGGATAAATGGTTAGGGATGACTTAAGATAAATTAATTAAACAAATTGATTTTTATTTAATTAATTGAAGGACGAGATAATTAGTGTAAGGATGCGGGAAAGTGGCTTGTGGGGTCAAGACATTTTCAGGTGTCTACAATTACATTTGTTAATGTTTCTATTGTGTTGTCTACTTTGTTATTCAATAATGTGACCCAACATACAATGCCATGATATACTTGATTGAGGTTTAGTTACATTGACTAAATTACATAATATTGATGCCTCTAGCGTAAAGAGTATTCAATGCTTGATGATTTTATCTAACACCAAATTTCCTCTAGTCAACATGTAACCCTTCTTATCAAAGGTACCATGCATTCTAGAATCAATCATCTTATATATAGAAATTATAAGATTTCTTGCTAAACATAGAATATGCAAAATTCCAAGGAGTGTCTTCACTCTCCCATCCTTGAAGGACTCCTTCACCTTTCACCAGCCAACTCTATGGAGAGAGCTATTGTCACCAAGGAAAAGATGCCCTCCATCACACTCCTTGTACTCTTAATACCAATCCCTATGAGGAGTCATGTGATATGATGCACTTGAGCTAATCAACCAAAAATCATCACCAATAATGTTGGCAAAAATAAAATCATCACTACTAAACTCATCATTATCCGAGGATTCATTAGAGAAATAATATTTTTCCTTAGATTTGCATTCCTTTTTTGTGTGACCTCTCTTAGCATAATTCTATCACTTTACTTTGGTTTACGAGAAGATTTAGACTTTCCCGTTGTCATATTTTTGCCTAGGCTAAAATAGGCCAAGTTTCCCCTTCAAAATCCTGACTTTCTTCCATCAAAAATATTCGATCTGAGAAAACTTAAATGGAAGAAAGTCTCCCTCCAAAAATCCCAAAAAATCTAAGTATTTTTCCTGTCTTTTGCCGTAGTCATCAAAATTTAAGTTTGATGAACTTAAATTTCGTTGATCAGCAAGTTCATCGATCGACAAAATCGTCGATTAAGGATGTAAAGGAGCAAGGCGAAAGGGAGACAAAAGAAAGAGTTATCATCAAAAGGGAGAGTTGGCGAACCAAATGGTTCACTAATTGGCAAGTTTGTCAATAGGTGAACTCGCCAGCGAAGGCAAAGGAAAGGGGGACACAAGGAAGGTTCACGAAATGGAAATTTCATTGATAAAGCAACAAAGAGAAAATCGGTTAAGACATAGTTCGCAAAAAGAGATTTTCTCCAACTAAAGGTGAAGGCAATGCAAAAGGAGTAGGTTTGTGCCAAGGCAAGTTCGTCGATGGCTAGAGTTGATGATAGAAGGGGAAATTTAAAGGGCATCGATGTAAAGTGAAAATCAAAATATTAAAAGGTGCCAAAGTAAAGTAAAAAGACAAACACTTTTAAAGTGTTGTAAAACCTTTAAAGGTGCGATTTTCTGAGTGCCTGAAAATGTGCTTCCACAGGTGACACCATTATTGCAGGTTGAGGTTATGTAGGTAGCTGAAACAGTGTAGAAATTCAATGCTCGATACTAGAAATGTGTGAATTAGATACAATACCCTTGCAACCTATCCTTTTGCAGGTCCTTTCAAGGCCAATTCAATGTACCACAAGACATGGGTGACCATCTAGACTGCAGATTCTTCAATGCGCCAAGATATGGACAACACTCAAAATCTGTAGATTCTGACAGGGTCTCTGGGATGAATTCAATGCAGCATGGGCAAAACATGTTGACTGAGTTTCGGCGCTTAGGGTTGCACAGTGATTTGTAAAAGCTATATATGCATATGTTGAAGATGTATTTTAGTTGGTTGGTCGCTGGGTCCTTATTCAGGTTGAAGTGCTAGATATTTGATCATGGCCTCATAATATTTCGTAAAACTGTATAAATTTGATGGACTATGTCCTCTTCTGGACCTCTCTTGTCTTCATTTCTAGTTCAACTATGAGGGGAAGGTTATCATTACATGTCTTTTTTGATTTGTATTTAGCTTTTCTCTCTTTGTAATGGCTATTTAGCCTCTATGATTAATATAAGCAACTAACTCTGCCTCTCTCATATTCTTTTACACTACGTCTTCTTGAATGCTGCTCACTTATCTTGTGGATAAAACTATCCCTTTATGGGTGTCAATATTCTATTTTGACCTTTGTTAGAGACCGGATGAGTCTATGTTAGTTTATTCATCCTTTGAAATCATTACTGTGTTATGTTAGCTCTAATTAAACACACAAAATCTTGGTGCATCACCTTTTAATTTCATTTTCTCCTTCTTCTCCTTTCCTTGGTGATCGTTAACATTAGATTTAGCTTTTTTCTCTAAACCTTAAGTTCAGAAAGAGGAACCAGCCTTCTTTGGAGGTCTGATCTCATCTGCAAGGTCCCACACCTTGAGATCATTCCTACTGTGTCATTGGAATGGTTTAACATGCTTTAAGAAGGGTGCAATTCCAGGTGATAATAGTTTTTGGCATGCCCGATGGGACCTTGTGCTCTGAGTAAGAGCTAAACTAAGAAGATTTAGTGTTGTTCTTAGTTTATGTGCAGCTGTGAAAGCATTCAACAAGCACCGTGGTGACTCTGTTGAACAAATCTATTGGTGCAACCAATTCAAGCACTTAAGAAACTCCATAGGTCAAGATTTCAGTGATATTCCTGGTCTAACTTGCTTTCAGGAGCATTTCAATCACCTGACGATTCCCAGGTATGAGCTCATTTCTCAGAAGTGCAGATATGTTTACTCTTATTTCAATGTTGTTTGCATGATTTATGATTTTTAATGCCCCATTATGTCAAACTATTATGGAAGCTATGGTTATTCCCCTCCACCGAGTCAAAACACAAGTCATTGGCCTCCATACTAGCAATTTCAGGCCCAAGACACCTCTATTTTTATGCCATATGCACCCGCTACAGAATATCAGCATCCTCATGATGCTTACCTCCCTCCCACCCCTGCTCATGCTTACTATCAGCCTCAAGAGGCCCCTTTTGCTCCAAACCAGTATAACTACCCTACTAGGCGACCTCAAGGTGTCAGCAATATGAATTTCAAAGATATCAAGTTGCACTTTCAAAGGGAGTTTGATGACATTGACATGGAGCAAAGGTATAAATAGTAACAAGATGAGCTTGCTTATCAGGCCCATCTTCAACAACAACAGATGGAGGGTGGAAAGAGCTTATTAAGAGCAAATTTCTATGTAGCTTGCAACCTTATCTGAGGAGTAGTTAAGGCAATTGCTTGCCCAGGTGGAGAGGTGGGAAGCCCAATCAATCCCCTCCATTTCTAGTTTCGGGTTATCCCTCCCTTCTACATAGGTTCAGCCTACGGTAGAAATAATTCTAAAATTCAAAATCCCAAGCTTCAGGTAGGGGAAAACCTCTGAACCTTTGAGACCACCTTCCAATTTCAAAATCCCAAGCTTCAAGCAGGGGAAAACCTCTAAACCTCTGAGACCACCTTCCAATTTCAAAATCCCAAGTTTTAGAGGCCCTCAACCTTCACGAGAGTCTGTTCCTGCATAGGTCCAACCTATTATTCCTCAGGAATAATCCTCCCAAGAAGCCCTTCCAAGCCCCATTCCATGTCAGCCCTCATGCACTAGCTCACTCTTAAAGGACAAACCAATTTTTTGGTGAGATATTGGGTTCTAGAAGCAGTTGTGGAGTAGCCTGCTATTTGTGAATCCTCACGTACCATTAAAACTAAAGGACCAAGCCTGCTGCAAGAAGAAGTTAAGCCAGATCATTCATACCAGCAGGAGTGAGTTGAGCACAAGAATAGTGCTAATTCAGGTGCAGGGTTGAACCCTATGGACTTTTGTTCATTTGATTGGTTTTCCCATGCTTTGAACAAGTTGAATGAAACCAAAATGTAGAGCAAGTATGCTGAAGAGGTCCAACTGCAAAGGCAGCTCAAGTAGAATCTAGTGGAGTCATTGTCAAGTGATGATGACACTGAGGTGAAAGTTGTTTCAATTGCTTCAAAAGTAGATGCCACTCTATTTAATGAACTACCCAGCTACATTAAAGATGAAGAAGCCATGCAAATGCTAACATTAGCTGTAGTTCAGGAGCAACATAAGGGCATTGAAGATGATAGCAAGTTACTAGCACATAGGGCTAGAAATAACAGTGAGTTTCTAACCCATGAAGAAAAGAGTGAGAGCAACCCTATATTGGGAGGTGTAGAGGTTGATGATGCAGGCCTATTTGAGGAGCTCCCATTTTTCATACAAGATAGCAATGTGGAGATTGAGCATCCACAAGAACAAATTGAAGATTCATTCTTGATCATCCAATAGGGGTATCAGCTTTGTGGTAGGGAAGATTTCACCATTGAGCATGTGCAGGGCTCATTTTCTGAATCCAATTTAGAAAGTCATGAAGCTAAGGTGGATCTTCTCATACCTACGCAAATTGAGGAGCTTGAGGACCTCTTTTGAGATGAGATAGATTTTTTCTGCTCAAAATGTGACATCGACCAAGTGTCCCTTGAGGAGGAAAATCATGAGCAACATCTTATTTATAAGGTGGAGGTAGCTATATTTCCAATTGATATGCAGTAGCTAGAGCATTCGGACCAACATCAAGAGGTTATAGAATAGAGGCGTGAGATCAAATTTGTTGATTTATATACCATTTCAAGGGGATGTCCTATCAAACATCTAGCCCATCTAGAGACATATGAGGAGTCACCACTTGTCATGCTTACATTTGAGCATGAAGTTAAGCATCAAAATGAGAAGAATCAATCCACTTACTCACCTCCCAACAGCTGCATCAACAGTCAATTCATGTGGGTAAGTGAGTTTGATTTTACTCTCAGAGTGGCATTTCATCAATTCATTGCATGCCCACTTTTTTCCACATCATGTTAGCTATCCATAAGTTGGGAAAACATTATAAATTGTTGAGAAAGGACAGTTATTTTGAGAAACCAGTTAATGACTTTGTTTAAGTCCTCTTCTAGTTAGTTAGTTTAGGCTTATGATAGGTTTGTTTTGTGTAGTTTTCCTTTTCCATAAGTGCTCTTGCACAGGCAACATCCTCATTAGGAGGTTGTTTTCCTTGTTTATTTTTGTGTGTTTTGTGTTGTTTTGTTATCTGGAGGCATGTTCAGTTTTATGTTGGTCTAGCCCACCCTGTTTCAGTTATTATTGTAGCCCCTTTTGACTTTGTGCCCAATAGATTGATAAGGCCATTGGATCCCTGTGTTTAGCAGGCAAACACTCCTGCATAGTTGCCAAAATGTTGTCATGTTTTTGCCTAGGCCAAAATAGCCCAAGTTTCCCCTTCAAAATCTTGCCTTTCTTCCATCAGAAATATCCTATCTGAGAAAGCTTAAATGGAAGAATGTCTCCCTCCAAAAATCCCAAAAATTCTAAGTATTTTGCCTTAGTTGGCAAAATTTGAGTTTGGCAAACTTAAGGTTCGCTGACTAAAGAAACAATAGGAAGGCATAGATTCTCTAAGGCAAAGAAAGGAAGCAAGGTTGGCCTTTGTCAAAAAATTGTTGGATTCATGAACCTACCAGTTTGCCGATGGAGGAGATCACCAACCAAGGAAGAAGTTTCAAAGGCCGAAGGAAGACAAAGGTTGCCTTAGTCAGTAAAGTTTAAGTTTGGTGAACTTTAAGTTCACCAATCGGCAAAATTGCTGACTAAGGAGGTAAAGGATCAAGGTGAAAGGGAGACAAAAGAAATAGTTATCAGTGAAAGGGAGAGTTGGCAAACCAAATAGTTCACTGATTGGCAAGTTTGCCAATAGGAAAACCCACCGGTGAAGGCAAAGGAAAGGGGAACACAAGGAAGGTTCATGAAATGGAAATTTCACCAATAAAGTAACAAAGAGAAGATTGGCTAAGCCATAGTTTGTGAAAAGAGATTTTCATCGACTAAAGGTGAAAGTAAGACAAAGGAGCAGGTTTGTGCCAAGGCAAGTTCGTTGATGGCTAGCATTGATGATATAAGGGGAAATTCAAAGGGCACGATGTAAAGTGAAAATCAAAATATTAAAAGGCGCTAAAGTAAAGTAAAAAGACAAACACTTTTAAAGTGTTGTAAAAGCTTTAAAGGCATGATTTTTTGAGTGCCTAAAAATACACTTCCATAGGTGACGCCATTGTTGCAGGTTGAGGTTATGCAGGTAGCTGAAACACTGTAGAAATTTAATGCCTGGTACTAAAAATGTATGAATTAGATAAAGTACCCCTGCAACCTATCCTTTTGTAGGTCCTTCCAAGGCCAATTCAACATACCACAGGACATGGGTGGCCATCCAAACTGTGGATTCTTCAACATGCCAAGATATGGACAACACTCAAAATATGTAGGTTCTGACAGGGCCTCTGGGCTGAATTCAATGCAACATGGGCAAAATGTGTTGACTGAGTTTTAACGCTTAGGGATGCATAGTGATTTGTAAAAGCTATGTATGCATATGTTGAAGATGTATTTTAGTTGGTTGGTCATTGGGTCCTTATTTAGGTTGAAGCGCTGGATATTTGATCATGGCTTCATGATAGTTCCCAGAACTGTATGAATTCGATGGACTGTGTCCTCTTTTGGACCTCTCTTGTCTTCATTTCTAGTTCAACTATGAGGAGAAGGTTATCATTCTATCTTTTCTAATATGTATTTAGCTTTTCTCTCTTTGTAATGGCTATTTAGCCTTTATGATTAATATAAGCAACTGATTCTGCCTCTCTCATATTCTTTTACAATGTGTCTGCTTGAATGCTGCTCACTTATCTTGTGGATAAAATGGTCCCTTTATGGGTTTTAGTATTCTATTTTGACTACTTTTAAAGACCAGATGAGTCTGAGTTGGTCTATTGAGCTTTTGAAATCATTACTGTGTTATGTCAACTCCAGCTAAACACATTAAACCTTATGCATCACCTTTTAATTTCATTTTCTCCTTCTCCTTTTCCTTGATGACCGTTAGCATTAGATTTAGCTTTTTTTCTCTGAACCTTAAATTCAGAAAGAGGAACTAGCCTTCTCTAGAGGTCTGATCTCATCTGCAAGGTCCCACACCTTGAGATCAGTCCCATTGTATCATTGGAATGCTTGAATGGACTTCAAGCAGGGTGCAATTCAAGGTGGTAACATTTCCCTTTCCCTTGGACTTCCTATGTCCACCCTTCCTCTTACCCCCTCTATCCTTTGACCTACCCCTTACAACCAAGGCATCACTAGAGGATTCATCCATGGTTTTTATCTTGATTTCTTCACTTAATAAGACACCTACAATATCCTCAAATTTTGGTGAAAAATAGTTACCATTGATTGTCATAATTAGATTCTCCCACGAATGAGGTAAGGAAAAAAATAGTATTGTGCACTTATCTTCTTCTTCTAATCTAACTCCAATTGACATTAATTGGCTCAAAATTAGACTAAAAGCATTGAGATGGTCATTTATAGATACTTCCTCTTTCATCTTCAAAGAGTACAACTTTATTTTCAAGAACAATTTATTGACTAGACTCTTGGATTGATACAAACTTCCTATCTTATTGCATAAAAAAACATGTAGTTTGTTCTTCTAACACATTCATTATATAAAATCTAAAAGACATAAATGGATAGTACTTCTAAATTTCTTATCCAATTTATTCTAGTCCTCATCAGGGATACCTATAGGTTTCACCAAAGAACATATTATTGTCCATTGATATCTCTCTACCTTGAGAGGTCTTCTAATTTCAACTTCCATAACTCAAAATTTTGACCATTAAATTTCTCAATTTTATATCTCAAAGTGCTTGCCATGAATTCAACAACATGCACTTTGTATTCTCACAAAATCTTCTAAAAGCTCCCACTAGAACTAGTTATACATGTATAATAAGAAAGGGCACCCCCTTCCTTCCACCAAAAAAACCATGGCAAAAAACCCTTAAGGGTTTCATGGCCAAAGACATATGGTTGTCACACCAAATGACACAGCCTTGCCCAAACAAGCAAGCTCTAATACTAAATGTTGAGAAATTAATCCTCAATAGAACCATTAACTATGCTAATAAACCTTAAGATTACATGATCTAAATATAGTTATGTTTGTTGTATCAATTCAATTAGCAATATTAGGAAAGAAGATGAAATCAAGTCACATTCACAAGAGACACGTGGATTTACATGGGAAACCCTTGCAAGAAAAAAACTAACAAAAGTGTAATTACAATAATAAACTCCAAATACAATTAGTCTCTTTACATATATCTTGAAATCTATGGACTATAGCATACAACCTCCACAATCATGCTACATAGCATCACAACATCATCAGACAACTTTGCATCAATCTATTCCATGGATTTCTATCAATAATTAGATATAGCCCTCAAGTCACTCTCTTAGAATCTCAACTATCTTATCGTGCTCTAACAACCAATGGAATACCAACCATCACACAACCATAACATGACCATACTATGGCATCAACAAACCACATATAGTACCAACTATGACTTCTTAAAATGAATAACCATCATATATGCTTAGATACTTTGCACATACTTACTTAAAGGTTGTTGACCAAAACACTTGAATCATGTATCTCTTCCTACACTACAACCAAAACCAAACTATGGCTTGCGATAGTAGAGACAAACTCAAGATTGTTTCCTACCACATATGGTACCTATGAGCATTCTTTCAAACATATACATGTTCTCAACCATTGCCACCTGCACTACAACATTGTCACATGTGCACTTGCACTGCCATACATGCTCCAACAGCTCACTTAGTTCATGATGCAGTAGCAAGTTATTCACCAAATGTCTTGTGGTTCCTACCACAACAATATTGGTTTATAATACACCTCCATGTCATGCCACAATGTCTAACTACACCATATTCCTATTGCAAAGTGAACATGAACTTGAATAATTCCAACTCTTCTCTCACCTAGGAACTCTTTGCAAGTCAATAGCACACCAAAGTTCCAACACCTCTCTATATTAGTAACTCATAGGGAGCCTCATTTATTTGACTCATACTCATCTTAACATTTCATACATCATTGACACGATTTCTCATTTCATGGTAAGAACCACATGATCTTCAATGGAAAGTTGCCAAGTGGATAATGCATTATGTCTAAGGCATTCAAAGTTATGGGATCTAGTATTCAATTGACATAGCTATAAACTTGGTTAGGTGGACTAGTTATGATTGGGTAGGCAATTTAGAATATCACAAGTCCACATTTGGCTATAACTTCCATCTTGGTTCAAGTCCTATTTGTTGGCCGAGAAAGAAGTAGCATGATATTGCTTTATCATCCACTAGGGCTACGTGTTAGGGGGTTATTAATTCAACAACAAAGTCCATATGGTTTCCACATTGTTGTCTTGAAAAAAGTAACCTTGGGGGCTTTTTTCTCTTGAGGTTTAGCTCCTGGGTCCTTTAGAATGCATTTAGAGCATCTTGCATGATTTTGATGACTCCTGATGAGAAAGCCCTGAAGTTTCATGGCAAATGGGACTTAGGGGATGCATTTATGATGATTCCTATCTGAAATAGGGGGGAGGACTTGGGTGCCCGCACCCTAGTCCTGCCCTATTTTAGGTCAGGACCTATTTCAAAGTGTCAGTTTATGACCGTTATTTAGGTCCTATGTCGACACGGTAAGTTTGAATTACGAAATTCTTAGAGGGAATGTTTGTAGTTGCATATATAAGCACGATTAGGTTTCATTTGTAAACTAGAAATGGAAATTGGATGAGCATTATGATTTTATGAAAGTGATTCAAGGCATTCATTGTGTTGCAGAGTAGAATTTGTGTTGTTCTTGTGTTTGTATTTGCAGATTTGGCATCCATCTTCTCATGGCATGAAGAGCATCTTCCTTCCATGAGATCTTCACTACAAGGTGATATCAATTGTGTTTTCTATCGTTTATCATTTGGATTTTGCCTCTATCCCACAGGGATACACACTCTTTATTTGACAATGGTGTTCAGAAGACTTGAATGTCTCTCCCGGGCTTGACTGAGGCAAGCCTCTAAACACCATAACCCCCAACCCACTTTTCTGTGATTGCAGGTTACAGGTTGCGAAAGCGAAAGAAGTGGAGTTGCAGGAGAGCAGTGTAGACTGTTGAAATTATAGACTAGAGAAGAAAACATGGACCTAGACTCGGGCGCCCGCTCATTAGGCCTCCGGATCCCGCAATTGGAAAATCTCTGGAACAACAGGAACATGTTACAGACAAGATTCCCAGATCCTGAAGAAAACTGTGGCATTGGACTAGGACGCCCACTCATTGGTCCCTGACTTTTCCACACACCAAACTTCAAAATTTGGTACGCATTTGATTGTCATTTGATATCTCTGTGTGATTATTTTCTGTAATTTGTCCGTTTGTTTATGATTTCATGAAATTAGGGTTTTGAGCATAATTGGGCTTAATTGAACAATAAATTCACACAATTCTAATCTTCCCCTATGTTTCGAGTGACATGAGATCTGTATTAGAGTCCTCTACTTAGTTGAATGTCCTTAAATGTTTAGTGGTGAAAAGAGGATCAACACAAGCCATTAAAATCAATCCTCTTCATTTTTCATACTAAACACACACATCCTTACCAAGTTCAAAATTTCTTTTCAATGACCTTAAGTTATTTTTTGTGACCAAGTTTTGAGGAACCTAGTCCACCATCAATGAACCAAACACATCGAAGTCCACTTGTACTTCATTAGGGAGCTTATTCAGGAGTATGCCATTGATCTCAAGTTTTGTCCCACTTCAGAGCAAGTTGCATATATTTTCACTAAACCCTTAATTGAGAGTAATTATCTTCATTTACAAGCTTTCTTGGGGGTGAAAGAGGCTAGTCCTTTTGGGGAGGGGCTACCTATTCCTCTCTCTCTCTTTTCTCTTATTTTGGGCGTTCTTCTCTATCTTTTTTTGGGAACTTTTTTCTCTCTATCTTTCCTTGGGGGGATTCTTTTATACGCAGGCATCTAATATGGCCATAACTTGTTAGGACCCATTTCACCCACCTAAACTACACTTAAGAGGGGGTGTTGGAGTTTTTTTTCATTTTCATTTTTTTAAAATGTATTTTATCACTCCTCTTGCTTAGGTAGGATATCACTTAGGTTGAATTTGGGTGTGTGAGGTGTCACTCTCTTCCATAGGAGTTACACTTTCCCCATTTAGATATTGAGGTGTCTTCTCATAGCTTAGGAGTTACACTTCTTAATGGATGAGGTATCCACCTTCTTCCCCCTTCACATTTTCTATAAAAGATTTCTCTTTGCTTTGCATTCTGTACACACTCTCATATTGGATGAATAACACTTGTCTTTATTTGAGCTTTTTCATATTTGTAGCCAGTTTCTCAAGGCATTAGATCTTAGTACATTTTGTTTCACAAATATTACATTCATGATGCAACAAGAACACTTGAGTGAGATGATGCTATGGTAGAGGAGTATTCTTCATTGATGGAGTCATACTTGGGAATCGTGTCAAGCTACTAAAAGGAAAAAAAATGGTTCATTGTAAGTGGGTTTATTGAACCATGCATGTAATTGAAGGTTCTTATTCATTGATAAGTATAAGGATTGCCTTATTGTACATGGTTTCTCTTGTGTAGAGAGGATTGACTATTCTAAGACCTTTGCACACTTGATAAAGATGGGTTTTATTTGCATTGTGCTATCACTTGTTACCTCTAGAGATGGACAATGCACCAATGGATGTGAAGAGTACTTTCTTGGATGGTGATCTTCATGAAGAGATATATATGGACTAGACCCCCAGTTCTCTTTAGTATTCTTCACTTGTTTGTAGGCTTGTACATTCTCTCTATAGCCTCAAGCAAGTCTCTTGGCCTTGATATGAGAAGATGGATAGATTCTCACTTTTGCTTAGTTTCACCCATTGCCACTCAAAGTCCATAGTTTACACCAAGAGGGGTGGTGTTGAACTTCTCTAAGATTCTCATGAGAGACATTGGAAGGCAACCAAACATATTATTTAATATATTTGAGGCACTATACACTTTGGTATTTAGTACACATCGGGAAGATCCTCTCATATTATGGGATTCATTGACTTAGATTGGGTTAGTGATGATGATTATAAGTTCACTAGATAGCCATGTTTCTTGCTATTGTACTGGTCCTATTGCATGGTCTTGCAAAAAGTAAACTGCTCTCTATTATCATCTATTGAGGTTGATATCAAGATGTAGTTCTTGCTATCTAGGAGTCTCTTTAGATTGAATAGTTATTAATAGAGTTTGGTTTTCTAGAAGAGCATCCCACTACTCTTTAGTGTGACAACCAAAGTACAATTCACATTTCTTGCAACCTAGTTGAGCATTAATGTACTAAGCATATTGAGATCCACACATGTTTCATTCAACAACTCATCTAGGATTATGTTTTGAGCTTGGAGTATTGCCCTACTAACATCTTCACTAAACCTTTAATTATGACTCAATTTTCTTAGCTTCAGTTGATGCTAGGGATGAAGGAAGTGATACTTGAGGTGATACATCTTGAGTCCTTTCTTCATTGATCACATTATACATGAGTACTAGACCAAGCCTTGTTATCAAGACCCATATTTGAGGATTTACCTCATTTTTCATTTTTTACTCCCTAAGTTTCACTTAAGGGGGGAGGTGGGGGGGTGGAGGTAGGGATGGGGCTATTGTTGTAGGCTAGATGTCTTATCTTTTTTACACCAGGCTAGTATTGTCTTTGTTCATATTCACACTAGGTCTAGTTAAGTTTACTCAAACAACATGAATAATAAGGTTTTTATTTAATATTTGTGGCAATTAGTCATGTGCTCATGCCATGTGTCATTCTGCACATGCTTAGCCACATTCTATTATTAAGGTCTCCACCTAGCTTAACCCAACACTTTCTGTTTTAAACTCTCACCTTTAGTATATAAAAACACGAGCTTGTACGTACTTTTAACAATTAAGTTGGCTATCATAACTACTCTATTAGTTTTTTTTAGTCTTGTATAAGTATCATAAAAGATTTCCTAGAAACTTTAAGATTATTATTACATTACTCATACATATTAGACGTATAATATTAAATATTTATTACTTTATTGTAATACTCTTCTATTTATAAAAATAATTAATTAAAAAAAATATAAAATTTACAACCTTATTTTATCAATTATAAAAAGCTAAAAAATCTTCTATATACAATTTTTTTTTTATAATTTTGATTTTAAAAATGGAAAATACATCAAAATTAATTACTCTTAATCTTTTCAAAATAAACAACATTCTTAAATGGCATTGATTACCAAAAATGGACAAGAATTAATCCCTTTACAACCCTTGTTTAAATATGATGTTTTATTGTTGATAAAAATCTTCTTTAAGCTTGTTTCTTCATTACATGTATTAGGTTCTTCATTAATGATCTGTTTTATTATTGATTAAAAATCTTCTAAGCTTGTTTCATCGTTATTATATGTATCGGTTTCTTCCATTGCAAAATATAAAACATACAAAGAAATCCAATTCCTTCATAACCCATTTTGACATGGCTGTTTTTCAGTCTAATCACTTAATTTAAAAAAATATATATATATAAAGAAAAGATTTCTGGAAAACCCACTGTTACGAAACCCGGGACTAAATATTCCCGTTAATTGCCCACATCTTATCCTTACCGTTTTATATGGCTCCAGTTTGTGATTTGAAAAATATACGCCCCTTCTTGTTTTAGTATTGAACTCTTCTAAAACGTGACAGAATTCCCAAATCCCCTATCTATTAATTTCGACCCTTCATACAATTGCCCATAATACAGCTGAAGAGCTTGCAGAGAGCTCAAAGGATTTTTGGTAGGCGAATTTAATAACTACACATGAAGTGTATTTTCATTCATTAACACAGTCCTCAGAACACTGCAAGTCAAACCAGGTACTATTTTTTATGCCAATGGTAGGAACATTTATAGGGCAAGCTAGTCGGGCTAAGATTTTAAACTGATAAAAGGGGAGAGTCTCTTCCTCCCCTGATAAATTGCTGACCCACAATATGAACATGTTAAGGCAGTTAAGGTGCAATGATTTCAGACCCACATTCCTCACTCCTTCAATTCCCCTTGAAAACAAAAAACCCACTTTAAAAGCCATATCTCCAGTCTCCCCAATTAGAACTGTTGGTTGCAGAGTTTCAGAAGGCCCATTTCTCACAACCCAATTAGGAGCATCCTTAGTTCCAATCCAAGCGACAACAGAAAACGGCAGGCAAAACAGGATTAAAACATCATCAGCAGCAACTGAGACTACCAGTACTGAAGTCAAAGACATAGAATCCCTGTTCTATGATAGCTCAAACGAAACAAGTTCAAAGAAGGGCAGCAGAAACCAATCAGGGGCATCCAGTATTTCTAGTGGTGTTAGGCTAGAACACATTAGCAAGACCTTTAAGGGTGTCACTGTATTGAAGGATGTGTCCTGGGAGGTCAAAAAGGGCCAGAGGGTAGGCCTTGTGGGTGTCAATGGGGCAGGGAAGACTACCCAGTTGAAAATTATTGCGGGTGAAGAGGAGCCTGACTCTGGAGAAATCATCAAGGCCAAGCACAATATGAAAATAGCCTTCTTAACCCAAGAATTTGAGGTGGTACCTACCAGGACTGTGAAGGAAGAGTTCATGAATGCATTCAAGGAGCAGATGGAGATTTCTCAGAAGATGGAGAGGGTACAGAAGGCTCTGGAGTCTGCTGTGGATGACATGGAGCTGATGGGCAGGCTTCTGGACGAATTTGATTCATTGCAGAAGAAAGCAGTTGCAGCCCAGCTTTATGACGTGGATGTCAAAATCAATAAGATGATGCCTGAACTTGGGTTTACCCAAGAGGACACTGATAGGTTGGTGGCATCTTTTAGTGGGGGGTGGCAGATGAGGATGTCCCTTGGCAAGATTCTTCTTCAGGTAATTAGTCTTAGCCAGTTTTGCTTTAGGTAATTGTCTTTGGTTGATTTCCTTTACCTTCTTTTATTTCCTCTTGTAACTTGCTGTACTTTTGAGCTCCATTTAGCCACCTTAGTTGTTCGTGGACATATAATTTCGTTCCTTATTTCTTTTTGTCCATCATGATAAGCTAAGAGTGGCAAGGAATCCTTAATGCTTTTGTTCTTGAATTGCATTATCATTTTGATAGAATTAAAAGCATTTCAATTTTCTAACAAAAAAATTGTTTCCAATTGTTGAGAACATTGTTTGGTTCATGTAAGTCGTTAGTATTTTTATACATAGATCCTTTATTTAGTGAAGTAAACAAATATATTAAATGTGAGTTGAAGAATGTGATTTCATTTTATCATCTCTTATTTTTGCAGCTTCTTTTTGGCTCCTCCATGCTATTTTTTCTGGTTGTATTTTGAATTCTTGATATGGTTTGGTCATCCATGAGTATTAATATAATTTGTTTCTTTCTCATTGCTATGAGAATCTTCCACAGAAGTCAGTGGTATATCTTTTAGCAGTTGAGTTTGCCCAATCGTGGTCATCTTTAAACTAACTCACCATGGATGTATTTGAAAATCTACACAGAATGAAATTGCTCTTAACACTAACTATTAGGTTAAATGAATCCTATGTAGATTGCAATCTTTCCCTTGTGCTTAAAATTTGCAAGCATTCATTCAAGCGAAGTTGGTCCAGTTGATAACAACTATTATTTTCCAAGTTATGGTCAAATCTTCAATACATGCAAATAATCTCAGGGGTATATGGTTCCAGCCTCAATGCAGATGATATTGTGCCAGAGTTCAACAGTTCATGCTTGAATTTCCCATGGATTCACCTTACCCTGGCCTCCTTTTACTTTTAGTTGTTTAAACCATAATTACCTCTCAGAGAATTAAGATTACATGGGAAGGACAATACTATATTTGTTAGAAAGAATCTTGAAGCCTGAAGATATAATTTCTATAGTAGAAGCAGGAATGCAGAATATTTTGTTTTATTTGAATTTTTTAGCATCTTACTTACCTATCTGTGCAGGAACCTGACTTATTACTTCTGGATGAACCCACAAATCACCTCGACCTTGAGACTATAGAGTGGCTGGAAGGTTATCTCAAGAAGCAAGATGTGCCTATGGTGATTGTTTCTCATGACAGAGCTTTTCTTGACCAACTTTGCACTAAAATAGTAGAGACAGATATGGGTGTATCTAAAACATACGACGGAAATTACTCTGAGTACATGATTGCTAAAGCCACTTGGATAGAGGCACAGCGTATGGCATGGGAGAAACAGCAGAAGGAGATTGACCATACAAAGGATATGATCAATCGATTGAGTGCTGGGGCTCATTCAGGTCGTGCTTCCTCTGCAGAGAAGGTATTTTTCGTTAGGAATGTTTGTTATTCGAATATGTTTAACCCATTCAGCATGTCATCATGCAAAGCTTGTAATGCTTGGTTCTCGTGGTTAAACCTTCAGTCTGTTTAAGTTTCAGTTGTACTAGTTCTCAGGTTAAATATGCTCAGTAGGTACATGGTGTACCAATTCAATATATTTACCAAATAGAGAGTACATGGTGCAAAAATATTCTGGTGTTAAATGTTTAAAATGTTGTGTAAAGTTAACTTCATGTAAAGGCTTGACTTCTGTCTCAGCTTCATAATTTGATGGCATTTCAAATACATTTTTTTTTTGCTTTTCAGATTTTAGATTTATCCAACCTGTATTTTCATACACAGAAGACTTTGCTCATTTAGAGAACAATGTGATGCATGTGAAGGATTTTATCAGGCTTCAGTTTTCTTTCTTTTTGTTTTTAATCGAAATCTACTATTTTCTTTCAATAATGCATAGTGCATTAATGAGGTCGTAGAGTTACTCTTTGTTACACCTCTACCAAAATCGCCTCTTTAGAAGCTGCTTTCTTGTGTCTTGCTGAAATCATCTATCGAGGTGTTAGGTATTAAAGTTGAGTGTGTTGTTTTTGTCCTTGTTGACTTTGTTACTAACCCCATCCTAAGCAAGGTTGATTGTCCCTGAGATCATTCTGCCCATTTGTCTATTCAGGACAAAGTAGGAAATGATGGATTCTCCTAAGTGTTGAAAATATAGCATAAACAGCTCAAGAGTGCTCCAAAACAGGTCTTGTCATATTGAAGGTGGTGACAATATAGCAAAAGTGTGCCTCACATGGATTTGCCAAGACTAAGTGGCAGTAACAGTCAGAGGGCATGCATATCTAGTGAAATGCCAAGGGTTTTGTGGCACTAATGTTGCAGGAGCGAGGAGACATTTGCTAAGACTTAAGTGGCAGATGTAAGTGAGAAGCGTGCCTGAGCCAGTGTTATACATTTGAAGTGGCAAGTAACGACCAAAGGCGTGCCTTGGAGGGGTAGTTCAAGGTTTAAATGGCATAGACAGCCCTGAAGTGCACTTGGTATGGATTTGTCATGTGTTAAGTTGCTAAAGTGGTTTTGAACTTTAAAGCGTGCCCAAACTTAAAATCGCACCTTAAAGTGGCAATAACATAGCAGGAGCATTCTTGAGTGATAATTGCCGAATGTTGAAGGGTTAGAACAACTGAAGAGCATGCCTGGGAAAAGTAAGGTGAGTTTCAAGTAGCATAGATCCCAAAGGAGTGTGCCTGCAAGTAAAAGACCAAAGGTTAGGTGGTTGTAAGGATCAGAAGTGTGCCTCTTGTAGTTTTGCCACATGGTAAGTGGCTAAAGTGGTGTTAAGGTGTGCCTAGTTAGTGAACACCCTATTTTAAATGACAAAAACTTCAAATGATGACACCAATCTGCATATGTGTGATTAAAACAAGAAAAACAAAGTAAAACACTTAATTTGAGCACCACTAACTCTATAATATGACAGATTTGTATCTTTGTTTTACATCTAACTGTAGAGCAGCATTCAAGGTCAGAAGATTGGTGCTAGATTTTACAGGTTGTTTTCAGCAGGTTTCAAGGATGCTATTCCACTTTCAGCTTTTTTCTTCATTATTAGATGCCACCATACCCGGTTTCCATCCTTTGGCATCATTGTGCAGGCTTTTCCAGGCACCTCCTAGGGTTTGCAGCTACCTTTTTGATTTCAGATCATCATGTGTAGATTCTAGGGTTTTCAACTATCAATTTTCAGATTTTTGCAGCTGTTGTGAAAGGATTGCTGTTTCAGTCTTTCTTTTTGAGCCACCTAGGGTTTATATTCTGTGTGCAGATTTAGAGTTGAAATCCTACGGTGTCTCTCTTTGTTTTCCAAACTTTTTTCCAGCCATCTGAAGGAGGACTAAACAAGATATTTCCAGTCATATTTGCCGCTGATTTGTGAAGCAATTGCTGTGTTTTGTGGACGGCTTTATCAAAGATCAGTGTTTGAGTCTTGTCAAAATTGCCTTCTAAGGGTTTTAACCATAGTTTTCAGCATCACCAAATCCTAGGACTGCAGTTTTCAGATTGTGAACAGTCAGGACAGCGAAGGTTAGATTTTTAGACAAGGAGTTTTGAGAGCATGTTATTGAACCAAAGACTATCCTAGCAAATGAACTTCAGCTTGTTTGTGACACCTTGCTAGGGCACATCAACATCCTCGATCTGAAGACTGATATGAAATCCACAACAACCATTATGACATTTTTTCCTTCAGATCTGGGCAAACCTGTGATGAAATCCATAGATTCTTACTCCCAACACTGACTTGGGATAGATAAGGGCTGCAGAAGACCCGAAGTCTTAATTGTCTCCCCTTATTTTGTTGACATATGTAATATCCCCAATGGGATCTGCCCTAAAATTCTGATTTTTATTTTCTGAATTCTGCCCTAGTTTTCTGCACTTTTAGTTTTCTGCTGAAACCCTAAAATTCTGGTCTGATTTTCTGATTTCAATTAAACAAGGACAGCGAACACATATGCAACCAAATGCTCAAATAATAAATCAATCATGAACCCTTATGATTATATCTTCAAGCATGAACTTATCCAACCATGCATAACATCAAATTGCAAACATATACATGGAGCAAATCTGATTTCTGGATTCTACAGTCTGCTGCTACAAATCAGAATTTCTGATTATGAAGTTACATCAAATGAATAGGCCCAAACATGCCTCATTACAACTCATAATTCTGCTGTTACAAATCAGACCTAACACTAGGTTGGTAAATACCAAAAATATGACAAAATGATGATCAATCAACCCTTCCAAGGGCGGCGCTCACAAGAGATGATGATGGCTGCAAATTAGGGTTTGATGAAACTCTTCAATGGTGGAAATTGCCCTTCTCAAACCAAGTCGCCTCCCTCCAAATGATGGCACTCCACTCTAGGGTGAAACCCTAGGTCAATACCAACCCAAATCCAATTAGGGTAATGCCCTAATGCAAATGACACAAAATGCCACCAAAGAATGCTGCTCCAATTTGATCCAAAAATCTGAATATGCAATTAGCTCCAAATCTCCGTAGATCTCCAATGAAGTGCAAGTAGGCTTCCGTGATGAAACCTCTACAAGGATGAATTAGGTTTTCGTCTAATTCACCAAGAATCACAAGGGTTTTTGTCCTTGGATTCAAGCCCAACAAATGTTGCAGCCAAAAGAGATAAACTCCATGAAAAGTATGAATGAATGATATGATGAAAATGCCTTCAATGATCTCTTATTTATACACAATCTTTTCTCCTTCTAGGCCGACCTAGGCATGATAACCCTTTTATTTTTATTACTTTTTTCTTTCCAAGTTGGGCCGACCTCTTCAAGGCAAGATACGCGCTCAAAATACAAATTAAAGATTTGTTTTTTGTGTTATTTTCTCCCTAAGCCGACCTTCCTTTGGGCGCCCACACATGAGAGATATCATTATTGTGTTTTATGCTATTTTCCAACTTTCCATCTTCCAAGGGCGAACCACTTAGGCATAGGATATAACATATTTTGACCTCAATTCAAGGCGTCCTCCACAAGGAACATCATATGAATTATTCTTATTTTTCTTTCAAGGCAATTTCCATATTTTCTTTTCCAATCTTCAGTTGGGTTGCATCACCTTAGGGTAGATTATTTCATTAATGATGACCTCATAAAAAATACTACAAAAATATGCCAAGTCATCATGCATAATTATTTTGCCCTACAAAATTAGCTAAGTATGAAAACTCGCTAAATAGGACATTCCCTGAGCCCTCCGGCTTAGCCTAGGGGAATGGAAATAGGCTAGCCACTCCACTAAATGATCACTCCGAAAATGGGGACATTACAACATACCATGCATTCTGCTACAAATTTTGTACATCCCCTTTTAGCCCCTCCCAAAAGAAATCTGGCTTGATTCTATGATAAGTTTTCAAGAATCTAGAGTGCCCACCTATTGGAGAAGAATGTAGTTTTGCCAACACCTTAAACTTAAGGGTTGAATTCCTGCACAGGTACAACTTGTCCTTGTATCATAAAACATTTTCTTTCCATGCAAATTTGTCTGACACACTTGAATCCTGTTGGAGTTTCTTAATGAGAGTTTGAGTATCTGTGTCCTCTCACTCTTCTCCCGCCTCATTTATCCAATCTGGTTGGAATATGGAAATGACATACAATAGTGATTTTGTGGGTTTATCCCTCCTTGATAGAGCATCAACCACAACATTCTCTTTGCCTTTCTAATGTATGATCTCAAAGTCATAACCCAACATCTTTGTGACCCATTTTTGCTGTTCTTCAAATGCCAACCTTTGTTCTAAGAAATATTTGAGACTATCATGATCTGTCTTTACCTTAAAGTGTCTTCCTATTAGATAAGGGCTCCATTGTTTAACTGCATGCAAGATAGCCAACATTTCCTTCTCATAAACTAGTTCAAAAAAATCTTACCTTTGAGTTGGTGGCTCTCAAATGCTATGGGTCTTCCTTCTAGCACGAGTATTGCTCCTATGCCATGTCCTGAAGCATCACATTCCACAATGAATGTTTTAGAAAAAAATTGGGTAGCTAGGACTGGAGTTGTGCACATGGCTTCCTTTAGTTGCTCAAATGCCCTTGTAGTTGCCTCATTCCACTGGAAGGAATCCTTCATCAACAAAGTTGTGAGAGGTGATGCTATGCTACCATAATTCTTTACAAATCGGCAATAATAACCTGTAATCCTTAAGAAACCTCATAGGTTCTTGAGGGTCCTAAGCATTTTCCTCTCTACAATGGCCCTAATCTTATGAGGGTCCACCTTGAATCCCTCATGTGACACAATATGACCTAGATACTCCACTTCTTTGACTCCAAACACACACTTGGATGGCTTAGCATACACCTAATGCTGCTCAAGAATGTCCAAAGCTTTATTTACATGCTGCAAGTGTTCCTCCCAAGTTTTATTGTATATTAAGATGTCATTAAAAAATACCAAAACAAATTTTTGTAGAAATGGCCCAAAGATACAGTTCATCAAACTTTGAAATGTCGATGGTGCATTTGTGAGGCCAAAAAACATTACCAAAAATTCGTAGTGGCCCTCATGGGTTTGAAAAGCTACCTTATATACATCCTCATCTCTCGTTCTGATTTGATGATAACTAGAACGAAGATCAAGTTTTGTAAAATAAACAACACCATTAAGCTCATCTAACAAATCATCAATTATAGGAATATAAAACTTATCTTTTATGGTGTACTTGTTGAGCTTTCTGTAATCATTACACATCCTCCAAGTGTCATCCTTCTTGCGCACCATTATCACAGGATAGGAGTAAGAACTTTGACTATGCCTAATAATACCCGCCTCTAGCATCTCGTGAACTATCTTCTCAATCTCACTCTTTTGTACATATGGATACTTGTAGGGCTTGATGTTGGGTGGTTGACTCCTTGGTACTAGTTGAATGGCATGATCTTGGTCCCTTTTGGGAGGCAAACTTTTAGGCATATCCCCAAAAACCACTGATTGACGATCAATAATTGCTTGCAGATGTGGTTGGATAGGAACATTTGGCTGATAGGCTGCTAATGGAAACAATTGGGCCACAAATCCATCAGCCCCCATTTTAAGCATCTTTTGCATTTGATGAGAGCTTATTTGTGGGGACTTTGCATGCAACCCTCTTAGTTCAAATATCCTTCCCTCTAAGTGAAATCTCATGAATAGTTGCTAGAAGTTCATCTCAATTGTCCCCAATGTAATGAGCCACTCTACTCTCAACACTATATCTATTACACCCATGGGAATAACAAACGTTGGACAATCAAGTTGATATTCTCCCATGGTCAATTTAATGTTGTGGCATTTTCTTGAACTGATAGTACCCCCATCTGCAATTTGGATCTAAAATTCTAAAGCATGATATATAAAACAATTCAACCGAGTAGCTAACTTCTTGTTGATGAAGTTATGAGTGCTTCCTGAGTCTATCAACACTGTTTCATTCTTTTTCTTCAAGAAACCCACCACCTTGAGAGTTTGTGGGGCTCTAACTCTAGCAAGTGTATGACAATAAATGATTGGTTGAGTATCTCTTGATTCCTCATCTAACTCATTGTCACCCTCTAATATTGGTTCCTCCGCCTCTTCTTCCTCACTTGGCCCTTCAATATAGAACAATTTCTTTTCAGTGCATTTATGGCCTCGACTGTATTTGCTATCATAGTTAAAACATAACCCTTTTGCTCACCTCTCCTCAATTTGTTGTGGCATCAATCTAGTAGGCTAAGGAAGTGACTGTGTAGGAGTGCTTCTATCTCTTATGTTTACAAAACCTTGCCTTTTATTAGCCATAAATTTTTCCTATACTTGCCTTGCCATAATAATTGCTTGGAACATAGAATTTGAATGGAACATGTGTACCTCATATTTGATGTGATCCTTTAAGCCTCCAAAGAATAATTCCATCAATTTTTTTGCTGCCACATTCTCCACTCTTAAAGGCAAGGTTTGGAATTGATAAATATAATCCTTGACCATACTTGTTTGCTTTAATTTAGTAATATGGCTGAAGTAGCTATCCATAAGATTGTCACCGTAATGTGTAGTAAGTTCCTCTTGGAAAACTGACCAAGTGACAACACATTCCTTCTTTTTCTTTTCATCACATGGCCAACGATACAAAATGGATGTCAAATAATTGCTCCATTTGGCAGAGCCAATTGGGAGGATCTTTGCCATCAAACTTTTGCATATCCAACTTTGGTGTGAAGTGCCGAACCATAGAATTATTTAGGTGATAATCCATCTTCAAGTCTGATTCAAACCCAAAAGCACCCTTCCCCTTAGGAGTTTTCTCTTCCTCCCAATCTTGGTTGTGTGACTCCCTATGTTTGGAATCTCTAGGATGTTGGCCATGAACAAATTTCCCATCATCTTCTCCAACCCTTACATTTGCTTTGTCATAATTAACAAGATTTCATTCTTCATCTTGTTGGTTTCTTTTTGAATTTTTTCCATTATAGGTTCATTATCTTTATGAACAATCTCCTCATTTCCACATCCTCATTGCCTGGAGATTTTCCAGGTGTGACAAAATGTAATGTCCCACCTCTTTTCTCAGACCAATTTTTTCAGTTTTCTGTGGTTAAGTTGATACCTGTTGCGTTTTGGTGTTTTGTATATTTGACATACAACATACATGTGCATATAATTGCTAATACAATGAATAGAAATACCCAGATAGCTATATTTGATAGAAATGTATTACAATGCATAAAGGAACAATACCCATATCAAATATGTATCAAAAGCTAGGGTTTCACACATACTCATAAGCTGTTCAAAATGTACATGGACTGGAAATGACTGTGACAGCAGATATGATAGTTCAAACCCCTTCAAACATTCTTCTAACAATCAATGACCAGTTATAACATGTCCAATATGCTGGGACGCCACAATAGAAGCTGGAAATATCAACTTTCAACACAGTTTTTGTAGTTCCAAAGACCCACGTCTCAGAAATAGCTAGTACGACCCTGCTGGAAATGGAACAACATTTAACACACTTCAAAACTCTGCAAATAACCTCTGTTTGTGACTGTAGTCATCAACGCCTGGTTGGAAGCTATTATTCAGTCCAAAACGCCCCACAAAAAACACTAAAGCTAGCTGAATGGTATGGCCCTGGCTGGGTATGGTACGGTCAATCTGTGGAGTCAAAAGCACATTAAAATATCACCAAAATCATGGCTATCACTTGCCAAATGATCTTCAATGTCCTTGAATTATAATGTCAAATAACTGATGATATCTCCTCGAAATCCCTTCCACGACAACCCAACTCAATGGTGACCCCCGCAATGAGGCCACTCAAAACACATCATGGGAGTGTCTTCCAACCCCGCAGATGCTCTCATCAAAGGAGGTTTTCGTCTCCAATGAAGCTGGTGCAAACCCTTGTTCTCCAAGAACCAAACTTAGACTCATAAAATTTTTGTATTTGTGAATGAATAAAAATGAGCCTTCATTTTCTTTTTGTTACTCTTCCAAACCCAATGCCACTTTGGATTATAATATTATTTTGTTATTTCACTTTACTTGGGCGCCCACATCTAGGTGACTTTATAACTTAGAAATATTTCATAAAACATGTCCACCTTAATATAAAGTCACTTTGCCCCACTTCAAAATCACTAAGTAGGGAATTAATATATCATTAAAATATATTCCATTTGACCTTTGAATTAAGATTTCGTAGCACCGCTAGATTGATCGAATGAAAACCAATGAAGTCTAGCTGATTTGCACCGTCTCGCTTCGAGACCCGAGACCCCTGCTAAAAATAGTAAGTTCGGCCACGGGGTCCGAAATACACCAGAAAGAGCAACCCCAACATGGGTCCCTTAACCATCCGTGTTAGTCTACGGGAACCTGCTGATAGACTAACCCTAATCTCTAAACTGCTTAGGAAAGGGACATTACAGTCCGCCCTCCCCAGAATTGCTTGCCCACAAGCAATTTCAACTCGGGATGGTGCAAAATCTTCTCATTCTCCCATGTAGCATCCTCTACCGACAAGTTTTTCCACTTCACCAAATACTCCCTAATGACTCTTTTCCGCAAGGTACGATCCCTGGTATCAATGATAGCCTCAGGTACAAGAATCAATTTGCCCTCTTCATCGAGAGAGGGAAGCTCCATCAAGGGTGTCACATTATTACCCAATGCCTTTTTGAGGCGAAGCACGTGGAAAACATTGTGCACTCTACTCCCTGCCGGCAACTCCAACTCATAAGCCACTTCTCGGATCTTAGAAACTCTGAATGGACCATAGTAACATGGCTTAAGTTTCTCAGCACCACTCTTCTTGAGAGTAGATTGTCTGTAGGGCTGTAACATCAAATAGACCATGTCACCAACCTCAAAAGAGCGCTCAACCCTGTGCTGATCTGCATACTACTTTTGCTGGTTCTGAGCCTTCTGAATATTTTCTTTCAAGGACCTCATAATACCCTGACTCTCCTGAAGCAAGTCCTTGGCCTTAGGCACTCTACTATCCCCAAACAACAGATCAAGGAAGTTTGGTGCCTCATACCCATATAATGCCACGAATGGTGACATCTGAATAGACATGTGGAATGTGGTGTTGTAGCAATATTCCCCCAAGTGTAACCACTTAACCCATGCCTTCTGCTGCCCTGCAATGTAGATCCTCAGGTATCCCTCCACCCATTTATTTACAATCTCCGTTTGCCCATCTGTTTGTGGGTGGTAGCTAGTGCTCCGAGTGAGTTCTGTCCCACTCAATTTGAAAAATTCCTGCCAAAAATGACTTAGGAACTTGCTGTCCTTGTCACTAATTATGCTTCGTGGCAGCCCATGAAACCTGAATACCTCTCTGAAAAATAAATCGGCAACTTGTGCTATTGTGTATGTGGCTGAAATTGCAAAGAAATATGCAAATTTTGTTAACCTGTCAACCACAACAAATATACAGTCCTTACCCTGGGCCTTAGGTAATCCAGTGATAAAGTCCATCGAAATGCATTCCCACTTCTGGTTAGGAATGGGTAAAGGCTACAACAAGCCAACTGGAAAGGAGTGCTCATGTTGTTCTGTTGGCAAGTAGGACACTCGCTCACATATGTCAACACCTCAATCTTGAGACCTTTCCATGTAAACCTCTACCTAATCTGTCTGTATGTCTTGAAATACCCCTGGTGGCCAGCCATAGGAAGATCATGAAAGGCTCTCAAAATTCTCTTCTTCATCGCTGATCCTGGTACCAACAGTATCCTCCCTTTGTAAATGATGAGATCATTTACCACCGTATACCTGTCACCTGTATAGTACCATCAATAATGCCAGAAGCCCACTTGTCCGTAGCATACTTAGCTGTAATCCACTCTCTCCAATCAGCTGTGATTTGTCCCAAAGAACACAAGTGGGGTCTCCGTGAAAGTGCATCAGCGACAATGTTCCTCTTCCCTTTGACATAAACTATGTCAAAATCGTAGGCTTGCAACTTGCTAACCCACTTCTGCTGTCTATCATTGAGGTCACGTTGACTAAGGAAATGCTTAAGGCTGTTATGATTTGTCTTTACGACAAATTTGCCTCCCACCAAATACTGTCTAAATTTTGCTAGTGCATGCATTATTGCTAACATTTCATTGTCATATATACTGTAACCTCTCTCTGCACCCCTCAGGGTTCTACTCTCGAAAGCAATTGGGTGCTTATCCTGCATCAATACTGCTCCAATGCCTTCCCCTGAGGCATCACACTCAAGCTCAAAGGGCTTGGTGAAATCCGGTATAGCCAAAATTGGGCAAGAGCTCATAACCTGCTTGAACTTGTCAAAACACCTCTATGCCTCGTCTGACCAAACAAATGCCCCCTTTGTCAAATCTGTCAATGGAGCGGCACTCTGTGAAAATCCTTTGACGAAGCGGCGATAGAACCCACACAAACGAAAGAATCCCTAAAGCTGTGAGAGATTCGTGGGGGGTGGCCAATCCACAATGGCACAGATCTTTTCCGGATCCACTTTGACTCCTTCTGCACTGATGATGTGTCCCAAATAGAGCAACTCTATCATGCCAAATTCACATTTTGATTCCTTGGCATATAGTGACTCTCTCTCCAAGATACTCAGTACCTTCTCAATGTGTTGGAGGTGCTCCTCCCATGTCCTGCTGAAGATCAAAATATAATCGAAAAATATGAGGACAAACTTCCTCAACTGCTCTCTGAAGACCCTATTCATACAGGACTGGAAAGTGGTTGGAGCGTTGGTTAGACCAAACGGCATAACCAAGAACTCGAAGTGGCCATAATGACAACGGAACGCTGTCTTCTCCATATCCTCCTCTTTGGCCCTTATCTGATGATATCCCGATCTCAGATCAATCTTGGAAAAGTAACAAGCCCCGTCTAGCTCATCGATGTGCGGGATGGGGTACCTGTTTTTCATAGTTTTCTTGTTTAGAGCCCGGTAATCTATGCACATTCTCAGCGTTCCGTCTTGGTTCTTTACCAAGACTATTGCAGAAGCAAAAGGGCTCTTACTTGGTTTGATATGTCCTATCTCTAGAAGCTCCTTGATAGTTTTCTCAATTTCATCCTTCAATCTTTTTGGGTGCCTATAAGGAGTTATGATGATTGGCTTGGCACCTTTTTCCACTTCTATTACATGCTCTATGCCTCAATCAGGAGGCCTCTCTGGTGGTATGCTACTGAAAACCTTGCTGTGCTTGGTTATCAGTTTCTGAATATCCGGGTGGTAACTCTGCTTGGGCTGCTCAGTAGCTGCAGGCATAATGACACACTCTGCTGCCCACTCAACCTGATCATGTCTGAGCAGTCTCTCCATCCTCCTAAGTGACACCACATGCAGTCCACCATCTGACATCCCTTTGAGTACATGCTTCCTGCCATCTACCTCGAACTTCATCTCCATGGTTCGTAAGTTTAGGTAGAATTCTCCGATCACATGAAGCCATTTCATACCAAGAACTACATCCATATCACCCATACTCACCACATAGTACTCAGCCTGAAACTCATAATCACTTAACCTAATGGTTAAGTTAGGGATTAGCCGTTTGCAAGTTATGGTGAATCCATCAGCTACCCTGACCTTGAGACCTTTGAACTCTTCTGTCTTGAGTCCTCTTCTAGCCACAAGTCCCTCATCTATGAAATTATGTGTGGCCCTTGTGTCGAGAAGTGTAGTGATTCGCTGCCCTTTCAGGACTCCCCGAATCCTAAAAGAACCTTCCTTTTGAATCGCTAAAAGGTGTGCTGTAGGTCTATCCTCATTCTGCTCACCCTGTGCCTCTTCTGTCGTGCTATCTTCTTCACTTTCCTCTGTATTAGTGTGCTGATCTGATTTCTCTGAGGGGGACTTTTCTGCTGAAAAGTATTCAAGTTGCTTTATTTGCCCCTTCAAAGGGCACTTATGATTTGGGTCCCATGGGCCTTTGCATTTAAAACACAATTTCTTCCTCCTGTATTCATCAAGGGCATCGTCATCAAGTCTCGTGAAAGGTTTCTTTTGCTGCACTATATCACGAGATGAACTCTTTGTTGCAAATATGTGCCTAAGCGGTGTTGTCATTGATGTCAACATATTCTTGTTGTCATTAGTGTCAATTGTGCCTTATTTTGTTGCTTGTTTAGGAGACTGGAATGTTGAGGATATTGAGAAAATTAATGAAGACTCAATGTTTGCGGACCTTATGTTTGTGTAGAGGATTGTCAGAGGTTGTTCCAGTTAAGAATTAAGAAGTCCGCATGAAGATTTGAAGAAGTTCTGGCCATCTGAGCAGAACCAGATCTTGCAGTATTCAGAAGAGACAGAGTGACAGTAAGTTGGTCCGGATTGCTTCACAGTGAAATATTATAGTTTGCGGATTTGAAGGCATGTTTGGGAAGTCAGTGTGTACCATCAACTCCAGTAGTTCGTGGTTTGGAGGTCCGCAAGCCATCCTTCTAGTTTGACAGTCATGGCAAACAATGTTCTTGAGGTTTCGGAGGAAGATACAAATGATTTTGGTATTTTGCTTTAGAGTGGATGTTATTGGTGAGTTCAATGTGCTTGTGGAAGTCTCTAGATCGTGTGGCTACTATGTTGGAGGTCCGCATTGGAGTTTGAGCTTGTTATTGAAGATTTCCTCTTTGAAGTTGATGTTATTCCCAGTCTTGGCCGACTGGATGTTCCTAGCGTGTTGCGGATGATCTAAAGATCATTTTATGAAGTGTGGTGTGTTAGTAGAGGAAGATTCAAGTCTCAGCTATGTTTGGCTGATAGTGTCAAGATCTGCGTTAAGTTTGGCCGACCTTGTTGATCATTCCAAGGTTGATAGTGTATAAATACTTGCTGAAGAGTTGTTAAAAATCATCCTTGAGCAAAACAGATTAAATCCGAATAAAGGATCAGAAGCAGAGCAGAGAAGAAAAGGAGCGAGAGCAGTGTAGAGTGAGAAGTTAGTGAAGAAGAATTTGGGGCAAAGCAAAAGTTTTGTGAGCATTCATTGAAACCGAACCAAGCATAAAGTAGATGTTATTTCTCAGTTAATTCTTTCTGTTCTAAATTAAGTCTGTAGGCAGTGAGCCTCTCTTTTGAGCAGTGAGCTTTGGGCAGTGCAACCGAAGGCATGTGCCTTCTATTTTTCTAAAGTACTTTTAACAGGGTACAAATATTTGTGGGTTAACCCCTACCGTGGTTTTTCCCTTAACCGGGTTTCCACGTCAAAATCTTGGTGTCAAGTGTGTTGATTATGTTTCTACTCATATGTTGTTGATCTATGCTCTAATGTTTATAGCATTAATCTGAGAAGTAAGTTAATAAAGAAAGTTAAAAGCAAAAAAAGTTTATTTTGTGTGACAACTGATTCACCCTCCCCCCCCTCTCAGTTGTCCGGTCTAATTCCAACAATTGGTATCAGAGCCAGATCCTCTTATAAAAACCTGACCGCTTGAGGAGATCCAGGATGTCGACCTACAAGAAGGATAGTTTGAGATTTGATGGAACAAATTATTCTGTTTGGAAGAATTGCATGGAGTGCCATTTGCAATGCATGGGCGATGTCTATTGGGCGATAACCAGTGTTGAGTATAAACCTCCGGAGAAAGGTCCTTCAACTCCAGATCAAATTAAAGATGCTGAAAATAACCTTCGAGCTAAAGAATCCTTGTTGAGTGCCCTGACTGATTCAGCAATGACAAATGTGTTTGGTCTAAAAACTGCTTATGAAATCTGGAAAAAGTTGGAGAATCTGTATGAAGGCGATAAATTTGTCAAATGTGCCAAGCTGCAAAGTCTGAGAGAGAAATTTGAAACTCTGAGGATGAGTGAAGATGAAAACATCACAATCGACATGCAAAAGATAAATGAACTTGTGTGTGGTATCAAGTGTGCTAGTGGAACTTTGGAAGAATCAAAGATTGTATCAAGAGTGCTCAGATCTTTACCTGATTCATACAAACATAAGGTTGCTGCTATAGAGGAGATCAGGACTGTCTCAGAAGTTACAAGAGATCAACTGGTTGGCAAAATTTCAGCTTTTGAATTAAGTGAGTTTGGTGATTCTCTTCCCAAGTCTGAATCTGCATTTAAGGCCAGTGTATATGGAAAACAAAGATATGATCCAGGTGAAAGCTCTTCGGCAAGATCAAACAGATTCGTGAAGACAAGGAAGGATCTTGAAGATGTTGAAATTGAAACTGTAGATCTTGAAGCTCTTCTTGCCAAAAGATTGCCAAGAGGATCCGGTAAGTATGAAGGAAAATTGCCACTCAAATGTTTTGCTTGTAATAAGATTGGTCATTTTGCCTCAAGATGTCCGGAGAGGTTTTCAAAACCAAACCCTGACAGATACAAAAATCAGAATAAATGTTACTATGTTCAAGAAGCTGGAGAAGGAGTCACAGATGATGAATCTGATCATGGAGGTTCCTCTGAAAATGATTGGGTGTTCATTGCCATCAAAGAAGAAGATAGAGTGTCTACTGAATCTGCTAGCTATGCAAATATGGAAAGTGCCTTGGCTGCTCAGGTTATTGAGAAAGATGAATGGGTGATTGATAGTAGAGAGACAAGAGTAAGTTTGTGAATTTTGAAAATTATGGAGGGCTTGTGAAATTTGGAGATAACTCAGCTGGTAGAATCCGTGGCAAAGGATCCATCTCTTTTAATGGTAAGAATAGCACCAATGATGTTCTGTATGTGGAAGGACTGAAACATAATCTTCTCAGTGTTGGACAGTTGGTTGATAAAGGTTATGATCTTCGATTCAAGGATGGAAAATGCAGAATCTTGGAGAGTTCTGGAACTGAAATTGCATCCGGTACTCAAACTAGAGGTAACATTTTTCATTTAAGTAGTTCTGGCAAACGTTGTTTGATTGCTCAGATAGATCAAAGTTGGTTATGGCATAGGAGGATGTGTCATGTGAATTTTGATAACATTGTCAAAATAAGTACCACTCAGGTTGTAAGAGATCTTCCAAAACTTGTGAAACATAATAGCGTGTGTAGAGAATGTCAATTGGGGAAACAGAGTAACATTTCTTTCAAAAGTAAGGAACAAGTTTCAAGTGGATGATTGGAACTGGTACATATTGATCTCTATGGTCCTACTAGAATTAGGAGTGTGCAAGGAGATAGATATTTCATGTTGCTGATTGCTGATTACTCCAGGATGATGTGGGTAACCTTCCTAAAAGAAAAATCAGAAGCTCTTGACAAATTTAAGGTGTTCAAAGTGATGGTGGAAAATGAGATTGGTGAAAAATTGAAATGTCTGAGATCCGACAGAGGTGGAGAATTTACTTTTCCCGTGAGTTTGATGCTTTCTGTGAAAAGCATGGCATAAAAAGACAGTTATCTGCTCCTATGACTCCCAACAAAATGGAGTTGTGGAAAAAAAGAACTGGACCATTCAAGAAGTTGTTAGGACCATGATGATGGAAACAAATGTTCCTCAAGTTTATTGGAGAGAAGTTGTAAATATTGCTGTCTACACTCTTAACCGGGTGCAGATCAAAGGCCATTCTGGTAAGACCCCTTATGAACTATGGTTTGGTCATCCTCCTACTGTGAGATATTTCAGAGTTTTTGGTAGTAAGTGCTATATCAAAAGAGATGAGGATTTAGGCAAGTTTGATACAAGAAGTGATGAGGGAATATTTTTGGGGTACTCTACTCAAAGTAAAGCTTACCGGTGCTTTAACAAGAGGTTGAAAAGATTGTTGAAAGTGCTAATGTTAGAGTTGATGAGAGCAAGGAAGGACATTCCAGGTTCTGCGAATATGATTCAGATGATCAAGATGAAAGTCAAAGTCAAGGAAGGTTAGTTCAAACTCTGACTCAGATTTAGATTGATCCGGAAACTCTAGGAACTCAAGAAAATAGTACAGATGTTGAGGAACAAGCTCAAGAAACAAAAGTTCAAGCAATTCCCAAAACCCTCAGGTATTTAAGAATGAATCATCCTGAAGATCAAATCATAGGAGATAGAAATAAAGGTGTTCGAACGAGGAGAAGAGTTGCTGAAGATCAAGAAGAGATTTGTTTGATTTTAAGGATTGAACCTAAATCAGTAAGTGAAGCTTGCAATGATGAAAACTTGGTAAAAGCAATGGAAGAAGAATTAATGCAAATTGAAAAGAACCAGACTTGGGATCTTGTTCCTAGACCTGAGGACAAAAATGTGATTGGAACCAAATGGGTCTTCCGGAATAAACTAAATGAAGATGGTGAAGTTGTAAGAAATAAAGCAAGGTTGGTATGCAAAGGCTATTCTCAAGTAGAAGGAATTGATTTTGAAGAAACTTTTGCTCCGGTGGCAAGAATAGAGGCAGTTAGATTGTTCCTTGCATTTGCTGCTTTTAGAGATTTTAAAGTGTATCAGATGGATGTCAAATCAGCATTCCTGAATGGAGATTTGGAGGAAGAAGTCTACATTGAGCAACCGAAAGGATTTCAGTTGTTTAATCAGGGAGATATGGTTTGTAGACTAAGAAAAGCCTTGTATGGACTCAAGCAAGCTCCAAGAGCCTGGTATGCAAGATTGGATAAATATTTGCTTAAGATAGGTTTTAGCAAAGGTACTGCTGATAGTAATTTTTACTTCAAGATTAATCATGAGGACATCCTGATTGTTGAGGTCTTTGTTGATGATATCATTTTTGGTGGAAATGAATGTATGTGCAAAGCATTTGCTGATCAAATGAAGAGTGAATTTGAGATGTCAATGTTTGGAGAGATGAATTTCTTCCTAGGTCTGCAAATTGTTCAGTCAGATAAAGGTATCTTTATATCTCAGTCCAAGTATGTGAAAAAATTGCTGAAGAAGTTTGGAATGGAAGATTCAAAGCCAGTAGGTACACCTATGGTAACCGGATGCAAGTTAAGTAAAGATGATGATTCCCCCAAGGCAAATCAGAAAAGGTATAGATCAATTATTGGAGGATTGCTCTATTTGACTCAGACCAGACCTAACATCATGAATGCTGTTGGACTTGTTGCTAGATTTCAAGCTGATCCAAAAGAATCCCATGTTGTGGCAGTCAAAAGAATTTTTAGATATCTCAAGGGGATAATTGATTATGGATTGTGGTATCCAAAGGACAATAATTTCACTCTTCATGCATATACAAATGCTGATTGGGTAGATGTGGATGACAAAAAAAGTACTAGTGGTGGTGCATTTTTCTTGGGAAGAAGATTGGTCTCTTGGATGAGCAAAAATCAAGAGGCAATATCTCTGTCTACTGCAGAAGCAGAATATATAGCAGTAGCAAATAATTGTACTCAGGTTCTATGGATGAAACAAATGTTGAAGGACATCAGAGTTGTGTTTGAGGAGCCAGTCACAATCTTTTGTGATAATTCTAGTGCAATAAGCATCTCAAAGAATCCAGTGTTGCATTCAAAGACAAAGTATATATCTATCAAGTTTCATTTCTTGAGAGAGAAGGTAAATGGGAATGAAGTCAAGTTGGAGTTTGTGTCTTCCAAAGATCAGATTGCAGATATCTTCACTAAGCCTCTTCCCAAGGATACTATTGAGTATCTCAGAGAGAAGTTAGGGGTTATTACCCCTCCGAATCAGAACTAAGATGCATTAGTCCGGTGGAATTTTCAGTCATATCTTGAGATCTGGATTGATGTTGAGAAAATACTACTCTAAGGAGTAGTCAGTATGCAAATGTTGGAGATCAGTCTGAAATAAAAAGGGGGAGTAAAGATTGCAAATATGTGCCCTTTGCCATTGATGTCAAAGGGGGAGAAAAGACATGTGAAAAACTAATTGCTAATGACAAGGGGAGCAATGAAGGAAGTGGTTGCAAAAGTCAAGGGGAGAAGTTCTTGTCATGATGGTTGAATCAGTTTTTCACAATATATGTTGCCATCAATGACAAAGGGGGAGATTGTTGCAAATATGTGTTTAAGCGGTGTTGTCGTTGATGTCAACATATTCTTGTTGTCATTAGTATCAACTGTGCCTTATTTTGTTGCCTGTTCAGGAGACTGGAATGTTGAGGATATTGAGAAAATTAATGAAGACTCAATGTTCGCGGACCTTGTTTGTGTAGAGGATTGTCAGAGGTTGTTCCAGTTAAGAATTGAGAAGTTCGCATAAAGATTTGAAGTTATGGCCATCTGAGCAGAACTGGATCTTGCAATATTCAGAAGAGACAGAGTGACAATAAGTTGGTCCGGATTGCTTCACAGTGAAATATTATAGTCTGCGGATTTGAAGGCATGTTTGGGAAGTCAGTGTGTACCATCAACTCCAGTAGTTCGTGGTTTGGAGGTCCACAAGCCATCCTTCTAGTTTGACAGTCATGGTAGACAGTGCTCTTGAGGTTCCGGAGGAAGATACAAATGATTCTGGTATTTTGCTTTAGAGTGGATGTTATTGGTGAGTTCAATGTGCTTGTGGAAGTCTCTAGATCGTGTGGCTAGTATGTTGGAGGTCCGCATTGGAGTTTGAGCTTGTTATTGAAGATTTCCTCTTTGAAGTTGATGTTCTTCCTAGTCTTGGCCGACCGGATGTTCCTAGCGTGTTGCGGATGGTCTAAAGATCATTTTATGAAGCGTGGCGTGTTAGTAGAGGAAGATTCAAGTCTCAGCTATGTTTGGTCGACAGTGTAAAGATTCGCGTTAAGTTTGGCCGACCTTGTTGATCATTCCAAGGTTGATGAAGTGTATAAATACTTGTTGAAGAGTTGTTAAAAATCATCCTTGAGCAAAACAGATTAAATCCGAATAAAGGATCAGAAGCAGAGCAGAGAAGAAAAGGAGCGAGAGCAGTGTAGAGTGAGAAGTTAGTGAAGAAGAATTTGGGGCAAAGCAGAAGTTTTGTGAGTATTCATTGAAACTGAACCAGGCATGAAGTAGATGCTATTTCTTAGTTAATTCTTTCTGTTTTAAATTAAGTCTGTAGGCAGTGAGCCACTCTTTTGAGCAGTGCGCCCAAAGGCATGTGCCTTCTATTTTTCTAAAGTACTTTTAACAGGGTACAAATCTTTGTGGGTTAACCCCCACCGTGGTTTTTCCCTTGACCGGGTTTCCACGTCAAAATCTTGGTGTCAAGTGTGTTGATTATGTTTCTGCTCATATGTTGTTGATCTACGCTCTAATGTTTATATCATTAATCTGAAAGTAAGTTAATAAAGAAAGTTAAAAGCAAAAAAAGTTTATTTTGTGTGACAACTGATTCACCCCCCCTCTTAGTTGTCCGGTCTAATTCCAACAATCTTCTTGTCCTTATCCTTCTTGTGTAAGAAACTTTTTGACTGAAATTTGCTTTTGTAGGAAGAGAATTCCATGTCTTTGGCCTTTTTGATTGCCTCCTGAAGTGTAGGCAGATCGAATCTCTTAATCCATCCTCTCAATGGTTCAGATAAACCATCTATAAACAACACAATGAGCCTCCGCTCTGAAATGTCAGTGACCATGATTGATAGCCTCTGAAATTCAGAAATGTATGCATCTACTCCTCCAAACTGTTTGAGCTGGGCTAGCTCCTTAAAGTGTAATTCAGGTTCCCCTTTGTCGAATCTGTCAATCAACCTATCAGTAAACTCTGCATAAGAAACAATCTGATCATGGCCCAATGTAACTAGACCATGGTACCGCCATTCGTGTGCACTCCCATCCAAATGCAATGTAGCATACTCAATGGCATCCCGCTTAGTCATAGGATTAAGCTGTAAATAAGTATCTACTTTATGAACCCATGCTTTGGTTGTAGTTTTACCTGAGCCATCGTAGTAAGAAATGCTCATCTTACCCTTTTTCTTCTGGAGGTCCTATTGATGATTGTTTTTAGACAAGTCAACAATAGAGTAAAACACTGAGTATCTAACTCTCTTGAATAAAGCCTCTTGAATGCTAAACAAAGTGATCAATCGAGACAACTCCAAGGTTCCTTTTTCTTTATGATTTGCAGTGGATAACTCAATGACTTGATGTAGTTTTTTGCTGATGAACACAAAGGGACTTACACAATTGTTCTGACAACTTGCTTATTTCACTTGTGGGAGGCAAACACTGGGAATTTCTAAGTACTCCAACTCTTCAACGTATGATATGGCAATGAAGTTCTTAATCCTAATTCCTAATGATGATGAAAAAAAGTGCAAAAGGTAAAGGTTTAGAAAACTACTCTAATCTTAGATGTAAGAAACGATTATCGATTAGGTGGAATCAACCAACTTTGTTTCGCCAAGTTGAAACAACTACACAAGGTTGATGCAATCTTCTAAGGGTTATATAAGATATTCAAATCACTTATATTCATGAAAATTCAACAAACATAAACGATCAAAGTTAAGTTCAACTTGTTCAGACTAACCATACACTGTAACTTGCAAGTCACAAATCACAAATGGTTTGAACATATGGATTCCACCAAGAAACAATAATAAAGTCTTCCACCAACTAACTTAATATTTAAAAGAAAACTTAATCTAATTTAACATTCGCTTGAAGAAATCAGAAACCATGCAACACTTAGAAACATATAGGGAATCACCAAACAATGAGTCTTATATTATTTCAAAAGAGCTCTTGCAACAATTTTCAGAGTCTTCCACCTTACAAATGAGAGCGAAAAGAGCCCTTATATAGACCTCAAGAATACATGAATGGTTGAGATCGATTGGCAAAGCCAATGGACCAGATTATGCCACCTAAGCAGGCGGTTACAACAAACTCTTATTTTTGGCATATGAAAGAGGGAACAAAGGCATGTTTCCCAAGAAGATAAGGATGACAAATCAATAGCCTATGAGGAATCTCCATGTGAATAACCATCACTAGTGTTATGGAATTCAATGAATCTGGACACCACTTGTTTGATATCATCAAAAGGTACACTTGGCGTATTCCTAGTGGTCCCTTCGGCTTCAAGCACATCAGCTGCATAAAGGCCAAGTGTCTTCTCCCAATCGGTCATTCTAGCTTTGTTGGCGCCAAGGTGGATAGCAAGTGAAAATATGTTATCAAGCTTCTCATCAGAAACATCATCCTCTTGAAAGTAGATTGCTTGAATTTGTTCTTTCATACTTTCAATAGTCATCTCTCCAAAGGGATTGCATATCTTCATCAAGGAAGCATGTATTCCATCTTGGATTCTTTGAATCACACTTCTTACCCTTGACATATCTGTTTCCACTCTATCAAGTAGCTGTCCTTTATTGCGAAAGCAATAGTACTAGGAAGAGAAATCATGTGTTATTCCTTCCTCAATCACCTCAACATGTATCAACTCATCAACTGAAGTTTCCATCAAACTCTTCAAATGTTGCATATATTGTTCTTTGATGGCCTTAAACTCAGCACATGTTGTTAACAATGCAAGTACTCTTTCCTTGAGATTAGCAACCTTATTATACACTTACATAATATCTTCAAGATAGCTATATGTTGTTTCCCTTGACCTTTTCATCCAATCTTTCAACCTATGAGATGAAGACCTCAACCCCTCAAGATGTACAACTTTTTTTGGGGGAATAATAGGTGGAGGTGTAGAAACTCTTTCCTGCTGATGGATAGTGTTGTGACCAAATCACACATCGCCCCATTGCAAATGGGGACCCCCTTTTTTTGAATTCCAGTGCTTTGCTAAGTCCAGGATGATGTCCTTTGCATGATGAAGTCCGTGGTGTTTGAGTCTTAGAGCCCCTTGATGACCTGATCCTGATGTTTGAGACCCTGAAAATGACTAAGTCTAGTATCCTGATCCTGAAGATCCTGAAAATTGGCTAAGTCTGAAATCTGGTGGATCCTCAAAAATCTAGAATCTGCATGTCAAATCCAGTGGATCTGAGACCTATCTCAAACATCCTGAAAGGTATATTGAAAAATATTTAAAGTATAAGAAATTCAATCTCTCAACTTATACTTGAATATATTTTTTAATATACCTTACCTTGGCGACTTGTATTTTTGGGCGCTAATTTGCTCTAGTACTTGGGCGCATTTTCCCACCTCTGTCAACTCACATCAGCGCCTAGAGGAAGATCAACTTCCAAACACTCCAAGATAGGGCGCCTTGATTGAAATTGGCATAAGAGACCTTAAACATCAAAATTTTGGACAAAGGAATGACTCAAGAGTTTAGGCGCCCAGTGCATGTTCAGAGGATCATAAGAATTGCGCCTTCAATTGAAGTGGGTAGGCTTAGGCGCCCATTCCTTGTTGCTCCTCTCCACTTTGGCACCTTGATGTAGGATGGAGTTCAGATCAATGATAGATAGCGCCTAAGGTTCAAATAGTCTCACAAGGATGTAATCTAGTGCTGAAGAGCCTTAAAGACATCAACAATGAGCAAATTCAAATCTAGGCGCCTTCATGCATTAAACTATCTCCACTTTGGCGCCTTAGCATGAAGAGATGTTCAAACTAACCCAAAGTTGCGCCTTAGTATGAAAGAGCATGATATGTTTAAGCTAACTCCTATCATGATGTTTGAGATCCTGAAAATGACTAAGTTTGGTAGCCTGAAATCCTGAAACACTGAAAAATTGGCTAAGTCTGAAATCTGGTGGATCCTCCAAATTCTATAATCTGCATGTTAAATCCAGTGGATCTGAGACCTATCTCAAACATCCTGAAAGGTATATTGAAAAATATTTAAAGTATAAGAAATTCAATATACCTTACCTCACGCACTGTCAGTTCTGGGCGCGAAATTGCTCCAGGGTACTTAGGCGCAATTTTCCCACTTGCAGAGACCCCAAAAGTGCGCCTAGAGGACAATCAACCTTCAACCTCTTCTAGATAGGCGCCTTGATTGAAAATTTCCTAAGATACCTCAAGAAGTGAAAATGTGACCAGTTAAACACATTGTGAGTTAGGCGCTAATTTCACATTCAAGTGATCATTAAAATTGCGCCTTGAGTTGACATGATTGAGTTTAGGCGCCCATTCTTTGTTCCCTTTTGCCATTTTTGGCGCCTTGAAGAATTGAGCGCCTTGAGCATCAACAATTAGCGCCTAAGGGAAAATGGTTGTCTGGACTTCATAACTTTGAGCACCTTGTATATAAAGTCTCAAAAGGGTGCCTTTTGCCTTCAAGATTGTCTAGTTTTGGCGCTTTCAAGAGGAGTTAATGTATAGGTGGGTGAAAGGAGTCTTCACTTCATCTAGGCGCCAAATTCAACTCAAAACTACCATATAGTGCACCTAAACAAAGAGCATGTTTAATCTATCACTGAGGGAAACTTGAGGTGTCTTGAACACTTCCTTAAGCTTGTTTGATGACTTGAATCCATAAGAAGTGAAGCAAATATTTGTATGAGTTTAGGCGCAAATTCATACCTTGGCAATTACAAGGTGCATAAAGCCTATCTTGAACCTTAGGCGCACTTTGCCTCTCAGTAGACCTCTAGGTGGCGCCTTGAAGGAAGTCATGAGTTGACATCAACAAGTAAGCATTTTGAAGGAATGAAACAATCAACAAGTCAACTTGATTGTAGGCGCCTTGCACTTTTACCAACCAAAATAGCGCCTTAGGAAAAACTCACATGAATTAGTATCTAGGTGTAGGCGCTTGGGAGAAAGAAGCCTCCTGAGGCATGTTTTATGGGTTGAGGACTTCAAAATGTCAAGAAGACATCCAAACATAGCTAGGTGCCAATCCTTGTCTAAATAATACCAAATGTGCGCCTAGAAAAGGATACACTCTAAGCTATTCTAATGTGAGCGCCTTGATGTCAAATGAGATTAAATCTATCATACATGAGCGCCTAGGTGAGGGGAGTCATCCTAAGATCTACATAATTGTTTAAAGCTTAAAAAATGACAAGGATAAAGCTTGAAAGCTAGGCGCCCATTCCTACCTCTGCCACCTCATTCTGGCACCTAAGGAAGAAATTGTGTTGAGAGATATCTTTTGAATGAATCTTTTAAGTGGATTGACTTCTTTAAACCTTTACAATTGCTAGAAATCATTTGAAATAATGAATGTGGGACTAATTTGTGTTAGGCGCACTTTGTTCCTATTTTCACCTATATTTGCGCCTAAGTTTGAAATGGCGTTATTACATGTTTAAAGTTGTTTTTATCTTAAGAAGTTATTGATATATTGTTTACCTTGACTTGTAGGATCATCAATAATGCTAAGGAGTTATCCAAGGAATCACCTTCAAGCAAGGAGTAAGAAGCATCATGCTAGCCACCTTTGGAGATCACTTCATCAACTTCTTCATCAAGTTGCATCATCTATCATACTTCAAGTTCTCCCCACCTTCAAGTCTCCTTGAGAGGTCATCTACTACACTCCGAAGGGTCACTTCGAAGATCATCGGCATTCATCCATTTTATTTCAAGTTCCGTTCAACCTTCAAGTCCAAAAGAGAGTCTTCTACTCCATGTCATTAATGAAGCTTCATCATCTACTCTATTACTCACTCTACATCAAGAGCATCATCAAAGATCATCATATCAACTTACCTACCTAGAAGAAGAAAGAATCATGAAGTTAATCAAGTGAAGCAACAAGTTTCATACATCCAGTCTACATGAAGAATGAACAAGGCAAGATCTATAAGATGTATTCCTAAACATACAAGTTCAAGCAATCACATTGAATACATCACACAAAAATGATACAATTTTCAAAGTATGCTGAGTTGGCATCTATGTGGCGAGTACACATCATTCAATTTTGATTAGCCGCATTATTTAATGCATTAAAAGTATCATTTAATAAAAGAAGTCAAAAGGATTCCTATGTGGAGGAATATTTTAAATGCTTTCGCCTTACCTTATCACATTGGAAAACGTGCCTTCATTGCCTCTCTCTTTTATGCTAAAAATAGCAAATTGTTGTAACTACCTGCGAGGTGGCACGGTCTAGACCCTTGGCTATCAAATTGATCTCAGCCATTCATTGTAAAACTGACACTATATAAAGGCCTTGTTGCCTCATTTGTAAGATATAGAAATTAGATTGTAGGCAAGTAGGAGTAGAATAGGAGACTCTTGAAATTTTCTAAGAGGACTTGAAGCTGTTGTAAATATTTTCAAGATTAATGCAAAAGACATTGGAGCTACTTGTTTGGTGTTAAGTATTATCTTGTGGAGTAACATGGTTTCCTGAATCTTGATGGAATTAAGAGATGTTTCAAGTAGATTAGAAATAGATTAGAGCTCATCGTTGTAATGTATGTTGTATTGAATATTTGATCAACTCCTAGCTCATGCTTTTAACATTCATCGCTGATGAAGTGTTGTGTAAAGCTAGTCTGAGCCATGTTTGTATAAGTTCGATTGTGGATGCTTGTTTGAGCTGCGCCGTTCAATGGGTGCTTGTATAAGCCTTCATGATTTGAAAACCTTTCGCGTAACCTTAGGAGATTGCACCAACTTCATGTAGTTGTAGGCATCTTTGGCGAAGTGAAGTTAGGTTTACTTAGGAGTTTGTGTATTCATACAACATCATTGCTTCGTTGACCTTAGATTAGCTTTCTGAACCCTTAACCCTTTTCATTTTATTTATCATTGAGACTCTGAATACATCATCCACACTGAAAGGAGGAATAAGCTAAACAAGTATGAAGAAGAATCTGCGTAAGTCCCTTTGTGATTATCGGCAAGATCACATGTAATCACTGAGTTAACCCATCAGGAATCATAAAAAGGAACCTTGGAGTTACTTCATTGGATCACATAGTTCAGCCTTTGAAGAGCTTTATTCAAGAGAGAGTGGGATACTCTAGTGTTTTACTCTATTGATGACTTGTCTAAAAACAATCATCAACAGATAGGATGAACTAAGTGTTGAATATACTGTTCCAATGCTTGACACCTTTGCTCAGCCTTGATCCTACCTTCTGTTTCTTGTCTTATGATAGCTCGAGCATTATCAATTGAATCCTGAAGTTCTTCTACTTGTGCTCCAGTCAACGGACCCAAGTCAATTGTATTGATATCATAATCTTCAGGTGCAATATCTTCTATATTCTTCTCAAGTCTTGGAACAGCTTTATGTACTCTCCTTACACCAACTTCATCTTTTGTTATCTTTGAAAGAGTAGTTGCTTTCTTCTTTGGTTTTTCAGTAGACATGTCTAGAAGCAACTCCTCAACTGGAATGGGATGATATTTTTCCACTTCACAGCTTTCTTTAATTCTATCCTGTAGCCACTCCGGCAATGATGAAAAATCTCCTGGCTGTTGTACTTGCCTTCCTTGCATGGGCAATGATTCTTCTTCAGCTTCATCTTTGTCTTCAGTGTTAGCTTCATCAATCATTTCAACTTGAAGGTACCCCTTCAAATGGGGTATCCGGGATTGCATCTTCAACAACATGTACAACTATATCCTGATTTATTGGAGTATCTCTTAGTTGTTTAGATGAAGCAGTTTCAATGCTTATCCTTTTCTTCTTCTTACTTGATTCTCCTTGTGTAGATTCAAGTTGTTTTCTTTTCTTTGTTTGATTTGAATCTTTTTCATTATCCTTACTTCGTGAACTTCTGCCAAGTGCACTATGTTGTTCTTGCTGTTCAATTTCTCTCATCTTGGTGTAAGTGAGCTTCTTTCCTTCATCTATTAGTGCTTGTATTTGCTCTTTTGCATGTTCCTTAGTGATAGCAATGATAGGTTCTATCAACTCTTCATCATATATTCTTTCTCTATCAGTCCAGTCAATGTCATATGGCAGGTTCCGCATCTTATTGTATTCATCACCTAAAAGAGTTCTATCATCATCTAGCTGATCAGGAATCCTCAATACTTTTGTAGCTCTCACCAAATCCCATCTTAACCTTGAACATTTTTGCATCCTTACATCATCATCATCAATAGCATTTGCCCAATGAGCTTCAAGTTGCTCTACATGCTGGTAGGTAGGATATGATTGCTTAATAGCTCCATGCGGGTTGAAGTTCTCCCTCCTTGAATCATAAAGATGTAAATGATATGCTTGAAGCTCAATCTCAGAATGTTCGGCTGCTTGAAGTGATGGACATGAATAATATCTCCCCAGCTTGAGAGGAAATTGAACCCCGGCCTTCTTTCTTGTCCTTTGCATCTTATGGAACTCTAACAACTGCCTCGATACTTCCAACAATACCATCCTATTAGTAGGATACCTTGGCAATCTATATGGAAAGGACGTGAAGCCCTAAGTTTTGATATAGGTGAACTTATCATATTGAATATAGTATCTTCCATATTGTTCAATGAAGTTCCTAGCAGCACCTGTCAATCTTCTATGCAATTCTCCTCGCAACTTCTTTACTATATACATGGCAAAGGCATCATTAAATCTCTTATAATGATTGATGTTCTTCAAATGGAGCTGTGTATAGCATTGATGTGATAGGATTTGGCCAGACTTTATGCCTACTTCTCCTTTAGATGTCAATCCCTTGTATGTCATGAAGAAGGACTTTGACTCATCAAAATTTTCAAATTGCTCATCAAGGCAATGACTTATAAGCCTAGCTCAATCAATCATCTTATTCTTTGTAAAAACATGATCAAAGTATGTATACATCCATCCTTCAAAAGTCGATGATTGAGGCCTACCTGTTACTCTATTCAAGAACATGATGAAGTAACTTATCTCCTTCTTGAAATCTGCCTTGTGGAACTTCGGATCTTCAGAGTTACATATTTTGATTGAAGAATCTACCATCCACTTCTTCCTTACTTCTTGCATGTACTGCTTGGAATTGCCTTCAAAGGTACATTAGGCAGTTGTAGGACAAATGAACACTGTCTTCCGGTTTGGGAGGTTGAAGATCTCCTGAATGGCTTCTCTTTGCAAGTAGGCTAGGACAGTCCTGTCTTTAGCCACAATTTGTCTTCTTTCTTTATCATAGTGTTGAATGCATTCTAACACCAATTCGGTGCTAAGTAGGGTAGGTGGGAAGCATGCGGCTTGTATGATTCCACTCTTCGCAATGGCCTTGATGTCTCCATTCCTTGTAATGGCGAGCAAGAAATCCTTTATCTCTTCTAGATTGACGTGTCCCATATTGGTGTCTCCCACATTCTTCCAATGAGTCTCGAGCTTGGAGTCGGGTATGGTGCACTTGGCATCCATCTTGATCATCACTTGACGCTTCTTTGCCGTCATGCCCATCTACCTACAAGACAACACCTCTATAAGAGACTTGAAATGATGAAATTTACCTTCACAAACCTGATTTTTGGATGATAAAACTATGAAAATTTGCAAATTAAGTAAGAAGGCAATTTTATGAATTAAAAGTAGCTGAAACATACCTTACAACAATTTTCAGACCTAGAATATGTGCAAATTTCTGTAGAAAATGATAAAAAATCAGTTCTAAATGACAAAATTAGACTTTATATTTGCAGATCTGCTGAAGAAATGCTGCTTCTTCTCCTAAAAATCACTCCAAGAGTGAATTTGTGATGAATGATGATGAAATGAAGTGAGCGCCCTTGTTTATATAGTGAATTCACCTCATTTAATGCTAGTCGGCCAAGTAGAGAGGTCAGCCAAATTTGGCATTTAATGCAATTTTCAAGATTTTTCAAAATTTAAAATCATTTAGGTGCCAAAGTTGATAGGAAACTACATGAAGGGCGCCTAGACACTATGAATGCAATCTTCAACTCAATTTTCTCACTTGAGGTGAGATGAGTTGAAATAGGCGCCTATCTCTTTTGAGTGCATTTGATGATAGTTTTGGTGTAATCTTACCTTAGGTGATCTTTCATCCCTAGGCCCCTGAGATGACTAAAGCCACAAAGAGGAGCGCCTAAACTTGATGTGATACTTACCAATACCCTTTCTCATGCTTCACAACTTACAAGGTTTTATCATATGTTTCAAATTCCTAAGCGGACTCTTGAGATAGTTTGGAGAAGAAGTAGTGCCTTAGTTTATTTTGGCTTGATATTGAAGGCTACTATGATTCCAAACGATTAGGAAGTCTCAGAGAGTTTCTTTTTTGCAAATGTTTACTCATTGACTAATGATTTTCTTGAAAGGCGCCCAATTGAGATGATATGGAGTAGAAGTACGCCTTAGTTTACTTAGGATTAATCCTTGACATCTTAAAACTTTATCGCACTCCGAACTTCCCAAGAGATTTCCTTGCTTTTATGCACTTGAACCTATGATTTCGAGCTTCCTTGATCACTAGGTGCACATTGATGATGATTTGGTCATAAATTGGTGCCTAGACTCCAAATGATCCCCTTCCAAGGTGCCAAAATTGGTAAAAATAGGCAAGGAAATGCGCCTATTATCCTTCTACATGCTTTGAATCACTCTTTGTCCTTCTATCCTTAGGCGCATTTTGGAAGATCTCAAACATCCTTTTCTTCCAAGGCGCCAAAATTGGATCCCTCTAACACATAGTGCGCCTTGCTCCTTTAACTTGTTATTAATGTGTCCATGATGATCTTGAATCAAGACATTGGTGTTTGACAACCTCTTGCTCAAGGTGACATTTCAAACCAGGATTCTTGGCCTCCTACTTCTTAGGCACATATGAATGACCATTTGAATGTTGCTCTTCTCTCATCAACCTTAGGCGCATTTTTGGTCAAAACAAAGAGTAAAGTGCGCCTATACTCCTCTTGCTTGTTTCTATACTTCATCATTGCTAGGTTCCCTTATTAACTTGTTGAATGTCTTAACCCTTACTCCTCAAAATTGTTGGATGCATGGCTCTTTGATCCTAGGCGCAAAGGCAAGGTGATTTTGCTAGAATGTAACACCTTACTTCAATATGCCCAGTCTCCTTTCACTTAGGCGCTCATCCATGTTGATCCAAATGACAATAGGCGCCTAGACTTCATTTGATAAGATTTAGTCATTTTGGAGAGTCTAATCACTAGGCGCTCCAGTTGGAAGTGACTTGAATGTCATTCTCTTCTAGGCGCTCAAGATGGTGAAAATGACGAAAAAAGTGTGCCTTGACTACCAAGATCTCCTATCCCCTTGAAAGGTGCTCAAAGAGGGTTGTTTCAACATAAAAGTGTGCCTATACTCCTCTTGGCTAGTTTCTTAGGCATTGTAATAATCTCAAGTCAAGATATTGTTGCTTGAAGACTTCCCATTCCAAGGTGATTTCAAGATTCAAGGTTCCTAGCCTTCCTATCTCCTAGGCGCTTATATGAGGTTGTTTGAGTTAAATCGGCGCCTAGACTAGATGAGGACTTCTTTCACTTCTCTTAACCTTCAATCATTGAAGTTGCTCTGAAAAGACCTCTCCAAGTTAACCACCTTCAAGACTTGGAATTTCAAGTTGATCTCCTCCTTAGGCGCAAATACAAGGTTGTACATGAGGAAAGTAGTGCCAAGAGTTAGAATGCTCATTTCATATGTTTGATAAACTTTGGATGTCAAAGTAAATAGCTTCCCTTAAGGCGCCCTCCTTTATGTTTCACAATATCGATTCTAGATCAAGGCGCTTGAAGGAGACTCTAGAGGTAACAAAATGCGCCCAAACCTTGCCTCTTGCTTGTTGGCAAATAGCTCCAATCACTTGTTTTGATTTTGCAAGAGACAACTCTTCAATTGAGTGCTAAATCTTAAGACTCATAACATTTAGTCTTCAAGGTGCCAAAATGAGATTATTTTAATGGGAAAGTGCGCCTAACCTTCAAGATAATAAACTCCTTCCAAGGCGCTCAAACTAGACTCCTTTCAATGATGGAAGTGCGCCTAAGACCTTCACTCATCACATGATACTGAAACTTCATCCTTCACTCACTGTAGTTGATCTCCAAAGACATCATCTTCAAAACTTGCTAATTTCATCTAAGGCGCCCATTTAAGATGGTTTTGAAGGAATAGGGCGCCTAGACTTGATGAATGCAACCTCCAAATTGAGGCGCATTTTTGGGGTGAAATGGGCTGCAAAGTGCGCCTAAGAAGATAAAGTATATTTGATGATCCCTAGGCTCATTTAGACCAGTCAAAAGACCCTCCTTGAGTGACTTAAACTAGTACAATCAAGGCGCCAAAATGAGGTAGTTTGGAAGGCAAAGGACGCCTAGACTAGATGCTCTTGAAAACACCTCTAAAATCCGAGTTTCCTAGGGCGCTCAAAATGGTGAAAATGATGAGAGTAGGCGCCTACATACACTTAAGCATTTTCCCTGCAAGTCTTTGCTTATTGAAACAAATTAAGGTCACTTATCACTCTGACGAAAAAATTCTCTCCAGTCTTAACTTAAGGAATGCTCTACATTGCTCTACATCACCTTAGGAGGCTCAGCAACTGACTAACTCTGAGATAACATTAACAAGACACCCTAGAATAACTAATCTTTTGAAGAAAATTGGGGCTCCCCATCTGCAATGGGGCAATGTGTGATTTGCTCACAATAGGTCCTGATTCTGTTGCCTCACTCCTCCTTGAGGTCTACTCCGTTCCCTGAAAGTCAAGTAAGCCTGAAAAGGCATATCCGCACAGAACCCTGCATCCATAGCTCTCCAATCTCTCCAATATTGTGCATGTCGAACCTAATCAGTAGGCTCGTGAACCTCCTCCAGTGGATTGTTTTCCTGAATAAACTGAGGCATTAGAGGCCTCGTGCTAGCTGATCCAACATAGGTACGCTACAGAGTAACCCGATTATTAATTGAGTGTTCTCCATTATTGCCATTGTTTGCATTATTATTATTATTATTATTACCATTATTCCCTCTGACATTCTGATCAACTCCACCATTATTATTTTTATTGTTCCCGTTATTACCAAGTACTAAACGAGCAAGGATTTGAGTAAGTTCTGTTTGTGAATGATCCATTCTGTCAAACATGTCACATTGCCCTCTAGCCAAATTATTCAATGCATGCAACATGCTGGTCATATCAACTCTTCCCTCATCGTGATGGTCTCTACTGGACCTACCTTCTCGATCACCCACGGTTTCTACAATAGTTTCTTCTTCACTGTAGAGTACTATCTGTTGCTCCTCAAGCCTTGAAGGCCACTCTTCCCACTGTTCCTGTTCAACTTCTTTTTTTCTTAATCTTTCAAGGTATCTCTGCTTTCTGGCACTACCTCTCATAGAAACTCACATGCAATCACTGTCCGGCCATGAAAACTGACATGCAACTATATGGGTAGTCTCACAACTGACATGCAACTGTAGAAATATAACAGGCTGGTAGGAAAACCAGCTCTGATACCACTGGAATGTCCCACCCCTTTTCTGAGATCAAATTTTTCAATTTTCTATGGTTAAGTTGATACCTGTTGTGTTTTGGTGTTTTACATTTTTGACATACAACATACACGTGCATATAATTGCTAATACAATGAAATAGAAATACCCAGATAGCTATATTTGATAGAAATGTATTACAATGCATAAAGGAACAATACCCATATCAAATATGTATGAAAAGCTAGGATTTCACACATACCCATTAGCTGTTCAAAATGTACATGGGCTGGAAATGACTGTGACAGCAGATATGATAGCTCAAACCCTTTAAAACATTCTTCTAACAATTAATGACCAGTTTTAACATGTCCAGTATGCTGGGACGCCGCAATAGAAGCTGGAAATATCAACTTTCAACACAGTTTTTGTAGTTCCAAAGACCCATGTCTCAGAAATAGCTAGTATGGCCCTGCTGGAAATGGAACAGCATTTAACACACTTCAAACCACCTCAAAAAACTCTGGAAATAACCTTTGTTTGTGACTGCAGTCATCAACGCCTGGCTAGAAGCTATTATTCAGTCCAAAACACCCATCAAAAAACACTAAAGCTAACTGAATGGTACAGCCCTGGCTGGGTAGGGTACGACCAATCTGTGGAGTCAAAAGCACATTAAAATATCACCAAAATCATGGCTATCACTTGCCAAATGATCTTCAGTGTCCTCCTTGAATTATAATGTCAAATAACTGATGATATCTCCTCGAAGTCTCTTCCGCGACAACCCAACTTGTGAAATAAAGCTCAATGGTGACCCCCGCAATGAGGCCACTCAAAACACATCATGGGAGTGTCTTCCAACCCCGCAGATGCTCTCATCAAAGGAGGTTTCCGTCTCCAATGAAGCTGGTGCAAACCCTTGTTCTCCAAGAACCAAACTCAGACCTATAAAATTTTTGTATTCGTAAATGAATAAAAACGAGCCTTCATTTTCTTTTTGTCACTCGTCCTAACCCAACGCCACTTTGGATTATAATATTATTTTGTTATTTCACTTTACTTGGCCGCCCACATCTAGATGACTTTATAACTTAGAAATATTTCATAAAACATGTCCACCTTAATATAAAGTCACTTTGTCCCCCTTCAAAATCACTAAGTTAAATACTTTAATTTAACTTAGGGAATTAATATATCATTAAAATATATTCTATTTGACCTTTGAATTAAGATTTCGTAGCACCACTAGATTGATCAAATGAAAACCAATGAAGTCCAGCTGATTTGCACCGACTTGCTCCGAGTCCCGAGCCCCCTGCTAAAAATAGTAAGTTCGGCCACGGGGTCCGAAACTGCACCAGAAAGAGCAACCCCAACATGGGTCCCCTAACCATCCGTGTTAGTCTACGAGAACCCGTTGATAGACTAACCCTAATCTCCGAACTGCTTAGGAAAGGGACATTACACAAAATTCTTTTTGCCGCTTGTTGCAGGCCCTGCCATGATGGGGAAAATAATTTTGCCATAAACTAATCTGAAATTTTTACTGTGACTTACTAGGACCTATATGTCACTTCTAGAAGAAATCTTCAAGAAATTTGTTGATTTGCAACCTTGAGAGTGAATTTGGTGAAACCCTAATTTCGCCATAATTTCCTCAGATCTGCTCCAAATTCCTTCAAATCTGGACTGTAGGTATATCAATGCACCGTTCAACCCTCTAGAAATCAGAAAAATATTGCTGAATTGCAGCCTTAGGACTGAAATTTGTGGAAACCCTAATTTGGCAATAACTCCCTTAATTCTGCTCCAATTGACCTCAAATCAAGACTGAAGCAGCTCCAATATACCCTTGAATAACCCTCCAAAAATCAAGGAAAAATTCACTAAAATGAGAGATATATGTGCTTCCCAAAATGACCTCCAAAATTGAAAAAAAATCGCCTTATTTCTTGCCTTCATGGTGCCAAGATCATGCTTTGATAGCACTTGTAACGAATCAACTTGCACAAATAAGGAATTTAATAGAAAATATGCTGCAAGTATTTGATATTAATAAGCTACTTCAAGGGGGCAACCTCCACATGTCTCCAATGAAGAACACAATTCGCAATATGATAATAATAAACTTACCACTAGCTCTTGTATATACCTAATTATGCCATGATTGCCTCTCAGGCCGACTTAGATACCTAAATATAACACCTAGCATGATCTAACTACCTATATATGACTTAGATAACGATTATATAACTTAATTAAGAGTTAAAGTAGCCACAAGCCGACTACTCATAACCCAATGCACATTATAGGATTAAGGGCGTAGCATTCTTTGGCTTCAATTCATTTATTGAATGAGCCCTACTAGTTTCACTAAACCTAAGGAAGATACATTTATTTTTTGATTGTTTGGAACATGTGTATGAGCAATGTATAGGCAGTAGATAGCTAACTATTGTCTTTCCACCTATCAAAGCCTTATGTTGACATCTCTAACAAATTTTGTTGAACTCTTATTTGTCAAGTAATTACTACTTCCCTAAAAGGAGTAGTATTTTTGGTCTTCATTTTTGACTTGACTTTCTCCACAAGAGTTTCTTTGATTCTTTCTGGCATTCTATGTTAATGGTGTGTGTGTAGTGGTTAGCTCTTTTTTGATTCCATTGAGACTACTAAGTTGTGCAAAATCCTCAGGGATGTTCTTTGCGCTCTTTGTCTCCTTTTAAGAATTTGAACTTCTTGCTACATTCATTTGATTTTTCCTATTTAAACTTTTTTTAATGCCTTGAATGCTTGTGACTTTGTCTAAAGGAAATAGACTTGAGCTAGACAAGTCAACTGTGAAAGTGATGAAGTACTTTGTTCCTTCTTGTGAGTTAGTTATAAAACGTCTTCACTTCTTTTCAAAGTTAAGAAAAGTGTTGAATGTAGAACTTCTTCTAGTCTGTGTACTAATCCATATCAGAAGCAAATTGAAGGTTTGTGGCAATAGTTTCGAGGAACATGGTAGGTTGGTCTGAGGAGCTAGAGTTGTACAAGGCCAATTAGTATCCAAGAGACAAGGTGGGGTATGGCTCCTCATCTAATGTATTCCTAGCTTTTGTGGGATCAAAAGCTTTCTAATTGGGAAGGTGTGATCCAAAAATGGATCAGTTAAGTTACTGAAAACAGCTAACTTAGTCACTTTATGTTTGCATGAAGACTTACCTTTGTACTTCACACTCTTAATGTTTCATTTTAGCAAGAAACATAACTAAACAGAGTTGCAGAGATTAAATTGTTAGGTTAAAACAAAGATAGAGGTGCATTGAATGATCCAAACAGCTGGGGTGCTGATGTCATACAAAAAAATAGGATGGGTGACAGATTTGACCGTAGTCAAACTCATCTTGTGTAATGTCCCCATTTTTCGAGTGATCACGTAGTGGAGTTGGCTAGCCTATCCTATTCCCGTAGGCTAAGCTGGAGGGCTAAGGGAATAGCCTAATTGACTAGATTTCATACTTAGTCAATTTAATTTGGGCAAATTGATGATGTGATATGACTTTGTGTATATTTGTGAGCTTATTGGTGAAGCCATAATAAATAAGATAATTTGCCCTAGAGATGAGCGACCAAAGGGAGAAAAAGAAGGATGAAAGGTAGAAAGAAAAATGATGAAAATGACTGAGATTTTGAGGAAAAATAAGAATAAAATAAGATAATTTCCCTTGGAGATGGACAACCTAATTTAAAGTCAAAAACATGATGTATGAGATGCCTAAGTGGTTCGCCCCACTTGGAGAATGGAAAGATAAATAAAAAGAATAAAATACCTTGTCTAGGTCGGCCAAGGTGGAGGAGAGAAAATAAAATAAAATACTTTATTTTGAGTTTGGGCGCCTAGCATGAGGTTGGCCCTATGAGAGAGGGAAAAAAGGAAATTAAATGAGTTTTAAGAGGTTGGCCAGCTTGAGGAGGGAAGAGAATTATGTGTAAGTACAAGGTCATTTGCAAGTCAATTCATCATCATTCACATCATATTTCTTCTTGAGTTTTATACTCTTTGGCTGCAATATTGCTAGCCTTCATTCCAAGGACGAAAACCCTTGCGAATGTGGTGAGTTGGACGAAACCCTAGCTCATCCTTGTGGAGGATTCATCACGCAGTCCTAATTGTGCTTCATTGGCAACATTTGGAGAAGAATTTCATTGCATAATCAGATTTGAAGATAATTTTTGGAGCAGCATTTGGTGGCATTTTGGAGCAGCTTGCATTAGGGCTTTACCCTACTTGAGAGCTACTTTTTTTGGAGCACCCATCTTTGAGGGCAATTTCACTTGTTTGGAGGGCGATTTGGAGCAGCAAACCTTAGGCGCACTTCATGGAGGGTTCGCCCAGCTAGGGTTGATCATTTGCCTTCTATTTTGCATGTATTTGGTATGTACAAACATATTTTATAGGTCTGATTTATATTGCAGAAATCTGGGCATTCTTTGTCATGTTTGTGCCCTAGAAATCATGGTAAAAATCAGATTTGTAGCAGCAGAGTTTTCTACAGAAAATCAGATTTGGTTGTTGCATTTGGATGCCCTACATTGTTAATTCATGTTTGTTATGAATATCATTTGATAGCATCATTTGCCATGCTTATTTGTCATATTTGTGCATATATATGTTCGCTGTGTTTACATGTTTTAATTCAGAAAATAAAATCAGAATTTAGGGTTTTGAGCAGAAAACTAAAGTGCAGAAAATTAGGGCAGAATTCAGAAATTTAGGGCAGATCCCATTGGGGATATTACATCTTGTGCAAAGATAGTTGACAGAAACAGGTTCAACCATTACCAAAACTATCCCAGAAAGGACCAAAAAACAGTGTGCAACATTTTGGGAAGTTGAAGCATTCCAGGTTCCTTGGTTTTGGTTATAGAAGGCTTTTTGGCTCCCCTCCAATGTTTCTTTAATACTACTTATGATCTTTATATACCTCCAAGAGAAGTCAGTTTAACAAGTATGTCTTTTCCTTAATGTTCCTTAGCAAATTGGTTGAGTTAGGCCGTTATTGCTTCAGGCTACGAGTCTTAGAGGAGTGATAGTCTAGGGGAGTATGAGAACAATTTTAGGGCTTGTGTAGTGCTTGGACATTGTTGATCGTGCAAGAGAAGTCCATGAAGGTCTCTTGAAGGTAGTGATAGTGCTTGAGCAGGTTATTTCTAACTCTTTGGATTTTTTACCTTTTTGGCTTTCTCCAAGTCTATGCTGCTTCTTTCATTGTTATTTGAGTTCTACACTCTCTATTTGTTCATATATACTTCTTTCATTTCTAATTGCATTCATAAACACTAGACTTCTTACTTAAGGGGTATATTTCCATAATTCTGCAAATGGAATGGCAACTTAATCAATCAATTTACGTTAAGGTTGAATAGTATCTGTATTGGTGAATTATGTAGTGGAACTGCACAATCAAATCAGGGCATATTATATTAGATACAATTAATGCGCCAATTTCATTAATATTTGTCAATTCATTGTACAATCAGCTGATTCATTTATTTATAGTTATACTAAACAGATCCCTATGCATGGGGGATACATGTCAATCATGCAACAACTTGGGAATTGGGACATAAGCAATAACTAGCATTGGCACCCTTAAAGGTTTGTGCCGATAAGCTGAACAGCACAAGGGGTCATAGCTGGAGTTGTGTGTTACAGAAATATCAATCCCTGCCTTTTGGTGTTTTCAGTGTCTATTGTGGCCTTTTTCTAATCTAAGCCCTTTTAAATGTGTATTGTAAGTTCCTAGGCCATATTTCAACCCTATCTGATGTAAGCCCTTGTGATTTATGTATATTAAGTGTGCAGGGTATATGGAGGGGTATTTGCTTACAATTGCAACATGTTATAGGTGGTAGAGGAATAGATTGATTGTTGTTTGTGTCCTACACGGGACCAATATAGTTGTTGAATTGCACTGCCACAGACATAGGTGAGTTGTGGTTTGCAGTCTTGAGTTGTAGATGATACTTTATTAACTTGTCCAATAGCTCTGTGGACAAGATCAACAATAACACATAAGTTTGATGTTATAGCATAACACACTCACTAATGTAGAGGGGAACTTTTGATTTGAGCTGGTCATTGTTGACATCTGTGGCAACTTTATGTGTCTGCAATACTTTGTGCAATTGGAAGAGATTTAGAGATTTCGACATATTCTTGCTATTTATTTCAACAAGGTTGTTTATTGCAAATAAATTCATGGATGAGTCAAATTGTTTTGCTCAAATCTTGTCAATGAGATGTTTATGTGCATCATTAGAAGTTGCCACTTTTCTTATTTTGTTTCTGCATATTGTAAAATTTTAAGAAATGAGTTTGTTTCCAGTCTGGGAAGCATCTATCATAAACATGATTGTTGTCCAACGAATGAACATGCATGCTAGGTGGCATTTATTGCAAATTGTGCATGCCAGGGTACCATTTTGGCCTACTCTCATATGACCAAACTAAATCGATAAGATTAATAAATCGAGGAAAAAAGAACATCCTTATAGAAACTCTAATTCTACCCTAAGTTAAAATAAGTGGAGCTAACTTCAAACATGTAATGGTGAATTACTATCATATAACTATAAATAACCATGTGCAAGAGAAAGAGCCCTTTTAAAAGAGAACATATAATGTAATGTCCCCATTTTTGTGAGCATTAGAGTTCGGAGGATTAGCCTATCAGTTGACCCTCGTAGGCTAGTGTTAAGTGATCAGAGCGTCCAGTGGGCGTTAATGAGCTCTTCAGGTGGCAGTTCACAGTGTTTACCTCTCCAGATTGTTGGTATATTCAGAAGCTGAGCTATTCAGAGGTTTTTGGTTCTGTTTTGAGGAACTTACTATTTATAGTAAGTCAGTTGAGTGTCAGTGGCCAACCTTTCTATTTTGGGAAAGGCATTTGGATGAGTAGTGGTTTCTGTGGTTGACCACCTGGTTTTGATGGAATCGAGAAATGAGTATTCTTGGAGTTATGACATTTTAATTATTAATAAAGTATTTTTTAATTATTAATAAAGTAATACTTTATTAATAATTAATTAAAAAGTGCACATCATTAAATGTTATTTGACTTTATTATTAAAAGGAGTATTTAATGATTATAAAGTCAAGTTATATAAAGTGCATATTATGGGCACCTACTTGTGGAATAATATAAAGTGCCAATTTTAAGGGAGATATAAGTGATTATTAAAATATACTTTATATTATTTTGTTGTGCACCAAATGGAGGGAAAGGTAAATGAAATTAAAGTGAAATTTAATGAGATGAAGCCAAATACAAATTGAATATTATACAAAGGCTTTTTGAAAAGGATTTCATTCATTCTTGGATCATTCAACACTTGTCTATTTTGAAGAAGCTTTGGCTTTGGAGAAGAAACCTAGGGTTTCACTATAATATCAATCTTGGAGAATGTAGCCTCTCTTGGATTGTGCTGGTGGCTTCACACGGAAGTCACATTTGAGCTTCATTGGTGGATTTACATAGATTTCACAAGGGTTTTGAAGATTAATCAATTGTAGATCAGAATAAGGGTTTGACTTCAGAAAATTACAAGAGATTGAGAAGTTTTTAGATTATTTAAAGAGCAATCTTTGGAGGGTTTTAATGCTGGTTCTAAGTTTCTTGAGCCGTACCATCTTAGAGGCATTTGGGGCTCGTTTGCTGAGAGTATTCCATTGTTTCACATCCTATTCACTTGGGAATATTGCTGCAGCTATTACAGTACCATTTGTATTGCTCGTTGATGAATAACAAAGGAGAAATGAGCATCTAAGTTGCTGTACCTTCAGTTTCAGACTGGTATTTACATGAACAACCAATGGGTATGTTGAAACCCTAGTTTCCTTGAGCATATATTTTCTGGGTATTGATGTTTTAGATAATAGGGGTATTTTATGAACTGGGTTGTCGATATTTTGTGAAAATATTGAGTATCCAAGCTGCTATTAAAATTTGGAATTTTCAGCTATGTATTCCGTGTGTAATGTTCGGTTTTGAGTTATTATGACGATATCCTCTATTTCGCTGCTTTATATTGTTGTATCAAACATTGCCAATATATCACAAACATTGATCAAACAAACCAAACAAGGCAGAAAATTTGTGTTAGAAAGTATCCACCTGGGGTGGGACATTACAGTGTAATGTCCCTGTGTGCGGGTGATGTGCCCCGACGGCCACGAATGTCCGTAGTGGAATGTCACCCTCAGACGCTCCAGTGGGGAGGTCTAGCCCCCACCCTTAACACCTGGGAATGCCACCGTCACCACTAGGCCAGTCTTTGGGCATAGTGGTTGGGCCTTAGTGGTATCAGAGTCGAGGTCTCAAGGTTGAGCCCTACGGAGCGTGGTGTGCTGTAATGTTCCTGTGCACGGGTGATGTGCCCTGGCGGCCACGAATGTCCGTTGTGGAATGTCGCCCTCAGACGCTCCGGTGGGGAGGTCTAGCCCCCACCCTTAACACCTGGGAATGCCGCCCTCACCATGTGCAAGAGAAAGAGCCCTTCTAAAAGAGAACATATAAAGACAAAAAGTTATACTAGAAACCATGATATAACATATTATTAGAGAACAATCATTGACAATCACATGGAGAACAACTCAGAAACAATGAATAAAATTCATAATGGTGAAAAATGAGATTTGTCAGTCAAAGAACGTAAATATACTGAAATATCCCACTTAGGGTTTTGCCAAATCTTCTGATTTTGTTTCACAATATGATACAAACCCTAGATCTGAATTCTGATTTTATTTTCTGCGCCTTGCCAAATGTTTTCACCAAGCATAAAACATATTCTAAAACATGGAAAGAGATGGCAAATGAAGATATACAACGGCAGTCTTATCATTCATGAATTACACCATGAAATGCACAATTCAAACACAAATGATATGAAATTTCCGATCATGCAAGTCTGCTGCTACAAATTGAATTAAATGAAATGAAATTACATCAAGTTCATGGCTCAAACATGGCCAACAATCATCCACAATGCTGCTGCTACAAAATCAGATTAATGGCATACCAATTTGAGCGATCCTCTCCACAAGATGAATGGTGTCAAGCACTCCACAAAATGATGTCTTCAATGAAGTCTTCAATGCTGATCGATGAGGACAAAGATCCTCAATGCTGTTCGCCACCTCAAATCTGTCAACTTATGCTGTTTGGCCTCTTCACAAGATGATATAAGCAGCTCAAAGATATCAAATACTGCCCAAACTTGGGCAATCTTGTAATGTCCCGTACTATGCAAGGAATTCACTAAAATAAATTTGATTATGATACAGCCGACTATCATCATTTTGAAGAGGTCGATGTATTGTTTAAATTAAAGATTTAAACAATTATTGTTATGTTGGCTGACCTCATTATTGACATAAATTGGCCGACTTCAAATCCGATGTTTTGAATTTGATAATAAAAGTCTTTAAAGAGAGCCGACCTCCTAGCATGAGCCGACCCTATGTATGGCCGACCTCATCCATAAAGCAGGCCGACTCTCCTTGTTCAGGCGCCTAAGAACAATCCAAATATATTTATACAGCGATCTATTTAAAAGGCAAAAGGCAGCGATTTGGATAAACATACCATCTGTTCTACACAACTAATAGTTTGTTAAGGCAGAAAAGACAAAAGGATAATCTGAAAGGGCAGCGATCAGTTTGAGACAATATTGTTTCACAAAAGGCACATCCAAGGCAAAAGGCAGCAATTTGGATAAACATACCATCTGTTTTACATAACTAATAGTTTGTTAAGGCAGAAAAGACAAAATGATAATCTGAAAGGGCAGCGATCAGTTTGAGACAATATTGTTTCACAAAAGGCACATCCTCTTAAAGATATAAGAAGCTAGTGGTGGGAACACTTGAGGGCATCAAGCAAGGCAGTATTTAGCATCTAGAAAATACAGAGCAGACCCAAGTAATAAAGGCAGCTAGACATATATATGACAGCAGTGATATACATAATTATAGAGGTGACAGCAAAACAGTAAGGTAGCCTACCCCTGTGGAATAAATATGTCTATGTTTAATGAATATTAAGGTGGATAAATATATTTACATACATCTACAATTATACCGATAATGGATGCCAATATTATTAATGTTATGGATAATGATCTGATTCTGGCAATAATTGGTCAAGAAGGGATGAGGCAGGACTGCAAGGAGGGGGAACGGCGAATGATTCCTCACTAGGCGGGCAACTCATGAGATGGTTAAGGACCATCAGTTAAGGACCACATGAGGCCAAGGAGGATAAGGTCCTATCCTTGGGCCTAGGGTTGAGGATCTAGGACACCCTATTGCAGCCTCCCGAAGTTGAACTATCCCCACTTGAATCAATTGTTGAAATAAATGAAAGGAGATCATCAATTATAAGAGGAAGGGTTGGTGTGATGGAGGGGAACGGTGTAAAGCCCTCACTAGGTACGCCACCTCATGATGATGGTTAAGGACCACATGAGGCCAATGGAGGATAAGGTCTTGCCGTTGGGCCTAGGGTAGAGGATACTTGGGGCACCTCATCACGTTCCCCCCTCTTTATGATTGAACCCACATAGTCCTTGAGACTTGTTACATTGTTACATATGATCTTTCTTAGATTTAGAATTAAATGTATTTCATATCATATTCATCTAACATGGTTGCAGGTCTCCATAACCAGATTTACATATCTCTTACATGATCTGAATAGATAATTTATTATACATGTTTTGATCTAACGAATTGTATTTCCAATATTATCTAACATGATTACAGGACCTAAACCAAGATTTATTTTGCTTACAACATTTAATTGGTAAGTTGTAACCCTAACTTGTGATTTTAGGGCAAGAGTTAGGGCAATCCCAAAAAGGGGACATTACAGATCTCCACATGGCCAGTGCTCCCTAGAAAATGATGTTATGATGCAAGATTTGGCAGCGGCTAGGGTTTTGGTCTGATCTGAAATCAGCATGCAATCTAAAAAATCGGCGCACAAGATGATGAACATCTACTCCCCAAAATCAACACTCAAACATGAAGTCGATCTCCTCAAGATTCGGTGCTCCAAGTGATGCAAATGATCTTCAACCTAGGCGTCTAAATCTGCTATGAAAGATATGGCATGAAAGCTCAAAAATCCCTTTAAAATCCTCCAAGGAAGTGCAAATGTGAATTCTGTATGAATCCACCTCTGAGATGAAATTGGGTTTTCGTCCAATCCACCTTCCTTCTGCAAGGGTTTTCGTCCTTGGAAAGTCCTGCAATAAATTGCAAATGCAGAATACCAAAGATGCCAAAAGTTTGTGATAAGGAATGATGCTCAAATGACCTTGTTTTATACTTGAATTTCCCTTTTTCTCCCTCAGCTGGCCAACCAAGACTAGGCGCCCAAATTTGAATAAGGAATTTGAATTCCACTTAGCATTTTTCCCTCCAATAGGGCCGACCACCAAAATCAAATTAAATATTTGATTTTTAAAAAAGATATTATTTTATTCTCTTGAGCGCTCCAAAATAAAATATTATTATTTTTGGGCTGACTTATTCTTGCTCAATAAAACATCATTATTTGGCCGACTTAATCTCCTTCTTGAGCGCTCAAATCCAATAATTAAATATTATTATTTGGCCGTCCAAGATCCCCAAATGAGTCGTTCCATCTCAAGCCGAATTAATTAAATATTTTTGACCCCTTCAAAATTAAGGCAAAAATATACCAAGTCATTTCCCGCTCATGCCATGTCTAGAAAAATTTAGTTGAGCTTCATAAAACAACTTTCCAAATTTCCATAGCTCAACCACTGCATTCCCTTAACACATGAATTAGCCTACGGGAATGAAGAATAGGCTAACCCAAACTCCTGTTAGGTGATCATGCCGGAAATGGGGACATTGCATATACTATATAGTTGTTAGAAAGGTTCAAATGAGATCTAATCTATGAGTAGTGAATATTTTTCTGTAATGTTAATGAATCTTTCATAGTAATAACAATAATAACCTTCCACTTCGGGTTGGTTCATTGTTTACCAAAACTTCTTTGCTTCTCTGTTCTTTTTCCGCTGTACTTCTTAACTTGCTTCTGCTGGAGAAAAGATATGGTGAAAAGATGGAAAATGATTATGCATATCTTTGGAGGTCAGCTATTTTGTAGCTTGGAAATTTGGGATATATTATGAGTTCAATTTTACCTGGTGGCGTTTATCTTTTATCTGTGACATAAATTTTAATCTTTGTAAATGTTTATGTTTCTCCAAGATTTTGGGACGGGTGGACATATGGATGCATTTGTGGGATGGCAGAAGGTCTGAGGGATGACCAAGGGATAAAAAATTATCTATCTATTTATATAATTTAAAAATACAGCAAAACTGTTAAAAGCCAAATTTAATAGCTTTCCAATTGTATGGTTAAATTATTAAACATCACTAAACATTTTAATGATATGAAATTTAGATGATACTAACATCTATGACATTGAACAGTGAACAGTCAACATTGACACTTGAAAATTGAACTTGAAAATAGATTGATACAGTGAAATATGAATACCGGACTGTATACATTTTTTTTCTATTTTTCCAAATGGCTCAATGTGGTGGACATTAGTAGGTCGCCAAGATGTTGTCAATATATTGGGGAGGTCTTCAATTTCAGGAGGATGCCAGGATGTCCACAAGTACACCTCTCCTGCGCCCATCCCCTTCCACAAAATAGGAAATGTCCCAGGTGTGCCAAAACAATTCTGAAACATCTCAGATACGAGAAAAAAATGCAGAAAAAATGGAGACATGTGAGATGTCTCCTCTGTGGTCCCAAAATGTTTGGGATGTTCAAACAGCCCCTGAGGGTAGGGGATGCATCTTGCAGAATACTGGTAAATTCTGTTGACATAAATTCTTTCATGTGTATGACTTATCTGTAAGAAGACTAAACTCTGAAGAGCATGCTAAAATAAGAATAAAGTTAAAGATGTAATGTGGAGATAGAATGTACATAACCATGACAGAAAAAGTGATTGTTTCTGCTCTACTTAAATTTAATCACACTGAGTACTTTGAAAATTGAATATTATAAAGCAAAATAGCTAGTTTGCAATGTTGAAGCTTGCTAATGAATTTTTCCTTTTCTTGATAACTGGTTTGGCCAATAATGGGGACTACTTCTAAATTTTGTTCTTGTAATAACCTGGCTAGTGGCTCTAAAAGAGTTCCACTGCCAGCAGAAAAAAAGATCATGTTTTAAGTTTTCATTATGAATAGATGTTTTGCTGTTCTTCCTCCATCAACAAGTATTTTCTTTGGTAGAAAACAAGCATTAGTCACGGTAAAACTTCTTTTTCCTTTGATTTACTGAAAACAGGTTATTTGCTGTTTGCAGATCTAGTCCTCTTTGCTCATTTTTATATTATTTGAATAGATGAACGATACATTTTTTCAACTCTATGGACTCAGATTTATTGACATAAAAGTATTGCTTAACAAAATTTCAGTGAGACGATTAAGCATCTGACCTGAGAAAGTTTAGAATATCAAATATATCAGTCTAATAATTGACTGCTGGAATTCCACTGAAAACAATTTTCTATCGAGCTTCTTATAATTGGGGGAATTATAGCTGTGGCATTGAGGAGAAAATGTTTTCTCTATGTTGTGGCAAGACCTACTTAAATAGTTGGTGCAAGTGAACATACAAATTCTGGCAGTGTCGTACACCTCCATGGATCTGATGGTGGCATTGGACACTTCTGGCTGTGTTGTATGCCTCCATGGATCTGATGGCGGCATTGGACACTTCTGGCTGTGTTGTATGCCTCCATGGATCTGATGGCGGCATTGGACACTTCTGGCAGTCTAACAAGTCTTGGTGGAATTCTCTCCCATAAAATTGCCTATTGGGTAATAAATGATTAGGTTCTCAATGTTAAGCTGTGACCCTCTTATGACTCGTCTGTAAGACATGAGCATGGGGGACATTAAATATATCAAGTAAAAAATCCTTAAAGCTGGATCTGTAATCCTCCTATATGATCTTCAAAGTCGCAACCTTGTGCCTTTGCAGCTCTTTATTTTATGGCTCTGATACTATTTTGAATTATGAAAGAGAATACTTGATAGATGAATTATGTAGACTTCATTGATGAATTAACGAGTACATTGTTTGATTTTATGCTATTTGTGTCTGACAACTACCTAAACTTTTACCTAAATGATGCCTGTAATAGAGATATTATACATGTCTTATTAAACAATTTCATCAACATCCTAAGATAAATTTATTTAACATTTACATTTAATTTTGGATATGTACATAATCAAAATATGATATTATGACTGCTACTACTCACATCTTTTTCAGGCATTACTGTTACAGAATTTTGTTTTCAATCTCAAGATTCTTCTTCCGGAAGAGGAATAATTGTAGAGTAGCAGCTGTAAACATGTTAAAAATTAGCAGATAAAGGTCCTACTGACAATCAACATTCGATATCTGGTTTTCTTTTATAATTTTATTGAAAACTGCAACTGTCAGGCTTCAGTATCGTCTTTTTAAAATGGTTGTATGCGAAATTAGATTGCAGAGAGCTGTAGTAGTTCGTTCCACAAAATTTCAACAGACAGATTGATTGAAATATAAGCTGGCCGGTATACTAGAGTGCACACTTTGACTATTTTTACTTAGCTTGCTAGTCTGTGGAGCAGATGTGAATTTTCTGATTAATATATTTAGTTTTACACGATTTACCTAGGTGTAGGATACAAATTGATATTTCTGGTTGACAGAACATATCTGGGGCCAAATGTGCTCTAGGTTTGCATTGTTGTCATTTGGACCTTATTGTGAAATTGCTACTAATTGACATTTCTCTTTTATCTTAGAAATTGGAGAAGCTTCAGGATGAACAGCATATTGAGAAGCCCTTTGAGCGCAAGTCAATGAAGTTCAGGTTCCCAGAACGAGAACGGAGTGGAAAAACTGTGGTCATGATAAAAAATTTGGGATTTGAGTATGATGGTAATGTAAGTGGTTATTCTTCTTGGTACATCAATCCATTTTTTTTAAAACACAGCCTTTTGAAGTTCTTTTGCTTTTGTATTCCTTCTCATCCATCCAATTGGACATATGAACTTAGGTCCTATTTAAGAAAGCAAATCTTTTAATTGAAAGAGGCGAAAAACTTGCTATCATTGGTCCAAATGGATGTGGGAAGAGTACATTATTGAGGCTCATTATGGGTTATGAAGAGCCTACTCATGGGCAAGTTGGTCTTGGGGAGCATAATGTTTTCCCAAATTATTTTGAGCAAAATCAGGTAACATTGCTACTTTTTCCTTTGCTGCTCAAATTTGATGAAGGATGGCCATTTCTTTTCTTTTTCGTTGTTCTTTCCAAAAGAATTGGATGTTAGTGTCTAACGCTTTACCTCTTTTTTTCATATAATGGGACTTATTTTGTTGTTGGCTCACTAATCCTTCCTCTATCCTTCATATTTGCAGCTGTTCTTTGATAAAAGATCAATCAAGTTAATTGTTAACTCATTAGAGCACTTTAGAATCAAAGAATTCATTTTATTATTATATATTGAAAAATATTCTCGGCAGGCATGATCATATGTGAATGTGTTGACCTATTTGTGGTCAATTAAAATGGATATAGATTATATATGTAATTATGTAGGCTTCAAAGCCAAGTTAGGATTTGGATTTTGTCCCATTGAATGTCATGGATCATGGAGTTAATTTTGGCTGGTTTTAAATGAATACATTGCACATGTGGCAGTAGAACTCTTCTTGCTGTCATCTTAATTCTTTTGAATGTTCCCCATTGATTGCAGTCAAATAGGGAATGTACAGAGTGGGATAATAACGTAGATTCATAAATGCATTTCTTGAGGTTACAAAATTATAGTTAACCAGGTAGACAAACACCAATATTGATCCAAATGTCAAAGTGCTCGCAAAATGCTTCCGGAGCCATGTCCTACTTCTGTCATGCCAAGGAAGCCTATATCCTTCTCTCCAATGGCTGCCTTCAACAATTTTATTTCGAGTTCAACCAGATTTTGTACCAATTCTTAAACCAAGTTCCTCTTCCATGAGAATGAGATGCTGGGGATGGGGACTTATGTGAGAACTAACAGTTATTGTTGTTACAGTAATAAATTCTTTAAGTTTTTTTTAATAACATTTCTGACTTGCTTCTCATTATGGTTTCTGGATATATTCATGGCATTTTTCTATAGTAGGGTGTGTTGTACACTTGTACTCGTGAGAAACCACAAGCTTACAAAAGCCTCATCAGGATGAGAAAAAATGCAAACATTAAAAATTTATAAACATGATTGGAAAATAGTGCCCCTACACTTTGTTGCATTCATCATATGAATAGCATCAAAAGTAAAATAATATATCACAGGCCTGTAGAAAAAGTCAATGACAGGCAAAATAACTTATCAGATTCAAACTACTGAAGAAATGTGTAACAAACAATAGGATTTTTTCCACAGGAATAATGTTTGCTGGGTGCATGTTGGCTCAATTTAATGGCAAGTTATCTCAGCCATCATGGACTCAGTTAGGTGGTGAATTCAGATGGGCTGGGTATATCTACCCGCTGATTTCTCTGTTGGCCTCTTGTCAGCTAGGTCTCTTTTTACCCTTAATTTCTCATACTTATCAAGGCATTGCTCTCTAGGTCCACTTTTCTGCTTCTGTTCTGCACCTTAAGACTGCTGCAAGCTGCATCCTTTGAACTTGGTCTTCTAGAGAGGCGGTTTATCTGTGTTAACATGATTTGAAGTCAATTTACTAGATTCCTTTTCAGCATTTTTGAACATAAGTACGACGAGGACTTTTGCGATGCCAATGACAAAACATAATATATACATGTAATGAGTGGTCCTACAATAAACTGAGTGAAAGAATATGCCAAATCTACCAGTGCGCGTATAACAACATACGTGGCCAGATGCGTCAATCCAGCTTTAATTGGATCAATGCCTAATTTGATTCTCATTGTTTTATAAAGCCTCATTGTTAAGTTGGAATGTGGTTCATTTTCTAGCAATTGCTTTTCCTAGCGGCTTCTGAATTAATAGTCCAAAATTCTAAACCTTTTAATCACATGTATTTTGCAAAGACTAGCCTATATTTTTTTCTGCTAGGTACGATGGCCCTGTATGTGAGCTGATTGTTTATATCAAGTGTCACAGACATGACATTTACACTTTAGTACTTATTGGACAGAGCTGTCAGATCCTTAAGAGATTGATTTGAGTATATGAAAGCTTTGTCTCTCTGTGGAATTATATGGAAAAGATGACGAAAAAATAACATATGGTTGTTTAATGTATATGCAAAGGAGTTCCCGTGTTTTTTCCGTAAGCTACAATGGTCATGTGTTACTGTTTCTGTTTCTGAAGTATAACTGGCATGATAATCTCTCTCCTTTTTATTAGCAACTAGTTAGTCTGGCGAGATTTATGGAATTTTATGAAGAACACATTATTTTAAAGGCTTTGACAACACATCAATAATATTTACTTCCAGTCAATGTAATAACTTCATTAAGTCTGTTCCTTAATGGCTTGAATCTTTGTCGTGATATGAAAATCTTCTGCACTCACCTTTTTAATGGTGACAGAGACACAGTGATGGTCACTTGCTTTTTGTCTTGAGAGGCATTGTTACTTATTGAGGCACAATGAAAAGGTTGCATAACAGAGGCCCAGTTTAATTTCTCCTGCTCTTTTTTCTTGAGTCTATTAATTAATAAGTGCTTGCTAATTGTGCATATCCTGTAAAGTTTTAGTGAATTTATCGGTTGCTAGGTAAAAGAATGACTCAGATTCCAGGGTGAAGTCTGATAAGAATGCATGTTTGTATGTTTCTACGTGTGTTTTAATTTACACTTCTCTTTGTTGTGTTGTATGAACAATGGCATGTGCAATTGATTGTCTTTAGAATTGTTGCAGGCAGAAGCTTTAGATTTAGAAAAGACTGTTCTTGAGACAGTTGAAATGGCTGCAGAAGATTGGAAGGTTAATGATATAAAAGGCTTATTGGGTCGCTGCAACTTCAAGGCAGACATGCTAAATAGAAAGGTTGCTTTTCTGAGTGGTGGTGAAAAGGTACAGAAATTTGGACTTGCAATTCTTATAATGTCCAGACACATTGGTTTCTTTGAATGAAGTAACTTTCAGATTTTTTGATATGTTTTCTTCAGTTCAATCTATAAACGTAGTTTCAAAATACCCATCTTTGTAATCTAAAACATAATGTCAAACTACCTATCTTTGTGTTTATAATACACTTTTTGACTTTAACAACTAAAGAAATCGTACGCATTATCTGTAGAAAATATATTGTTTTTGATGTAATAGTTTGTTTTCTATAGCTTGTCTTAGTAGGACTAGATCAAAATACTTAATTCTATCTAAGCCTGTGCCAACTAGAAAGTAGTCTATACTGTATGATGTATCCAGAGAGACTGCATGAAGCTTATTTGCTGGCAGATGAGGGGCTTGCACTCTAATTCACATTCGACACATTATGGTCTCTTGTTGAACTCTGATATAGAATCTTTGGATTTCTCTTTCATTTTACATACATTATCTCTAAATTTTTATTATAAAATTTACATCAAGGCTCCAACTTTACAAGAACTAAAATGTTCATCAAGACTTCATTCTCATTATCCTCATCATCCTAATCCAATTATTATGCTTATTGAACCAGCGCCTTGACCTTGGAAAACATTATTCTAGATATGTGGGGTCCCATAATTGGTATTTTATGGGTTTTCCATGCTTTAGCTATTTGTGTTAAGTTGGTATGTGTTGGCCTATCTGGAAAGTATCATTCTTAATAGACATGATATTTCCACAGTTGATGATGCTGCTTGAATTGCTTCTAGAGATAACTGTGTATAGATTTTTTGATATCAATGTTTTGGATCACACTCTGTGATATTTCCACAGTCCATGATCCTATTCTTGATGATGGATCACAGAGTGTGATCCAAAATGTTGATGTCAAAAATCTTTACATAGTTACATCCAAAAGAAATTCAAGCAGTATCATTGTCATGTTTTTGTTAGTGTGTTGTTGATAATTCATAGTTTAAATACTTGCTGAGTACTCGTGAACTTTTTCCAGCCCGAGTTATTGCAGGACAAACTCGCCAAGTTTTTGCAATGAGTTTTAGGCAAGTAAAGTGGTGAGTTTTGGGTGAGAACTCACCGAACATGTAGGGATTTTCTGGCAGAGACGGGAAAAATGTGGAATAGACACTGAAAAATGCAATTTTTTGGTTTTATAAGCCCTATCCGCCTAAGGTAAAGAAGCACACTAGCATTTCAGTATTGTTGAGCAAATTGGAAGGATTTTATAGTGGATTCGAAGGTCTGTGTGGTCTTGAAAGCTTCATTTGGGCTTGGTGGCAAAGGCTCTGTCCCTCAACCCTACCTTGTACCACAATCGGGAATGCACTAGGGGTGCTACCCCTAGACCCTGCAAGGGGGTGCTGCATAGCAACCCCATTGGGCATTGCCCCTAGACCCTCGCGAGGGGCATTGCCTCTCGACCACGCTAGGGGCACTACCCCCAAACCCCCACTAGACTCATTTGATACATTTTCTAACTATATTTTGCATAAAATTTATATTTTTAAATATTTTTAAGAAATTTAAATATTTTTTAAGTTGCCGAGTCAATTTTTTTTGGCTTGCCGAGTCCGAGTCAAGTCTACATATGTGAACTATGCATTGAACAATGTTGTCTATGCATTCAAGAATGTTTGATATGTTCCTGACATGAACAAGAATCTTCTTTCTACCAGTGAAATATCCAAGAATCCTGCTCTTTCTGTCAACTTTCAAGGCACCAAATGTATGGTCAAAAGTTTCCACAATGACAAGGTGATTGTAGTTGTTATTGGTGAGAAAGGATTGTACAAGCTTATTGCTTCCATGTAAGTAGGGTTGGTTGCATTGGCAATGGTGGAAAATAACAGTATACTTTGGCATGGAATGCGTGGGCACATAACTTATCAGTATTTGTCTCTACTAAGGATGTCTAATATTGTGAATGGACTTATATTTATAGAGGAATGTTAGGATGTGTGTATAGGGTGCCAAATGGGAATACAAATTCTATACACATCTAATACCAATAAAGCATGGAGGGACAGAGGATTCTTGGATCTAGTTCATGTTGATTTTTGTGGCCCAATTAAGACACCCAATGTGTTTGGAGCCATGTCTTCCTTGCTGATTGTTAATGAATTTTCTAGGAAGATGTGGGTATACTACTTGTAAAAGAAGTTTGAATGCTTCTCTCATTTCTTAGCATTCAAAGCCCTGGTTGAAAAACAATTGAATAGACCTATAAATTAGTGAGGTTGGATAATGGAGGGGAGTTTTCCTCCAATCAGTTCAAGGAATTTTGCAAGGAGAATGTTATACATAGACAATTTATTGCTCTGCAAACTCAACAAAATGGAGTTGTGGAACGGAGGAAGAGGACAATTATGAGTTATGTAGATGGCAAGGTGCATGACCGAAATGTGCCATATTGATATTGGGTAAAAGTTGTGAATACAATTGTTTACATCTTTAACCAAAGTCCTTCTAAGGCGTTGAAATATACCTACCCTAATTTTTTTGTATTTTTGCAAATGTTTGACAAAATGACAACTAAATAGCAAACTGGAAAACTGAGTTCGTGTTTCATACAATCAATGAGAATACCACAATAATATAAGCCAAACACAATAAACTCAGATTACAAACATATATTTATTAATATTACTGCTGCAAGCGATCTTCATTCATATACAGGGCTCAAAATGATTACAAATCTAACCTCTAGTGCTGAGATGGAGTTGCTTCCTGGATAATTACAAAGGAATGCTGATATATGAATATGATTCAGAAAATACACAGTAAATCTAACCAGCACTGTTATACAGTCTGAAATCAGTCCTCAAATGGCTGCCCCACCTTAGAAATGCATAAGAATCATCAAGGAATGTACGGCTAGGGTTAGTAGGGTCTTAAAACCCTCAAAACTGCAGTGACTTTTCCAAACAGCAAATCACCCTCCTTCTAGCTTGTACAGCCAGCAAGGTATATCCAAAACCCTTGTAAAATGTGGCGGTTGGTATGTGAAGGGCCTTAAATGGTACGACGAACAAGAACAGCTGTCTAACTCTCCAATAAATCGATGAATATTTGCAATGCAAACGCTTTCAATACCATCTTCCGCTTTCAATACCCACTTATTAACAATCTCAGTCTGCCCATCTATTTGTAGGTGATAACTAGTGCTCAGGGTTAACTCAACACTTGTCAATTTGAAAAGCTGTTACCAAAACATATTGAGAAACCTGCTGTCCTGATCATTGACAATGTTCTTAGGTAAACCATGGAGTTTGAACACCTCTCTGAAAAACAACTTTGTAACTTGAGGTGCCTTAAACTCGGAAGATATGGCATAGAAGTGAGCCTACTTGGTCAATATGTCCACCACAACAAAGATTCAATCCTTACCCTGAATCCCTGGAAGACCAGTTGTGAAAACCATAGATATGCTCTCCCATTTTTGCTCTGGAATAGGCAGGGGTTGTAACAGTCTTGTTGGAAAAGTATGTTCTGACTTATTTTGTTTACAAGTTAGACACTCCCTAACATGTCTCAGGATGTTGTCTTTGAGCCCCTTCCATGGAAACCTCTCCCTGATCTGCTTGTATGTCTTGAAGTAGCTAGGGTGTCGTGTTAATGGCGTGTCATGGACAACTCAATATCTTCTCCTTCATCTGGGATTATGGAACAATGTAGATCTTGTCCTTGTATAAAATGACATCATCCATTACCCTGTACCTGTCATCCTGTATCTTCCCTTACATGACAAAAGTATTCTTGGAATATTCAATCAAGAGATGAGCCTTACAATCTGTTGATATCTCTGTCATTGAGCACAAGGTAGGCTTTCTGGATAGGGAATCTGTAACTACATTCCTTTTTTACTTAACATATTCAATATCAAAATCATAGGTCTACAGTTTGCATGCCCACTTTTGTTGCCTTTCGTTCAAATCTTTTTGGTTGAGCATGTATTTCAAACTATTATGATTTATCCTCACCACAAATTTTCCCCCTACCTGATATTGTCTGAATTTAGCCAATGCATGCATAATGGCTAACATCTCCTTATCATAAATGAAATCTTCTTTTCACCTCTTTGAGCTTCCTACTCTCAAAAGCTATAGGATGTTTGTTCTGCATTAAGACGATCCCAATGCCATCACTAGAAGCATCACACTCTAACACAAAGGGCTGAGAAAAATTTGGCAATGCTAGAACTGAACACAAACTCATTACCTCCTTGAGCTTGTCGAAGGTTTGTTGTGTTGCATCTGTCCAAATGACAGACCCTTTCTTCGTCAAGTCTGTTAAGGGTGCTGCTAGTTGTGAAAAACCCCTAACGAATAACTTGTAATAACTGCACAAACCGAAGAATCCCCTCAGATGGGACAATGTCTTAGGTGGTGGCCAATCTAAGATGGCCCGAATCTTATCAAAATCCACTTTGACTCCCGCTGCATAGATCACATGCCCCAAATATAGAATTTTTGTCATCCCAAATTCGCACTTAGATGCTTTGGCATATAGTGACAATGCCTCCATGATCCCTAAGACCTCATCAATATGTCTAAGATGATCCTCCCACGTTTTATTGTATATCAGAATGTCATCAGAGAAGACAAGTGTAATGTCTCGCCTGGGACATTAAAAAGAAAAGATTTAAAATTAAATTTAAATTCTCTAAGTGGCCAACCTCATTACACATATTGGCGCCGTTTTGGAGTTTCATTTCAATATAAACAAAATGGTTTATGAAGGCCGACGACCCTCAATGTGAAGCACCTCATATACTATATTTTGTCTTATTCAAAATATGTGAAAAGGGGATGCATTTAAGAATATAGAAGGTTGCGATGCATGAAGGACTGCATTAAGAAGAGTTGCGATCATGTTTAGAGGAGCTGCGATTACATTGGAGAATGGTTATTAAGAATTAACAAAGAGTTGTGTCTCTTGAGGAGCGATCTTCAAGTTGGGACAACATTGTTTAAATGTGTCTTTTCAATCTTTGAAGAGGATATATATAATCAGATTTTAATGAGGTTGAAAGGGGGGGGAATATGGAATGTGAAGAAGTGTGAATAAGTATGTAGTGATATAAAGATACGTCAGACACCTACAAATCTGCATATTAGAAGAGGAATTAATGCAGATATAAAAGAGAGGTTAATGTAAATCTTTATGAGGAATGTGTGCAGAAAGATATTTGAATATATATATAAAGATATAAAGCAAATATAGGCAGATATATGAAGGGCATCATGGATACGATACCTTCTGAATATTCAAACAGATCCAAGCAGCAAACAATAGAATCAATATAATGACTTCCTTAAGGTTCTCATCCAAGTGGTTAGTCCATTTTGGAGTGGAGATAGTACATATAAGGAATGCAAGTAGCTAGGGAGTCCATTCCGGTAAGGACACCCCGAGTGGAGCTGGGAGGCCGAATGGCGGGTGTCATTCCGTGCTCCTGGGCTGGATGGAGCGGCTTGAGGCGCCTTGTATGATCTCCCAAGTGGTGCTCCACAATGACAATGGGCTGTTTGGATAGAACCTAAAAGCGAATCCCATATGATTAAGATAATGTTCCTAACGCTAGTATGAAAGATCTATTTTATGGATTATGCTTTCAATGATTATCTAACATGATTGCAGGTTCTTAACCAGGATCTATCTTGTTCAACAATTTAAATTGGTAAATGATATCGCTAACTCTATTTCATTTCTTGCTTTGGTTGGAATTGTGATTTTAGGACAAAAACTAGGGCTTCTACCAAAAGGGGACATTACCAATGGTATCAGAGCATTAATCCTACTAGCCTGCGGGACATTCTTTAACCGTCATTTAATTAGAATTAACTATTGAGCCTTCCTCTTAAGTAGGCCAATAATGCATTTCTATATGCGTGTGCCTTTCACATGTATGCTTCGTATCTTACATGTATTCATACTTTGTGACTTATGTGTATTCATGTGTATTTTTCATGACTTACGTGTATTCATGTGTATGCTTCATTCATATGCATACTCCGTATATTATGTGTATTTATGCGTATACTTCATGTATTACGTGTATTTATGTGTATGCTCCATGCTTTTGTAATACGTGTATTTATGCGTATACTTCGTGTATTTATGTGTATACTTTGTGTATTACGTGTATATTCTTCATGCTTCGTGTATTACGTGTATTTATGCGTATACTTCATGTATTACGTGTATTTATGTGTATGCTCCATGCTTCTGTAATGCGTATACATCGTGTATTACGTGTATTTATGGGTATGTGTCATGCTTCGTGTATTACGTGTATTTATGCGTATACTTCGTGTATTACGTGTATATTCTTCATGCTTCGTGTATTACGTGTATTTATGCGTATACTTTGCTTTGTGTCTTACATGTATTTATGTGTATACTTCGTGTATCGTGTGTATTTATGTGTATGCTTCATGTATCACATATACCTATGTCTTATGTATCACATATACCTATGTGTTTGTTTCATGTCTGATGTTTCTTCAAAAAGTTTACTCCATGTGTGTTTAAGATTACTTTATGCTTAAAAATTATGAAAATGCCAAATCTATCAAACTTCATCTGTCAAACGCTTCTTGGATTGAGAAGCACTAATAAATTAACTTATTTGAAATTAAACGATTATTAGCCTCAAAATGCAACAATGAAGAGTTGTAATTATGGAGTAAAAAGGTGCGACTCCCTCAAAATTAAGGTATAAAAGGGAGAGCATTTCATTGGAAAAAGACATCTATGAAGAATTCAATTGAGAATAGAACCTTAAGTAATTTTGCAAGTGAATTAAATTGGGTTCTTAAGAATAGTGATGATGTGAGAAAGGTGTGACCCTTCAAACGTAGGACTCCCTTAACAATAAGATATATAAGGGGAATCATTTCCTTGTGAAGAAACCATTAATAGAAAATAAATCTATCAATCAACTTAAAGGTAAAGTATTATTCTCAAAAAAAAAAAAAGGCATCCAAGAAGGGTAGTGACTCCTTCAAGAAATAGATATAAAGAATAAATCAATCACCTATCCTTCAAGAAATCAAGCAATCAAAATATCCAAAAAGATTCCCAAGAAGGGAACAATCATAACAACTCAACATAGTTAAGGATAAAATCTAATGATATAACTTAACTTTCAATTCTCAGATAGAAACTCACATTGCCATCACTAGTTGTCACAAAACTTAAGCATACCTAAAGATATGAAGATGGATTAAGATTATCTTACTTTCAAACTTTGAGATAAGTATATTGAGATATCATCTTGACCTAGGGTGGTCAATCTCTTAAAAGCCAAAATTTAACATTAATATTCCAAAACAATCCACAATGATTGACCCATAACACCCCTTTGGAACCATAGGGTGAATTATTATGAGCATGCCTATTTGGAATTAGAAATAGTAATAAAAAACCTAAACTTTGATCTGCCAAAACCAAAATTTTGAGAGAATGTAATAAAGACAACTCAATTCTTTAGGAACCTATAAGTAACAAATTTTGACTCTGCATAGGAGAAATTTTGGAAAGAATCCATGGACACTATAGATTGAAGTTTGTGTTTTGAGAATTATGGGAGGATATATTCATCAAGCTTCATTGAGGTAGAAACACACTTGCTCTATTCATTTTGGACAAGATCATAATGCTTAATTAAATCCATAACACATATGATCTATCCCACACTCATAGAAACAATGGCAATATATAGATCAACCTTGTAACCTACAAAATTGATCTAGTAAACTTATCTTATGAACCAAATTGACCTCTATATTAGATCATTTCTTTTAGGAGTCTCCTCCTAAGTCTTGATCAAAGTAACTCCACATTCATAAAGATCAGGGACATCAGTATTAGGCATGTAGGTACCTTAGAGAAATTTGATACAAATCAAGTTACAACAAAATTGTTACATAAGCCTTGCTAAGTTATATTATGGGCCCATAACCCACAAATTCCAAGATCGAAAATGAAAGAAAAGATTATGAGGACATAACATGATACTCCATTAGAGGGTCATCAATAAACATACAAACAAGTAGACCAAAAAGATATAAGATCATTGCAATTGAGGTCATAGATGGGTGTCGTGCTTCTAATTCCCATCTAAATATATGGAAAACTCACTTTCCTACGTAAACTCAAAAAGGATATCCATGTGCAAAGGTTGAGCCAACTTAATTTGTTCTTTGAAGATGTAGTTGATACCAAAAAAAAGAAAGTGTCTATTGGTTTTTTCTCCTTGAGATGCGAGAAAACTTGTCTTAAGTTAGGTACCTTACCAGTTACCAACTCTTGGTTTTGTTGTGAGAGATATTGGGAAATACAAGTATATGCGCCAAAAGAATATTGGACAATAAATTGTCTTCATACCTTTATGGATGGAGAGAGCATCTTAGTATGTAATTGCTTGAGGACAAGCAATCTTAGGCAGGGCGGACTGCAATGTCCCGCCTGGGACATTAAAAAGAAAAGATTTAAAATTAAATTTAAATTCTCTAAGTGGCCGACCTCCCTAGTGGCCGACCTCATTACACATATTGGTGCCGTTTTGGAGTTTCATTTCAATATAAACAAAATGGTTTATGAAGGCCGACGACCCTCAATGTAAAGCGCCTCATATACTATCTTTTGTCTTATTCAAAATATGTGAAAAGGGGATGCGTTTAAGAATATAGAAGGGTGCAATGCATGAAGGAATGCATTAAGAAGAGTTGCGATCATGTTTAGAGGAGCTGCGATTACATTGGAGAATGGTTATTAAGAATTAACAAAGAGTTCTGTCTCTTGAAGAGCGATCTTCAAGTTGGGACAACATTGTTTGAATGTGTCTTTTCAATCTTTGAAGAGGATATATATATTCAGATTATAATGAGGTTGAAAGGGGGGGAATTTGGAATGTGAAGAAGTGTGAATAAGTATGTAGTGATATAAAGATATATCAGACACCTACAGATCTGCATATTAGAAGAGGAATTAATGCAGATATAAAAGAGAGGTTAATGTAAATCTTTATGAGGAATGTGTGCAGATGATATGAGAATATATATATGCAGATATAAAGCAAATATAGGCAGATATATGAGGGGCATCATGGATACAATACCTTAAGGTTCTCATCCAAGTGGTCAGTCCATTTTGGAGTGGAGATAGTACATATAAGGAATGCAAGTAGCTAGGGAGTCCATTCCAGTAAGGACACCTCGAGTGGGGTTGGGAGGCCGAATGGCAGGTGTCATTCCGTGCTCTTGGGTTGGATGGAACGGCTTGAGGCGCCTTGTATGATCTCCCAAGTGGTGCTCCACAATGATGATGTGCTGTTTGGATAGAACCTAAAAGGGATTCCCATATGATTAAGATAATATTCCTAACCCTAGTATGAAATATCTATTTTATGGATTACGCTTTCAATGATTATCTAACATGATTGCAGGTTCTTAACTAGGATCTATCTTCAACAATTTAAATTGGTAACTGATATCGCTAACTCTTTCATTTCTTGCTTTGCTTGGAATTGTGATTTTAGGGCAAAAACTAGGGCTTCTACCAAAAGGGGACATTACAACAAGTACAAATTTCCACAATTGCTTATTAAATACCTGGTTCATGCATGATCAGTGTTCCACGGGGACCCGTCCCCCCCCTAAAACTCCCCGCCCCCCCCGTCCCGGACGTTTCCGAGACTTGGGGACTCCTGCGAGACGTCCCCTTGTCGTCCCCCCACCGCCGCCGGTACGCCAGAAACTTTAGAGAAATGGCGGGTACTTCTAACCGTCCCCGAGATGTCTCGGGGACTTCTGGACGTCCCTCGAGAGTCCCGGGGACCTCTGGGCGTCCCTCGCACTGGGCAGCGGAAAAGTGCTTTTTTTGTTTTTTTTTGTTTTTCCTTGGACTTAGAGCCCAGGTCCGAACCCTAAGGAGGTGTTTGACCATTTTCAAAGCTAAAAACTCTCATTAGACTCTCATTCTTCATTTTATTTGCTCAATATGCTATTTCATGTTTTGCAACAGCTAGGTGAAGAAGAGGAAAACCAGTGAGAAGAGTGGGTGAAAGAGTGAGTTTGAGGTGTTGCAAGTGCAAGAGGGGTGAGAAGGAGAAAGAAGAAGAAGAGGAGGAGCATTCTACACCAAGTGTGAAGGATTTTTCAAGCACAAGGTAAGTTTTTATGACTGTTTTTTGAAGTTTTTTCATTTTTTTTTTCTAAGTTCTTAGTTTTAGTTTTTCATGTTGAATCTTACAATGGGCATTGAAATGAAAATCAAAACATGAATATGCATTTGCAACCATGGCTGCAAATGCATATTCATGTTTTGATTTTCATTTCAATGCCCATTGTTTTTTAAAATTTTTTTCATCTTTCTTTAAGTTTTAAGTTTTAACATCAAATTTCACTTATAGAATTTATTTGTTTATTCATTATTGCAGTGTCATAATGAGCTCTCATCATCATGACATGAGTGGGGATGAGGTTCATAGTGATCCTGATAGTGGAAGTGAATATGCTCCTGAGGCTGAGGGGAGTGACCATGGGGTTGAGCTTGAAGCCAATACTAGTTCCATGGCAAGTGAAGCAACTAGTTTTGAGTGCCCTTCTGCACTACTGGCACCGTATGCTAAGGGTCCTTTTGATCGCAAATCCCCTTTTAAACAATTTGCAACAAAATTACTAAACAGGGACGGGTTACCATCTGGTGGCACAAGGAGGTGGAAGTGCAACTTTTGTGCTCTAGAGTGGTTTGGGAGCATCACTAGAGTTAATGCACACCTTCTTTTCATTAGAGGAAAAGGTGTAGACATATGTTCTTTTTTGGCAAAACCGCAAAACATCAAATACAAAGTTGAAATAAATAAGTTATGGGGTCTTCCTGATGATACTATAGCTGCACCTGTGCATACTACTTTGCACCATAGGGCACATCTTCAGCATAGCCAGCCACAGAGTTCTAGCCATACTTTGTAGACGAGAGTAGGAGGGACACCAGTTTCTTCTTCCAGTGCCTATGTAGGAGAGGGGAGGGGGAAACGGAAATTGCAAACTCAAAGTAACCCCATAGCAGATTTGTTTAAAGTGCAGCTCAAGGATGACACAGATGATGCCGTTGGCAAGTTCTTCTTTTCCAATGGCATCCCATTTCATGTTGCTCAATCTCCTTATTATAAGGAGATGATATCGATGGTGGCAAGGGTAGGACCATCATATGTGGCACCAGGTGAGATGAAATTGAGGATCATGATCTTGGATAAGAACTATTCCAAGATCAATTTGTTGATGGAGACGATGAAGGAGTGTTGGGTCAAGACAAGATGCAGCATAGTCATGGATGGGTGGACGGACATTAGACATCGTCCACTTATTAATATCATGGTTACATGTACCGAGGGCCCATATTTTCTTATGGCAGTTGATTGTTCAGGGCATCGCAAAGATGCTCATTTTCAGTTTGAGGTCCTCAAGGAGGCTATTGAGGAGGTTGGGCCACAAAATGTGGTCCAAGTAGTGACAGATGCAACACATGTTTGCAAAGCTGCAGGGAGACTTGTTGAGGCAGCTTATAGGCATATTTGGTGGACTCCATGTTGTGTGCATGCCATGAACAATGCACTCAAGGACATGGGGAAGATTGGTTGGATTAGACAAGTGGTCAATCTAAAAGGTAGGACCAAAAACTCGTAGTGTCCAAGTGGCATCTGAAAGTAGTCTTATGAATGTCTTCTTTTCTAACTCTAATTTGGTGATACCCTAACCGTAGATCAATTTTCGAAAAGTAAACTGCCCCATGCAACTCATCAATCAACTCGTCGATCCTGGGGATAGCATACTTGTTCTTAATTGTTTTTTTGTTGAGAGCCCTATAATCAATACACATCCTCATGGTTCCATCCTTCTTTTTAACCAAAACTATTGAAGAAGCGAAAGGATTGGAACTGGGTCTAATATGTCCCATATCAAGTAGCTCCCTAATTGCCTTCTCTATCTCTTCCTTATGCCTTTTTGGGTGGCGATAAGGGGTAGTGATGATGGGCTTGGCCCCCTCCTCCAATTTGATGACATGCTCAAAGCCCCTATCTAGAGGTCTACGAGGAGGAATATCGCCAAATACCAAACTATGTTTGTCTAGTAGTGATTGAATATCAACATGATAAGCTCTCTCATTCTCCAAGAGGCCTTTGTAGAAACAAAGCATTGGGCTGCCCATGCAACCTCACCATGTCTGAAACGAGCCTCCTTTGCAGTGACTACTTTGGGTTGACATTTAACATTGCACCCTTGAGCACACCATTTGATCACTGAGATTCTGGTGAATTCGTTGTATAATGAGGGTTATTTGCATCTGCCTGAATCAGATGGAGTCAACATCAGGCTTCAAGACCTCACCATGATCGTCGCTCACCTTTTTAAGGCATTCACATCCATCATATGTAGTGCTGGGCCTTGAGGAAGTTCGGCTTAGTGTTGACTTGCATATTGGAGGTCTGATTGATACTAATTGGAAGGCAATTTGCATATATCAGCAGCTGAGTCACTTGTTGACAGTGATCCAACTCACAGCAGACTGTGGCATCCATAAGCATTACAACTGAACATTGGAATTGGAATATAAACATCACACTATCCAGGCGATCTGCTATTGTGAGACCGTAGCATCTTGAGATTCAGCGATTGAGGGTTTCATAGAGTCAAAGGAAGACGGTGATCAATTGGAGGTTGCATACTTCAAGCCATAAGAAGACCCGTCTACTACAGCAGGACTGCCGCCTTCATTTTGTTGCATTTATGATCATCAAGGACTCATATTTGGTATGTAAACACTGCACATATATCTTAGTTTGTCACAACAGTATTGATTGTAGTTGGCTGTCATAAGAGCCACAGTTTGAAGTTGTAATTGAGAGTACAAGTCTGAATTGTCAGTGAGCCATTGCTATCATTGTATCTTGCAAATCTATATTGAATTCATTGCTTGAAGGCTGCCATATCTATTTGTTATCAATTTGCATTTTAAAAGTTCATAGACTTTGTGTCGGAGACATTTGAATTTTGAAATAGATTAGATCGGTTTATAAAAAAATGAAAAGAACCAAAAAATATCACATCAACATCAAGAACGGCACATGACACTCCTCCAACCATTTGGTATCTTGGTTCAATGTCTTCCTCTTCATGTTCACTTCTTGAATCGGCTTCTTCCTTTTCCTCTTCATTATTGGAAACAACCTCAATGTCATGAACCTTGCCCCTTCCAAGGCACTTGTGACTTGGTTCCCATTGCTCTTTCTTTCTCCGCAGCTCATTCTTTGTCTCCTCATCCATGTTTGTCTTTTTAGGCCAATTTTTCTGAAAAAGTTTCTTGTCTTTCTTTGGTGGTAATGACTTAGGTTGGAGTTTGTTCTTTGGTGTGAACAACTCCATGTTTCTTGCCCTTTTTATTGCATCCTGTAGGGAAGGTGGGTCAAATGCCTTCACCCAACCTCTGAGTGGTTCAGTCAAACCCTCAATGAATAAAACAAGTCTCCTCTTTGTTACATTTGGAACCATCACTAAAAGTCTCTGAAAATCAGACACATAGCTATCAACCGAGCCATATTGTTTCAGCTATGTTAGCTCTCTGAAATGTAGTTCCAGATCCTTCTTGTCAAACTTGTCAATTAGCCTTTGTCTGAAATTTGCATAAGAGTCTATGAGACTATGTCCTTGTGTCACCATTCCATGGTACCACCACTCATGAACATCACCCTCTAAATGAAGTGTGGCATATTTTATTGCTTCATTGTTAAACATGGGGTTCAATGAGAAGTATGTGTCTTGTTTCTGGATCCATGAACGCACTGTGCATTTGTTAGAGCCATCAAAAGTAGGTATGGACAGCTTGCCCACCTTTGTTGTAAACCCTGATTATGTGTGCCTCTTTCCTTCTTTGGTCTATTCTCAACTTCAGTTGACAAAAAATAGTTAATGACATAGCTGCATAGAATTCATCCCCTAAGGATTGGTACTCATGTAAATAATCTAGGTAACTCTCACTATCATTTTTCTATCCCCCATTACCTTTCGGATTTTCCTCTTTGTTTAAAAATATAGGCATCAATGGTCTTGCTGCTGATCTAATAACCGTTCTAGTGTTGTTGTTAGTTCGGTTGTTTGCAGAGTTACTTGTTTCCCTATTGTGATTTTGATCAGCCCTGGGCATGTTTATATTTTACAACATTTGTGTCAACAAATTAGTCATCTGCTGTTGTCCTTGTATAAGTACATTTAATTGCTATTTTGTATTATTGTTCTCATGAGGATTCCTTCTGTCTCTTTCCCTATTAGCCATGATTTCTTCTTCTTCTTCTTCCCCCCAGTCTGCAATTGGAACCCTTGCTTCCAGATTTTTGGGAAACTGAAACTGAGCCCTCCTAAGTTCCGTCTGATAATATCTGTTTGCTCTTTCATTAGGTTGCATATGAAATGTATTTTTGCATCAATTTGTTAGATTCCCAACAGGCTGGCAGGAAAACCAATTGTGATACCACTGAAATATCCCTACACTATTTTTTTTGTATTTTTGCAAATGTTTGAGAAAATGACAACTAAATAGCAAGCTGGAAAACTGAGTTTGTGTTTCATAAAATCAATGATAATACCACAATAATATAAGCCAAACACAATAAACTCAGATTACAAACATATATCTATTAAAATTATTGCTGCAAGTGATCTTCATTCATATACAGGGCTGAAAATGATTACAACTCTAACCTCTAGTGCTGAGATGGAGTTGCTTGCTCGTAATCACAAAGGAATGCTGATATATGAATATGATGCAGAAAATACACAGTAAATCTGCCTAGAACTGTTATATAGTTTGGAATCAGTCCTCAAATGGCCGTGTCCCACCTTAGAAATGCATAAGAATCATCAAGGAGTGTACAACTAGGGTTAGTAGGGTCTTAAAACCCCCAAAACTGCAACGACTCTTTTCCAAACAGCAAATCACCCTCCTTCAAGCTTGTACAGCCAGCAAGTATATTCCAAAACCCTTGCAAAATGTGGCAGCTGGTATGTGAAGGGCCTAAAATTGTATGGCCAACAAGAACAACTGTCTAACTCTCCAATAAATCGATGAATATTTGCAATGCAAATGCTTTCAATACCATCTTCCACCTGTAACTCAAATGCGAAAATAAAATATCTTTTGATCAACATCAATCTGTAGAAACTTTGTCATTCAGCATTCAAGTGAACTTTGGATGAATCCACTCTTCAAATTGACTAGGAGGTATTCATTCTTGAAACCAATCTTTGCCGTAGGGTTTTTGTCCTAGGGCAGAAAGATGAATAGTTGTTCAATCTCCAAAGCTGGGTTTTTTTGAAAAATAATATGCCAAGAATGAATTTTTCTTCGCAAACTCTTCTTTTTATACCTTTTGAATTAAATGAAATATTATATTTCATTTTCCCTATCAAAGTGACTTCTTTTTGAAATTTCTTTTTAATTTAACTTTATTTTTGGCCTCGAAATAAGTCACTTTTTAATAAACTGTCTAACTTTAATAAAATAATTAATTAAATATAAGTTGCTCGTAAAAATGAAAGATTTTAAACAATTTAATCTAATTAATTAATTATTCTCTTTTCACATCCCAATTAGCCTATGGGAATTAAAATAGGCTAAGGGTCTCCACCAATTGCTCATGCCTATGAAGGGGACATTACAGGGGTTTTAGAATGTCACTCTTGAGAGAGCATGATTAGGAAGGAGACCAACAATAAGTGCCTTGCATATTTTTAGTTGTGTTGCTTTTGCACTAATTCTTCAACATAATAGGAGTAACTTAGACGCAAAGAGTAAAAGGCATATTGTTGTTGGCTAGAGTGAATAGTCAAATGCATGTAAGTTAATTGATGTCTTGTCATGTCCTCTTTTCGGCCCTAGGTGTGCAACATGGTCCCTTAGCCTATTCTCTAGTTTCTTGTAGGTTAATGGGTAGGGTTAGGGAAATTATTAATAATAATTAAAGTTGGTGTTATTGTTATTTTTTTGTTAGTATTGTAAAATACCATTTCATTTATTATTTCCAAGTTGCTTAAATGGGGCACAATAAGGCCTTTTTGTAAATCTTAGTTCTATTTTAATATTTTGGGGTAGAGTTATTAAAGTCAATTTAAAATTAAATTTTTGGGAGGGAAAAAGTAAATATTTTAATTTCAATTTCTTGAGAGTCTATAAAAAGGGTTCGAAGGCTCATTTGCAATTCTCGATCAAATTATCAAAAAAATCCTCTTGTATTCGAAATGAGCCTTGTGTTCGTTTTTTGCTCTAGGACGAAAACCCTATCAGCAAATGGGATTGAGGATGAAACCCCTCCATTCCGAAGGAGAAATTCCATCCAGGGATTTTTGTTGAGCTGATTGCATTGTACTTTCAAATTGTGGTGTGGTGTGAAGATTTCAGTTTGTATGGTGTGTTTTGAAATATTTAGAAAATACAAAAAAAAATGTGTTGTTTCCAATTTCCATATTGTGTGAGTTTCAGCTGAAGAAAGATATCTAAATATTTGTTTACAAACCTAATCCATTTATACTCTGTTGGGAAAGAGATTATTCTTTTGTTGGCAGGCCATACTCTTATGTTGGGTCGTACAAATTACAAGGATAGGTTGTACTTATTTGCTGAGATAGCATGTCACAATACATCTTAAGGAGGCGTTTGGAAGATTAGAAGAGGTTGCTATCATTAAAGATGCCTAATATTGTTTCCCTTGCAGTCATACCATATTGGGATAGTGTCGTACTAGCTGGGAGTTGGGAAGCAACATTATTTGGGACTTAGTGTGCTGTTCCAGTTGTGGATAAAGCAGCTGGTACACGACATTATTTGGGACTTAGTGTGCTGTTCCAGTTGTGGATAAAACTTATCAAACCTACAACCAATCATCCTCATCAAACTGCAGACCTGGAGGTTACTTTTTGCATTTCATATTGCTGCCAGCTCATTCCTTGACAGGCCATACAGCTATTTGTGCTATTTTCTGAGTTGGATCGAGCTTTGAATATCTATATTAGTCGCTTTTTAAACAGCAACTACATTGTGTGTAATGTCCCCTTTCTAGTGGAGACACTAAAACCAGAATCCGTATTCAAAGTGATTCTCAAGGAGACATTAGAAACGTTAGAGATCAACAAATTTCAATGATAATATCTAATAAAATCAAAGATAATATAAATATTTCATTCTTATCAAAGGATTATTCATTTCCTTCTTGTCATTCAATATTGATGACTAATCTATAATAGTTTTCATAAGTACATTAGGGAGAATATTAAACATATTTCAAGATCCATATCTTCCCCTCCTATTCTTCACCAAAGAATTGGGATTTACATGACTAGAGCATGTTGAAACCATCTTTGGACCCGGTTTCGAAAACTTAGTCCCAGCCTTTGGGGTCTATAAATATGGAGTCTCGGATCCGGCCTCGGGACCTATGACCCGGCCATTGGGATCAATACGAGATCTCTGGACCCGGCCATGGGAATTATATCCTAGCCATTGGGGTCTATACAGGGGATGGAATTATTCCGCCTTTCCCTACAATACCCATGATTCCTCATTGGATGAAGTAATAAGGGCTACGGAAGTACAATCTTTATTTAAATATTCCCTTGTACTCTAGATGGAATTCTATTATACCATTATCATCATAATGCATGAATTAAAGACATTCTCATTGCAAATCAAAGTACCGTTATATGGTATCGTTATAATTGTTCATTATTGTTAGATCTTGAGTCTAAATATGGATATCAATTTGATTATGAGTAAAGAAGTCTTTTCATTATAAACTATAATCATTCACATGGATTCATATATTTGTGTAATACTAATTATGTGATTGGCATATATGTAGATCTATTCTTAATTATGCATTCATATATATATATATATATATATATATATATATATATATATATATATATATCATCTTACAAATCTTATATTTAATAATTATAAAATAAACATAGTAAATATACTTACTTGCTGTATCTCACCTTTTTCCTTCTGCAGATCTGAATGATCATAAACCTTTGATTTCTTATTTGCTGCTGATTACTAATTGCTATTTTATTGATCGATCCCTCTTGAGGTGATGAATACCTCTTTAAATATCATAGGCTGCTTTGCTGAAAGGGACGCAGCCTTCATAAGAGGTACCCCCTCTTTTGCTAATGTTCCAATGACTTTTCTAATTGCTGTTATATATATCTTTTACAATACATGGATCGCAGCCTTAGAGTCATCGGGGGTAAGTAGTATTGCTTCCCTTTTTTAATTCAATTTATATTTAATATATGTTATTTAATATGTATTTTATATAATATAATAATATTTAATTTTATATTTATATTAACAACTTGTTATTTATTATAATAATAATTGCTTCTAATATTATATATATATATTTATATTTATATTGATTATTATATTTTTTTTTGATTCATCAGCATAAGATTTATATTAATAATAAAATATCAGAAATACATAGAGAGCTTCATAAGCTTATCAGTTTGAGACTACGGGCTTATACCAAAATGCCCTGCAAAAACATATCCCACCCAAGACCATGCAAGGTCCAAAAAACTGCAAGAAACTTAACCATAAAGGGCCACGCAGGGCCAAACTATACCCCCCATTACATATTAAACATACCTATACTTATTATATTAACATGATTCACTAACAGCGACAAGAACTTCACAGATCTTTCACAAAAAACCCAGATTGTTGGCTAGTGCACTAAACTCGACCACCCATTCGAAACTGCCATTGTGCGGCTCCACCTGCAGAAGTTTTTGGAGAAAACTCATCCCTGCCTCGATTTGCTCCCTGTGAGTAATTAAAGCCATGCCCTTTAAATCAAGCAGAAAGGGATAGTACCTGATGACCTCGTCTGCATCTTGGAGCAAGTGAAAATCTGCAGGCCGTGGAATCCCTAAACCCAGAGAGGCAACATTTATAGTTTCCTTCAATCCAATAGTGAGCTTGGCTTTAAAGAGCTTTCGGACCATTTGCTCTGCCCTGTCCTTTGGAAGACTTGCGTCCAAAATTGAAGCCAGGAAATAGGAGACTATTGTAGTGTCCACCCTATAAAACTCACTGCCTTCCACAAATTTCTTGCCGAGAATCGCCTTCATTGCAGACAAGACTAGGTCATTGTTATGGCGAAGCACCCTCTTCAACCTGTGATCCGTGACTTCACTCGTGAATGCAAGCTGCTTGACCGCACTCTCCAGATGTATCGGAGTGTCCAAGCCAAGGCAGATAATTCCCTCTGTCGCTACTCGCACCACAAATTTGGTTCTGCCCGCCATTATCGAAAGAGGAGTGCATGACTTATGACAAATGAATGAGAAAAGAAGGTTTATAACAATCTCTCCTTCTTGATTCTTTGGCCAATGATTATTCTGAATGCTAAGGCCAAAATGAGGCAAGCATGCCTACTAATTATTATCTCTCAGAAATGAGATGGCAAGAAAACTCACTTGAAGTGAAATCAGACTGAAGAACGACGTGAATCAAGAGTCCCATCACTCCGAGATTCGAACAAGAAAGGCTAGATCATCTATCCACCAAGTGCCACCGTGTCCACCACGTCAACCCCCAGACCTTCCACACCCGGGTGTGTGGAAGGTCTCCCGCCCAACCACCCACTATATTGATTATTATATTATTATATAATAATAATAACATATTAAATTTATATTGATGATAATAATGATAATAATAATAATAATGGTATTACATATATTTATTATTTATAAATACAATAAGTATATTATATTTAAATAAAATAATATTATTATATATTAATAACATTATATATGTTTATTAAATATTATTATGATCATCATCAAAAGCGACTTCTCTATCTTATTATGATGTTTAAATCTTTAATTTAAACAATGCCTTAATATCGGGACATGACATTGTGAGTATCTACTCTAGAAGTTCTTAGCTGATTTTTGAAGTCTATATGCATTTGAAATTGCAAGTTTCTATCACAACAGTTATAAATTTCAGTGTATAATCTTGGAGGGCTCAGCCACCAAGAATAATTAAGTATTGTAGTGGCTTTCATCTTATATTTTGGTTGGTCTACCGCTAGATTGTAAGTTATTTAACATCTATAATAATCTAGAAGGTCTCTCGCCGGATTCTTTAACTTCTTGTACTTGAATTGTAATCAAGGATTGGACGGCATAGCCACCAAGCGTTTGCATTCATTAGTTGCCAATTTGACATCGATCCAGATCTGCTTGTTGTTTGCCATTTTGACATTGACCAGATTTGTAGTTGTAATCAACTAGTTTGGTTTGAGCATCATTATTTTGTCTTCTTGTTTGAACGTTGATTATAAACAGGCTGGCTTGCCATTAGTAAGTTGCATTATTTACTTTCTTGTCCATATTCTAGTCTTTGTATGCTCTCAGCGTGCCCACATCGTGATCTTGGTGATAAAAAAGAGCTTGGGTTTGTGTAGATTGTTAAGATTTGGTGATTTTGGCTAAATAGTCCAGTGAGGGACATTACAGTGGTATCAGAGTTGGTGATCTTGCCATCCTATGAAAAACTAACATTGTATGCAACATTTCCCTCATGGACGACGGTGACAAAGAGTACTGCTATTATTAGAGAGAAAAAGAAGGGTACATATCAGTCGAGGGAAGAACAATAGAATCTAGAGATTGTGGTAGAGGAATTGAATATGGCAGAGGGAGAACTATGGGAGAAGATGATTAGAAGCACGATACAATAGGCTTGTACAAGGGCAAGAGTGCCTTACAGATATGTTGGCTCAGCTGATTCACACAGTGCAAAATAATGTGAAATACCTAGGAACCATGAGCCTAGAAATTAGAATGGTGAAGGGAGCACTTCTAGGGTTAATAATGGCAATAACACTCACAATCACACCAGGAGGACTATTATTGGTTTTGTTGCCAGACCCTTCCAACCTACTTTCCTTCGTAGGGAGGAAGAAGTTCCTAAGGTGGAAGTTCAAAATTCGGTGGTGGATGACATCACAACTTGCTATGCTGAATTTAGATCTCTTCTAGATGAAATTCGGAATGAAATGTCTTACAAATTTTAAGAATGTGAATAAGACAAAAAACAGCCCTACACCTGAGTCCAGGGCTCAAGCAAATCAGAGAAATCTACAACATGCCTTGGTATCACTTTCCACTTTTGACGCACCTAGCAAGTGTACAACTCGAGCATGGATATAGAAGCTGGACATATACTTGTCTCTCAAGCCTATGTTAGAAGATGAGGCATCAAGTTTGCCACTCTCCACCTCGAGGGTATAGCACATGAATGGTGGTATCATGGGCTGATTACTCAAGGACACAACCTCATCAACTCCTATGATGAATTCAGTAGGAGGTTGATTAAAAGATTTGATAGAAAAGACCTCGAAATTTCATTTTCGGGATTTGGCACAGTTCAAACAATATGGAATTGTGGAGAGTTATGTGGTTGATTTTCAAAAGCTATTCGTAATGGTTCCTGATGTCATGGAGAGAAGGCTGATTATGTTGTTCGTGAAAGGGTTATTTGAGCTTCTCAAAGGCTTGGTCAAAGCTTTCAAACCTCCGTCATTGCAGGAGGCAATCAAGAGATCTTTGGCACTTGAGACTTCTATTCCGAAGAGTAAATTTTAGACGAAAACCTTTCCTCCAAAGAAACCTCTCCATAAGATTTTCAACCAGCCAAAGAATTTTCCTTCAAGAAAGGAGTGTTCGCGTTTTATTTCGCACCTTTCAGTGCAAACGTAAAACGAACAGATGTTGTGATGTAATCACACATCGCCCCATTGCAAATGGGGACCCCCTCTTTTTTTTTGCTTTCTCGCTTCGTTTTGCTCTAGGTTTAGTTTTCCTCTGAGCTTGTATGATTTTGATAGTGTTGTGTATGCAAGTCTCAACAATTTCTTGCCAAGAGGTCTATATGCCTTCATCCTGATGCATGTCACTGAGACCCTGAAAATGACTAAGTCTGATATCCTGAAAATCTTGAAAAAATGATAGTCTAAAATCTGGTGGATCCTCAGAAATCTAGAATCTGCATGCTAAATCCTATGGATCCAGGACCTATCTCAAACATCCTGGAAGTATATTGATAAATATTTTAAGAAACTCAATATCTTATACTTTAAATATTTATCAATATACTTCCAGGAGAGCAAGAAATTCCTCACTCCACCTCCAAACCCGCCCAGACTGGGCGGCCTCACAAGGTCATCTTGGACAGTGTCTTCACCATCAGGAGAGCTTGTCCAAACACTGCCCTCAAACCCGCCCAAGGGAGAAAGACATCAAATTTACGAGGTTTTAAGCACAAAAGATAGGGAAATGATGAAACTCCAACAAAATTTCATGAGTTTGATGGAATCAAAGGCACTACAAGGTGAATTCCATGCATTACTTCCCAACCCGCCCAGCCTGGGCGGCCTCACAAGGGAGTGATGGACAATGACTCCTGCCACATCAATCTCTCCACACACTGCTCCCAAAACCGCCCTAGAGGAAAAATGGTTAAGTGTTGAGGTTTTCTTGTGCAAAACACTGAGGTATGGTGATTTGTAAGTAAGATTTTTGAGTTTGAGCGAAGTCAAGTGGATAATAAGCAATTTTCCAGGTGTCACTCTCCAACCCGCCTTACTTGAGCAGCTTTGGCATGTAGACATGGACAATGTCTTCATCACCTCATCAATTTCGCCAAACACTGCCTTCAAACCCGCCCTAGGTGAGAATGATCAAATTTTGAAGGGTTTTTAAGCATGAAGCACTAGAGGGTGAAGACATTTCAATGAAACTTGGAGGTTTGAGAGGATTGAGTGAGTTTTGAATGAAAATCCAAAGGTCACCCTTAAACCCGCCCTACTTGGGTGGCCTCAAGAGGTTCCTGTGGACAACTTCACCTCTTCCACATCAAATACTCCAGACAGCATCTCCAATCCTGCCCTAGGAGAGATTATGCAAAATTCAAAGTGTTTCAACACAAAACATCAGAAGGTGATAAAGATTGATGGAAACTTGAAGGTTTTAGAATGATTGAGTTTTAAGATGAAAATCCAAGGGTCATGTCCAAACCCGCCCTACCTGGGCGGCCTCAGGAAGGGGTCTTGGACAATGTTGCCTGTCACATGAAATCCTCCACACATACCCTCTAAATCCGCCCAAGAAGGAAAGTGGTCAAGTTTTCAAGGTTTTCTTGCACGAGACACTGGGATATGATGAAATTCCAATGGAAGTTTGCGAGTTAGATAGAATCAAGTGCATTTCAAAGAAGAATCCATGCATCACCTCTCAACCCGCCCTACCTGGGCGGCCTCATGAGGGAGTGATGGACAATGTCTCCCCCCACATCAAACTCTCCATGCACTGCTTCCAGAACCACCCAGGGATGAAGGTGGCATAAGTTGCAAGTTTACTTGATGAGAATGATGATGACACCAAGCATTACTTAAACTCCTCCCAACAAGGATGAATCAATTGGAAAGAATGATAAAAGATCACTAAGCCTGATGTCTTGAAATCCTGAAAATTGGCTAAGTCTGAAATCTGGTGGATCCTCCAAAATCTAGAATTTGCATGTTAAATCATATGGATCCAAGACCCATCTCAAACATCCTGGAAGTATATTGATAAATATTTAAAGTATAAGAAATTCAATATACTTCCATTCAAGACATTTCCGGTAAGGCGACAAGACTTGCATTCCAAGCACCACCTTCAAACCCGCCCTACCTGGGCGGCCTCAAGGGGTGCTCATGGACTATGTCGTGTCCCACATGAAATTCTCCATACACTGTCCTCAAAGCCACCCAGGATGAGGGATAACATATATTACTAAGTTTGTTTGATCAAGATGGTACAAAGGAGAGGAGATAATCAAGTTCAAAGGTAAGAAGTTCCTAAATGTTGAAAATCCACTCACCACCTCCTGGCCCGCCCTTCCTGGGCGGCCTTGACCTCTATGCTTGGACAACTTCACCTCTTGCACAACACACTCTCCAGACATCAACCTTAAACCCGCTCAAGTAGAAGACCTATCAAGTTTGCAATGTTTTGAGTTGAAGTACAATGAGATCATGAAGATTTGATGGAAGTTCATAGGTTTGAATGTTTTTTTGAGGCATTTTGAGGAAAAATCCAAGGGTCACCTCTAAAGCCGCCCTACCTGGGCGACCTCAAGAGGTCCTTGTGGATTATGTCACCTGACACAATGCATTCTCCAGACAACACCTCCAGAACCACCCAGGGATGTAGACAATACAATTTGCAAGTAAAATCAATGGAAATAATGAAGATGAACATGTCAAAGGTGAAATGAACAAGTGCACAGTTGTTTAAGTTGAAAAATCCAAAGGTCATCCTCTAGGCAGCTTTAGACCCCTCACATGGACAATGTTACCTTCCACATGAATTTGTCCACACACACCCTCCAAACTCGCCCAAGAAGGTCGGCTTAGACACTCGAGCATGGAATTTCACGTTCCATAGTCCAGACATGCCTTTCACGTTCCATAGAAGAGAGGTGAATTGTCAAGTGAATTTAAAGTGTAGCTTTCCAAATTTGATTTTGACAAGTGATGGATGCTTTGGAATGTCATTGTTTTAATCCCACATACATAAGGTGAATGTAATTTGTTGTTGAAAATCCTTTATATCGAGTTTTAATTTGATGTGTTTCTTCTTGTAGGTGATGGAGGATCCAAGGAGGTGAATGGCGAGAACTCATACATGAGAAGTTTGGAAGGCTGAGGAACGTTGCTCAAACTTGTCATCATCATCACATGGAGGAGAGTTCCAACATCTAGTTCGAAGACTTAGTATGTCTGGATGAGGAAGACATCAATGCCATGTGAAAGGGAGCTAGTCTAAGATGATCAAGGTTATAAGTGTAGTTCATCAAGTGTAGTTCATCATCAAGAGCATCATCCGTTCGAGGCGAGGATCAGTGGAAGGTTGTCATTTCACCATGCACATCTTGAAGGAGGTCATCATCCAGAAGCTCACATATCATGTGCCGGACAAGAAGAAATCTCATCAGGCACTAGTCTACTCCATGAGTCCATGCAACTATCCAGAGGCATAGTCCTGCACAAGCACAACAACATCACAAGATGAGAGATGAGCATGATCATCAAAGCGATCCATGAGTTACATCAAGACAACAAGAAGAAAATATTCTAAGTAAAGTGAACATGAAGTGAATCACACTAGTTCATTCAAAGATGCTGAGGTGGCACGTACACATCATCAAGCCAATCACATTCTGCCATGTAAGAGGGCCCACCCTAGAGATGCTCCAAAGATGCTTATCACATTGGGAAACGTGCCTTCATTGCCTCTTTCATGTTCTAAAAATAGCAAATTTTGTAACAAACTGCCTTGGTGTCTTGATCTTGGCCGTTGATTGTCAAATCAATCTTGGCCCTTCATGTAATTTATGGAGTCTATAAAAGGCTCATTCTTCTCATTTGTAAGGACAATAGATATAGGAGATTAGAGATTAGAAGTAGAGATCAAGTAGGAGTAGAGTAGAGAGGGAGCTCTTCAAAGTCATGAAGAGAGACATGAGATTGTTGTAATGACACACTTCAAAAGTAATACAAGCTCATTGTTGTTGTTTTGCATGGTGATCTTGTGGCTTTGAAATGATAGCAAGGTTTCAACTTCTTGAATATGACGGAGATGTGTTTCCAAGTAGCGTAGATGATAAAGTAGATAGAGGTCACTGATGTAATGGATATATGCAATGATATTTGATAAATTCCCGTTGGTTCATACTTTTGATGGCTTGTCGATGGTAAGTCATCATGTAAAGTTAGCCTGAACCGCATCTTGCAAATAGTTCGATTGTTGATACTCTTTCGAGTTGCGCCAGTTGTGGGTACTTTGGAGTGTGTCAATGATATGAAAATCCTTGGTTTATCCCTTGGAGATTGCACCTATTTCATGTAGTTGTTGCTCGTCATGGCGAATTGAAATTTGGTTTTCTAAGGGAATTTGTCTATCATAGCGTCGTTCATCACTTCATTGTCCTTAGATTAGCTTTCTCAACCCTTGCCTTTTTGCATTTTCTTTTCATAGACAGTTAGAAGTTCCATTTCACAAGGAAAGAAGTACATGTTTGAGTGGAGTAAGGAGCACATTCAACGTAAGTCCCTTTGTGATTACCAGCATGATCACATCAACAACCGAGTCTATCCATCGCAAAACACGAATCAAGAACCTTGGAGTTGTCTCGATTGATCACATTGTTTAGCATTCGAGAGACTTTGTTCAAGAGAGGATAGAGCACTTGGTGTTTTATTCTAATGTTGTTGTCAAGAAAACATCATCAACACCGAAGAGTAAATTTTAGACGAAAACCTTTCCTCCAAAGAAACCTTTCCATAAGATTTTCAACCAGCCAAAGAATTTTCCTTCATGAAAGGAGTGTTCGCGTTTTATTTCGCACCTTTCAGTGCAAACGTAAAACGAACAGATGTGTGGTGAAACCGCTCTTTGAATTAGAAGGGGAAGCTCCTTGTAAACTAAAACTTACCTAAAACTATACAAAAAATACTTACAATTTACATGCTTTACAATGCTTTCAAAGGTATTTTCACACTTTTTTTTTTTTTTTGGAAAGATAGTGCGCTTGGTAAACTTTTTAACGTGACCGGCGACGCTGGTGCGACACGCCCTCCGGCTCCACGCGAATGCTTTTGCTTGGAGCAATGAACCGGTGAGGCCACAATTGGGGGACCTCATCCCCTAGGAAGAACACTTCAAACCCGCGAGCTCATTGGCCCAGCGAAGGCGTAAAGCCTTGCGAGCTCGTTGGCCCAGCGGGGGTTTGAACTCTGGTGGCCGCCACTACATCCTGAGCGACTTAACCACCGAACCATGCCATCATCGGCAAAGGTATTTTCACACTTATGTTGAATAAGAAAATGTAATATTTTTGGGTTTGCGACGTGTAAAAGGCAGAGATGCACTTTCGACCACGAGGCAAGGATTTTGTGTTTTTTGATTGAAATCGAAACCTATGGCTAGACACTTGCGTTGTTCAACTAAATCCAGAGGTTGAGCAGGGCAAGTACACACGGCTCGAAATGATTAACACATAAATGCATAATTACGAGCATTATGATTAAATTGTGCATAAGACAGTACAAAGCCACATCTTATATCGTCAATTTCATTTACGACACAAAGTTCACAAATTCATTGAACTGACTTAACCTTTAACATAGATGGCGCATTCAATGGATACTTAGAAGCAAAACAAGCATAATGAAATCCATTAAACAAACAAAAAGATCACAATCGCATTGAATATACAACAAATAACAATCTCAGCATAATGCAAGCATGAAAATTCTTATTGCTCGCTATTCATTGACTGATCACAATACAACACTGATATTTGAATACTAAATCTTGAATCATGAACATTGAATCTTGAATCATGAATTCTGAATAATCCTACTGAATAATGAATCCTCTAATCTATGTGCAAAAAGCACTTATTTATACTGTTTTCAAAGATTGCATGAAAATAAATAAAATAATTGAATTGGACTCCTATTCTAGTCGATTGCTGTTTGCATGACATGCAAATTTTATTACAAAATATTTGCTCCGCTAAATCTGAAAAAAGAAACATACAATCGTAGTTCAAACTTCAACTGATGACTTAAGACATGCAAACTCTGTTTTAACTGAAGATCAAATTTGTTGCGAACTCTGACTTCATGCTCACATCCTCTGCATGGCGATCGAACAAAAGCCAACTCCAGTTAACGCTATAAATAGCGAAGGCTAAAATTAGCAAATCTGTAATGTCCCCATTTTCGGGTTCTCTTACATTGTAGTTGGCACTGACCTTGTGGATGTGTAAACGTTATCAGAGGAGTTATTGGATGATTCCATTGAGCTCAGGTGGTCTGGAGGACTCATATACCACTTTCCGGGGTGATTTTCGACTTCGGGTGTGCCCTCCAAGAATCTTGGAGAGGGCGTCTATTTATAATAAGTCGCTCGGTTGGCTTTGTTTATCATTATTATTCATCCGGATCACTCCAGTGCAGTCAGTTTTCGATTTCGATGCATTCTGGCAGTTTTTGCAAAATGGGTGTATTAATGGCTTTATTTTAGTTATTTTACTAAGGTCGCTAAATATTATTTAAAATATTTTAAAAGCACCTTAGTGTTATAGCTCGTTGGAACCGGAATGAAAAGTTTTAAATCATGGACCCATAATATTGTGACCTTGCGAATCAAATTTTATCATTATTTTGATAAAAGGTCTTTTGGAGCCAAAAAGAAGCTTTTAATTAAAAAGTGTATTAAAAAATAAAAGCTTCTGGAAAGCTCGGTGGGAAAAAAGTATTAAAGGAGGTTGTGAGATCTCATTTGGGATATTCAGAGGTTTGTTTATTTCTCTTGGAGATTGTGCATGTGGCCAACTCTTACCAGTGGGACAAAAACCCCAATGGTTTCTTGAAGCTGAGGACGAAAAACCTATGTCTTCCATTGAGCGGTTCCATCCAGGGATCGACTGTGTGCAAGAAAGGTTTGAAACGGGGACAAAAACCCTCGTTATAACAGTGTGATTCATTCAGGATCACAGATTGTGCTTAATGTGTTGTAGGTGGAATTACTTCAGATGTCACATGGAGTTTAATGTTGCTAGTAAGATTTTGAGCTTCAAATGATTACAAATATAATGAAGATGTTGCTAAATATTATATTTGTGAGTTTGGATGATTTTGTTGGAAGTTTTGAAGATCTCAGGTGAATGATATTGCTGTGATAATTGTTATATTTCCTCAAGCTAGCCGCTTTATTTCTAGCATATTTCTGGATCACGTTTTTGGCAGGTCATGCCAATATGAAGGGCCACATATTGCATAAAAGGGAAGGCTGCTGAGATTTAATAGAAGTTTTGACCATACATTGGCCTCACGTCCCTTTTTATAGTGTTTTGGGACCCTTCAAAGAGTCACGCAATTGTTGGGCAACTTCAGGGAGGCAGAACGCAGCGTAGGGGATCATCTTTAGGGGGTAACGTGGCTGTTAGCAGACCCAACGCCTACCTTACAAGGAGTTTGGAGTTTAATATCCTCAAGGTACAGTTGAGTGGGATGTTCTTATACAGTTTGAGTGGGTTTTTAGGGCTGATATCAGAGTTAGCACTGTTCCTGAGCATATCACAGTCCATATTCATTGCTGTTAGAGCAGAGTGGAGGTGCATACTGTATGATCTGTTGTTGTTTTTCATTCACAGCACTCTTGTATCAAGCTACAACAGTACATATTTGCATGACAGCAGCATAGGGTCTTTGTGGATCATCATTATTTGATATAATATCACAACTGTTGTAATTCTGAGTTTGTAACAGCAAGCATAACAATGAACAATCAATATATAATGCTGGAGCTTGAGGTCAGAATTGTTATTATTGGTTATTTCTTTATACATGCAAAGTGTTTGTTAAATTATTCATGATATTTCTATGCATTGTGGGGTTTCTGTTTGAACCAATATTGTTTCAAATTGCATTTTGAATGATCCCATACCAAAATACATTGAAAACATTTAAATGCAAAGTGTTTGACGAAATGCCTGCATGATTGAAGACTTGTGGGTGTTGGAAAAAATTGGTTACAATTTGGGGTGGAACATTACAAAATCTCTGATTGTGCTTTTTCCCAAAAGTGATGATTTATTTTTAGCCCAAAAATAGAATTTCCTCTTTGAAGGCGGCTCTGGTATTTGATTTCAATGAAGCTTTCATGGTGAATCCTCCGCTACGACGAAGTCTAGCAAATCCTTGTTTATGAAGCTCTGAAATTCATTTTGACAAAGAATCTTGGTGACTCGAATATGATCAGTATGATCTTTCTGACATTTTCACAATTTCTAAATGCTAGTGATTCACATCTGACATCTTTGATGAAGTTCTGAAAATCACCAAACGGTTGCCCTTTGGTTTGTAGATGTCTTAAGAAAATTTTGAAGATGAGATTATGTTGATAGTCTATGTACATATGTGTGAGCTCTTATAGGCACTTTTTAACAAGAAATTTGAAATCCTTTTATGATCCTTGCCTGGGAAACTGATTAGACTTGCATTAGTTTGCTTTTGAATGATTTATGAATCAGTTATTTATAGAGGCACGTGGGGGTCTTTGCTTTGTTTTTGACTGAAAGCTGATTGATGATTCCTTTTGATTGTCTTTGATTTTCCTTTTTATTGGCGGCCTCTATCACTGATCTGGAGTGCTTTGAGGCATGAGGGAATCTATTTTGAGCACTTCATCAAAAGATTGAAGGCGTGTTGGATGTTTTGCATGAGGCGTTGAATTCTCTTGCTATGGCACCTTTATCTCTTGACCATCTCCTACTTTGTTTTTGCAAAGCGCATCAATTTCTTTGGCAAACACTTTTAGCTTTTTTTGTTTTCCCCTTGACCTTGGGCTTGAGCTTTTTCTTTTGTGATCCCTTTTAGATGACTTCATTATTGATTTGTTTGCCTCAAATTTCTCTGTTGCTGGCGTGTTAAGTATCTTATGCAAGCACTAACCCCTTCTTAGAGACGCTTTGTGCTTTCATTTTGTTGGTGCGATGGGTTTCTTTGTTGAGGTTTTTGCCTTTTGGAAGCGCTTTATGCTAGATATGGATTCTTCATCCTCTATTTTTTGCCGCCTCATCTATAGATTGGGCGTTTGATGAAGATTGGTGTTTTGTTGACCATTGATTGGATGCACAGGCGTGTTAGGAGCTTTCTAAATTGGCATTTGGAACCTTTGTTGTGGCGCCTTTGCCCTTCTACAGATGCGTTTGAACTGGAGGCGTGTTTCCTTTACTAGCTGGAGTAGGCACCAATATGGCGTGTTGATTATTCATTGAAGCGTGAAGGTGCATGGGAAATGTTTGTAGAGGCATGAGAATGATCTACAAGCTGTGCTTTTGCCTTATCCCTGCATAGGCGTGTCCTCTAATGGCGATTTTCTCTTTGTTTGGCATGAAGACTTCAACATGGGCGTGGTTTTCCTTCACAAAAGTGTGCTATTTTATTTTGGAGGTGCCTTCATATTGTTTTTGTCTTCTTTTTTATGTTTTCTGCCTTTAAAAGGCATGTAAACTTTAGGAAGGCATTTAAAAAATATATTTATGCCTTGCAAAGGCGTGTTGAATGAGCGCTTTAGGTGCTTTCATTTTATTTAATTTTCTCTTGCCTTAATAAGGCGTGTATGAGGCGCGCAATAAGAGCTTTCACTTCTATTTTATGTTTTTTATTTTTTTGATTGATTTTTTAATTGTTACTTTTAATAATAAATCATTAATAATAAACATCAATAAAAATAATAATAACTTTTTTATATTTTATTTAGATTTTTGACAATAACGAACATTGACATAAATTTCAATTTTTTTTTATGCATAAGCTGCTACCATAGGGGTAGCTCCTTTATATTATATTAAAACAAAAAGTTACATTTATGAACTAGGCTTAGGATCCTCATTTCTTAGGCAGCTTGTGTAAGATAAATCTCATGCCAGTAGCCAGCTCAGAAACTCTTTCTATTTGTTTCGGAGTTATCAGGGCTTCATAGTGTAAAATACCCTTCTAGAAATGACTGAAATTTTTTTGCCAATTTAGATAAGATTTCTTGCACACTTCAATTAAGTAACATCACTAAATGAACAAGGAATTGTAGCTTATCAAACCCACATCAACTTTGCATATATGAAACCAACAAATAAATGAAACATGAAAAGTCAAGTGGCTAGAATTTATTTCAGTTCATGTCTGATTTTATATCAAACTTAATTATAAATCAATATGAAGCCCAAATACATCAAACTTTGCATACAAATATAGCCCAAAGCCTCTAGAATGATGATGGCTATCAAATGGACACAAAACAGTCTTGAAAAAGCTTCAATAAATTTCTGATATAAACTTTCTGTATGCTGATATAACTGCTGAAAATGAACTTTTAACCCATCCAAGGGTTTACAATGAAATATCTCCTCCAAATGCATTCTATGGATGCATAGGAAGGTCTTCTATCAAGCACAACTCTTCAATCTTCAAACCCTTGATCAAATCCATTTAAAAAGCCCTGAAATTCCAGTGTAAAGTCGCCGTTATAAAAAATCAAACCTTGCTGTTGCAAAATCAGACCCTGCAAAATATGAAAATACCATCCAAAATGTACTCCAAATTCACTAAACGTAGGCAATCCTCTACACCAAGAGCTTCAAATAGATATCAATATCACTTCCAAACTTTTCAAATAACCTGCAAATTTAATCCAATGATGAAATCTGTATGACAACATCTCACAAATTGTTATGGGATCATCACCACAACATTCAAGGGATCATCTCCTTGAAGAAAATAACTAGAAAATGCAATTTCCAGCTTAAATAGATAAAATGCAAAAGCTTACCATAAGATCAAAAGTTGCAAAATGAAGCTCAAGTCATCTATTTAAATTCCTCAAGCTTGGGCATCCATCCTCTTGGCAATTTTGGAATGCATTTTGAAATCCATCAATGAAAATTAAGGAATTGGATCAATATTGAATGATCTTCACCAAATATGCTTTCATTTAAAACAATCTTCAATTATTTTAAATGAATTTACTCCTCTATGGATCGATCCTCTTGGGCAAGGTGTTTGAACTCAAGCATTGAATTTTTGATTTGCAATCATTTAAAATCTTCTTCATTCTTGGACGGCCAACTATAAACATTTAATTTTGTCTTTGAATTGCATTTAATTTTCTTCTAACCTCCAACAAATCCTTTCCATGCTTGGGCGATTGCATTTAAAAACTTCTTTTCCTTAGCCGCCGCCACTTCATACATGGACATTTGCATTTAAAATTTCAAACAAAGCAATTTTAAATGCTTTTACCTCATAGCCGCCGCCGCTCCTTGCATGAGTATCATGCATTTAAAATGCTTACTAAACATTTTAAATGAGGTTGTTATTTGAATGCCTTCCTCAAGGCCATGGGCACTTCCCTCAATGATGGCGAATGCACTATTCAATATCTTCAAACTTTGGCGAATGGGATTTAGCATTCCTCTATGCAAATCGAACCTCCTCAAGGATAGCCGTTGGCTCCAATAGCAATGCTCAAACAAATAATATTAAATATATCTCTTGCATCGATCCATATACCTTGGTCTTTGAACTTGAATTGGGCCCATCTTTGACTTGTCAATATTCCTTCACCAATAGGTCTTACCTGGAGCTATCCATATTTACATCATCTTCATACAAATAGATTAGAGAAAATGTACTTAAAGATTTCATTTTCCCTCCTTATTTGTCAAATTCAAATGAATGAAAATACAATCTTAATATTACATTTTCCATATAGCTCAAAATACACTAGTTAAGCTAACTTTCCAAATCTCCATGTGTAGAAGCCAACTCAACTAGCCAATTATTCCCTTACCAATGCATTAGCCTACGGGAATAGATGATAGGCTAATCAAATATCTCCATGTAACATCACTCCAGAATTGGCGACATGACACATGGTGGGCCATGAAGAAGCTGAAGGTCTCCATGTTGTCCCGAGAAATCCCTTCTCTCATCAGTGTGATTGCTTGTTTCATGTCCTTGTTTTTTAGAGTCTTTGCTATGTCAAAGGCCCCACCCAAGCTTCCGGTCGACAGTCTCTTGTTGAAGGTTGAGATGGCATAAACCACTTCTTGTTGTAGGTGTGGAATGACCAACACTTTGGCTGCCTGTTTTGCCGTGCCTTTTTGTCGCAGAACTAAGGCGAAATTCATCAAGAAGTGCTTCGGCAGCGTTGGGTTGTGAATGTGCTCTTGTTGAAGGGTGCGGGGATCTAGCACCATCCGGATGGCATTGTCAATCTCCTGCGAGTGTACTAAAAACACCCGGTACAATTGAATACCAATGTCGTGTAACATACACCCCACTGTATATGTTTTGCACTGACTGTTTTTTTTGTGTTTTTGCTAGTTTGAAGTTTAGGTTTTCATTGCATGTGTTTGCATGTAGAGGTTTTGCAACAATATCATAGAAAATGCAGCATATATGGAAAACCCAGAAAATCTAGACTAGATATCAACAAAATAATAAAAACCCAGATTGAAGGAAGCCAAAATATGGAGTTATATTACATACCTGTATCAAGTTTTACATCTTCATGTCGGGGTCATTGCCGGACCAGCCATATAACACTATAGAAAACACTATCTAAACTGTTCTAATGAATGAGCTCTGATTTTCAACCAATAGTAGATGGAAATGCAACTCTAGGCTGTTAGAATCTAAAAAGATTATTAACCCAGAAAACTAGTGCAAACGAATAGATATCTCAACTATGAATGCAAATGATACGAAATCAAAATAGCAACACAGAGTTAGTCTCCAAGAGAGTAATGCAAATGTTAGAAGCAAAATAGCATTAAGAGGATGCAAAAGCAAAAGATACAAAATACAAGTCAGGTAGCATGCTTATATAGACTAAGAAGAGGGAGGAGGTGGCAACACCGACCAATCAAGAGCAACCATCTATCGGACTAAAGATAGCAAACTATCTTCCCAAGATAGCTAATGGATGCTCACATGTAGGAAGGTGACACCTCGCAACCACTTACCTAATAAGACATGCTTTATTAATCTAAGCGAGATTAATAGAAGTGTAGGAAAAACCTAGGAATATAAGGAAAAATAAATAACCCACTAGGAAATAGAAACTTACACTAACACCCCCCCATAAGCGTAGCTTAGGTGGATGTAGAAATGGGTCCTGACAAATCAAGTCTGATGAGGTACCCATGTACATAAAATTCTCCCCCAAAGAGAGAGAAAAGCCCCCCCCCCAAATAGAGAAAGAAGAGACCCCCCCAAAGTAGAGAGAGTCAGGACTCCAAGTGAGAGGAAGAAGCCCCCCCAGAAGATGAAGCATCCCGCACCCCCAGCAAAGCTCGCAAATGAAGGAACTTGCTCTCAGTGAAGGGTTTGGTGAAGATATCAGCAACCTGCTCGGAAGTCGAACAGTAGCGAAGGTCGATGACGTGGCCATGGATGAGCTCCCGGATGTAGTGCATGTGGACCTCTATGTGTTTGGTCCGCTGATGATGGACCGGATTTCGTGAGATCTGAATGGCACTCTGGTTGTCACAAAATATGACTGATGGCCGTCTGATCTGGATACCAAACTCAGTGAGAAGATGTTGAAGCCAAATGGCCTCAGTGGCGGCATTCACAGCCCCCCGATACTCGGCCTTAGTAGAAGATAGAGCAATAGCAGATTGCTTCTTGCTCGACCAACAAATAGGACCTGAACCAAGTGAGAAGCTGTAACCTGAAGTAGACTTGCGATCTTGAGAATCGCCCGCCCAATCTGAATCTGTGTAGCCCACCAAGTCAAGCTCAATGCCCGCTGCATAGTGAATCCCAAAACTGTGCGTACCTTGAATGTAGTGAAGGATCCACTTGGCTGCTTTCTAGTGCAGCTCATGAGGCTCCTGCATGAATCGAGAGACCATGCCTACAGCATATGAAATGTTGGGTCTCGTATGAGTCAGATAAATGAGACTCCCAACAAGCTGTCGGTACAAAGTGCCATCAACAAGTGGAGAAGAACACTGAGCCTCAAGTTTGACTCCAGAAAGAAAGGGAGTCGGAGCAGGCTTACAGTCAGCCATATGAAACTTCGAGAGCAAATCTAGAGCATACTTGGACTGGTTGATGGTGATCCCGGAAGCAGACTGGTAGATCTCAATCCCGACAAAGTAATGCAACAAGCCCAAGTCAGTCATAAAAAACCTGTCATGAAGGGCAGTTTTGACAGCCCCAATGGTGGATGAAGAACTCCCTGTGGTCAGCAAGTCATCAACATACAGAACCAAAAATAGGAGTGAATCATCCTGCTGCAGAATGTAGACATTGGGATCAGAATGGCACCGAGTGAACCCAACTGATAGAAGGAAGGAGTCCATCTTGGCATACCAGGCCCGAGGACCCTGTTTGAGGCCATAGAGAGACTTCCGAAGACGGCACACAAGTGAAGAATCCTGAAGGAACCCCTGTGGCTGCTCCATGTAGATCTCCTCTTGGAGGTCACCGTGAAGAAAAGCACTCTTCACATCCATCTGGTGTACTTCCCAACGATTAGCTGCAGCAATGGCAAGAACAAGTCGGATGGAATTCATTCGGGCAACTGGCGCAAAAGTCTCAGAGTAGTCAATCCTAGGAACCTGGGAGAATCCTTTGGCGACCAAGCGAGCCTTATGCTTGTCAACCGACCCATCTGCTGATAGATCCACTTACATCAAACAAGTTTTCTTCCCTTAGGAAGAGGCACAAGATCCCAAGTGTGGTTCCTCATCAAGGAACTATACTCTTCCTGCATAACTGTATCCCACTCAGGAATACCAGAAGTCTCATGAAAAGACTGTGGATCTGAGGCAGTAGCAATGAAGACATGTGGAGCATCCCGGAACTGTGAACGAGTCCGCGTGGTGTTTGATGGATCCCTAGCCTAATCACCTGCAGATTGCAAGGTCTGTCTAGCTCAAAGTGGACCAGAAGATGGAGAATCTGGAGGAGAATCATCAACCTCTGAATGATGACTAAGAGAGGAAGGAGGTGAGTCCTCTGAATCGTTCTCTACATCAGAAGTGGAGGTAGAAGACTGCTCAGGTGAATCTGACTCATCAGAAGATCTGTTATGTATCCCAAGTGACTCCAATGTCAAAGTAGGAGTTGGAGAAGTGATAGAAAGTGAGCTCGAAGAGCCCTCCTCAAACTGAACACTCCTCTCAATGAACAACTCATGTGTAGTAGGGTGGAGCAACCGATAACCCTTCACACCATCAGGATAACCTACAAATATGCAAGGTCTGCTCTGCGGATCCAAGGCTTTGCTTTTCTCTGCAGGAATGTGGGCCCATGCAGGAGAACCAAAAACTCGAAAATGCTTAACTGATGGTTTCCAACCGCTCCAAGCTTCAAAGGGAGTGACTCCCTTCAAGGCTCGGTGAGGAACACGGTTTTGGATATAACAAGCACAGTTAATGTCCTCTGCCCAATACTGTGGTGCAAGAGATCTGGAGTGAATCATGCAGTTCGCCATTTCCTTCAAGGACCTATTCTTCCGTTCTGCAACACCGTTCTGCTGAGGATTGTATGGAACTGAATGCTGCAAATCAATCCCCTTTGAAGTGCAAAACCTCTCAAACCGATGGTTGACATACTCACCATTGTCAGTGCGCAAAACTTTGATGGCTTTCCCGGATTGCTTCTCTACACAAGTCTTGAAGTCCTGAAAGTGATCAAATACCTCAGACTTCTGTTTGAGAAAGTACACCCAAGTATATCGAGAAAAGTCATCAATGAATGTGAGGACATATCTAGCCTTGCTGAAAGAAGGATGCTGAAATGGACCAGCCAAATCACTGTGAACTAACTTCAATAGCTGTGAAGCTCTCTATGCCTTACCTTTGTCAAACTTTTCCTTAGGATGCTTACCAAGAATGCAACCTTGGCAAACACCACCTGAAAACTGAACTGAAGGCAACCCTGTGGCCATGTTCTGTTGGTTGAGCTGCTACAAGTAGCGGAAGTTAAGATGGTCAAACCACTCATGCCATAATCTACTCACATCATTAGAATGAGTGAGCAAAACAGTCGAAGGAGGATCGGGAACAAAGTGAGAAAACAGATAGAGCCGTGACTGATGATCTGCTCTCCCAACTGCAACTGTAGAACCACTGTGCAACTCACGAATCTCCACTAAATCAGGAGTGAACTCAACCCGCTTGCCTGAACCTGTGTGAGTGATCTGGTATACCGATAGGAGATTAGTTGATAATGAGGGCACAGAAAGAACATCATGGAATGTGCCATCCCCCACATCAACAGACCCTCTCCCACACACTTCAACAGGAGTGTCATCACCCATCAAAATAGAAGGCATAGTACACGGCTCCAAAGATGCAAGTTCTTCCTTAGATGAAGCCATGTGGTGCGAAGCACCCGAATCAAGAACCCAAGTGGATGGTGAAGAAGCAACTACAACAAGGGCCTTGCCCTTTCCTTTCCCCTTGTTGTTTTCTTTTGCCTTATTAGACCCCTTATTAGAACTCTGTTTGATAGACTCAGGAACACTGATATTATTCTTCTAAAAAATGTTTGTCAAGTGATCAATTTGTTTCTTCAGACATTTATGTTCATCATGACCGGGTCTTTTACAATAGGCACATTGGACCCTCTCTTTCTTAGGCTTGTCGCCCTTGGAAGATTGGGTCTCATTAGTTGCTTTTGAAGCAATCGGAACCTGATCCTTCTTCTCCTTGCTATTCTTTTGTTTCTTATCCTTACTATTGTTGTTACTACTTTGTCCTTTCTGTTCTTTTGTGCCCTGGTTGGCAGCCAAGACATGTGACTTAGAGGACTTAAGAGTGCCCATCTGGATTAGCTTGTCCTGTTCTCGAGTGAGATTGACAGCAAAATCATTTAAAGATGGCATGGTGAATTGAGTACCAAGTGCACTTTTAGTAGCATAGAAGGTAGAAACAAACACAGAATATTCCGAACTTAGCTTAGAGAGAATACTAAGAATCAGTTATTCATCTTTCTTTTCAATTCCACATTGTTTTAACTGCAGCCTTAGTGATTTCAATTTAGTGAAGAAATCTTGGATTGTGTTGAAATTGCCTGGACTTAAACTAATTAGTTCATTTTCCAACATATGACCCCTCATTGAATCTTATGTGCCAAATAGTGTTTCTAGCTTTGTCCAGATTTCATTTGGTGTATTCAAAGACTCAATGTGAAAGAGCAAATAAGGAGAAACAGACAAACACTGTTCCATATGCCTCATCACATTTGTTAAACAACTTAGGCTTATCTTCATCTTTTGCAGGTTCAGTTTCAAGTCCCATAGTTATCCTATTTAATCCAGCTTTTCTTAAGTGAATTGTCATGCGTGATTTCCACTCAAAGTAATTGTATGGAGTTAGGATGGGCAGATTTGTTTGATCCATGATGAAGAAATGCAGAGAAGAAATGCCGAAAAGAAGAGAACCCAACCAAGACAACCCCCCCTTTTCACTCAATCAAAGAACCCCCCCAAGAAAATATGATTTGACACTTTATATTAGTGCGTTTACAACTACCATTAGCAAGAAATACTAGGTGGTCTTGATTTCAATGCATTACAAAACCCTCACGAAGAGCATATGCTAAAAATACAACTTTGGCACAATATTTAGAGAAATAAACAGCACCACTGCGATCTACTAAAAAAATCATGCACTTTTAAAAAAAGAATCGCCTCGATACGAGGTCGTATGTGAAAGTTATGATCCTTTGAAATTCCCAAAACGAGAATTGTGCAATGTCACGACTGAGAATCTGCAATTTCTAAAAAATCTTGGCATCAAAATCAAAAAATGTCTGCACTAGTGCATAGAGCACAAAAAAATAGCCAAAATAAAAAAAATTTCGTGGGAAAAGGAGTCCGTATGAGTAAGAACGGAGCATTTGAAAACTGCCTTTAAAATTGCAACTGCCAACGGAGAGGGGTCCTGTTGTAGCTTTCTGAGCGCGTTTCTGCAAAACATATAGACTGCATGCAAAAACAGAAAGATGCCTAGATGTTTTTCTATGCTGCGAACAAAACCCAGAAGGCGTTTTTCTTGCTGATGTACAGAAGATCCAGTGTAAACAGAACGCCTTTAGCTACAAAAAACGACCCCAGCAACCAAAAAACGACATGCAAAGGCTGAATCAACTACCTAAGACAAGAAAAGACATGCTGGAACTTATAATATTGATTGAAAACACCAAATATGCAAGTTGGTTGTCAGATTTGAGCTTGAAACCCCGGTTCCGCAACTGTGTATGATGATCTTTGATTTCGGTGAAACGAAAGCCAACTCTGACTTTTTCAAGCCTCCTGGACGAGTTGGAATAGCTGGAAATGCTACCAGTATAACCAGAAATGCTGCAATCACCCAGATTTCATAAAACACATGTGCAAACCCCAGAGATTAAAAAAGTTTCCGTCAAATTTTTTTGATTCTCAAGATCATCCGAAGATGCAAGAGAAGAGCATACTGGGTTTTTCGAAAAACTGTAATAAGATTTATTAACCCCCCCGAATTTCTCAAATATGGAAACTAAAATCTACTCTTGCACATAGAATAGCTCTGATACCATGTTAGAATTTGAAAATATTATTAACCCAAAAAACTAGTGCAAACGAATAGATATCTAAACTATGAATGCAAAGGATACGAAATCAAAATATCAACACAGAGTTAGTCTCCAAGAGAGTAATGCAAATGCTAGAAGCAAAATAGCATTAAGAGGATGCAAAAGCAAAAGATACAAAATACAAGCCAGGTAGCATGCTTATATAGACTAAGAAGAGGGAGGAGGTGGCAACACCGACCAATCATGAGCAACCATCTATCGGACTAAAGATAACAAAGTATCTTCCCAAGATAGCTAATGGATGCTCACATGTAGGAAGGTGACACTTCGCAACCACTTACCTAATAAGACATGCTTTATTAACCTAAGCGAGATTAATAGAAGTGTAGGAAAAACCTAGGAATATAGGGAAAAATAAATAACCCACTAGGAAATAAAAACCTACACTAACATAGGCGACCTAAACGTGAGGACTTGCAACTTCGAAGGAAGAAGGAAACACTGACTCAACACCCACGACCTCCTTAACACAATACGGCCACCTTGAAGCATGCAACAACACCTAGAAGACTCAAAAGCTGGAATAAACTGCTTAGAACAGTCTGCAGCCTTCTTACAGCCCCTAATGCCTAAGATTGATGCATCAAAATTGTCATGTCCCCATTTCCGGAGTGACTTCATATGGAGTTGTTGATCAGCCTATCATCCATTCCCGTAGGCTAATGTTTTGGTAAGGGAATGATTTGCTAGTTGATTTTATTTCTATACATGGTGAACCAGAAAGTTGGATCAACTAATGTGTCATTGAGCTACATGGAGAATGCAATATTGAAATTGTATTTTCATTTCATTTGATTAATTCTAGAAAATGAAATCTTTAATTTTATTTTCTCTAATCGAGTGCTATTGAGATGTACATATGAATAAGGGTATTCGCCCAATCCTAAAATAGGTCCAAGCTAAAATCCAACGGCCTTCATGAGGATCGATTGGTTTGAAATTCAAGGCATTGAAATTGCATTGCTCAAAGAGCCAACGGCTAGGAGATGATCGACCTTCATTGTGGAGTGCAATTATCATTGGATCATGTGCCAAGAGATGGGTCGACGCCTTGTTTGGAGCATTTGCAAGTCAAAGGCATTTAAAAATAATTGTAAGGATATTCAATGTAATCGCCCAAGCTAAGGATTGGTAGCCAAGGTAAAGAAGATCATTTTAAATGCAAAATTCATCATATTAAATGCCCAACGTCATCACTGTTTGCATTCGCCTTGAGGTTGTTATGAGCGATGGGTTTAGAGGAAGAAAGTTAATGATTTGCTTCAGCCGTCCAAGTCAAGGAAAGATTTTAAATGTTGTCAAGACAAAATTCCAAGTCAAGGAAAGATTTTAAATGTTGTCAAGACAAAATTCAATGCAAGCATCTAATCGGCCAAGCTAGAGGATCGATCCATAAGGAATGGATTTCATTGCTAAAACAATATATTAAATGATTGCATTCAAGCAACCGCCGCCAAGCAAGGAGATAGTGGATCGATGCATTTGAGGATGATGATATTCATTTAAAATAATTGAAGATTGTTTTAAATGAATGGGATTAGATTGCAATTCATTTACAAAGATTCAAGTCAAGCAAATTCCATTTGTGGATTTCAATTTCCAATTAAAAACACCAAAGAAAAGGACATTCATGCTTGAGGAGTTTAAATAGAAGACTTGGACTTCAATTTGACACTTTTGATGCATTGGTATGTTTTCTATCTTTTCATTTTAAGCTGATAATTTCGATTTTCAGTTTAATTAACAAGGTGATCACCCCTTGTTCATGTATGGAGATGACCCCATACAATGTGTGAGGTGATATTGTAATAATATCTACCATTGAGTTTAATTTTGCAGGTTTAGAGAAGTGTTTGATTGATGTATTGAAGCCCTTGATTCATTGGTGTCATTGTCAAGGTAGCAATTGGGCTTATTACATCATTGGAGTGAGATTTTTGTATGTTGCAGGGACTGAAAATTTATAACAGCGAGATATTCATTTTGTTTCAGGGCTTTTTGAACATTCTACAAAGATTCCAATGACTAGAAATTGCATAGGAACATCATCATTTGGCTTAGGAGTGAAAATTTGATGGTTTGGAAGCATATTTTCATTGGCTGAGCGAAAAGTTCACTTTCAGCAGTTGGAACAGTGCACTGTATTTTTATATCAGTCAATTATATCTTCATTTCCAGGGGTGTTTTGTTCAATCTTTGACTTAGAATCTATTTGCCAAGTGTTTGTACATGATCCTAGTTGAAGAAGAAGTCAATTGGATGTCATTTTGATATGAAAAATTTAATGTATGAAGGTCTGATCTGAATATCAGAGTGACTGATTTTTGTAACAACAATGAATAAGTAAAGGCATTTGAAATTCTATTCATGATATGTTCATTGGTTGATCATAATTTCATGTCTATTTCATTGTATGTTGAATTGAGTTTTCATTTGGTGCAAGAAATCTTATTGTAAGAGACCTTATTGTTTAAAACTGAAAATATCTATCAACTTTTAACACCATAATTGAAATCCAATTCGACACACAATCAAATACATATGAAAGTATGATCAACCAATGGATAAATGATGAAAGGAGCTCCAAATAAATTTATTTATTCACTGCTGTTACAAAAATCAGTCACTCAGAAATTCTGATCAGACCATTATACATCAAGTTTTCCACATCAAAATGACATCCAATTGATCCCTTTTTCAAGTAGGATCATGTACAAATACTTGGCAATTGATTCCAAGCCAAAAATTGAACAAAACAGCCTTGGAAATGAAGAAACAATTGACTGATATAAAATTTTAGTTTGCTGATATAACTGCTGTAGGTGCAACTTTTCGCCCAGCCAATGAAAATATGTCTCCAAACCCTCAAATCTTCACTCCTAAGCCAAATGAAGGTGTTCCTATGCAATTCCCAGCCCTTGGAATCTTTGTGAAATGTTCAAAAAGCCCTGAAACAAAATGAATATCTCGCTGTTATAAAATTTTAGTCCCTGCAACATATAAAAATCTCACTCCAATGATGCAATCAACCCAATTGCTACCTTGATAGTGACACCAATGGATCAAGGGCTTCAATACATCAATCAAATAGCTCCCCAATACTTGTCTAAACTTGCAATATTAAGCTCAATGGTGAATATTAGAACAATATCACCTCACATATTGTATGGGGTCATCACCATACATATACAAGAGGTCATCGCCTTGCAAATTAGCATGAAAATCGGAATCTTCAGCCAAAAAATCAATTAGAGAGAAAACATATCATAGCATCATAAGTTGCAAATTGATGTTCAAGTCCTCTATTTAACTCCTCCATGGATAGGCGTCCGTCTCCTTGGCAATTTTGAATTGAAATTTGAATTCCACCAATGAGAATCAACGAACTTGAACAATTGTAAATGAATTACAATCAAACTCTTTCATTTAAAACAATCTTCAATTATTTTAAATGAATTACAACTCCTTCAAATGGATCGATTCAATAGCAATGTACTCTCCTTGCACGGGCGATGGCGGCTTGTGTGCAATCATTAAATATTTTGATTTTGCATTGAAAATCATTCCTTGCCTTGGACGACCACTAACCACTTCATGAAATGCATTAAATAAACCAATCTGTCCAAATGCAAGCATTTAATATCTTTCAAAGCATTTAAAATCTTGATCCTTGACATAACCGACTTGACATTCAATTTATGAACTTGCATTTAAAATGCTCCTCTATTCTTGCATCGATCCACAACCACCTCATGCGCATGCATTAAATGATGATATTTGCATTTAATAAAAACCCTCAACCGGTCCAATGCAAATATTTAATAAATAAAATTTGCATTTAAAATCTTTTCAAAGCTCAATATCAAATTAAATGCAATCATTTAATTTCCATAGACCCAATCGCCCTCATATTCCATCGATCCAATGCAATCATTTAATAAATAAATGTTGCATTTAATATATCCTTCTTTCATGTTTGGCGGCCAGCTATGAATCATATGCAATCATTAAAAATCAAAACCAACCTCATAATTGAAAATACAATTCCAATATTGCATTTCCCATGTAGCTCAAAAACACATTAGTTGATCCAACTTTCCGGTTCTCCATGCATAGAACAAAATCAACTAGCAAATCACACTTAGCTCGTAATTTGGGACATTACACTTATCTAAAACTTGGTTACATTTTCAATCTTTCATAATAAGGTCTCTTACAAAAACCACCTTAAACTCAGAATATTTGCCCCTATCAGTTGTAAGGCCCTCAAGAGAAGTATGGCCAGATCAAGGAGAGTACGACCAACATATAGAAGTCTGTAGCAGCAATAAATCTTGATTAAAACTCATAAATCTGACCCCCAAAACCTTGTAAGCAGCTGCAACAATGAATCTCTTCAAATATGATCAATAAATGCTCAGATCTCCTTGGAATGCCACCAATTAATGCTCAACTGAAGCTCCTGGATGAAGCCTTCAAGTACCCCCTCCTGATGCAATCTTCCATACACGAGGAAAAACGAATTTGCAAAGGTTTTCATCTTTGCAATTCGATATTCGAAACCAAAGAGCCAAGCTCAAACCCTAAGCACGGGCACAACTCAACATGAGAGCAAAATATCATAAACCAAGCATACCCAAAATGAGAGCTTTTCCCTCTTTTTATTTCCTTCTCACCCCAACTCCCAAGAAGAGGGAATTCTTTTAATTTTTAATTCATTTTTAACCCCTTCTCTCACCATGGAGGGGCGTTCATCCCTAGGAGGTCACTTTTTAAGTTATGACTTAAATACACAAAGTGACTTTATAATATATTGAAAAATCATAACATATCACATAAAGATATAAGTTAAATCTTTAATTTAACTTATATTATGTCTATTAGAGCTCTCGATATTTCCAACTCATGGGATATGTGCCAAGGGTCATCTCTGACTGCCCTGCCAAAAATAGTAATTGCTTGACTCACGACTTACTATAAATAGTAAGCCCCTGGAAAGACTTCCTAAACATCCCCATTAGCCTACGGAAGTCGAGTAATAGGCTAATCCTGTTCCTCTGATGCGGTAAGCTAAATGGGGGACATTACACGTTGGTGTCATATGGACATTGGTAACCATTGATCTTAATGCTTGCTATTTTGTGGCGAAGTCACTCCCTTTGCCATGCTTTATAGTTGTCGAGGGTTGGAGTATTGTTGTCTGTAGATATCAATGTAATCTCACAGCCAAATTTGGTTATTAGTCCCAATGCAGCACACAACCAAATCCTTCCTGGAGATTTCCCTGCCATCTGTTGTCCTTCGGAGTCATGTTCTAAGATTTCCCCATCTGCTTAAATTTTTTGAAATGACCACCACTTCCACTTGTTCACATGCCAAATTCGCCAATTGATCTGTCTTCCATTAGCCTCGCTGTAACAATGCTGTATGGAGATATTATTTAGGCTATCTATAGCTCTCCAAATGGAAATGATGTTAAGTTTCCAATTTGTAATCTTATGGTTACAAATGGCATTTATACAAATCTATGAATCTCCTTCCACTATAATATCCGACAGTTTTTTTTCCATGCAAAAGTTCAAACCTGCCAGGAGAGCCTGAAATTCAGCTTCATTGTTGGTTCCGTTAGGCAATTTTTTGGAGATAGCCCAAATAATGTTCCCTTTCTCATTTCTTATCACACCCCGCGTCAGAAATCTCGGGGGACATAAATTTCAATTTTAATAATAATAAATAATTAATTATATATTAAAATCATCAAAAATTTACGGACAACTGTTGGACATGGACATGGACATAAACAAAGATGACAATTCGAATATTCAAGACACGACGAACGTTGATCGAAGATGATCTTTCCAAGCTTTGACGACGATTAGAATGAATGCCAAAGTCGACACTCTGCTGCCCACTGGATAGGCACCGATCTGGGAGGTGATAACCAAACACACTTTTTAAATGAACAAATCTCAATAGTTATACAAACCAACATCTTGCCCTTATGCAAGACTATTTCTCCAACAACTCAAAAGAGGTTTTTAGTGCAGTAGGTCAATTTTGTTTCAGTGACAGCTTTGGTTTCAAAACTGCATTTTGGGTACTGCTGCCCTGTTTTAATGAACATATCTTATATTGTTGTTAATCCCTGTTAAGGGATACCTCTAGGAACACCCTCCTTGACTTAAGCTGATTCAAAATCGAAGAGGAGATTACCCACTCCTACCAGTTGGCCCTTAATCACTTTCATCCTGTTGATGAACCCCCTTTTCACCTCCTTGATGACATCCTTGGCCTCAGAGATTAAGTGTTCTAGGGATTGGGATTAGCTGTTTTGTGACCCAATAGATTGGCGCCGTTGCCAGGGACAATTTACTTTTGGTTGAATTGTCGCAGTCTTTTAACATAGTAAAAAATTCAAATATTTCTTCCCAGCAGGGAAGTGGCGACTCTGTTTAGTCAACCCAGAAATCATTTTCAGACTAGAAAGAAATTGAAATGGATCGTAGGAGAAGACCCGAAGATCTGTCAGCACATGAAAGTTCTTTAGACTGTTCGAGAAGCCAACGAAATAGGTGGAGAGCAAGAAATCCTAATGCCCAGGGTTAGGTAGGTACTTCTGGCAGAAATGATGCATTTTTGGATGCAATAGATTCATTTCAAGGCACATCAGATGATTCTACTGATAACATACTCAAAAAGAATAGGAGAATGAACAGAGATGAGTATGAGGTTTGAAGAAATCAGAATATTATGGGTAGAGAAAGAAGAGACTGATCTTGTAATGTAGACATGAGAACATTCGGCATGTCTAATGAAGAGGCCCGCCAAAATAATCAGCATCATATTTCGTCTACAAGGTCACATAGAGATCAACATGACAACATTCCCGATGAGGGAGGTCAACAGGAACAACTTTATGCTGATGAAAGAGAAAGGACTTTATGATGAACTAGATTTACTCGATCATATCAGGAATAGGCAGAGAGAAGTACAGGCCTTGCTTGATCTGCAACATGCTCAACTTGCTCAAAATGCACGAGATCAGCCTCACCATCAACATGTTCAAAATGCTCGACAACAGGGCAGAAATCCATAGTATAATCAACCTCACAATCAACAATAGCAGCACTAACAAATGGGACAACAGGGTATGAATCTTGCTCGTGTTCAAAATGTTCATAACCAGACACCACAAAATCAAATGAATCAACAATATGCAAATGTTCAAAATCCTAGAGTTGCACAAAGAAGACAAGCACAAAGAGTCCCTCCACCCAGGTAGCCTTTGGGGGCAAAAAGGTATAGACAACTTGACTTCTTTGGTATTCCTGACTTTTCTAATCCTATTCCTAATGAGATCAGAGGGAAAATACCTAGATTCTAGGGTAACAATGTAGTCATAGGTGAAGAGCACCTTAGACACTTCATAAATGTCACTGATGAATATGAGATAGAAGATGAAGATGTCATGATGACATTGTTTGTGCATTTATTGGAAGAAAGTGCAAAGGAATGGTATAAGGGCCTCCCAGATAAATGTATTGACTCATGGGAAGAATTTATGAGGGTGTTCATATTGTAGTATGGGGATAGGATTGACCCCGAGTTTGCCATCCACGAGCTCACTACAATCAAAAGGGGATAAATGAGACTGGTGCAGACTTAAATAACAGATTTATCATGACAATGAGAAAGGTACCTACTAATCTCAGGCCTAATTAATCAATGTGTTTAGTGTTGTACGGTGGTGTAATGTCCCCTTTTCTAGGCGGTGTTAGTCTATACTTGGTTCCTGTAGACTAACCAAGGTGGATAGGGAACTCTGGGAGTTTCGATGGATGATTTTGAACTTCATGGCTAGAACTTACTATTTTTAGTAAGTTAGGGTTTCGACCGATTGGGGGAATTCAAGATTGGAGGTGGAGCGTTTCGATGAGACCTTTCCAATGGTCTATAGTTCATATGATTCCGAGTCCATTTGACCTTTCATATTAAAATCCGTAAGTTAATACTTCATATTTAATATTTGGACTTTATAATGTTGATGTGGCGACTTAGGAAAAAAGGTAAAAATGCAAAAATAAGTCACTTTGGACTCAAGGAGTAAAATAAAGTGATTTTAAATGTTATATTTCTCCATAGTGTGGGTTGACCCTCTTGAGGGGAAAATATAAAAGCCAAAAAAGCAAAAGAGAGATTCATTTTTGACTATTACAGTTTATGATATTTTGGCTCTACAAAGAGACTAGGGTTTGAGAAAACTATCTTGGCTTTTGGAGATGAAATCCTCCATTAGTAGCAGCATTCCGCAGGTGTGAGAGATCATCTAAGGGTGCTTTGGAGCAGCCATATCCAGTGGATGCACTTGAGCTTCATTGCAAGTTGATAGTTTGTCGCGGAGACGGAAACAATGCAATATCTTCCGGATTTCGGCATGATAATTCAAGAAGGGCATTGAAGAATGTATTGAAGGTTATAGCAGGCTTTTTGGAGGGTTTTGATGTACTTTGGCCCTCTGTTACCAGCTGTACCATATCCAGTCCAAGCCGTACCATAAGGAGTGAATACAGTGGTTTTTACTTGAGTTTTGAGCTGGTAATTTCTTCTATATCAGTCGCTGCCCTTGTGCTTAGTTCTGCAGCAAATCACAAACATTATTGAGGGGTTGTGGCGACCATTACATGCTGTTCTATTTCTGCCTAGCCCTACTAAGCCATAGAGAAAACGTGGGTCTGAAAATAGCAGCAACAATGAGCACATTGGATTTATTTCTGCCTACCCGTGGAGGAGTTCATCATTGATACCAACTGTTTGCCATCTAGTTTCTATTCTCATTGGTTGATGTCAAGTTGGAGGTGTTTCTTGCTATCTATTTGCTGTTCCAGTTCATTACCAGCACTGATTTTATGTAACAGCCATATGGGTATGTGAAGAACTTTCGATAACTTGGCTTTCTATGATATAGGTATTGACTATTTGTGGTGTATGATGTATTTTCATTAATATAAAGCATTTGGGTATTTTTCGTTTCTATTATTTGCAAAGATATAAGTATGCATGTGTGTTATGTTATGGAAACAACATCAAAACGCAAGCAGGTTTTAACTAAACGACAGAAAACCCTTCAAACCGTGAGAAAAAACTAGACCCAGATCAGAAAAAATACAAACACAGAACGGGGTGGGTTATTTCACGTGGTGCATTTGATTCAAAAATCGGTTATTGTTTGAGAGACAAGAGTCCTCAAACCCTGAGGGAGGCTTATGTTGTAGCCATTAACATTGAAAGTAACATGAGAGCCTCCGACAAGCATGTGAAGAGGTCTGATGTGAAAATTTCCCAGCTAGATAGGGCAGCCTTGAGAAAACCTCTCACAACAGAAGACAAACTTGACAAACTCATGGGAGTCATGAAGGACATGTCTTATAAGATGGCACGGAATGAGAAAGGGTTGCCTCCACAAGGTGCTGCAACACATTTCAATGAAGAGCAGAGACTGCATAATAGACCTTACAACACCAATTGGTCTAAAAGGCCGCAACAACAAAATGATAGGCATGCAGCCCCTAGGCAAGTTAGTTTCAAGCAACCGGAATAGGAAACGCTTGATCCATTGAGGAAGGATCAGATAAATTACCAAGAGGCCTTGCCTTGGTGCAATTCATGTTATCTCCCGCATGATTCAACAAATTGTGTTGTTGCTCGTTCGATGAGTAGAGGCGAAGAGTTTTCAAATGGCGAAGGTGCAGTTGAGTACTATGAAGACGAGATAAATCAGTTTGATACGGAGGAATATGAGCAATTAAGTGAGGATGTTGAATATGACAGCTGTGAAGGTGATGATCATGTCTTCCAATACGATCATGTTGCAGGTCTGAAGGAATATCAGCTGCCAACTCATGATTTTGATCACTTAAGGGATCTCATGCACAAGAAGTACAAGTAGTCGAAACCTTCGAAAGAAGATATGAAAACCATGACTGATGCAACCATTATGCAGGTTCAAGGAGGATAGCAGCTGAGAAATAGGCAAGTGCCTATGTAGAGTTCTTCTATTGTAGAATTGGGAAAAAGTGGATTGGATGGTGAGAAAGAAAAGCATAAGGTGAATGTGGAAAAGAGAGACAATAGTACTCCCAAGAAGAATATCCCAGAAAAGAAGAAGGTTCCGGCACAACCATCAGCAACAAAGAAGAAATATGTATAGAAAACTTCGACACAGGTGGTGCAGCCAGCTGATGCATCCTTTCCTAAGGTGCCAAACCCAAAGAATGATGTAATGTCCCACCCTAATTTTTTTTGTTTATTTCTGTTTTGTGCTTTGGTTTGATTATGTTTTGGAAAGAGACGGAAATGCAGAAATTGTTTTTTGATAACCAATATTATAGCAACTCATACAGTAATTAAGAAACTTCACGAACATATATTTTTCGATGATCCATTTTCACAAAAATCAGAAAGTACATTATTTTGGCAAAATAAGAGATATCCAGTTTTTAAAATCACACTACATTGCAAGTATCAACATACCCATTTGCTGGTAATTTCCCTGAAGGTCTGAAAATAGTCAGCAGCCACCTGTAGCTCTTCAAATCACCTCCAAAGTCATCAAACTACTGTATCTCCTTGCTGGAAACTATGCACAGCTATCAACAAACCCTAGGCACCTCAAATAAACCCAAACCCATGTCTGAACCCTAGGCATTTGAGTCTTAAAAACCTCACGCCCTGCTGCTATAGGTGGTACGGCCTGGCTTGGTGAGAACAACAACAAATAAACAGTTCACTAACCCCTCAAATCTACTCTTTAAACCCTTATCAAGTGCCTACAATCTGCTGTGAATAACTAGCTATCCAAACTGAAGAGTGTTGGCGTTTTAATTCGCACCTCTAGAATGCGAGTTGGAAACGGACAGCTATGCACAGGTAAATTGCTCTTCTATTATGAGGGGAAGTTCCCTTTTTGTTGATGTTTGCTTAAAAGATAAATAAAATAAATTTGCCTATCTTTTTTGTTTCTCAGCTGCGAGCACAAGGTTATAAAACTCTATTCGCTGCAGCAGAGGTTTTTCCTTTTTAAAACTTCTAACTACAGCTAGGCCTAAACTAAATGACACCTTTAATCACCTAAGTAAATTCAGAGCAAAGGGATTAAAAGTTGACAGAGAATGATTTGTTTTAACATAAAAAACTCAAATAACTCCTTCAGATCACATCAGAAGACTCATTGTACTTTAAGATGAAAACTGAAAGTGAGGTTACCCAAGCCACACATCTGACGACAAAACTAGATGATTGCGAGATAGAGAATCAAAGCAAAATGGCAGGCATAAGATTTCTATTCCCAATATCATAAAGTTCTTAAAACTCCAGGACAACAATATTGTAGCAAAAGGCAGGCATACAATATGCAATCAAACATTGGAGAACAGATAACACAGAGTGAACAAGTACTTGAAATAACAATTTTTGCAGGCTAGAATAGGCACAACAAATTTTGCTATCACAATTACCATTACTTACAATGGGCAAGGTTGCCCTTATTTATACTAAATCGAAGGAGTAGGGAACCCTAAAATCTCCTTGATTTAACCTAACTAACTTGCCAACTCGCAAGCTTTATTTCTATTCTAAGACAAAGATTACAACTAACAAATGCTTTAAAACAATTTGCTTTAAAGGAAAGAAAAATTCCAACTATTACAAAGTGACTTTTTACTATTTTAAGGATGGATAAGCTTTGGATGAAAACAAATGCTTTAAAACAAAAAGCATTGAGTTAAAGCTGCTTTCTTTTAAGTCACATCCTCATTTTTATTGCTGCTTTATTGGTGACGTCATCCATTGATATAAATATATTACCGCAGTTGCCTACTCTTAACCTTGAGTGCTGCTTTATCTTCTCCATCTTTCAACATTCTCTCCTTCAGATTATCTGCTGCAACCTCGAAGAGATTCACATCCGTGTGCTGGGTACTTCTATCAAGATGGGACTTGACCACCTTGAAGTCATCCACATACAATGTTCTTTGGCAAAACATTTTGCTTTTCTTTCAGCCACTTTTGAGCAATCTTTTTTCGATATTTTTCTTTATCATTGTGCCACACCCTTTTGCATTCTTCAATAGAAATGACTAAGTTCTCCTTCCATACTGGTATTGAAAAACACTTCTCAATATCATTTGGCCCGAGGCTGCAGAGCACATGTCCATCTGCTGATTGGATTTCTCTTGTAACCGAATTGTAATGCTTCATACAAGCGATTACGAATTCAATGCTCTGCACTGTGATGGGGAATGAAGCTGCTGCAAGCAATCCGGAGTGACTCAGATTCCTGATAGCGATGTTTCCTGTATCTTCCAAAGCATGCAAATTGAACATTGGAAGCACCTTATGCAAATCTGTCTTGAAAGTTCTCAGCGCATCGTGAACCAACACCGTTTTAGGCTTGATCTCTATTGGAGAGTACTGCATACTGAAAGACTTGAAGAATGATTGTGAACACGCCTATGTCGGAAATATTTTGGACAAAAGGCTGAAAATTGTTTGCTGATTTCTTCTAAAAAACAGATTCTGAGCGAAAAAAATGGCATATGGGTTTTGTAGACAATTTTGTTCTGAAGCAACCCAAATCGTCGGATTTTGAAAAAGCTGAGGATTTCTCGAAAAAGTAGCAAAAAAGCAGATTTTCGAAAAGATAAATTTTCCAATATTCAAGAGGATGAAATTCCAAGTGGACCCATTTCGATGAAAATTGAAAAGGCTCCGACCCTATTTCTGAAAAGTGGTCCCCTAGAAAAATGGACCTTGAAAAAGCGTGCCTCTGTGCTTCCCAATCCCGAAACTATGAAGAACGCTGAAAAAGCATTCCGTTTGGGTTCTCGAATCTTTGTGAGAAGAAAAATAATCTTTCTTTCCTCTGGATGCAACCTGCAAAAGTAATGAATAAGGAGGCCAAAAGCTTGTTTTTATAGGAACTTTAGGGCGAAAAAGCAGTTTTCTTTGTGAAAGCACAAAGATTGAATCTTATCCATGAAGAAATCATCTTTTAAAGCACAAATCTAAATTGATATGCTCGAATAAGAAGAATCCCTATTTTATAGCTGCCTATGGCTTCATGTGTGAGATGATGAAAAATATTTTCTTTGATGATGTCATCAAACACGCAAGGTTGCACAAGTGTTAGCCAAATTTTACATCGTTTTGAAAACTTTTGCACTTGTTCTGACTCCAGCATGGCCCGCCTTTAACTTCAACAAGACGGCAAACTGTCACCGTTGACTGAAAAAGCTGACTAATCATGGTACCTTGAAGATTTATCAATCTTGATTTCATCCCCAGCCTCTTACTGACGATCTGACGACGTTCGACTGCAAATCTGACTTCTAGAAATTGTCGACGGATGAAGATTTGGAAGTCGTTGACGGATGTCATCAGCAAATCATGAAAATTTCTAACTCTGGTGATCCCAGGCGCCCCTAGCCTCCAGAGGCGCTTGGGTTTGAATGCCTTAGCCATTTTTTGATATTTTCAGCTTTTTCAATTTTTCGGTTTTCGCGCGCGTTCTGGCGACAGTGGGACCCAATTAGGTTGTCAAATCTCACCTGCCGGAGCAAAACTGAGACTGATGGTTAGGCAGTCAGGCAAGCCTGATGAAAACTGAATTGATTGTACCCTCTGCCTGCCTCGAAAACTGAGCCAAATTGGTTTTCTGCGAATCTGATCGGGTTGACGGAGAAGGATTTGCACGTTCTTCGAAAAAATGCAAAAATATTCTGTCTGGGGAGTATAGGCGCCCCCAGCCTCCTGGGGCGCCTAGGTTTTCATGCCTTGGAAAATTTTCGAGTTTTTTCAACTTTTATAACTTTTCTCCATTTTTTGTGCCTCGGGTCCTGTTTGATCTTCGTTTCTGGTTGTTTAGCTGATTGCTGAAGTAGGATGAGAGGTGATCTGAGTAGCCTGAACACACCTGAGATGAATTTCCAACTTTTACCAGCATTTCGACTGAGTTTGACCACCTGAAAGCGGGTTGACGGAGACTTTTTGATGTTTCTCGAAAAACGTGAAAAATAATCTAACACTGGAAATGAAGGGCGCCCCCAGCCTCCAGGGGTGCTTGGAAAACTTTGCCTTAGTCAATTTCATGATTTTCGGCTTTTGTCTGCGGTTTGCCTCGTTTCCTGTGCTGGCAGATGTTTCCTATCACTGATTTCGATGATTCGTCAGACAACTGCCATTGGATGAGGAATGAACTGGATAGCTTGGGTATATCTGGCGTACTTCTCAGCTTTTCAGGCCCTGTTGACCAACATGACTGCTTTTATCCACTTTGAAACTAACCGACGGAGGCATTTTTGGCATTTTCTGGAAAACACGAAAAATATTCTAAGTCTGAGAGGTTTGGGCGCCCCTAGCCTCCAGGGGTGCCTGAATTTTCCAGACTTAACCAATTTTCGAAGATTTTCAACTTTTCTCACTTTTCGGATTGATCCTGCTTCGTTCTTCGTTCTTCGTCAAATCGATGACTATTTGACAGTTCTGCGTTATCTGAACAGCGCTGAAAACTTGAAATTGACCCCTGGCAGATGAACCTCTTCCATTAATGGCTTCGGAGCTCGTGCTTCACCGTCTAAAAAAACAGAATTGACCCAGTAGGTAAAACATGACCTTTGCAGATTCCGTCTGGACCACTTTGATCGTGAAGCAAAATCAGCCAATTAGAATCAGGGACGACACCTGAATCAGAGATTCTATTTTTAGAAAATTTTGCCAGTATCCGTATCTCAAGAAACCCAGAAAACCTAATTTGACGTCTATTTTTAGAAACTTTCTAAAAATAGAAATTTCTATTTTTAGAAATTTTGACTTTTTGACGACAAAGTTTTCTAGACTTTCACAAAATGCCTTAATGAAGCAAAATTTTTGATTGGGCACAACAATTGGCTCTGTCTAGGGACCATGTCGGATACTTACGGCATAGGAGAACTGAGAATCTCTGGACTTTTTAGCTTAGACCAGTGTCTTATCAGTTGGGCAATAGAGTCAGGTCATTTCCCTAGTCACCTAGAACAAGACTTTTCTCTAAAAATCCCCTGAGGCCGGATTTCCTAAAATCACCTAAGAGTTGGAACTTCCCAGAACACAAAGAACACAACTGTCACATTACAAAAAGGGAAATACATTACGATATAACGATCACATCATGGAAAGGGGAAACACATTACAAGAACAAAGAGTGCTCATAAACGCTCTTCTTCGAGCGAGGATGAAAAGAACAAAAACTTCACACAAAATTATCAATTGATTTGGAAAAATAAGAGCCATCTCTTTTGAGTTGTGAAGATTGTTTTGGCAAAGCAAAACTTTTCTTTCTCTGCAACATCTCAAAAAGCCACGGTTTAGGCGGGTATTCATGTTCAGGCAATGAGAAGTTCATGAGGAATTGGTTGATACGCTAGAGATCAGGTGGAGCATCTTCTTCTAAAGTAAGCAACCTTTGCAACAGGTGAAGGTAGAGAACCTCTTTTTGAAGATATGAAGGAATGTCTTGTGGCCAAAGTATGCTTGTGGGAATGGTAGTCACCACATATAGGACTTGACTTTTCATTTATATCTTGAACATACGCAACCTTGAACTCAATCAATGTATCATCCTTTGAAAATGGTCTAAGCTGCTCATACACAATCCTCATTACTGATTCTTGGCTTACCGGATCTGCAACTGTTATCATCAATTTATCTAGTAATTTAGGTACTTCTTCATCATTCTTATTGGTCATGTCTTTGTCTATCCATTCCTCAGAATCCGTATATGATAAATCATCAAGATCTGAATCTTCGAGCACCTGATTATTATTAAAGTACACTTGATGAATAACATCTTCAGCGAGTAGTTCACTTTGCCATCCATTATTTTGAGTCTCATCAACCTCCATAGAGCAATCTTCTTCAATAAATGTATCCTCGAGACCATGAATGCGGATATCTGGTAGCATCTCATTTTCAGTAACCTTATATCTTTCTTCTTCTGGTAGGCAAGTAAGATCAAAGACAGATTCATCTAAGCTTTGTGTTTCCTCTTCTTGTGTTCGATTGATCTCACATATCGCATATCTCACAAAACACTTGTCGAGGATTTCTGATTTTTGAAAATGATTCTCTTCAATGACCAAGACTGAACATTCCATGAAATTTTCTTCTCCACAAGCCTCTTCATATGTTGTATTTTGTATTGTCTTTATAGTATTGGTGATGTTTCTTTTACAGGTTCATAGATGAATTCAGCATCGCCTTCTTCACTTGAGTGTATGAAAGCTTCTTGAGACAAAGGTGAAGACGGGCTACACTGTAAAGGAAAATCTACAATATCCTCTATTGAAGAATCACTTCCCAAGTGATGTAGAAAACTGTTGATAATCTCCAATAATGAATCATCTTCAAAATGAAGAAGATCTTGTTCTTGCTCCAATGCTTCTTTGGTCTCTTCTCCTTTGAATGTATCTGACACAGGTTCTTCAAACCAACCTTCAAAAGATGAGAAGAACAAATCGGATTCATTATTGTTTTGTGCAGCATATTCGATCTCTTCCTCGTAATTCCGCTCTTGAGAAGATTGTTGCACTCTTTTTCCTCAAAGAAAGTATGCAAGCTGTGCATTTCTTCAGGTTCTTCCACTAATTTGCCAACCGTGTAGACAACCTTCTGATTCTCTTCTGTTATTTCTGATAGTATAGCATAAGTACCAAGAACCGTTTCTTGATATAGCATTTGTGCTTGAGGATCCTGAGACTTTACCACCATGAACTGAGACCTGGGTTCTGGTTCCAATTTGAAACTGCCATTCTTTAATGGAATGGTCGCGGATGACCAATCCAACTGTATCTCTCCTCCGAGATCTTTGCAGAAGCTTCTACTTAGCAGCATCTTGTAACTGGCTGGAATGTCGGCTACCAAGATAGTAATCATTATTTCTTCTCGGGACAAGCCTCCAACCGTACTTGAGCATCCTTCAATTGTCCAACTAATGGTACTGACTTAGACTCAAGCGAATAACACTTGTCATGCGTCTTGGTGCACAAGAGTCCTAATGCATTCATCACTTGCAAGGGCATGACATTGTCCGAGGCTCCTGAATCAATGATACAATTGCTCAGTTTATAGCCTCCTACATACAGAGAGATATAGAAAGGCTTGGGCTTCTCTTCTGCTGGAATGGAGGATTCAAGCAATGTAGGTTGAATGACAGTCTCCTCCTTGACATACTTAACAATTCTATCCAGCTGATCTGGATGATCCTGGAGATATTCCAGCTGAGAAATCTGCACCTTTGTCTTCATCATAGAATCGACTATATCAAAATTCATCGAAGACGGATCTTGAGCAGCCTTGACATTTTCATGTGGTGGCTTAACATTGGAAGTGGACGCCACTTCCTTCCCCTTTTCTTTCGATCTTAGTTTATCCTCTTCTTTCTGCGCCTTGAAATGTTGAGCATGTGTAAACACAGGTGTCGAAAGATTTTCATGATTTACCGCAAGAGAATAGTGACGAAGATCCTCCTGTTCTTCCTTTATCAAAACGGGTTCTTTCTAGAAGTATCCCGTAGTAGAGTCGCCATTGAAGTTGTCCGTCTGTGGTGAGACAACGTTCGCACTTGGGGAGGGGACAATGTTTGAAATGGGTGCAGCATTAGCATATCCCATAATCTGATTCATTCTTAGATTTTCAGGACATGTGGCTCTAGTATGTGCATCAGTTTCATGAAAGGAGCAAAACACTGTATTTTGAGCAGCATCAACTGCTTGTCTTGGTGATGGTGTTGGCAACTTGGGCCTGTAGTTATAAGAAGGCTGGAAATTGTTCCTCTTAGCTTGATATGGTTGCTGTGGTTGATATTGTTGCTGGGGTTGGTATTGTTGTTGTGGTGACTGATATGGCTGTTATGTAGGTTGCCCGAGTAGGCAATTGTCTCTTCATGATAGTCACTTCATTTGCTACCTTTTGTAGCAGTGGATCCGCAGAACTCTGAACAAGAGGCCTGATTAAATCCGTCTTCATCTTGCCAGAGGTAATCATGTTATCTTCTATCTTGATGGCATTTTCTTGTGCACTGGATAATTCTGTTTCATCAGCCGATCTCAAGAAAAAGGCTATCTCAGAAGGAAGAGCATTAATGAAACTGCTCAACAGAATTTGCGGAGATGGATTGAGAGTATGATAAAGGCGCGTAACCAGGCGATTAAACCTTGCTAGGAACTCCCTCATCGGGTCATTGTTTTCCATCTTTGAATTTGAGAGTTGGGCGAACAATCTGTGACCGTCTTCGGCAAGCTTGAACCTTGCCATGAATTTCTCGCTCATAGTTGCCCAATTTGTAATGATGCTTGGCTCCAGATGATTGAACTAGTCGGCAACATTTCCCACAAGAGTCTCAACGAAGAGACGCACAACAACATCTTCATGTCATACATGCAAAACGGCGCAAGCTGTTGTGAATGCAGAGATGTGTTCATTAGGATGTTGAGTCCCATCGCCGTGGAACCGGGGAATGTGCTTCCTTGACCCCTTTGGTAACTCATGATGTGCTTGCAGGGCCAAAGGTCCAATGTTATCACCCCAAGGTAATGGGGGTGGACGTCTCTGATTCTGATCATTGTGATTGTTATTATTTGCATCGCCCATCGCTCTAGGCTAGATTACCAGTTCCTCTTGAGGCTCTTCCTGTTTGACTTTAGGAACTAACTGGACTTCAAGAACTATGTTGGATGCTTCTCCAACTTTTGTAGAAACAAGATCTTGGAAGAAAGGATCTGTAGTACCGCCTTTTCCCCTTCTTGTATAAACCCTGTGAGCTAGGATTATCTACTGCCACGCGGGAGGTGGTAATACTGGTCTTCAGGATGCAAGATCTGCTTTGTGTTCTTCGTCAAGAATAGTAGCTGTGTTTCTCCACTGAGCAGGACTTTCCTTTTGCGCAAATATGAAACTCCTCAGGCTACTAATGATGTTCGTTTGCTCTCCTTCCACACGTACAAGATTTGGTTGAATAGTAGGTGGTGTAAGATTTGGTTGTTCAACTGGAGCAGTAGAACGCCAGAGAGTTATTCCCGTGACATAAGATTAAGCTTGATTGAAGTTTTATGTCTCGTGCCCCACGGTGGGTGCCAGAAAACTATTGGCGTTTCAATTCGCACCTCTGGGATGCGAGTTGGAAACGGACAACTATGGACAGATAAACTGTTCTTCTATTATGAGGGGAAGTTCCCTTTTTGTTGATGTTTGCTTAAAAGATAAATAAAATAAATTTGCCTATCTTTTTTGTTTCTCAGTTGCGAGCACAAGGTTATAAAACTCTATTCGCTGCAGCAGAGGTTTTTCCTTTTTAAAACTTCTAACTACAACTAGGCCTAAACTAAATGACACTTTTAATCACCTAAGTAAATTCAGAGCAAAGAGATTAAAAGTTGACAGAGAATGATTTGTTTTAACATAAAAAACTCAAATAACTCCTTCTAGATCACATCAGAAGACTCATTGTACTTTAAGATGAAAACTGAAAGTAAGGTTACCCAAGCAACACATCTGACGACAAAACTAGATGATCGCGAGATAGAGAATCAAAGCAAAATGGCAGGCATAAGATTTCTATTCCCAATAGCATAAAGTTCTTACAACTCCAGGACAACAATATTGTAGAAAAAGGTAGGCATACAATATGCGATCAAACACTGGAGAACAGATAACACAGAGTGAACAAGTACTTGAAATAACAATTTTTGCAGGCTAGAATAGGCACAACAAATTTTGCTATCACAATTACCATTACTTACAATGGGCAAGGTTGCCCTTATTTATACTAAATCGAAGGAGTAGGGAACCCTAAAATCTCCTTGATTTAACCTAACTAACTTGCCAACTCGTAAGCTTTATTTCTATTCTAAGACAAAGATTACAACTAACAAATGCTTTAAAATAATTTGCTTTAAAGCAAAGAAAAGCCCCAACTATTACAAAGTGACTTTTTATTATTTTAAGGATGGATAAGCTTTGGATGAAAACAAATGCTTTAAAACAAAAAGCATTGAGTTAAAACTGCTTTTTTTATGTCACATCCTCATCTTTATTGCTGCTTTATTGGTGACATCATCCACTGATATAAATATATTGCCGCAGTTGCCTACTCTTAGCCTTGAGTGCTGCTTTATCTTCTCCATATTTCAACATTCTCTCCTTCAGATTATCTGCTGCAACCTCGAAGAGATTCACATCCGTGTGCCGCATACTTCTACCAAGATGGGATCTGACCACCTTGAAGTCATCCACGTCCAATGTTCTTTGGCAAAACATTTTGCTTTTCTTTTAGCCACTTTTGAGCAATCTTTTTCCGATATTTTTTTTTTTTCATTGTGCCACACCCTCTTCCATTCTTCAATAGAAATGATTAAGTTCTCCTTCCATACTGGTATTGAAAAACACTTCTCAATATCATTTGGCCTGAGGCTGCAGAGCACACGTCCATCTGCTGATTGGATTTCTCTTGTAACTGAATTGTAATGCTTCATACAAGCGATTATGAATTCAATGCTCTGCACTGTGATGGGGAATGAAGCTGCTGCAAGCAACCTGGAGTGACTCAGATTCCTGATAGCGATGTTTCCTGCATCTTCCAAAGCATGCAAATTGAACATTGGAAGCACCTTATGCAAATCTGTTTCGAAAGTTCTCAGGTAATTGTGAACCAACACCGTTTTAGGCTTGATCTCTATTGGAGAGTACAGCATACTGAAAGACTTGAAGAATGATTGTGAACACGCCTATGTTGGAAATATTTTGGACAAAAGGCTGAAAATTGTTTGCTGATTTTTTATAAAAAGCAGATTCTGAGCGAAAAAGCTGGCATATGGGTTTTGTAGACAATTCCGTTCTTAAGCAACCCAGATCGTCGGATTTTGAAAAAGTTGAGGATTTCCCGAAAAAGCAGCAAAAAAATTGATTTTTGAAAAGATAAAATTTCCAATCTTCAAGAGGATGAAATTCCAAGTGGACCCATTTCGATGAAAATTGAAAAAGCTCCGGCCTTGTTTTTGAAAAGTGATCCCCTAGAAAAATGGACCTTGAAAAAACGTGCCTCTTTGCTTCCCAATCCCGAAACTATGAAGAACGTTGAAAAAGCACTCCGTTTGGTTCTCGAATCTTCGTAAGAAGAAAAATAATCTTTCTTTCCTCTAGATGCAACGTGCAAAAGTAATGAATAAGGAGGCCAAAAGCTTGTTTTTATAGAACTTTAGGGCAAAAAAGCAGCTTTCTTTGTGAAAGGACAAAGATTGAATCTTATCCATGAAGAAAGCATCTTTTAAAGCACAAATCCAAGTTGATATGCTCGAATAGGAAGAATCCCTATTTTATAGCTTCATGTGTGAGATGAAAAATATTTTCTTTGATGATGTCATCAAACACGCGAGGTTGCAAAAGTGTTAGCCAAATTTTACTTCGTTTTGAAAACTTTGCACTCGTTCTGACTTCAGCATGGCCCGCCTTTGACTTCAACAAGACGACAAACTGTCACCGTTGACTGAAAAAGCTGATTGATCATGGTACCTTGAAGATTTATCAATCCTGTTTTCATCCCCATCCTCGAACTAAAGATCCGATGACGTTCGACTGCAAATTTGACTTCTGGAAACTGTCAATGGACGAAAATTTGGAAGTGGTTGACGGATGTGATCAGCAAATCATGAAAATTTCTAACTCTGGTGATCCCAGGCGCCCCCAGCCTCTAGAGGCGCTTGGGTTTGAATCCCTTAGCCATTTTTTGATATTTTCAGCTTTTTCAATTTTTCGATTTTTGCGCGCGTTCCGGCGACAGTGGGACCCAATTAGGCTATCGAATCTCGCCTGCCGGAGCAAAATTCAGACTGATGGTTACGTAGTCAGGCAAGCCTGATGAAAACTGAACTGATTCTACCCTCTCCCTGCCTCGAAAACTGAGCCAAACTGGTTTTCTGCGAATCTGATCGGGCTGACAGAGAAGGATTTGCACGTTCTTCGAAAAAACGCAAAAATATTCTGAGTCTGGGGAGTATAGGCATCCCCAGCCTCCTGGGGCGCCCAAGTTTTCATGCCTTAGAAAATTTTCGGGTTTTTTCACTTTTATAACTTTTTTCCGTTTTTTGTGCCCCGGGTCCTGTTTGATCTTTGTTTTTGGTTGTTTAGCTGACTGTTGAAGCAGGATGAGAGGTGATCTGAGTAGCCTGAACACACCTGAGATGAATTTCTGGCTTTTACCGGCATTTCGACTGAGTTTGAGCGAGTTTGACCACCTGAAGGCGGGTTGACGGAGAGTTTGACGTTTCTCGAAAAACATGAAAAATAATTTGACACTGGAAATGATGGGCGCCCCCAGCCTCCAAGGGCGCTTGGAAAACTTTGCCTTAGTCAATTTCATGATTTTCGACTTTTGTCTGCGGCTTGCCTCGTTTCTTGTGCCGACAGCTGCTCCCTGTAACTGATTTTGATGATTCGTTAGACAACTGCCATTGGATGAGGAATGGACTGGATAGCCTGGGTATATCTCATGTACTTCCCAGCTTTTCAGGCCCTGTTGACCAACATGACTGCTTTTATCCACCCTGAAACTGACCGACGGAGGCATTTTTGGCATTTTCTGGAAAACACGAAAATTATTCTCAGTCTGAGAGGTTTGGGCACCCCCAGCCTCCAGGGGCACCTAAATTTTCCAGACTTAACCAATTTTCGAAGATTTTCAACTTTTCTCACTTTTCGGATTGATCTTGCTTCGTTCTCCATTCTTCGTCAAATTGACGACTATTCTATAGTTTTGCGTTATCTGAACAACCCTGAAAACTTGAAATTGACCCCTAGCAGATGAACCTCCTCCATTAATGGCTTCAGAGCTCGTGCTTCGCCGTCTAAAAAAGCAGAATTGACCCAGTAGGGAAAACACGACCTTTTACAGATTCCGTCTAGACCACTTTGATCGTGAAGCAAAATCAGGCATGACACCTGAATCAGAGATTCTATTTTTAGAAACTTTCTATTTTTAGAAAATTTTGCCAGTATCCGTATCTCAAGAAACCCAAAAAACTTAATTTGACGTCTATTTTTAGAAACTTTCTTAAAATAGAAATTTCTATTTTTAGAAATTTTAACTTTTTGACGACAAAATTTTCTGGACTTTAACAAAATGCCTTAATGAAGCAAAAATTTTGATTGGGCACAACAAAGAGAAATATCAAACAATGTCTTCAAAATGCACTGCAAATGGTATGGCTCATACTAGAACTGGTACGGCCAGCATGAGGGATATCAAACAGTCCCAAAACTCATTAAAATCTGTATTTTCAGAATAGATAACCCCCTTAAATCCTTCCCACAAACATCTGCAAGCAATTTACTCAATGCAAACTCAGTAAATCTGCCATTTGAAGTCCCAACATAACCTCCGTATGAAGTTATCAGCAAGAATATCCTAGAGAGATCTTTCAGTTCCGCAGATATTGTCCTCCATGAGGGATTCCGTCCTCAAGAAGCCTAAAAATGGTGATTCCTGGTTCAACCAGCAAAACCTGTGTGTGTAGAAAGCAAGCATGAATGAATAATGAGCGTTCAACAAGCTCCTTTTGTTCTTCTCAAACCCTACGCTCAAGATAGGAGTTAATAAAATATTTTATTCTCTTTTATTTTAACTCCTTATAACTCCATAAAGTGGGCGTGCAACATTAGATGGTTATATGACTTTATTTCTTTAAAATATTTCCATCTCTTTTCAATAAAGTCACTTTATAAACTATTCTACTAAGTTAAATATTTAATTTAACTTAGGGAAATATCGTGCCATTAAAATAATAGTTCAAACGGACTCCGGCATGGATTTTCGAAGTGCCAACATGAAGGCAAATGAAGAACGAGTGAAGGCCAAATCCATCGCACCGACTCGCATCAAATCCCAGGACTCTGCTAAAAATAGTAAATACAGACCACATGCCTAAAATCACCCCAGAAAAGGTCAGAAGTGATATCCCGCCAAAAGGAATTTAAATCAAATCTCCAAATATGCTGAGTGAGCCACGAGATGATCAACCCCAACATGGGTTCCCTAACCATCCACGTTAGTCTACGAGAACCCGAGTGGTAGACTAACCCAAAGACTGAAACTGTTTAGGAAGGGGACATTACAAATGACAACAAAGGCGATCAGCCCTAGGTACCGAAAGAACCAGAACAAAGTAAGGAAAAAATGAAAGATTTGAAAGGTATGATGTTTCTTCTAGTCAGTTGATACCTTGCATTCCTAGTGCAAATGATGTTATTGTTCCTTGTGGTATTCCTTTATTGAATTATAGCCCTATAGACATGGCCCAAGTTTTAAGCCAAATTCGAATATCAGTGCTAGCAACTGAATTGCTTAGGATCCCTGAACATAGGGATAAGGCTGTCTCATTTATTACTGCCACTGATACATCCAAGCAGACTGTTGTTATGCCTATTGAGGAGGATGAGAACAAAGGTCAAGGTGAGATAGTAGAGGTCTATGTGGGGTCCTCCATGGTAAACAGCCGATAGGTGTTCATCCCTTTTACGCAACATTGATTATAAATGGATGGTTATTGCACAACTACATGCTTGATTTTGGAGCATCCAACAATGTCATGCCGCTTGAAATCATGAATGATTTAGCGCTGAAGGTATCCAAATCTTTTGGCAAGTGCTTTGCCATGGATTCTAGAGAGGTCAATGTAATCGGTCTCGTGAAGGACGTTGAAGGTCAGCTTGTTTCTTATCTTGACAAGTCTTTTTTGATGGACGTTATTATTGTGGACTGCCCTGCAAAATGGGGTATGTTACTATCCAGAAAGTGGGCTGCCTCTATGGGAGGCAGTATACAAATGGACCTTTCATATGCTACAATCCTAGTCAAGGGATAGAGGTGAAACTATACATAGAAAAGAAGGTGGAAGATCGTAGTATAGAAGACCATTACAAAACCCACGAGGAATTAAACTTTTTTGATATTGAATTAGATCATTTCGTTGGGTTTTGTGAAAATGAAGAACAGGATGTTATTGCTGCTCCTCACTGTGCTCCTCCTGTTGATGATGCATATGATTTATGGACTATGCACTTTTGTCATGTCCCCGTTTCTGGCTTGATCATCAAGTGAAGAATGGAGTAGCCTATTCCTCATTCTCGGAGGCTAATTCTAAATAATGAGGGAATGAATTGGTTTTTGACTAACTTATTGTTTTGCAGGAACAAGTCAGAAACTTGAAATATTGGCTAAGTCTGGAAGCCAAAAAGGCAGGAAGTTGACTCTTGGAGTCTAGGCGCTAATCCTATATCCAATTTCACAAATGAGCGCCTAACCAAGAATCATCAAGTTATCAAGTACTTCAATCATTTCAATTAGGGCGCCTTGAAAGAAAAAAATGTTCTGATCTTCCAAGTGACTTATACATTGCAAATTTTCAGAGAACATGACTAAGTGGATACTAGGCGCCCTTCTCTATTCAAACTGACCCTAATGTGCGCCTAGGGTGTTGGAAGCATACAACAAGGTGGAGAGACCCTTTTAGTCAAGGAGCTGGTTTGAGACTCAACAGACACTCAATGAGCGCCTAGGCGCCTATCCCTGTTCCTGCAAACCATTATGAGCGCCTAGTCTATCTTAGGCACTAGGGTAAGACTGTGACTCTAGATTGGCGCCTCATTGTGGAATTGTAGATAAGTTGTCACTTCAAGGTGAAAATTTGTTTAAGGAATGCAAGGCGCTAGTCCTTGATCAAGTAGACCAATTATGCACATTGATACTTGGGGTGCTAGATCATGATGAAACCAACTTGAAATGGCGCCTAGTGGAATGAAAAGTTATTTGCATCTCCAGAGGGTCAAGATTGGATTAGGAGGTCATCCTTTCAGTTGAGATTGTCATTTAAGTTTAGAGAAGTGTTAAGGAAGTGAAGGCACTCTTTTGGGTCTTCATCACCTCAAATGGGCGCCTAAGCTAGTTAAAGCGCAGAACTTCTTCTCTCCTATCTCCAGTTGGCGCCTAGACTTCAGAAGACCTCTTTTAGGCGCTTAAACTTGTTAGGAGTCTTCAGTGAATGGTGTTATGAGTTTGAAAGCATCAAAATTCACTAGGCGCATGTCAATGCCACTGCAACCCCAGATTGGCGCCTAGGATCCAGACATCTCCTAAGGCGCAGTTCTACTCATCCATGACCTTGCTTTGGCGTCTAAACTTGGAAACTCCTTAAAGACTTGCATGAAGTTAAAACTCACTCCCAGGAGATTAGGCGCCATTTCATGACTCTTGAACCTTGATAATGCGCTTTGGATTGATATACACTCTGAAATCTTAAAAGAGCGCCTAAGGGGTGATTTGATAGGTTGTTCAAAGTCATCTTTCTAAGAGTGAGGTGTACCTCCAAGGTTCTACAACCCTCAATTGGCGCCTAGCTATAGTGAGGCACAGTTGTATGTAGAAACCATCTCAAATAGGCGCCTAGACATGGAATAGCATCAAATGTTGTCAGAAGACCTTCAATGAACATGTTCACATGTTAAGGACGCTAGAAAAGTAAGGCGCTCACTTCAGGATGAGGCATTCTACTTTCCAAATCAACAAGACTTGAAGAATTGACAAAGAAAGACATCTTGCATGCAAAGCGCACTTCCCAGTGTGAATAGCCTAGTTCTGGCGCCTAACTTGGGAAAGGGAATCTTGAAGTGTTTCAGAGGTTTCAAAAGACTTCATTTTGCTAAAGCGCACTTCTTGGCAACTTCAAACTTCAACTTGGCACCTAGATCATGAAGAAGAACACTTGCAAATGTGGGCGCACTATCTAAGTCTCTGCTACCTCAAGGGAGCGCCTAGCTTGGAAAGGCGCCTATCTTAGTTCCCACTACCTTCAGTTGGCGCCTAACCTTGAGAATCTTGTCTCTAATCTCCTATTGGTCCAAGTGGTAACATCGGGATCCGTTCCAGTTCATTGGATAAGGTTGCCACCTCAAAAGGGAGTCATCGAATGGAATATGCCGTGGGAATATGCTTTTGGGGAAATGTGCCTTGGTTCCTCTTTGTGCATTGAAAAACGTGCCTTCATTGCCTTTGGAAGGCCTATAAAAGGAGGAGCTCTCTCATTCATTTGGAATCTAATCTTTTGGCGAATTTCTCTCTGTGAAGCTTTATGCTTGTCTTGAGGCCTGCAAGTTTCAAGTAGTTGGGGTGATGCTCCCTCAACAGTGATAAGGCGATGCTCCCTTGTCAAGTTGTGAGGTGTTAACACATAGTTGACATCATTGAGTTCAATAGAGTTGATCAATTGTGGAAGTCATTGTAAACATCAAGGCTTCAAGGCCTCTTTTGTAATCCATTTGAATAAGTTTGTATAATCATGCTATTGAAGGCATTATCTTTGTAATAAGACATTTGCAATAAGATTGAATCAAGTAATAAGACAAGTACCCAGCTTCAAGATTGATTCATTCAAATTGTTATCTTTGATGTATGTCATTAAGTTGTTGAGTAGTTGATAAGTTAAGTGCAAATAAATTTGTTTAAGGAAAAATTTTAGTAGAACTAGTTGGGTATCTTACAACTTTGATGGTGCATGTTCTAAAGAAGGATCAGGTGCCGGTGTTGTTTTGGTAGCACTTGATGGAGAACAGTTCGGGATGTCTTTTAGACTAGATTTCCAATGTACAAACAATATAGTTGAATATGAGGCTCTTTTATTGGGTTTGAATGTGGCCCACAGGCATGGAACAAGACTTTAAGGATTTTGGGTGACTCAGAATTGGTAGTGCAGTAGGTCAGACATGTATATGCAGCTAGAGAAAAGAGGTTGAGAGCCTATAGAAATGTAGTATGGGACACCTTGGAGTTGTTTGAGGCTATGGGCATTGAATGGATTGAGAGAAGCGAAAATGAAAGGGAAAATGCTTTGGCTATTGCTGGTTCAAGGTTTAATCCACAGTCAGCTTCTTCATGCCATTATGCTGTTGAAGTTCTTACCAGACCAACGATCCTTGATAATATTTGCCGTTGGTATGTTTTCAACGACAGTAATCAGATTAACAACTTCCTGAATTGCATAGATGAGTTTGACAATCAATTGATTGATTGGCAGCCTATGATAGAAGTTGAGGATGGCAGGGAAACTTTGTTTGGCAGTGAGGTTGTGCAACTGAAGACGAATACCATTTCAAAAGGATTGGTGGCATTTGAAAGGATGTTTGACAATGCTGACCATTGGAAAAGCAAAGGTAAACCTGTTGAAGAAGAAAATGTTGAAGGGGTTAACCTCGGGACTGAGGATGCATCGAAAATGGTTTACATAGGCAAGAAGTTAAAGCCCCATGAGAAGCAAATGTTGATTGCTTTGCTAAAAAAATTCCCTCTTCAGCCTGATGCAAAAACGTTTAGACAAAAGCAAAGACCTATAAACCCAACCATAGCTCCCAAGATGCAGAAAGAATTGATACAGATGAAGGAGGGAGGCATAATTCAACCCATCAGACATTTTGAATGGGTATCCAACCTCATCCCGGTAAGAAAGAAGAATGGGGAAATCAGATTGTGTGTGGATTTTAGGAACCTGAGTATCAAATCTCTCAAGGTTAACTATCCACTCCCAAGCATGGACCATTTGTTGCAAAAAGTGTCTGGATCAGAATTGATGTCCATGATGGATGGATTCTCCGGGTACAACCAAGTGATGGTCAAGGAGTCAAGAGCAGTACAAGACAACGTTTACAACTCCTTGGGGTACCTACATCTATGTCAGGATGCCGTTTGACTTGAAGAATGTAGAGTCAACATTTCAGCGAGCCATGGATGTGGCTTTTGCTGGTCTCATTGATGAGATCATGGTGGTTTATCAGGATGATTTGACTGCATTCTCAAAAGAAAGAGGTGAGCATTGCAAACACCTCGAAATAATCTTCAAGAGATGTTTAGAGTATGGGATATCACTTAATCCTAAGAAATGCATATTCGGTGTCGAAGAGGGCAAGCTACTAGGACATATTGTGTCAAAGGATGGGGTAAGAATAGACTCGAAACGAGTCAAGACTATTGACCTCATTCCTTAGCTCAAATTAGTCAAAGGAATACAGTCTTTCTTCGGGAAGATAAACTTCGTCGGGAAGATAAACTTCGTTAGGAGGTTTGTTTCTAATTTTGCGGAGAAGACTAAGGCTATCTCTAAAATGCTTAAGAAAGGGCATTCGGTTGTGTGGAGTGCAAAACCATCTGAAGCATTCAAAGACATCAAAGAAGCCATCAAGGAGGTGCTGGTTGTGATAAGTCCAAATTATTCTAATCCCCTACAACTGTTTTCTTTTGCTTCATTTTATATTGTTGCTGTTGTCTTACTCCAAAAGAATGAAATGGATATAAGCAGCCTGTGTCTTGTTTTAATAAATCATTGCAAGCAGTTGAGTTGAAATATTCCATAATGGAAAAACATGCTTATGCATTAGTAAACACTGTGAAAATTTTTAGATCATACCTCACAGGTGTTAAGACCATAGCATATGTGCCACACATAGCAATAAAAGATATATTTATGCAGCAAGAAGCTTTAGGTAAAAGATGCAAATGGATCAACAGGATCCAAGAGTATGACATGGACATATAGGTCACAAAGTTGGTTAGAGGCCAAGGCTTAGCAAAGCTAATGGCTAATTTAAATCTTGAAGCAGCAGAAGTAAATGAAACGGATGTAGAAGGTGTTCCTTCTCATTGTAGATTGATTGATACATGGTATAAGGATGTGATTTTTTACCTTGAAAAAATGAATTGTCCACTTGCATGGATGAGAATCAGAAAAGGACCCTCAAGCTGAAGTCTTAGAGGTATGTGCTGTTCCAAAATGAATTGATGTGGAGGAATCACGAAGGCGTGTTGCTCAAGTGTTTGGACCAAGAGCAAGCTGAAGTAGTAATGAGTGAGTGTCACCATAGTATTTTTGGTGGACACTTAAATACTACAACCACTGCCCATAAGATCCTTAGAGATGGGTATTGGTGGCCCACTTTATTCAAGGATGTAGGACAAAAGATAAAAAAAAATGTGATGCTTGCCAACGGTTTTCTAGTAAGTTGAAATTTGTTGGAGCACTTCCCCTTTTGCCCCTCACATATGATGCATCTTTCCAGTAGTGGGGAATTGACTTCATCGAAGAAATACAATAAAGATTCAGTAATGGATATAAGTGGATCCTTATGGCCACTGATTACTTCACCAAGTGGGTAGAGGCAGTCCCTACTTGCAATGCAACCTCCATGGTGGTTATCGATTTCCTAATCAACAACATAATAACCAAGTTTGGAGTGCCTGCTAGGATTTTGGCAAACATTGCAATGTGTTTTAGGTCTTAAGAAATGCTGAACATGTGTTCTAAGTTTGGTATAAACCTGGTGCATTCGTCTTCCTATCACCCCCAAAGTAATGGACAGGCTGAGTCAAGTAATAGAAGCCTGATGAAGATCATAAAAAGAACATTGGATCAGAACAAGAAAAGATGGGATGATAGTTTGAAATATGCTGTATGAGTTGACAGGATAACTTCCAATAGATCCATAGAAAGAACCTTGTTTGAATTGGTGTATGGAGTAGATGTAAAGATGACTATCATCATGGAGTTACCGGTCTATTAGTTGCTACAAGATGTAGAGGAAGATCAATGTGATGCAATGTCCCAGAGGATCATGTAGTTGACTGAGTTGGAGGAGCAGGGAGCTTCACATGATAAAAACTTGAATCATAAGCAGATAATGAAGTGCTTGTTTGATAAAAGTATCGTGTCAAGGGATTTCCAGATTGGTGATTTGGTTCTCCTTTGGAATGCAAAATCTGAAGATAAAGGGAAGCATGGTAAGTTTGATCCACTGTGGCTTGGGCCATTTGAAGTGGCTGAGAAGTTTGAGCTCAACGTATATTGTTTGATGAATTTGTAAGGAGAACTCATAGAGCTGCCTGTTCACGGACAACATTTAAAGCATTACTTCTCATAAGTAATGAATTCCTTCAAATTTTGAATGGTGAAGTCAAGTTGTATCTTTCATATTTTGAACCTCGTGTAGTCTTGATAACTGTTGGTCATGATGGTGTGTTTGTTTTGTGTTTTGCTTGCTCCTGTCATGTCCCCATAATTTATAACTATGCATGTATTAATATTTAATAAATATATATATATATATATGTTCATATTATATAAATAATATTTAATATATATTATATCCATTTATAAGGACATATATATATATATATATTGTATTATATAGATAACAAATATATTATAATTGAATATTATTATAATTATTATATATGATAAATAATATAAAATAAATATAATATAATATTAAATATTATTATAAAATATAATCATATTTGCTAAGACCTAATGATTAAGACAAGTCATGCGATTAAAGCATATTATATGCTAAGGCACGGGAATCGATCCCTCATGAGTGACAACCTAAGAGCAATAAAAGAATGGTAATCGATCCCAATTAATAAACAAACTAAATGCTTATTAGTAGCAGTTACAATCATATAAGACAAAAGTTGTTAAGGACCACGATTTCATAAGTGGCGATCAACAAATTAAGCAATGAGGTGTAATTACTAACAGTGGCGTCTCTTATGAAGGGCGATTTCCTTGGAAAGATATGACCGTTGGCAGTCTTCCAATAATATTAAAACAGATCGGTGGAGGAGCAGCAAGGAGGACATCGAACACCTCAGAAAGAAATCACAACACAATACAATTGAATCAATCTCATCTCAGCATGGAATAATATCATCAATTCACATTATCCAATCAGATCATTCAGCAATATCAGATCAGAAAGGAATCTCATCTCATGAATGGATCGTTCTAATCAATAAAGGCATTTCCAATATCCTCTAAGGCAGTTCGAGTAAACAAGGAATGGAATCAGACCAGCATTTCAAAGAAAGCATTTCCAATATAAATAAAATGCAAGTTATATTCAGTCTATCATATCATCTTATCTTCAATTACATATCATTCAGTCATCTCAGCAGTATTCAATGAGTAAATACCTTTTAAGCATCATTCATACAATCTGTTATCAAGCATTATAACAGCCTTATAACAGCAAGGTAAATCTGGAATACACCGAACCTTCAGCAGATCCACCCCATAGCAAGTATGATCTTCCTTATAGTATGGATTTGTATTGCATCGATTCTGACATACATTATATTAGAGGTATGATACATCACAATACATAAATCATGGTTAACATAGTATGCTTATGATGATTATATTTGTTCATAGTTAGACAGTTATGAATTTCATAGTTTTCATAGTTAATATGGATCCATCTCATATGAGTGTTTATAGATTAAATGAGATGTCATATCTACTTGAATTCAAAATTGAACCATACAATTAGTAATTGATACTAGTCATAAGTGCAGACCCAAAATCTGTCCCATAACAATAATGATCAATTATATAAGAACAAGAATACCATATGATGGCATTCCGATTTGAGACATGAATGACTCTATTCATACACTACGATGATAAATGGTATAATAGAATTCCATCTATAGTACAAGGGGATATTGAATAAAAGATTATATTTCCGATAGCCCCTATTAATTCATCCAAAAAGGAATGGTGGGTATTGTAGGGACAGGCGGAGTAATTCCATCCCATGTATAGACCCCAATGGCTGGGACATAGTTTCCTCAAGGCTAGGTCGGAGATGGTTTTAGCACGCCCTAGTCATGTAAAGCCTAATTCCTTGATGAAGAATAGGAGGGGAAGATATGGATCTTGAATTATGTTTAATATCCATCCTAATGTACTCATGGAATATATTATAGAATAGTCATCAATAGTGAATGAGAAGAAGGAAATGAATAATCCTTTGACAAAGAATGAAATATTTATATTATCTTTGATCTTATTGGATATTATCATTGAAATTTATTGATCTCTAATGTTTCTAATGTCTCTTTGAGAATCACTTTGAATGTAGATTCAGGTTTAAGTGTTTCCACTAGAAAGGGGACATTAAAACTCCTGCCTTTTGTGGTCTGCTTGGAGATGTTTTGGATTCTCACTGTCCTTGTTAGGCACACGTCACCAACTAGAGCCACTGTTGGGACTCCTGTTTTCAAACCCCATAATTGCAAAATCATGCCAAATTCATTAAAAATTTCGTAAGGGAGGTCCCTATGTATTTACCTCATTTTGTGTATTTGGTGCTATCTCCCCTTGACCAAGTCTGATTTTTATAAGATCCTACAAATCCTATAATCTGCATTATAGCTCCTAGAGTTCCGAAACCACTCTCAAACATCCTGAAACTATATACATGAAATATAACTTTAAGTATAAGAAAGTAAATGTCCATATGTAAATGTCACTTAAATGTTATATTTCATGTATGCCATGCGGGTTTTCGGGTTCCTCCAGCACTTCGGAACTTTCCCCTTTGTTCCTCGTTCCCCTGCTTTCCTGCTCCTCTTTTTCCCTTTCCTCTCTTTAGTTCCTTCGGGTTTTCAGGCCCCAACGAAACCTTAGAACCCGGTCCCGATGTTCTTTGCCCGCTTGAGAACCCGGTTCCCGCAATACAAAGTGAAGTCCCTGTGGAACTTCGGAACCTGATGGAACATTTGCCCTAGGTTCCTAAGTTCCAGGTGCTTCTGCGAACCCGATCCTTGCTAGCAAAGAAAATACTCGAAGATCTCATGTCCGAAAGAAATTCCTGACCTAGACCTTTAGTTCTAAATCCACCTGGCCCAAAGTGCTGCCAAAGCCCGAAAACACGCAACAACTCCCAGAATAGCCATTAATGCGAAATGAGTGGTTGAAAATGATGTATTTATTGCGGTTGGTGGGGTTGTTAGGGTTTTCCCGCCCATTCCATCATCAGATTTGAGTTGCTAATGCTATAAATAGAAGTTTGAAACTCATTTTGAAGGGTTGGTTACTCATTCTATTTTCCAGGCAGCTATAGGTGCAGAAGAGGAAGATTCTTCGAGGACAAAAGGTAGTGACTCCAGTTCTTCAGACAAGTGACAGAGTAGATTGAAGACTAGATTTTGCAACAAACTCAGTATATTGTATGTCTCCATGACTGAAGGTGCAGTTTGAAGGAAACACCTAAGCCGACGCTAGGGTTTTCTCTTGCCCTATTTCAGGGTATGAATGTAATTTTGAAATTGATAAATGTGAGCATTCTAAAGCATTACCAGGTTGGTGATGGTCTTTTTTGAATTACATATAGATTTGCATGGTGAAGTTATGGATATTTAAGTATGTTTATATGTTTGGAATTATACGACAAAAGCAATTTATGCTATTAGGTTAGTTCTTCTTTGTTTCTGCTCTGTTAGTTTCCTTTGATAAATTGGACTCTGCTGCCCGTTGGATAGGCACCGATCTGGGAGGTGATAACCAAACACACACTTTTTAAATGAACAAATCTCAATAGTTATACAAACCAACATCTTGCCCTTATGCAAGACTATTTCTTCAACAACTCAAAAGAGATTTTTAGTGCAGTAGGTCAGTTTTGTCTCAGTGACAACTTTGGTTTCAAAACTGCAGTTTGGGTACTGCTGCCCTGTTTTAATGAACATATCTTATATTGTTGTTAATCCCTATTGAGGGATACCTCTAGGACACCCTCGGGTCAAAAGTGAAGAGGAGATTACCTACTCCTACTAGTTGGCCCTTAATCACCTTCATTCTGTTTTTGAACCTCCTTTTCACCTCTTTGATGACATCCTCGATCTTAGAGATTCTAGGGATTGGGATTAGCTGTTTTGGGACCCAACAGGATGAACACAATGATGAAGCAACGAAGAGTGAGGATCTACTCATGCACCAATGTCACAGCTATTTATGCCTCTTGATTTATTTATTTAAAACTGCTTTTCCTTTGCATAGGATTGCCCCTTTATTAGTAGATGAACTTCTATTTCTGAAAGATCATGATTGACCATGAAAGGGCGTGCCTCTTTGTAATATCCCAAAATGGGATATTTTGGACAATTTTGGATTTACGGGCTTTCCAAACTTCTACCCTTGGGAAACTCTAATTTTCCTTAATTTGGAATTTTGGCCAAATTTCTGCACTTTAGTTTTCTGCTCAAACCCTAACTTCTGAACTTCAAATCAGATTTAAATAAATGCATAGAACAGCTCATAAATCATGCCAAAACATCATAATATCATTGCCAACATGTTTACTAATAAAATACTTGAATTTCACAACCAAATATGCAATGAGTCCACTTCAATTGGCAACCACAAATGACTGAAAATTAAATCAGAAGTCTGCTGCTATAAAAATCAGAATATGACAAGTCTTCAATTACATTAATTGTCTTGGGCAAACATGACAAACATGCCCAGCAATAATCTGCCCAAAACCCTAAGGTTGTACATACCAAAAACAATGCAAAATGACCTCCGAAGTGATAGCAAAGTCCTTCAATGAGTGCTGCTCTAATTAGGGCATGAAACCCTAACCCTAGAACCTTCAATCACCAAAGAATTCTGCTCCAAATTAGGGCGCTCACGTCTGCTAGGTCTGCTGCTCCAAAAAGTGTGATCAATGATGCTACGGATGCCAACAAACCACCACAAAATGCTTCTCCAATGATGGCGCTCCAAAGAGGGATGAAACCCTAAGACAAGGTTGATGCTCACGCCAAGGAATTAGGGTGAAATCAGACCTGCACTGCTGCTGCTATATAATTCTGCTTTGCCCTAACCCTAATCAGCAATGACAAACTCTAACTTCGCCTCCAAGAATGCAATCAACCTTCCTCCAAGGTGGTGCTCCAAATCTAGGTCAACCCTAGTCAAAGATGCAACAATCCACGCCAAGGGAAGCCTCAAAGATGATCTCCAAATCTGATTTAGCAATCTGCTCTTCTCCACAAGTTATCAATGAAGCACAAGTAAACTCCCGTCACGGAATCCTCCAAAGGAAAAGCTAGGTTTTCGTTCAACTTCTCCCAAGAACTCAAGGTTTCGTCTCAAGTCCTTCTCAATGAGATAAACTCCAAATGATGTGTGAATGAGTGAATGAATGATGCCTTGAATGCCAAAATCGAACTTGTATATTTACATGATTTATCCAATTTCTCCTCTTGGCCGACCTAGGTAGGAATATCTCTTATTTTAATAAATCTTTCCCTCAAAGAGGGCCGACCAGCCTTCAATCATTTAGGTGCCAAGATAAATTCAAATTGAAGATATGAATTTATTATCCTTTCATTCCTTTTCCAAGCGCCAAGGAATTAATATTATTTTATGTCTTTGTTTCTCCATAAGCATCGAAGATGTCCTCCAAGCCGACGTACACATGAGACCCAAGGTATTGCATTTTCCCTTTGACAAGGTGGCATAGAGTATGACAATCTCCAAACTCCAAAACTCCTCAAGATAGTTCGCTCCAATAGAAGGAGAAATATATTAAATGAAAGGGATACCATTAGAAAAATATGCCAAGACCTCTCCAACCCTCAATTTACCATAAAAAAACCTCGGAGTGTGAAAACTAGCCCAAATGGGGACATTACACTCCTACAGATATATCAGCCACAACTTTTGCAAAACCTGGTTGGCCTCTAATTAAAGCACACAACCCAATACTAAATCACAGGATTCGCCGAATTTCGGCCATGAGATTTGAAATTCAGTGGATTTATACAATGTCTTAAAAAATCGTTGAAATTCGTAGGTTTTCCTGGATTCAGTCTCATGCACCTTGCGCCCGACTCCTCCCGAATACGCCATATTTCCTGAAACGCGGGTCTCCTCCCGAATACGCCGATAGGAACAACCGATGAATTTAGAAAATTTCCTGGCGCGAATGTTTTTTACGGCGTGAGACAATTTTCTGAGCACTATAATGCTCATATATTTTTTTATAGCGCGAGACAATTTTCCAAGCACTATAATGCTCGCATGTAAAAGCCTATCGGGCAATTAAATTGTAATTATATATAAATGTTACATTTAATATATTAATTAGTATTTTTTATTTATATTTTCTATTTAAAATATAGTGTATTTAATTTGTAGTATATTTATTAAAATGTAGTGTATTTTTATTTTGTTTTTAATTTTAAGCTTTTCAAATAAAATTTAGATTTTTTATTTTTTATTTTTAATTTTAAAATTAAAATGTAATGTATATATATATTTTTTTATTTTTAAAATAAAATTAGTCTTTTTTATTTATATTTGTTATTTAAAATGTAGTGTATGTAATATATTTTTAATTTAAAATGTAGTGTATTTTTTTATTTATATATTTAAAATGTAGACTTAGACCCACTATCCACTTGTGCAGGCTTTAAAGAAACCCTAGTTAGCCCTTTCAAGGGCATGATAATGAACAAACATGTAATTCGTTATCATTCTAAGTTGGCCCTCATCTTATGGCATGTGACTATCCATAGGGGCATGATTTTCACTTCTGAAATCCCATTTTTGATGCCCTAGGGCATGGATCTCTGCACATCTGCATGTTTTGCAAAACATTAAACATTTGTTTGACTGTCAAATGACATGTGTTTGAGCATGCCTTTACATGCTTTTCTGTAAAACCTTATGTCTGCTGTTGAAGGGTGCATGACAGAGTATAGGCATGCCAAATTTTAACTTCAAAAATTGGTTTCAGCAGTGACAGGACGCACGCCAGGGCATACTCGTGCGGATTTCGACAAATAAAACATTGATTTTCCCTTCTGTTTGGCACACTTCTGTTAATACTCTCACCAATTACGATTTGAAACAAATAAAAAACTCCACACCTTCCTTTGTTTGGTGCGTGCTTGTTAATGCAGGTGGCAACTTCAACTTTGAATCTTCATGTCCTTTTCCCTTGTGTGGCAAGCTTCAATATACTGACAACTGCAGTAGATATGGTAATAAATAACCAGTTTACCATAATTTGAGTGTCTAGAACTTGATCCTGAAGCACTGCCAGGTGATACCCATTTCTTGTTATGTCGATCTCCTTGAGTCCATTTGATTGGATCCTGTGCATCTTAGCTGGTCACATGGACTTGCACCAGCACATGCATATTTTACCAAGTAATTGAATTGCCATGGCTTCATTACCTGGAACTTCTTGGACTACTTTTTGTGTTGCATTCAATTTCAAAATGGGGTTTGGTTGTAATAAAAACTGCCTTCAATGCTCTTTGTGATGATGAAAAAATCCTCTCAACCATATTTTTCTTGTTTGCTTTGGATAAAGTTAAACACATTGGTGCCACTATTTGCAGTTATTAGCATGCCCCTTGGGCCACACCATTGACACATCAGCACATTAGGTTGACGTTATCTACACCTTGCTATTATTTGTTTCCATGAGCCATTGAATTTCCTTTTACCATTTGTTTACAGCATCACACATTGACATAATAGGTGGAAAATACCTAACCTAATAATCCTTTTTGATTTGGCCATCTTCTGTCCAAATAGTTTCATACGTCTTGCAGTGATGGGTTTTTATCCTCCTTTCCATTATCACTAAATATTGGAAGGTTCTAACTATTAAGGATGCTTTTGTGGAACTTAATATTCTACTTGTTTTGACTGGTCTTTGTTTTATACTTGTACTTTAGGGTTTGAGCAGAAAACTAAATCAGAAAAGAGCAGAAAAATAAATCAGAAATCTAGGGCAGAATTTTAGGGCAGATCCCATTGGGGATATTACATATAAATATTGTTAAGTGTTTTAGGTGTACAAAACTCATGGATTATGATATCCATGGCATCAAAAATAAAAATCATAATATGGAGTCATGAACTATGGTAGAAAGGAGCTTGTATCACTCAACCCAGCATTGCTATCTCTTTGTGGAGTTATGTCTTTGTATCTTAGAGAAGTTTGCAAATGCCAGTATGGTCATCGGAACATTAATTAGGATAGGGATTGACTTAGCAAACCCGAAGTATAAATTTGACATGTCTCCTTTTTTGGAGTGTTTGCAGAAGAAGACCTATGAGGTCAATTTTGACATCTCGGATTTTTTGGAGATCGACCTACTTGGAGAAGGTAACTTTGGAAGAAGAATTTCAAATCTTTAATCTGAAATTGGCGTCAAAATTATCTTATGTTTGGTCGGCCAAGTTTGGTGTAGGTCGGCCCAAGTTAAGAAATTAGGTCGGCCATTTTAAAGAATGCTAAGTCAGCTCATGAGGAGGAAATTTAAAGTTAAAAACGATTGAATTTTGAGCGGCAACATTTGATGGGTTGGCTCAAGTTGAAGGTCGGCCTAGAAAAGAGAAAAATAAATGAATTTAAATTGTATTTTGGGGCCAAGACATTGTGAGGTCGGCCTAAGTAAGGAATTCGCCTAAGTCGGCCAAGATGACCAAAATAGGTTGGCCATCTTGAATAAAAATAGTAAAATTTAAATTACATTTCAAATTTGAAAGTGAGCGCCTAGGTTGGCCTAGTTTGGAGATTAAAATAATGTTTTATTGCCAAGTCGGTCAGTTTATGGAAAAAAGAATTCAAGTATTTAAGAAGGTGTTGTGGATCTATAATGTCCCCTTTTTGGATATTTATTGATCTTTAATATCTCTGATGTCCTGTTCTAGTGATCTAATGGTGTACAACTAAAGGTTGGCCTAAGTAAGGAATTGGCCTAAGTCGGCCAAGATTGACCAAAATAGGTTGGCCATCTTGAATAAAAATAGTAAAATTTAAATTACATTTCAAATTTGAAAGTGAGCGCCTAGGTCGGCCTAGTTTGGATATTAAAATAATGTTTTATTGCCAAGTCGGTTAGTTTATGGAAAAAAGAATTCAAGTATTTAAGGTGTTGTGGATCTATAATGTCCCCTTTTTGGATATTCTTGTTTCCTTTAGTTGTACACCATTAGATCACTAGAACAGGACATTAGAGATATTAAAGATCAATAAACTAGATAATAATCAGTTAATAACATTATTTGTAATGTCTACTACTTGGAGTATAAACATACTTCAACATACTTATTGTACCCTAAATCGGATCATTAAAACTAGGGACTAATTAGTATTCATAATATACTCGGTTATTACTATATTTTAAAAGTCCCAATCCTTATCTAACCTAATCATCAACCCTATGGGATGGGGGATAATCATGTTAGGGCGCTAGAAAACTTTTCCCTTCACAAGTAGGCCCAGGGGTTTCATGAACACCTGCCAATACCACCACCTGGCCCAATGCTTCATGAACATCCGTCAATACCACATTGGGGAGTAGGCCCAAGGGTTTCATGAACACCCGTCAATACCACCACTTGGCCCGATAGCTTCAGGAACACCCATCCATACCACTTCAGGGCTCACCTCTCACCTACCCGGGGCAACGTTTTAATACCGCATTTCCCTAACAACTGTCATGTCCCTATACTAACGAGTTATAATTGAATCAGTTATGCATGATTCATAAATCGATATAGACTTAAATATATTTAAAAATAATATATTATAAATAACAATTATAATTATTGAAATAAATACAAATAGTAAATATTATTATTATAATAATAATATCAATTATAACTGTATAAATGTTAATAATTAAATATTATTATAATAATATAATAAATATGAATTAAATATTATAAGTCAATTATTATTATAAATATTTAAAAGCAATAAAAAAATCAAAAGGCAGCGAATGACGAATCTTCTAAGCAACGATAGTATGAAATAAAGACAAAACAATGATTATATGAAATAAGATAAAATAGCGATTATAAGAATAGGGACAAAACAATGATTAAGGTAATCAGTGAATGGTTTAAAGCGATTAAAGGAGCAGAGATAATCACTAAAGCTGCGATCCATATATCATTAAGGCCAAAGCTTACTCAGCGAAGGGGTGTGTTGCATGAAGGCAGCGACTATAATAATTAGCCACGACCATTGAAAGGTAAAAAAAGAGAAGGATTGATGGCGGCAAAAAGGCATGACAAGAGAATAGAAATAAATCAATCTCCACAGCATCATTCATTCATATTCAATCAGCAATCAATAATCAATTGATGGTAGAAGAAAGATAAGGAAATATACAAGTTGTGGGTATCAAGCAAAGGGGCTGATAAAAGGTAATCTGCAGATCCAATCAGGTATGTTTAGATTAGTATGCATAGATTTGTATGCACATCAATTACATAGATTATGGATAGTGTAGAATTGTATATGATAATTATTACTAAGCATGCATTTAGTAGTATGAATCCATATGAGTGTTTATAAACATATCTTCTCTATTCATAATTGAATTAATATCCATATTCAGATCTAAGAACAAACAATGATGAACAATGGTATAAAACAAGGATACCCTATAATGGTAATTCCGAATTAATGTCTTTATTCATACATTAGCATGATGATAGATGGTATAATAGAATTCCATCTATAGTACAAGGGGATATTGAATAAAAGATCATATTTGCGATAGCCTCTATTACTTCATCCAAGAAGGAATGGTGGGTATTGTAGGGAGAGGCGGAGTAATTCCATCCCACGGGGAGACCCAATGGCTGGGACATAGCTTCTCCAATCGCCGGGTCAGGATGGTTTCAGCGCGCCCTAATCATGTAAAGCCTAATTCCTTGATGAAGAATAGGAGGGGAAGATATGGATCTTGGATTATGTTTAATATCTGCCCTAATGTACTTATGGAATATATTATAGAATAATCATCGATAGTGAATGACAAGAAGGAAATGAATAATCCTTTGTCAAGAATGAAATATTTATATTATCTTTGATCTCATTAGATATTATCACTGAAATTTATTGATCTCTAATGTTACTAACATCTCTTTGAGAATCACTTTGAATGCAGATTCAGGTTTAAGTGTTTCCACTAGAAAGGGGACATTACAACAACCCAACCATTACAACAACCCAACCAATCCTCATGAGGGGCAATAGAAAAAGATTAAAGACCGGATTATGAATATACTAATCCCTTGTATATCATAAATATATATATTATATGTATATAAGCATAGTTATTTTATAAATCAGAATTAATAACTATAATCGAATGATAGAATGATAGAATTATAGAAGAGTGGAAGAATAGAATAAAAGAATGATATGATAATAGAATGACGGAATAATAGAATAGAATGATATAATGATAGAAGAATGAAAGAATGATATAATAATCGAATAATATAATGATGGAATAATAGATTAATAGAATGAGAGGATGATAGAGTCATAGCACGATAGAATGGCTGCAATAAATAATTGCATATATATATCACTGCTGATATATTCCTTGCCTTTATTCTTATATTCCCAAAATTGATATTTTATATATATATATATATATATATTGGAGATTTAAGTCTGCTATGAATATATTTCCATTTCCAAAAATCTATATCCTTCTTTCTAATCTGCATTACCAACTTCTATATATATCTTCAATCTTTTCATGAAGAGAGACATCCCTTTTTTAATTGATATGTCCCTTTGGAAAGGAGATCACTCTTCATATAATTACACCTCTTCAATCATAAATCGCTGCCGAAGGAACTGTATTACTTTAACATAGATCGTTGCACATTCCTATCTAATCGGTCCCTTCAAGCTCGTTCGCAGCCTTAATATAATTGCTGCCTTTCTATTATTTAATTGCTGCACCTTTGTTATAATATTAATCGTTGCCTTATCAATCGTATAAACAACGGATCACTTCATAAATAATTGCTGCATCTTCACATACTAATCACTTTTTAATCACTCCTTATATCAAGATCGCTGCTATCTCATAGTCTGTTATTTCATACATTTAAATAAGACATCTTGTCTTGTTATGTAGGCGCTGCCATCTTAGGGAGTGCTGTACATATTTTAAATTAATATATTTCATATTTTATTATTATATTTATAAATTGAAGATATTATAGTATAATGATTATAATTATAATAATTTATAAAATGTTAATATTTATATTAATTTTTATTTTTATATAATAATATATCTCATTAATTATTATTAGTTTGTTAAATAAATATATTATATATTAAATTTTAATTTTATTAAAAATATTTATATAATAATATTATTTAATATTATTTATTAAATATTATATATTAATAATATATGATTATTTAATACATACACAATTATTACCAAAAGCTCTCTATCATTCAAATTGACTATGGAGGGGACATGACAAAAACCACATTTCAAGAAAGCAACTTCACCATTTTATCATGACTTTTAAATCTTTAATTTAAACAATGCCTTAACATCGGGATATGACCAAAATAGCTTGGCCATCTTGAATAAAAATAGTAAAATTTAAATTACATTTCAAATTTGAAAGTTAGTGCCTAGGTCGGCCTAGTTTGGAGATTAAAATAATGTTTTATTGCCAAGTCGGCCAGTTTATGGAAAAAAGAATTCAAGTATTTAAGAAGGTGTTGTGGATCATTTGGATATTATGAATCTAGTTTATTTCTGATTTTTCCCTCAGTGGATCTGCAACGTTGTTGCAATTATTCCAAGGATGAAAACCCTTGTGAATATTAGTTGAGTTGGACGAAAACCTAGCTCATCTCGTGGAGGCTTCATAATGGAAGTCTAATTGCACTTCAACGCGACTTTTGGAGCAGTTTCATATCAGTTTTGGAGCAGAAATCTTATATCAAATTCAGGGCAGAATTGATCACATTTTGGAGCAGCTTTCATTCATCATTTGGAGCGCCATTGTTAGGAGATTTTCATATCAGATTTGAGCGCCATTTGTTGGAGCAGATTTAGGTTACTTGTTGGAGACTTTTTTGTCATCTAGAGGCACAAGTTCATTTTCAGATTTGCACGACTTCTTGGAGATTCATTTCAGATCACACTTGCTGTCTTATCTTTGGTGAAGTGGCTGAATCAGCTTAGAGGACGACTTGTCTACTTTGGTGGAGGGCGACTAGCATTGAACACATTTCCACATCCTTCGAAGAACACCAATTTTCCTTGAGGCCGTTTGACACTATTTGGAGCAGCAATCTCTTCATCATAGAGTTTCATGATTACATCAGTTTGACTCAGATCTGATCGCCTTGTGTTGGAGCTGCACTTTGATCATTGGAAGTTGCATAGAGGCCAATCAGCATATCAGCCATCATAGGAGGAGGTGAACAGCATCTTGAACATCATTTCTAGTGGAATCCTTGAAGACTATGATCATCTTGAAGCATCTTTGACATCAACTTGAAGTCGGATCTGAGGTTCGCTCACTTGGTTTGGCAATTGTCTCACAATTGATTTGATTTGAAGAGGTTCGCTCATCTTGTATTGGCTTTTGGCATTGAAATTGGTATGTTGGTATCCATCATTCATCTCTGATTTGTAGCAGCAGCTTATAGATGTAAATTGGCTATGAAAGAGCCATGCAATTGATGTAATTTGTGCATTTGAACAAACTAAATTCATAACAGCAGAGATGTGATTTGGTTGATCATCATTTTGCAATCATCCTAGTGTGTAATTCATCGTGTAATTCAACTAGGGTTTGTTGGTACATTTTGATATGTTGCTTACGATGCATTTGGTATGATAAATTGGATGATATAAGTGTATGTTTAGATCTGAAAACAAAAATCAGAGTTCAGATCTAGGGTTTCAATTTGAAAATTGCAAAATTCAGAAAATTTGGTCAAAACCCTAGTTCGGGACGTGTCAAAATGTAATTCAATTACTTGGGATTTAATTGGAAAAAAGTTAAAAGAATAAAAAAATGTTGCTTTTCCATCTAGCATGGCTCAAAATGATTTTTATTTTTTTCTCTCTAAAACTAGAGTGGAGGTTTGGGGGCAATGCCCCTTGTAGGGGTTTAGAGGTGGCACCCCTCATGGGGTCCAAGGGTAGCGCCCCTTGCGTGCTCCCTATCATGATATAGGGCAAGGTTGAGGGGCAGAGCACTCTCCACCAAGCCCAAATTAAAACCGTTGAGACCACACAGACCTTCATGGTGCATGTCATTTTTCATAATTTTATCGGTTTTAACCGTCCTTCAAAAGTCCTCTAAACCCTTCAAAAAACGCTGACTTTCATGCTTTTACATTTAACTATTTTTTGTTTTTTATTCTTTTTTTCTCCCTGATTTTCATTGACTTCTCCGAGTCTTCCTAGCAGGACTCATCGGGGTTGGTGAGTCTGGTAGACTCAGCAAGTCTGACCAAACTCACCGGGTACTCGGGTCATGAGTCCTTGGGACTCGTTTTGGCCTGTTTGCCTCGAGACTTGTTGAGTCTTGGCGAGTCTTGTAACTATGGTATTAAGTCAGCTCTTTGACGACCAATTTCCATGAGTAGTCATTTCTTCTTCGACCTTCATCCAAGCACCTCTATGAAATGTTAATGCCAATGAGAAGGAAGATGCCAACAAATCAACCATAGGAAGGAATTTCACCTCAAAGATTGTCTCAAAACTTGTAAGCCTCTCTTGTCTCACAATTGTAATGCCTTATAAGTGTCTCTTGTCTCGCAAATGTTATCTAAGTAGGACAATCACAACTCAACACTCATCTATTTTGTAAATTAATTGGAGCTACCATGGTCAACTTTTAAATTTTTAATTAGATTTTTATGTTTTGAGGGATTTTCTAGCAGTGCATTAAGTCATGTATTTGATGACGAATTTTCATGAGTAGTCATTTCTTCTCTAATTTTTATCTCACATGTATAATGGTAATAAGTTAATAACCACACGACAAGTGGACCCTCAAAACACACAAGCACCTCTAACTAATAGTAGTACCAGTGAGAAGGAAGATGCAGACACATCAACCCAGGTACTTTCATCCCAAAACCTGTTTTGAATTAGCAAAGCTTTTGGTGTGTATGATACCTTAGAAGCCTGCTTCCTCTAATCTTTATGTATAATAGTAATAATCACAAGACAAGTGGACCCCAAGACACACAAGCACTCCTAACTGATAGGAGTACCAGCAAGAAGGAAGATGCGAACACATCAACCCAGGGACATTTACCTGAAAGTCTGTTTTGAATTAACAAAACTTTTGGTGCATATAATACTTTGTAAGCTTCCTTTCTCTCACAATTTTTATCATTGTGGGAAGATCATAACCCACCACTTGCAGTATAGGAAAATAAAGTTTTGTAGTTGCTTCTATCTGTCATTTTTATTTCCAATATGCTTGACTTCTCTGGTAAATCCCATCTGGATCTTTGGTCTAGGATTTTTAAAGAAGACTGTTGATGGATTTTTGTGGAAGCTGAAATAAATGTACCTCTATTTTGAATTTTTGCTTGCTGATATCGATTTCTGAATTGTTTGTTGTCTTTGGAGCTCTTTGCTGTATGTTGTGTTACTTTTTTGCACTCTATTTGTTGTAACTTTTATTACTGCTACATTGTTTCAAGCATCGTTTACTTCTACACAAAGTTACTCCACAATTTTTTGTTATACATTTTTTGATTTTCAGATTTTAATTTATTAATAAGGAAATGATAAATACAGGCATACTGAGCATTTGTCTAAGTGCAATATTTCAGGCACGGTTGGCATTTTGTAAATTCATGGTTACACCTTCAACACTTCTAGTACTCGATGAGCCGACTAATCATCTTGACATACCATCAAAGGAGATGCTTGAGGTGAAAACTGAAAATTACTCTTAAGAGATTCCTTCTGCTACCCTGCATGCATAACATTTTCTTACGAGTTTAATTTTGACTTAGAAATTTACAATCATGACTGATGTATTGACTGGAATTGAATGATCAGGAGGCAATAAGAGATTATCGTGGAACAGTAATTGCTGTGTCTCACGATCGATACTTTTTAAAACAAATAGTCAATAGAGTTGTGGAGGTGAAGGATGGAATGCTAAATGATTACGTTGGTGATTATAATGTAAGTACCTTTAGATTTCCTGTACTTCGAATTTTCCAATCATTTAAGTCCTGATTAAGTGGGAGTATTGGGATCCCTCATTCAAGAAATTATATTTGTTTAAAAAAGGTAGGCAAAGAAGTAACTGAATAAAATTATATGTTCTTGCACATAAATAAAGCAACCTTGTTTTCAGTAGATTGTTCTCTTAATGGTCTAGTGCTAAAGTCTAAAATATATCTCATTTTATTTTATATGTTTTTCAGACATACTTAGTTTTGTTTGTGCAAGCTTGCTATACTAATGATGTCAAAATATTAGTGCATATATTATGTACATTGTACATAGTTCCTCGTGTTTTCTCTTTTGTATGAAGTTTGTAATGTCTAAGAATTTGAGTTCTTTTGGATTTTTCAGTATTACTTGGAACAAAACCTTGAAGCAAGAGAGAGAGAGCTGGAGCGAGAAGAAGAACTTGAGGCGAACTCTCCAAAAGTAAAAGCCAAATCGAAGATGTCCAAGGTATCTTTGTGACATATTTTCTATCTTTTCTTTCTCACTTAAATCCATGTTATGCATTTTTGTCTCTTAATTTCAATCCATTCAATCCATTCAATGCATTTCTCTCTTTGAAATTGATTAACTTTATGACATAATGAAGACAAACTTGCCTTATTGCATATTGAAAAACATATCCCTGTGAATGGAGAGATCAACGAATTCATGAAACTCTATTTTCTAATTTAAGAAATACTATAGAAACGAGAAGCTAAGGAGTTTATGGTAGTCTGTCAAAAAAATCCACATTTTTGATGTGGTGATATTTAGAAAATTTCTTTTTATTCTTTTGGGGACAGAGTGGGAGGGGCACAAGCAATAATAATTTAATGCTCAGGTTTACAATTTATAACAACATAAGAGAAACAAAAACTAAATGGATCATGGTATTGACTGAAATGGTTCTAGAAAAAACTGAGTTTTGTTTGCATCAATGTTTCATTAGGATGAGGAAAAATGATGGCTGGATTGCAGATTTAGCTTTATAAGATGGGCCCAAAAAATGCAGGAAGTGGGAAGTTAAAATTAAGCTGAAAGAAATATTAAAATATTTGGGTGGAAATGTTTAGGGTGTGTAAGTTAAAGGTGGAAATAATAAAATGAAGAGAAGGAAAAGGTGGGTTAGCAGTAAAATAAAGGTAGAACAATGATATTATAAATAATAATAAATATTGATATAAATAAAAACAAAAAATTAATTGAGGAAAAGGTAAAGATGGCTGAGTGAGAAAAAAGATCAAGGGATTAAATTACACAGAAAGATGAAGTAAAAAAAGAAGAAAGTACAATAAAAATGACAATAGAAATGGTGATAATAAAAACAATAACAGAAAAATGGGAAGAGATGAAAACAGAAGAGGGGGGAATCGAAACAGATAAATGAGAAAACGTTGGAAAGCCATGACAAACAATAAGAATTGAAGATTGGGGAGAACAAGAGATAGTGGAATAAAGGTGGTAGAGATAAAAGTAATGAACGTGCAAAGGAAAGAACAATGAAGATCAAGAGGAAATGCGAAGAATGGAGTTTATAATCAGCTGCTAGGAGGAACTCAAACCCCAACCCTTAACTCTTGCAAATTATGTGGGAGCTTATCGATTTCAATTGCTTCCCTCCGCTTCCTCTTGCATTAATTTTCCTCTTTCACAAGGATTTTGGTAGCTTCTTAATGTGATGTTTGGTATTGAATGAATGTTTTGCAAGAGCAGATTTCCCAATACACTCGTGTTTGATGTTAATGCCATGTTCTCTGATCCTTGTGCTAATAGAGTGTCTTGTTTCTCTAATGTAGGGAGTTCCAAAGGAGTATTCTATTTTATAGATCCCAGAGTTGTGAATAAATTCTCTTTGATCTTTTAGGAAGGGGATCAGATTTCCTAACCTTCTTATGCAGTTTAAATGAACAATTGATGCTTTTTTCTGCAAAATTTCAGAAATCTTATTGGATATGTCCTCAACATATGGAAGGAAAGCCATTGAGGTTTTAGGTTAGTAGTCACCACTTTTGCAAGTCCATGATGACTTTTGGCTTGTTTGATTGCTCTAGCAACGTGCCTATTCCTGTACTGGTTCATCTTGAAAATTTTAGTTAGATGAGAGATTTCATGATAAATGTATTCCTTGTCACAAATACAAAAGGCTCTAGAAGCTTTGGTCGTGAACAAATGCAGTAGCCCGAAAGATATGCTACAAGGCTAGAAAAAGGGAGGAAACCAAATATGAAGAAGACCCTAAGAATTTAGAGGTTCAAGTAGAAGACGGGGAAAGATAGCTAGTAATGCAAAATGCAAGGAATCCCAATATTTTAACCAGCCCTTCAGGATCAAGGAAAAAAACACAGCACCAGATGGTTCACCCAAAGTAGCAAGAATTGGGGACTAAAGGATTAAAAGGAAGTGATGCAGGTAGTAGAGGTACTAAAGGATTATGAAGACTTATTTCCTAGGACATTTACAGATCTAAAGGGCATTAAGGAGGAAGCTAGAGTTATGAAAATACAAGTGAAGGAGGGTATAAAATCACAAAAGAAGAGATCCTACCGCTTAAATTCCAATGTAAAAATTAAAGTTAAAAAAGAATTGGATAAAATGTTGGAAGGAGGGATTAGTAAGCCAGTAGAGGATGCGGAATGGATAAGTCCAATGGTGGTACAACATAAGAAGATAGGCAAAATCATAATTTGTGTAGACTTTTGGGAGCTTAATAAAGCATGTGTGCATGATCCATTTCCCACTCCTTTTACAGAGGAGGTATTGGAATCAATAGTTGGTAGAGAAGTTTATTTCTTTACCAATGGGTTCTCTGGTTATCATCAAGTTAAAATCCAAGAAAAGGACCAACCCAAAACTACTTTTGCTATTGAGTGGGGATAGTTTATGTACACCATCATGCCTTTTGGATTGAAGAATGCCCCATTTGCCTTCAATAGGATTATGGTTAACACATTTAGAGAATTTATACATGTCTTTCTAGAGGTATATTTGGATGATTGGACTGTGTATGGTTGATGAAAGACCGTGTCCAAGTATTGAGATTAATGTTGGAAAGGTGTAGGAGCCTGAGAATAGCTGTTAACTTGAAGAAATGTACATTTGTGGTACCATCATACCGTCCTTACAAATAATGTGCCCTAATTTGGTACCTTATTAGGGCACATTATTTGTGAGGAGGGTATGATGGTCAACCCCTTGAAGGTGGTGATAATATTGAATCTCCCACCTCCAAAAAATGTAATTGAAACGGAGACATTTTTAGGATACATAGGGTATCACCGCATATTCATTAGAGGTTATGTGGCAAATGTAGGTCCCATTGAGGAGCTCTTAACGAAAAAGAATAATAGAAATTTTGAGTGGACAAGAAAATGCCAAGAAGCTTTTGATACTTTGAAAAATAAGATTGTGGAGGCTCCAATATTGATATTCCTTGACTAGAATCTTCCATTCCACATTCATGTAGATGCATCTGGCATTGCCATAGGAGTAGTATTGGCTTAGCCAAGAAGTAATAAGGACCATCCCATTGCAATTGCTAGTAGGAAATCAGCACAATCAGAAAAGAACTACACTACAACTGAAAGAGAAGTGCTTGCAATGGTGTATGCACTACATAAATTTAGACACTATCTATTGTCCACCCCCTTTATTTTCTTCATAGACCATGAGCCTTTAAAGTATTTGATGAACAAATCAGTGATCTAGGGAAGAATATGAAGGTGGTTGATATTGTTTTAGGAGTTTTACTTCAAAATCATAATAAAGCTAGGAAGGGCTGACCAAGGACTCAATTACTTATCAAGGATTAACACAAGGGAAGATCAATGGCCTATAGATGATGAATTACTTGGTGCCCATCTATTTAGAGTAAATGTGGTACCTTCTGAGCTGAAAGATGTTGCAAAGCTACTATCAATAGGAGGATTCCTAGAGGGAAGCACAAGAGAAGAAAGAAATAGGTTGTTGCAGCAATCTTTACCATACACTTTGATTGAAGGACAACTTCACATTGTGGGAAAGGATGAGTTACTAAAGAGAGTAGTACTTGAGCATGAGAGAAGATATTTTGAGAGAAGATGAGGGAATATCTAGCGGACATAACTTAGGTGATGGGACAAGAAGGAAGGTGCTCTTGGATGGACTGCGGTGGCCAATGTCTATTTAAAGACGCAAATAGATATGTACAAAAGTTTGATGTTTGCCGAAGGGTAGGAAGGCCTACCACAAGGGATGAAATGCCCTTGCAGCCAGTTTTGGCTCAAGTCCCATTTGAAAAATGGGCTATTGACTTCATTGGTCATATAGAATCTCTTGCTTGGAAGTCTCATGCCCGTTTTATAATAATTGGAATTGAATACTTGACTAGATGGGCAAACGCAGAGGATTGCACTACGCTACCAAAACTGCCACAAAGTTTATCCATCAAAATATCATAACTTGGTTTGGTTGTCCACAAAGTATTACCTAAGTTATCGAGTTTTGCAGTTTTGCCTCCTATGCCCGTATGGGTTTGGTATGGGGTTGGGACAACCTGGGGTTCACTCAAGGTCCACCCTGGGCACCTGGGTTCCTTGTGGGTTCTTTAGGGTGCTCGGGGTGGACCTTGGGTGAACCCGGGGTGGACCTGAGGGAACCTAGGCGTAACTGCAATTTGATAGGGGCAATAACAAAAAAAAGATATTTTTTAAAATAGAAAACACCCTCCAACACTCTATTTCACCATAAAATGAGGGTTTATGACATATTTTGCTCATTTCACAAACACAACTGAGTAAAACTGCATTTTTTGCCTCCAAGCTGCCATTGTTGATTTTTGAAGGTTGCTGCATTTTTCTTCGAAGGTGAAGGCTACGGAGTGAAAGACATACACCAATAGGAGAGAAAGAGCTGCACGGGGAAGATTTATCCATCAAAGGTGAGTGAATCTTGTAATTTTTTTAAAGTTTTGATGAATTTTTTCAAGATTTTTTGTTTTTTTTCAAGTTTAAAAAAAAAAAATGTTTTAAATATGTTTTAAAGGCTTTTATACATAATATAGGGGTTATAATGCCGATTTTTATTTTTTATTTTTTTAAGTTGTAGGGTTGTAAATTTGTAATGCTTTTTTTGTTTTATTGTATTCATATAGAATGGCTAGTAGGTATAGTTCAGTTGCCCCACCTGTAGATAGCTTGTTTAGAATTGACATAGCATCACCTCTTTGACAACATACAACCATGCTTGAACAACTCCTTGGTGGTGGGGGTTAGTTTTGGTGTTGTAGCCAATGTGGGAATGAATATAAAAGTTTGTATAGTCGAGTGAAAGTTCACTTCTGCATTATTTCTGGCTTAGTGTAAAAGACCCTTCTAGAAATGACTGATTTTTTTTGCAAATTTAGATAAGATTTCTTGCACACGTCAATTAAACAGCTTCACCAAATGAATAAGGAATTGTAACACATCAAACTCACATCAACTTTGCATATACGAAAATGAAACATGAAATGTCAAGTGGCTGGAATTTATTTCAGTCCATGTCTGATTTTATATCAGACTTAATTACAAATCAATGGGAAGCCCAAATACATCAAACTTTGCATACAACTATAGCCCAAAGCCTCTAGAATGATGATGGCTATCAAATGGTCACAAAATACCCTTGAAAGAGCTTCAATAAAATTCTGATGTCAACTTTCTGTATGCTGATATGACTGCTGAAAGTGTACTGTTTACCCAGCCAAGGGTTTACAATGAAATATCATGAAATAACTCCTCCCAATGCATTCTATGGATGCATAGGAATGTCTTCTATCAAGAACCACTCTTCAATCTTCAAACCCTTGATCAAATTCACCTAAAAAGCCCTGAAATTCCAATGCAAAGTCGCTGTTATAAAAATCAGACCCTGCTGTTACAAAATCAGACCTTGCAAAACATGAAAATACCATCCAAAATGTACTCCAAATTCACTAAACTACCTTGGTAGTCAATCCTCTACACCAAGAGCTTCAAATAGATATCAATGTCACTTCCAAACTCTTCAAATAACTTGCAAATGTAATCGAATGATGAAATCTGTATGACAACATCTCACAAATTGTTATGGGATCATCACCACAACACTCAAGGGAACATCTCCTTGAAAAATAACTAGAAAATCGGAATTTTCAGTCATAAACAATAATAAAGAAAACATACCATAGCATCATTCCTTGCAAAATGAAGCTCAAGTCATCTATTTAAACTCCTCAAGCTTTGATGTCCATCCTCTTGGCAATTTTGGAATGCATTTTGAAATCCATCAATAGAAATTAAGGAAATGGAACAATATTGAATGATCTTCACTTGAAATGCTTTTATTTAAAACAATCTTCAATTATTTTAAATGAATTTTGCTCCTCCTCTATGGATCGATCCTCCTTAAGCTTGGCCTTTGGCACTTGCATTGAATTTTGAGATTGCAATCATTTAAAATCTTCCTCTTTGCTTGGGCGATCAGCTACATGCATTTAATTTTGTGTTTGAAATGCATTTAAAATCCTTCTAACCTCCAACTAGTACTTGCAATGATTGGGCGATTGCATTAAATAAACCAATCTATCCAAATGCAAGCATTTAATAACCTTCAAAGCATTTAAAATCTTGATCCTTGACATAACCAACTTGGCATTTAATTTATGAACTTGCATTTAAAATGCTCCTCTATTCTTGCTTCAATCCACAACTACCTCATGTGCATGCATTAAATGATGATATTTGCATTTAATAAAAACCCTCAACCGCTCCAATGCAAATATTTAATAATAAAATTTGCATTTAAAATATTTTCAAAGCTCAATATCAAATTAAATGCAATCATTTAATTTCCACAAACCCAATCGACCTCATATTCCATCGATCCAATGCAATCATTTAATAAATAAATGTTGCATTTAATATATCCTTCCTTCATGTTTGGCGGCCAGCTATGAATCATATGCAATCATTAAAAATCAAAACCAACCTCATAATTGAAAATACAATTCCAATATTGCATTTCCCATGTAGCTCAAAAACACACTTAGCTCATAATTTGGGACATTACACTTAGGAATAAAAGTTTGTCTAGGGCTGAATAAAAAAGGGTTGCCAAAGCAACAAATAATGGGATATATCAAAGAACAAGAGGATGCCAACATCGTAAGTAACAAAGAAAAGGAAAGAGTACATTCTCTTTCCAAGAGAGGATCACAAAAACCTCCTAGTGGCTTAACAGAACCAGCTTGCCCACATCCTTCCATGCCACCATCATCTTCTGGAGAAGACAATACTCTTTCCTGTTAAAGAGGCCTATTGGAAAATGCCTTCAAGGATGAGGCAAGGGAGGTTGCAGATGAAAGCATTGCTAGTTGCATTTATAGCAGTGGGCTTCCTTTCAACCTTGTTAGGTCACCATATTGGTGAGATATGGTGACTGCAATTGTCAAGGCACTTGCTGATTACATTAGTCCTACATATGAAAAGGTGCACACCACCTTATTGGCCAAGGAAAAAGCTTCGGTAGAGGCATCATTAAGAGCAATCAAGGATGCATGGCCTAAAGCAAGAGTGTCCATTTCTGATGGATGGATCATGGAAGGATTGCAAAAATAGACCACTATTGTCATTGTAGTGTCACCTAAAGGGGCGATGTTTTTGAAGGCAATTGATTGTGAGGGGCAAGTGAAGGATGCAAGCTTCATTGCCAATATCCTCATACAAGCCATTGAGATGGTGGGCCCTGAAAATGTTGTCCAAGTTGTAACAGACAACACTAAAAATTGTAGGGCAACTGGTTCAATAGTGGAGGGTACATATGGGCATATTTTTTGGACACCATGTGCGGTCGATTCTCTCAACTTGATATTGCAAAAGATTGGCACATAGATCAAGTGGGTCAGGGAAATCTACATGGAGGTTGAGGAGATTCAAATGTTTGTGACAAATCATCATATGTCACAAGCCATTTTTAGGACTTTCTCCAACTTGGAGTTGTTGAAGGTAATTTTATTTACTTTTTACTTTTAGTATATTTATTATTTTTAAATTTTTGCGAAGTTGCTACTTTTTAATTTGTTTTATTTTCTACTCCGTGTTAGGTTGCCGACACTTGATTCACATCACACAATTGTCTCGAGACATCTTGTGAAGGTGTGAGGCATTGAGCGCCATGGCCATCAACACTCTTTGGAGTGTATGAGGGCAATCATAGATAGAAAGAGCCCCAAAAATCAAAGCATTGATCCTAGTGAGTGGTGGGTGTTGATGGGTGTTTTGACGCACGTCTCAACTTAGATTAAATATGTAATGTCCCCATTTTCAGAGTGATCACCTAGTGGAATTGGCTAGCCTATTTCCATTCCCGTAGGCTAAGCCGAAGGGTTTAGGGAATGACCTAATTGGCGAGTTTTCACACTTGGCTAATTTTGTAGGGCAAAATGGTTACGGAGGATGACTTGGCATAATTTTGTGGTATTTTTGATGTAGACATCACTAATGAAATAATTTGCCCTAAGGTGGAGCGACCCAATTGGAGGATGAAAAATAGAAGAAAATATGGAAAATGCCCTTGGGAAAAATAAGAATAATTTATAATGATTTTCCTTGTGGAGGACGACTTCATTTGTGGTCAAAAATATGTTTTATCATGTGCCTAAGTGGTTTGCCCTTGGAGGATGGAAAGATGGAAAAATAATATAAAAATAAAGTAAGGTTATTTCCTTGTGTTGGTCCGCCAAGGAGATAAAAAGGTTAAATAAAATAGCCTTATGATATTTTGGGTGCCTAGCATTAGGGTGGCCCTATAAGAGGGAGACAAGGTAAAATAAAATATTCTTATGCAGTTGGGCGCCTAGAGGGAGGTCGGCCCTAGGAGAAAAAAATAATAAAATGAAATAAAAGAAATTATCATAAGGAGGTTGGCCTTGAGAGGATACTTGTGGAAGGCTATAAATAAGAAATGTTTTGAGGACATTTCACATCGTTCAATTTACATCAAAACTTTGCATTTGGAGTTTTACTCTTGGATGCACTTTAAGGCAGCATATTCCAAGGACGAAAACCCTTGAGAATATTAGGTGAATTGGACGAAAACCCAATCTCCTCTTGGAGGTGAATTCACACTGAGTTCACACTTGCACTTCATTGGAATTGGAGGATTTTGGAGTAGCATTGAAGATCATTTTGGAGCAGCATTTGAACATCATTTTGGAGCAGCATTGAAGATCACTTTGGAGCAGATCTGAGCACCCACTTTTGAGGGCAAATTTGGCATATTTTGGAGCAGCAGACCCTAGGCGCACCTCCTAGAGATTTCGCCCAGCTAGGGTTGATGTTTTGTCATTTATTTTGCTTGTAATTGGTATGTACAAACATACTTATCAATCTGATTTGTAGTGCAGAATTTTTGGGCATTTGTTTGGCTTGTTTGTGCCCTAGACTCCATTGTAAAAATCAGATCAAAACTTCAGTGTGTAGCAGCAGAGTTTAATTCAGAAAATTAGACTTGTTGCAATTTTGGTTGCCCTACATTGTGTATTTCATGGTGTAATTCATGCTTATGATGAATGTCAACTTGTAGTATCATGTGCCATCATTATTTGCCATGTTTGGATGTGTTTATGTTCGTTAGAATTATTATTTAAGAGCAGAAATAAAATCAGAAAATCAAAGCAGAATTCTAGGGTTTCAGGGGAAAACTAAAAGTGTAGAAAACTAGGGCAGAATTCAGAATTTAAAAATCAGAATTTTAGGGCAGATCCCATTGGAGATATTACAGTGGTATCAGAGCTATGATCTTGCCAGCCTGAAGGGTTTGATCATACATGAATTCCGAAGATTGAAGAAGATATTTTCAGCACCTTATTTTGTGGAGTTGCCAAGGGTTTTTGCTCTAAGGTGAGTGCCACCACTTTGAGAAGGTGTCTTGCATACATGATTGATGGAGGATAGAGAGACAATGAAGTCTTTGCTTGAATCTCTTAGACAATGTCGTTTGATGATTTTTTGAGAATGTATGAGATTGGGAATCCAGAAAAGAAAGATCTATATAACTACATCAGAAAATTGAGAAGAGTAAAAGAAAAATCAGAAGTTGTCATTGAGAAAAAAGAAAAGAAGATAGAAAGGAAAGAAGAATTGCTTCCGTGTTATTTGTAGCCTATAGGTGATCATAAGAAGAGCAAAAATCAGTTGAGAAGAGAACAACTTTGCTACACATGCCTTGAAGTTTGGACACCTAGTCATACATGCCCTAAAGAAGATGAAGCCACAAGTTCACTTCAGCAGTATGAGGATAGGGACAAAGAAGAATCATATTGCATATACAAGTGAAGAACACGAGTCTTCATGATGACTACAAGATTGAAGGATATGTTGCCACAGAGTTTGCCCAACCAGCAGTGTTGGTTCAGTTACATGAAGGTATGAGTTCTTTTGAGGATCCATTACTTAAGCATATCATTGTTTCACCATCTCTACATCATAATGGCAAGGATTCAATTTGTACATTGGGTGATTTTGAAGAAGATGTTGTTGATACATACGAAGGCAATTTAGAAATTTTGTTATGTAGTGAACAAAGAGACTTTGATAAGATTGATTTAGCATTGCAAGAGTTGAAGGATCACTTTATGGTTAAGGAAGTCATAGTTGCGCATACACTTTCTAGACTAGCCATTGAGGAAAAGCATGATGCAAATGATTCTACTTACTATTATGATGGTGATCCCTTGATTGAGCCTGATGTTGACCTAGCTTCTAAACATGGATATTGTGGAGAAGATGTCATGGAGGGAGCTGATTTGGAGAGGCATGATTGTGAAGACAAATTAAAAATTTGTATGAAGATGATAAGCCCTAGGAGTCACATCATTTAGAAGGTCAATTGAAGGTAAATAAGGATATGGTTGTTGCAGCCCTAACTCACTTTGATAATACTCATAAGATAATGGCAGATTATTGTTGGAAGGCTCAAGGGAGACACAAAAGCTTGAAAGGAGAACTATCTCTTGCATACCTACAGGTACTCAAAGAAGCCTTGGTAGTAATGAAATCGAATTACTTATATCTACTTTCAGATAGAGATCATCTCCTCAACCTCGATGAGATATACTTTGATGCTTTGAGAGGGAAAGAAGATGAAGTTGATAAGCTTAACTTCGAGCTTAAGGTTACCATGGATTCCTTGAAGAGCACTCAAATGGCCCTTCAAGAATCGGAAGATCAAGTTGATGAACTTTGTTTGGGGTTGAGCTTGGCACACTTTTCATCATTCGAATCAGAAATTCAGTCATCTATGGCAGCCACATCCAAAGAACAACAATTCAATATGAAGATTGTGAAGAGTGAACACATGGATGAGGAAATTGATGGACCCCATTGTGAAGTCTTGAGGAGGGAAGATGAAGATATAACTTGCAGCCATAGGACAGAAGTTATGACAAGTGGTACACTTGATTTTCAGTTGGAGACACCTATTGGATCAGCACTTGATGAAGAGCATGCAACAAAGGAAGAAGAGGTGCTTGAGGTTCTTGAGGACACTACACTATGATATGAGACAAGTTCTGATTTTTTGATTTGGAACAGCAGTCTCTTACCCTTACATGATCATGAGATGGCAGCCATTACACATAAGGGTGATAGTGGGAAGACTTCTTCTATTGTTGATACTCAAGATTTGAAGGTTGAACATGAGCCACGTGTTGTGGATCCAAGCCACATGAGGTTTGATTTTGTACACCATGGCATAGAAGAGGTAAAGAAGACTCAAAGCATGTATGATGAGAGGGATGAGCCTCTTGTGATGGTCAAGGACGAGGAGCACTCAGATTAGCGTGAACGTAATGAGACGTATGATTCAGAAATTTCTGTTTGTACACATAGTTTGCATCATGAGTCACCTCTTTTGGAGAGCCCATTGAAGGCTCAAGTCTTGGCTATAGATGAGATAGTTGAGCATACACTTTGTGGACCAACCAATAGTGGTTTGCATGCATGTGTAGATGAAAACAATTGTGATTCTGATTTAGTTGAGCATCGAGTCTCTTTTGGAGAACTTGAGGAGTCTAATTGTGTTGAGACACAACACCGTCATGTTTCTTTGATGGAGTATGGAGCTGCCCTAGCTTTGGGATTTGAGACATGTATCATGGAGACAATTGATTTTGATTGGTATGCACTTGGAGGTGTAGAGTTTCAGCTGGTCCATGATCCAAGGTATGTAGATGATGTCATAGAGGTACTTGATTTTGAGTGGCACATGCTTGAGTTTCAGCTGAGGTATGGAGATGAGCATGAGGGTAGAAGTGCTCCGGCCCTAACCCATTGGTCTCCACCTCATACATTGTTGATAGGTGACTATTCTACTTTGCTAGTCATGGCATTTTTAGGGTATACTTTGAGGACAACTGTTTGGATGCTTTGGAGAGGTTTGAATCACTTCCTTAGTGTTGGAGATTGGCATAATGATGAGATCCTGTCATCATGTCATTGGAGGTACTATTTGCACCATCATAGGTATGATTTTTCAGTTTGTTGGGTGCTGTTCTGATTTGCAACAACCTAGTATGGGATGGCATGTTTTCGTATGTACCTATGATGGGCATCCTTCACATCCCTAGGAGATTATTCATAGTTAGATGGATAGTTGGTGATGGTGACACTATGAGAGACATCTATCTATTCATTGTCAGTGGATGTAGTGGTGTGATGATTTGGGATCCAGGCATTGGTATGTTTGATGCACTATTTCATTGGGATCATGATGAGTTGCTTCACAACTCTTGGCTTGGTGATGTTTGTATTAGAGTGGAGCAGCAGAAGACATGGTACAGGTGGTCGTGTTTCAAAGATCCCATCATACATCACTTGTTGAGCATGGCATTCTTCGAGGCCTTGGTTTTGTATAGTGTTTTGTCTTTGATAGACTTAGCACTCACGGATAGTAGAGCCTACGAATGAAAGGAGTTGTTGGCACTTGTGGTTGAGGTTTTTGCATTCTTGTTCCTACAGCTACACAGGCAGGGCACATGGAGGAGTAGGATTTCCGAATTTGGGGAAGGGAGCCGAATTGAGTTCGAGTGTGTATGGCTAGTTTTGCCACCGGAGCTCACTTTGCATATCATTCTTCATATTCTCTTTGGGAGATGCAGCGACAGGTTGAAAAGTAGAGTGATCACAAGGCATTTGGTTGGATGGAGATACTTGTCACTTGACAGTATTTTGTAGGATATAGGTTTGCAATTGCTTGTGGGCAAGCAATTCCGGGAAGGGAGGACTGTTATGTCCCTATTTTTGGAGTGATCACCTAGTGGAATTGGCTAGCCTATTTCCATTCCTGTAGGCTAAGCCGGAGGGCTCAGGGAATGACCTAATTGGCGAGTTTTCACGCTTGGCTAATTTTGTAGGGCAAAATGGTTATGGAGGATGACTTGGCATAATTTTGTGGTATTTTTGATGTAGTCATCACTAATGGAATAATTTGCCCTAAGGTGGAGTGACCCAATTGGAGGATAAAAAATAGAAGAAAATATGGAAAATGCCCTTGGGAAAAATAAGGATAATTTATAATGATTTTCCATGTGGAGGAAGACTTCATTTGAGGTCAAAAATATGTTTTATCATGTGCCTAACTGGTTTGCCCTTAGAGGATGGAAAGATGGAAAAATAATATAAAAATAAAGTAAGGTTATTTCCTTGTGTTGGTCGGCCAAGAAGGAGATAAGAAGGTTAAATGAAATAGCCTTATGATATTTTGGGTGCCTAGCATTAGGTCGGCCCTATAAGAGGGACACAAGGTAAAATAAAATATTATTTTGCACTTGGGTGCTAGAGGGAGGTCGGCCTTGAGAGGATACTTGTGGAAGGCTATAAATAAGAAATGTTTTGAGGACATTTCACATCGTTCAATTTACATCAAAACTTTGCATTTGGAGTTTTACTCTTGGCTGCAGGATGAAAGCTCTTGAGAATATTAGGTGGATTGGGCGAAAACCCAATCTCATCTTGGAGGTCAATTCACATGGAGTTCACGCTTGCACTTCATTGGAATTGGAGGATTTTGGAGCAGCATTGAAGATCATTTTGGAGCAACATTTGAACATCATTTTGGAGCAGCATTGAAGATCACTTTGGAGCAGATCTGAGCGCCCACTTTTGAGGGAAAATTTGGCATATTTTGGAGCAGCAGACCCTAGGCGCACCTCCTAGAGATTTTGCCCAGCTAGAGTTGATGATTTGTCATATATTTTGCTTGTAATTGGTATGTACAATCATACTTATCAATCTGATTTGTAGTGCAGAATTTCTGGGCATTGTTTGGCTTGTTTGTGGCCTAGACTCCATTGTAAAAATCAGATCAGAACTTCAGTTTGTAGTAGTAGAGTTTAATTCAGAAAATCAGACTTGTTGCAATTTTGGTTGCCCTACATTGTGTATTTCATGGTGTAATTCATGCTTATGATAAATGTGAACTTGTAGTATCATGTGCCATCATTATTTGCCATGTTTGGATGTGTTGTTCACTGGAGTTATTATTTAAGAGCAGAAATAAAATCAGAAAATCAGAGCAAAATTCTAGGGTTTCAGGGGAAAACTAAAAGTGCAGAAAACTAGGGCAGAATTCAGAATTTAAAAATCAGAATTTTAGGGCAGATCTCATTGGGGATATTACAAAATACTGGGCATCTCATCTCTCCTGAAAGGAATCAAATCCCCAAAATGGAAAATGACTACCCCAAGGTCTTTGCTGCCAGGTCTTGGCCTTGCTAGATAACTCAATTGTTTGTTGTAAATTGTTGTTGCAACAAGGGGCCTTACAAAATGTAGTTCTACTAGAATCTTATAAGAGGGGTTGGATCTGAAAGATATTGAAATTGGTCCAAACCCTAACCCTGAAGTAATGTTTCCTGATATATAAAATTTGAAAATGCTTAATTTTGGAAACAATATTTTACCATATGATATTCAATATTAATGATGCTTTTACCTAAACTAAACCTAAACTAACTACTGGTATAAAAAAATATCGAAGTATAGGGGAGGAAAGACAGAAAGGTTTTAGAAAATCCTAAATCTGAACTTCTAAAGCAATGCCATGAAGTATGAGTGGACAAATCTGAAATAAACTAATCATGCTTAACCAGATAACTCACTGTGCTACAAAGATAGTGTAATCTTTGAAGGAAGGGTTTTCAAATCATGAAAGCAATCTCAGTTAAACACCCAATTACTAGCGCAGCTTAACAAGATTCTCCATGACATGAAAGAATTAAAGTGTTTAGGCTAACCACACAAAGTAACTTACAATCAGTAAATCACCAGTAGTATGAACACAAGATACATCAAATATTCATCTCATTCACACATATGCAATAGAAAATTCAACTAATTGTTTAGAAACCATGAAGCAAACTCTATATTTTTATTCAAAAGTTCAACTAATATCAACAATTTCCAACCCTTTACAAAGAGAAATGAACTGCCTTTTATAGAGGAAGGTAGTACATTTAGTACAAAAATGAATGGCCAGGATTAATCCACAAACAGTGATTCAGATTTTCAAAGCATTAAATTTTTGGAGCAAAAACAATTTCCATTGTTCATCTATAACAACCTTTTAATCCTAAGCTTAGAAAGTAAAAAAACAATTTCCAGGACAAGGTTGGCCCAAGAAGCAGCTTTTACAAAAAATAAAATAAAGTTTAGGACAATTTCCAAAGTGGCAATGCCCAAATTTGACAAAGTCATTTTAAAAATATATGAAATAAACAACAACGGTCCACTCTGGGGTTTACTTCTTCTCTTCCCCATTGGAAATATCTTCTACAACTATCTTGTCTTTTTCAACTTCCCTTTTGTGATAATCCATGAGAGTGCAAAGAGCAGGGTTCAGCCCCTCCGTGTCTGGCTCATCTACAAACCTGTATATAAAGATCTGGGTTTCAAAAGCATATAGGAAAACATTATACTTTGCCTTTCTCTTGGATGCATCCTTCTCAAACGGCTTGAGGACTGATTTCATCTTCATCATTTTGTCCATGTGGTAGCATTGAAGGCATATGGAGGCTTTGTCAACACAGAAGTAAGAATTTGCTTCATGTAATCCTTCAAGATATCAACATTCAATTGTGCATCAGAATCCACGAATTGTCTTGTCCATTCACCAAGGGTTGTCAAAACTTAATATTGTACATCAATAACTTATTCCTCTCTTAATTCAATTCTTTGAGGCATTTGTCAATCAATTCTCTTCTAAATCTCAATATCTCTGCCCCTATGGGTGGTGATTTAACAGTCTTTTTATCTAAAATCTTTTCTTTGATCAACAATCCTGGATCCATTCTACACAAAATATCAATTCTGGGAAGATTTTGGGATTGAGTTTCTAGCTCTGCATTGCGTTCATCTATTAATTGGCAAATCTTATCTCTCAAGTCATTGAACTGCAGTGCTGAATCTACCGTTTCTTCTATGGCCTTACAACCGTGCTCATACAGCTCTTCCATCCAATCATTAACTGCTCTTACCATACATTTCATCTTTTCTAGATTGGAGGCTTCTTTCTATGACAAGATGATTGGAGGAGGGATAGATCCATCAACGGCCTATAAAGGGGCAACTAATTGCTTAATGTATGCATTTAGCCCAGCAATCTGTTCTTTTAGCTCCCTTTTTGTCTGCCGATCCTTCTTCATTCTGGACGCAACACTTGAAACAACAGACTGAACCTCTTGGATTTCCTGTTCCTTGGTTGGCTGTCCAAGATTGACTGTAGTTATCTAGTAATCTCTAGGACCTAGAGCCCTGTCATCCTTATCAGCTGTAGGAGTAGCTATCTCATCTATCCTTACTCTTGAAGCATCTTTGGTTCTAGGCTTGTTCTTTGCCCTAGGTGCTTCAATCATTGCAATTATACCTGATAGATCTTTTGATGCAGCTTTTATAATTGGTTGCATTTGTTGGAAGTTGACATCTAACCACACTAGAACCGATAATGTTGAAGCATCTAACACTTGCTACTGTGATGGAATAGGAGAAATTGGTTGCTGCTGTTGTGCATCTTCACCTTGTTGATTAGCAGTGGGCGACTTTTCAAAATCTTCTTCTTTCCTTCCTTGAAAGTATCACCCTTAGCTGTCCCTTGATCAGTTTGAGATTCATTTGCTTGTGGATCCTGGGAAGTTGATTGGGTTTCCTTTACTGCTTCTTGCTGTTGTTGTTGCTGAACTGGAGCTTGGACATTTTCATCCTTATTTACTGCTCCTCTTGCTACTTATCATCTTTTTGGAGATCCATCTCCTTATTAGTATCCAAATTATCCTCTTGTTTATCCAATTGCTTTGGCTGGTTATCTTGTGGAGAAGAAGGATTTTCTTGTTGTTCTTTCTCTTCATGTACTTTTGCTTGTCCAGCTTCCTGTCTTATTTAGCTTGTTTATTTTGTTCCCGAGGTTGACTTGTCACCTCTTCCTTTTGTAATGCCTCTTGTTTCTCCATTTCTTCTAAACTTCTGTCAATGTTAGTTAAGGAGGGATGAGAACGTGGAGGTGAAGACCGTACAGGAGAATCCCGAGGAGTAACTAAAATGGTTTCACCCTCTTTATTTAAAGCAGCAAAGAATAAAGAGGGAGGGGTAGAAAAAGTCACTGCAGCAGGAGGAATGGAAGACGTGGATGCAGTTGGAACATTGGAAGAGATTGAAGGTGGGATAATGGTCCCAAAAGAATGTGAAGTAGGGGGAGAAGGAATGGAAGTGATAGTTGACAATGGTATAGCAACTTGAGCTGCAGACATGGTAACATGTGTAGGAATGGGGATGAATTGTGGCAACTGCTGCAATATGGGAGTGTGTTGTGCAAGCAAAGAAGGAACAGTCTCTATAGATAAGGTAGGTTGGGAAGAGGCACTACCACTTGAAGAAACTTGTGTAGCAGAGGTGGAAGTATCCTTAGTCTTCTTCTTCTTTTTAAGGGGAGCAACTTCCTCTTCCATTTCTTCTTCTTGAATAGCTTCTGCAGGTTTTCTCTTGTAAACAATCTTGGGCTCTTTGACTGTGGCAGGCTTCTTACCTTTAGATTTCTCCTTTTGTGGCTGAGGTAATTCTTCAAGTTCTTCATCTTTATCTGCTTCTACCTTTGCCTTTTGGAGAATTCTTCATCTTTATTCTTCTTTATCCTTGTCCTCTTAGACTTTTCTTTGGTATAGGTCAGTTGAAGACCTTGTTTTTGCAGTTGTTCTACCTTTTGTTTTGACCAAGCTTTGCTTGATTCCAAAACATCCTTTGTGATCTCCTCCAATGAGGTTATTTCTTCCTCAGACCAGTCAAGGGGCGGAATAGGATCTTGATACACTTTTTTTGGCTTCATATGCTTCTTGCAAAACCTTGCCATCATCTGATAATTGTTCTGGCACTTCTACTATTCCAAAAGCCTTCATTTGAAATGCAGTCAACCTAGAATATCTCCTTTTCCTCACATCATGATCGTCGTTACAATCCATCCAAAAGTCCTCCAAGTGAGGGATGTGCTTCATGTGTGATCCAACAAGTTGTTCCATTTGGCCATGAGGGTTCTGGTGGTGTGGAAATGCGAGTTATATATCTCTGCATCTGAATCCTTAGCATTGGGAAGGATGGACATGCATATACACCTATCCATATGGGGAATTGGGCCCCTGTCCTGTGCTTCTCAACTAAGTCTTTGTGCGTTTCACAAAGTTGCCTTGTTAGCTCCAGTAGTATCATCCTGTCGGTAGGATATTTTGGTAGTTTGTAAGGACTTGTGAATCCCTCCATCCTGATGTAAGTAAACTTTGGGAACTAGATAAACTAATTACCATACTGCTTGATTGCTTGTGCAGCCTTAAATGACAACCTTTGTGTCAGGTCACCCTCCAGAGTCCTGACTATTACATGATAAATGCTTCATTTACCCTCTTATAGTGAATTAGAGAATTCTTGAATTGTAGCTGAGGGTAGCAATCATATACTTTAAAATTTTAAATTGTCTTGGATTTTCTCTAATTGCTCCTCTCTTGGTTAATTCGGGGTAAATGACCTTCCTTGCTAATGAGTACACCAGGTAGGAAGTCATGTAGAAATGCCTAGTGTCATCCACCTTGGCCAATTGGTCATGCAAGTTATCACTGATTAACTTGGACCAACGAATCATCTCTTTATTCTCCAGTATGCTGTGAATAAATGTAAACATCCATGCATGAATGTTGCGGCAGTAGGCAATCCCATTATTTTGTTTAGCAAGGTCATCATATCACTTATTTCAATATGGAAATCACTCCTAAGGAGTGTCTTGAGAATCTTAGAAATAGCTTGCCTGGCTATGATCAACCATCTCTTGTTAATTGATCGCAAATAGCTATCATGGTCTTGGTTGTAGTAGGCTAACCCGTGGGCTGCAAACAACTGCACAACCTCTCCATGGTAAGGGATCTGGAAAGTTTCAGCAATGGCAGCTGGAGTGAGGTCTGCTAGCTCCCTACCATCAGTAGTTCTTATCTTCCTTTGGCCAACATCATAGTGCTTGGCACATGCAACCACTAGTTATGGACATTGAGCTAAGATAGGAAATATTGTAGTTTGGGCAAAGGAAGATCGACAAGGTACTGGACATGGAAATTTAGCATTGGAACTCCAACAATAAGAACTAATTCTGCAATTGAAAAACTATGCATAAAAAACTTAACCTTTTGAAAATGCAACGAAATGTGGGCTTGAGAAGGACTACCAGTTGTTAAGTTTTCAATTGGAATGTCTGGAAGTCATGTCAAACTCTGCAATTTGAGTTCCTTACCTTTCGTAGCTTCCGTCTAAGTTTACAGGTTTTGTAAAAAACAGACAGAGATCAGGAGGCATAGAATCATAGATATCAGTTTAAATGTCCTCCTGTTCATCCTAATCCCGCAATTGAATAATTTCGTAGATTTTTACTAAGTGTTTTGTTTGAATCTTTTCTTGAAGAGATCAACCTGGCGGTTTAACATTCCGGTCATATATCCAAAATCCTACAGTTCGCTATGTTTTGAAAGATGATTCCTTGCGAAAAAAGTATGCGGCAAAGTCGAGGAGGTTTGGACATGGCTAAAAGGTGTTAAATTTCATTCCTCCATTAAAATTCCACAACTAATGTTTTCTTAAAATTCCACTAGGTCATCAAATGTGGAGATCTTAAACAACTGTAGTATTATGTGTTGATGCTAATTGGTTTGCACCAGTCAACTTTTCAAATCACAGGGTTATAACTATAGGAAAATCAGTTTCCAAGCTTCATATTTAGTTAAAAGGAAATCAAATTAATAGTTTGAAGAGGATTAAATTAATTGCTTCAAGAGAGAACAAAGGAAAACTACTCATAGGTTGACATTGATACCACTTTTTGGATGACATGTGGAGAAAGGAACTGGTAGGCTAGTGCATATGTGTGTCTAGAATGGGAGTATTTCTTACTACTGTAAAGGATGTAACTTTGGTTTTAGGTTGCTGAATTTGATTTTTGTTCCACTTGGCAGTCTTCCTGCACAACTCACGTTATGTTGGAAGAGTAAAGGGGTAATATGTGACATGGGCCTAAATATTAATTTCCTAGATGGAGAAGATGCTTTGTATTGCCCAATACTTCACCTCAGTAAATAATCTTAATATGCTAAGTTGCTAACACTTTGTGTGCAAACCTAGAGGAACCCCAAGTTGTTCTTACAGAATGTAGTTGGAATATATGCTTTCTAGTTAAGTGAAACAATTTAGTGAAGTGCATACTGAGGAAAGGAATGGTTTATCACATTTGATAACTTAAAGAATTAAAAATAATTAGAGACATGCAACAATGTGCTTCATGAAAAAGTCGGATATCAATCATACATGATTTGAATGTTCTATGCTTATCTTGAATATAATGATAATCAATGAGTTACCAACTTTACCATTTCCAAAACAGACGAGTTCTTCAAAAATTGGGGAAAAATTGTAAGAAATCACAACTCACCCCAAAAATCTATTTTTTGACGTGAAAATTTTTGGTTTTTTGATAAACTTGTGGTCAACGATTTGACCATAGAAAGTGAAAGTTTGACTAATAAATTCTCGATTTTATTTTAGTGTAAAAAACTTGCCACTCACGATTTAAACCTGGTTTTCACTATTTCTTCCTGTTTTTTTTGTTTTTCTCTAACCCTAACCCTAACCCTAACCTGATTTCTTCCTGATTAACTCCTGATTTTTGGAAAAAGCTGTATCTTTTGGTTTGCCAATTTATTCTTGGGAACAATTTTTTCTACTATGTTTTCTTGTCTATACTAAACATTGTTTAATTGCTCTAATTCCCTCTTTATGTGATCTCTTTTTAAAATGTCTGTTTTACCTCATAAATTTGTTGCAAGCTGCAGCCATGTGATATGGATCATCAGTGCCTTGTAGGTTGCTAGAAAAGGTGATTTTACTCTTATTAATTTTCTACTTATGATAGTTGTTAGTTCTAATGTATTTATGGCGTGACTGGTGATATGATATGGACTTCTTCCTATGGCATAATCCTGCAAGATGAAAAATCTTCAAATATTGGTCAAAAGCTTTTCCAAAGTCGAACTTAGCAGTTGGTATATTGGATGTCTACAATATAAAGAAGCTAGTTGAAAAGGAAATATCTTATGCAAGAAAACATAATAAATAATTCTGAAACAGTTGTATCAGATTTCTTATCACTGGTTATGCAGAAAGTTTTAACATCATTAATGATAGGTCTCTATCTGGCATGAATGCAATCAATACAATTTTGAAATTAACACTTGGTTTGCAATTTGCAATTTTTGTAACAGTTTTGAAATACTAATGATGAGCAGTACCTGTTATAGATTTGGAGAGATCTTCAAGTAGGATTTACCTCTCAAGCAAAGGACTTAACTAGTTACTAAAATGTGTAGTTTTTAAAGATCTTGTAAGACTTTTTGATTCCATTTTCAAAATGCAGGCAGAAAAATTACAAATGAAGAAGCAAAAGCAAATTGCTTTTCAGCAAAAAAAAGCAAACTCTAGCAAATTGAAGAATGCCAAGCGCTGGAATTGATCCCCCCAAAATTATTTTTTCCTCTTTATGTATATACTGATGCCCTTATGTGGCCTTTTCAGGTTCATAATATCAATTTATACTAGAAGGAAGCATAATATGCTCCTAAGCAGGGACTTGGATAACAAAGCCTGTTTTGTGGTTGTAAAGAAATGTCTTAAAAAAGAAATGCAGAATCCACTATGTTATTGCACTGATATATGTAATGTCCAGACCAGCTGTACAAAGTCCTTGGAAAACGAAAGGTCAGTGGAAGAAATATATAGCGAACTAAACATGTCTCTTTATCAAATCTGTCTGAGAAGTGTTGGGCCATGCAATTACAAACAATTATATGTTCAAAAAATCAAGAAAATTTGTTTGACACAATTAAAGCAGTATTATGTTGGCCTTATAGGATGATTATAAAGATTCTTACAAGAATATCATTTGAATATATGTTGGTAGTTATTGCTTGTGAATCTTTTGTTTGACTTCAGGATGGCTTTATAGGAAAACACCTTTCCACCCTTTTCTACAAAAAACTAAAAAGTTTATTTCAAGTTTGAGTAGTTTTCACGGTCAAGTGTACTCAGCTTTGAACAACATTTTGTGAATTCCTTTCAGATGTGTCTACCAACTATAGATTGTACTATATAGGGTTTTCAATTTTGATTTCTTCATTTATGTTATACAAAGTAGAACACATAAATCTACTATAGGGGTGAAATTATGTAGGTAATCTGTAACACATAATGAGAAGACAATGTATGTCTTATTAACATTCAACTATATTTGTCAACAGATAACTGTGTTTGTTAAATTGAAAGTGAAATACACAGCATTGGTTAAAGGGCGGACAAAGAAAAAATTCAAATTGCATGATGAAATACCATCTTTGAGAAATAGAAAAACAAAGTGAGTTTTATGGTTAGTTTGTAAACCTTATGTCATGAATGTAAAATATGGCCTTTTTCAAAGGTTTGATTTTTGTATATTGCTGAATTATAATGTAGATGACAAAACAAGCTACAGGTTTTTTAAAATAACTTATGTTCTGGGGATACTTTCGTAAAAAGATAAGGTGCAATAAATGGAGGGAAACACTACCTCTAAGTGATGCAATTGTGTTTTTGGTAATTGTTTTTGCCAAAAATAACTAGGATAAGTGTACCTGCTAAAAATGGAGCTAAAATGCTAGTGTCACCAAATTGGGGCCTCAAAAATACAGGTTCCGTTAAGGATTCATACCGCTTCCATCAACTAGGTACAAAGTGTGTCCCCATCCAAAATTCCATTTTAGCTCGAGTAAGAATTATTTGAATACAATATGGTTCCTTAAAGCAACCATATAGATCATCCAAGGTGTTAATTCACATGAACAGTTATCTTAGTAAGCAAATTACCGAGTCCATACAGATACTTTGGAGGATTATGTTGTGCTTAGCATATGTACGCTTCTCTCATTGGACATGCTACCATGAGCACACACCCAAAGAAGCTCTCAAATATTTTGTTGTGGATTCATAAATCACTGATGAAACATCTAACAATGAATCCATTCTCAAGCCTTCGTACACAGCCTGCCACACTAGGGAAGTGAGCCATGTTGAAGTCATTACTTAAATTGTAAGAGGGTGGTGCCCATGACATGGCTAGTAACCAGACTGAAGTTGTAAGAAGGAAGTCATATTGGAAGGTGTGGCTAAATTACCTCTGTTTCAAGGAGAGCTAATGCTTGTTGGGCTCATTCAGTGCTACTATCAGCATGCGAAAGAGAACTAGTGGTATGATGAAAATCTCATCGGTTGAGATGAGATGAGATGCTCCTTCAAGATGGGTTTGCAAGAGATGGAGTCTCTTGCCCTTTCTTGGAATCAAAGTTTGTTATTTGATAGTGAAATGAGAACGAATTTTTGAGCGAGCTTATTATCGCAGGTTGGAATAAGTTGATAGGATCTTGTTATGACTGTTTTCATTAGTCTATAGTTTTATTATTTAACATTATTTTAGCATTGTTGCAAATTAGTGCATTAAATAATGCAATGAAAACTGAAGGTATTGGAGGAGCAGAAATTATACAAACACTGTACAAAATGGAAAATCTTCATATATCGATTGTCCAAAGGGATGTACATATATATAAATTAAAATACAACTAATTCCCAAAACTGAATTCTACAACTAATTCTACAACTACCCATAACAAGTAACTAATCATTGGTTTACAACAATGTTTCATTATCCTACATTCTACCCATAACAAGTAACTAATCATTGGTTCACAACAATGTTTTATTATCCTACATTCTACCCATAACAAGTAACTAATCATTGGTTTACAACAATGATTCATTATCCTACATTCTCCCCCAGGGTGGTTGTAGAATTAGTTGTAGAATTCAGTTTTGGGAATTAGTTGTATTTTAATTATATATATGTACATCCCTTTGGACAATCGATATATGAAGATTTTCCATTTTGTATAGTGTTTGTGTAGTTTCTACTTCTCCAATACCTTCAAAAACCACATTCATTAATTTTGCATTAATCAAATAATTTATTTTTCTGACAACTAATTATAGCTTGTCTATAATGAATAAAAATGTTTTAACAAAAGTATTTGAAATCGATTTAAGGAGTTATATGTATTTTTGATTTGTAAAGTTTCTGTGTGTTGTCTTGCAGTTAGATGTCATGATCAAGGGGTATCTCTTCCCTCAAATTCGCTCAAGTATTGTACTTGGTCATGATTGAGAGGTATCTCTTCCACCAAATTTATTCGAGGTCTTTTACTTGACCTTGTTCTTTAGGTTTACACCACACTAGAATTATATGTATTTGTTTTACCCAATTAAGCATTTAACACTTGTACGTTTAAGTATTTAACCTAACTCTTTGAGATTTGAGCATTAGTTTCCACTATGAAAATCCCAGTGATTTACCATTTGAGCTCATTCAATTTGACAATTGAGAAGCTATACTAAAAGGCATAAAAAATCTTGTTAAAAGTTTAATCACATTTTAAATAAAAATGATGAGAATCTGTTGTTTGGTTAATTATTTCTCCAAATAAATTTGTTATTTTAACATTTAAAAAATAATAATACAAACCAGATAACTATAACTTCATATGAATCAGCTTGAAGCCTAGCAAGGGGAAAAGAAGGTAGGGGAGATTAGAGGGGTCATTTTATTTTTTTACAGTACACTTTTTTGCATAGCCATTGCTTCAACCTAATTATAAGTCTCTCCCAAGTTTAATGGCAAAAATAAAATTTGGTTGATAGCAGTCATTTTGGAATCGGGTTTTTTATGCCGGTCAATTAAAATTCAGCTTTAAAAATCTAAGAGGGTGGAAAGGGTGTAGGTCGAAGTGAGAAGCGAGGGGGAGAGGACATGGGCCAATTCAAAATGTTCTGTTTTTGTCAATCTTTTTTCTTCTGATTAGAAACCACTCCATTAATAGGGAAAAATGTTTGATTTTGCTAATAGATAATAGGCTATTACCTATATCTTATGCTCTCTTCACTCTCAAATTTGGAGTAATCTTTCGTCCAAGCATAAGTCCTTATAAAATGATAGTTTCAGTTATTCCCTAGATTTTTAGATTCATGGTGAGTTATTTTTTAAAAAGATTTTGTCATTTCTCTTAATCTATAGGGGATTTGAATTATGGTGCAGGGTACAATGAGGGGTTGTTTAATTGGTTTTGTCTTTTAGCTTATTGCTATTGTTGTGTTGTTAGAGTGTTGTTTTTGGCCCGTCTTTGATGCAGAGCGCATACCGCAGAAATGCACACCGTGATATTTCTGTCAATATCGGCAAGAGATCTCAAATGTCTCACCGAAACTCTTGCACTCCTTCCTTGTCGGTTTGACTTACCTTGTCAGTCTCACCATCTTCTGTTTCCCTGACGGTTTCCTTCACACCGAAACCTTCCTATTCATCGGCCAAACATTATACCATCGGCCTCTTTATGAAATGTCACTCTGAAGCTTCTTCTCACACCAATATGCTTTCTATCGGCATGTATATACATTTCCTGACATTCTATCTCCGGTAATCCATTCGTATCTTCACCCGCTTTGACCACTACAGACGGTCGTCAATTGCATCAAACAGAAATGTATGTTTCAACATACAATTGGAATATACAATCGGAACATACATCCGACAACTTACTATCGCCAGTTCTCTCTCCTGTTTCAATGGGTCACTCCTTGCATCTAACCCTTTGCACCATCCGAATGTACATTCCAGACATGTTTTTGCAACATACAACCCCGACATACAATAGCAGTATACACACAAACTTACACTCTCATACAATGGCGATATACACATACACTGTCTGTGACATACAATTGACGGATACACAGGGATTGTATATCCAACAAACAACACAAACTTAACCCAGAAAGACTTTTATACATACCTTTCTTCACAGAATATACGCAGGATGGTACTCGCATACAAATGCGATATACTCAAACTATTCTTGGTATGAAATTGACATATATACATAACTGTGTATCTGAATCACATGCCGATAACCTCCTCTGTAACAAATCTCGCAATTTCTAATCTGCCATGACCACGAACAAAAGGAAAACAAAACAGAAAACTATTTTACAAGTCCATTCCACTGATTTCACAAAAATCCACCAGTGGAATGGCTTTAATCATACATCTCGACCACCGAAAGACTAAATTAAACAGAAAACGAGTCTATACAGATAATATACACAGGACAATTCAATACACAGGGAATTTACAAAGAATCTAGAATTTGTAAAACACAACTGACAGAAGTTCTATTTCTTCATTCTTACAGAGATTCATACATTTGATAATTTCAGAAGGTGGAAGGCGAACTCCCTTTTCCACCACCTCCCTCTGTTTCTTCTCTATTCCGCCTTCTTCTCATTTTGCTTAACCAAGATTATAAACAAAAACCCTAACTAATCTCCTGACCCCTGTTTGGCTTTAGACAGCAAAACTCCAAATAGTTCGACACATTGATTTAATCATCCACATATCCCAATACCTAATGATGTCCAAATTGGCTTATTGGAATGCCCAATTTGTGACCTCGATTCCTATGGTGGATGGTGGGGTCGGTTCGTACAAACATGAAATGTTAACACAAAATGCTACATGATGACATGCAATGTATCAAACATATCAAAACCTTATTCTTCTCCCTCTTATGCATATTTTATCTTGTTGAAGGGGTGCTCCTGCATCATACTCCCCATCTTGAAAAGAACTCATGTCCCATGAGTTAAGTCTTTGACTGAATCCATCTTTATCTCCTGCTGTCTCATTTCCGCCCCATGATCTTTGGACTGCAACTTGCTGCCATGGAACCAAATACTCATGCCTAGTACTATAGGCTCTTCTCACACTTTGTTGGTCATTTTTTCTTACCATCATCTCTGTCTGAACATCTGCATTGGAAACCCCATGTACTGCTATGGTAGAAGGTGTTTGTCTTTCAACTCTTAGAGGACAAACAATAGTCCCTACTATGATGGCATCCTTGTCTTTCCAATCAGCCTGTGGCTGTGTACAAATCTGCTTCGTAACCTTCTATTGATCCACCTGATCCCTGTCAGTCAGAACTGAAATTGTCTTCAAACTGTGATCTCCTCTCCTTGAGATATCCTCAACTTCCTTCGACTCTTCTTTCAATGCCTGATTCTGAGCTCGATCTGCTCTGCTCTCTGCCATTTGCTTTCTTACCAAAGCCATCAACTTAGCGTTGGTCATCTTTGCTGGATACATTTCAGATGCTTCTCCTTCTGACATCTCGTCTTCTCCTTCTACCCAACAGATACTCCAGGCTCTAATACCACTATGATGCAGAGCGCATACCGCGGAAACGCACATCGTGATATTTTTGTCAATATCGACAAGAGATCTCAAATGTCTCATCGAAACTCTTGCACTTCTTCCTTGTCGGCCTAACTTACCTTGTCGGTCTCACCATCTTCTGTCTCCTCGACGGTTTCCTTCACACCGAAACCTTCCTATTCATTGGCCAAACATTATACCATCGGCCTCTTTATGAAATGTCACTCCGAAGCTTCTTCTCACACTAATATGCTTTCTATCGGCATGTATATACATTTCCTAACCTTCTATCTCCGGTAATCCATTCGTATCTTCACCCGCTTTGACCACTACAGACAGTCATCAATTGCATCAAACAGAAATGTATGTTTCAACATACAACTGGAATATACAATCGGAACATACATCCGACAACTATCGCCGGTTCTCTCTCCCGTTTCAACCAGTCACTCCTTGCATCTAACCCTTTGCACCATCCGAATGTACATTCCAGACATGTTTTTGCAACATACAACCCCGACATACAATAGCAGTCTACACACAAACTTACACTCGCATACAATGGCAATATACACATACACTGTCTGTGACATACAATTGACGGATACACAGGGATTGTATATCCAACGAACAACACAAACTTAACCCAGAAAGACTTTTATACATACCTTTCTTCACAGAATATATGCAGGATGGTACTCGCATACAAATGCGATATACTCAAACTATTCTTGGTATGAAATTGACATATATACATAACTGTGTATCTGAATCACATGCCGATAACCTCCTCTGTAACAAATCTCGCAATTTCTAATCTGCCATGACCACGAACAAAAGGAAAACAAAACATAAAACTATTTTACAAGTCCATTCCACTGATTTCACAGAAATCCACCAGTGGAATGGCTTTAATCATACATCTCGACCACCGAAAGACTAAATTAAACAGAAAACGAGTCTATACAGATAATATACACAGGACAATTCAATACACAGGGAATTTACAAAGAATCTAGAATTTGTAAAACACAACTGACAGAAGTTCTATTTCTTCTTTCTTACAGAGATTCATACATTTGATAATTTCAGAAGGTGGAAGGCGAACTCCCTTTTCCACCACCTCCCTCTGTTTCTTCTCTATTCCGCCGTCTTCTCATTTTGCTTAACCAAGATTATAAACAAAAACCCTAACTAATCTCCTGACACCTGTTTGGCTTTAGACAGCAAAACTCCAAATAGTTCGACACATTGATTTAATCATCCACATATCCCAATACCTAATGATGTCCAAATTGGCTTATTGGAATGCCAAATTTGTGACCTCGATTCCTATGGTGGATGGTGGGGTCGGTTCGTACAAACATGAAATGTTAACACAAAATGCTACATGATGACATGCAATGTATCAAACATATCAAAACCTTATTCTTCTCCCTCTTATGCATATTTTAACTTGTTGAAGGGGTGCTCCTGCATCAGTCTTGGCCCTGTTTTTGGCTTTTGTTGTCCTCTAAGCTGGTTTGTACAAGGATCTGGACCCTTGTTTCCAGCTGGCTTTATCAAAAACTGTATTATAAGCATCAATTGAATAAAATTAAATAAAACAAGATTGATATTTATTGAGTTGTCAAATAAATTATATTTTTACTTCAAATGAGAGTTTATAGAAAACGGGTAAATTTTATATGAGAGTTGCTCCTTTTACTCTTATCACATATTTCAAAACTATTTATTTATAAGCTTTCTATATAAGAAACTGAAATAATTATTAAAAATAGGAAATTGGGATTTTTGGTGAGATATGAAGAGGCACCACATTTGATAGTGAACTAAATACTCCTTGAAAGTTAAAATGAATAACTAGATAAGAAAAAACTTATGATATTTTATCACCACATTTGATAGTGAACTAAATACTCCTTGAAAGTTAAAATGAATAACTAGATAAGAAAAAAATTATGATGTTTTATCAAGATTCAACTGCATAGTTTTTGAGTCAATCTTACATCTACTTTATAAGAATAAACTTATTTAAAAACTAAAAAAATATGTTAGAATTGAACCATAATAAAAATATAGGCAAATCTCAACTATCAAACCACCAAATTCGGGTCCCAAGGACCCAAATTTGAAAAATACACATTTAAAAAATATTGAAAAAATAAATTTTTAAAAATCTACTCAAGATTATCACATAAATGACCTAGGATGTTTTCTAGATCAACGTCTCAAATTTTACTAGCATAGCTAAAGAGGTTCCTTGAAGCAATTTTAACTTATCACTTTTAACATTTAAAGACCACTAGTTGATCAAAAGCTAGATTGAGCTTTAAAAAGATCAAATTTAGATCATTTTTTTACATGAACATGATACACCCAAGGCTTAAATTTGACGGTTGATTGTACTTGTCAAGTAATTTTTTTGTGACCGTCATCTATTTGAAGTTGCCTTTCAAATATTAAAGACTACCTATTTTAGGAAAAATACATATAGACTAAAAATATATATAAGAATAATTACATAGAAATTTTGACAACTTACCTAAAATCTTACCTTTCAAGTGGTAGTCTTCATAAAATTTTAATTGTATTTTATAGTTAAAGTGACTAAATACGGCCATCAAATTTAGGCCCTAGATACACCTATGAAAAGGGACAATCTATGCAAATGTGACTATTGCTCTCATTATTCTCTCCAAAGAGAAGGTAAATGGATGATTCTTGCTGACACTAGCCACAATAGTCCAAAAATTTCTTGGTCTTTGTCCTTTTTGTTGCCTTGCTTTTCTACTGGACCTTGTTGAACCTTGACCCCAAATCCTAAACCCTAAAACATTTTGAATTTTTTCTTTTGCTTAGCTTTTTCCTAGGTTTTCTCTCATATCTGAACACTAAACTTTTTCTTTGCCCATCACTGACAAGCAATTAGAGAATTCTTTAGTGGCCCCCCTGTTAGTTTCAGGACACACAACTGAGGGGGGGGGGGGGGGGTGAATCAGTTGTGTCAAAAAAAACTTTTCTTTTATTAATCACTTAAATCCTTCTTGTAATTCAGCAGCATAATAATCAACCATGGAAACACAATGCAATAATTCAAGAGCAGAAACACATTAACACATATGACACCAAGATTTTAAAGTGGAAAACCCGGTTAAGGGAAAAACCACGGGGTGACTAACCCAAGATTGTATTATCTGTTAGAAGAATAAGAAAAACAAATGGCACATGCCAATTAGGGCTCATTGCCCAAGCACATTGCTCACAAGAGGCCCACTGCCTACAGGAGACACACTGTCTACAGAATGATAAATATTACATACTTGAACTGAAGAATAGCATCTTCACCATGCTTGGGTCAGTTCCATTTAAGCTCAATACTTCTGCTTTGCCTTTCACACTTCTCCTCTCTACCACACTCTCATCTCCACCAAGATGTTTTTGAAATGGCTTCACAACTCTTATTTATACAAGACATCGACTTTGGGATAATCATCAAAGTCGGCAAACTTTATAGAGCAAATACACAAATACAACTTAATTTATTATAAAAGACTTCATGTGAATCACCACACTGTCAGCCACATATATCTGGGACTCAAATCTTCGTTGAAGAACACGCCATCCTTCTCATAACATCTTCAATATCATCCGCAAGATGTGTAAATCATTCGGTCGGCCAAGGAGGAAGAACATCATCATCCGGAAGTAAATCTTCAATTACGAGCTCAATCTTCAATGCAGAACACCAACACAAACTGGACACAATCCAGAGACCCCCACAAGCTTCCCTGAATCACCAAGAACATCCACACTACTTCTGCTTACTGAAATCATTCTCTTCTTCATCCGGAACCTCAAGAACACAGTCTGTTATCACTGTCATATTGAAATAGATGCTTGCGGACCTCTAGACCATGGACCAATTGGGTTGTCAATTCACATTGACTTCCTAAACACTCCACCAAATCCGCAGAACAAGATATTGCATATCCGGATCTCTCCGGACCTATTTGTGTCACTCCTTCACCTCTGAACATCTGCCAGAACCAGTTTTACTAATATGGCCATAACTTCTTCAAATCTTCATGCGGACCTCTCAAATCTTTACTGGATCACCTTTAGACACATATCTACAAACCCTTTGATTCGCATCCTCTTATCTTCATCTTAGCTGGGATCTTCACTTTATAGAGCTTCATTGTCTTCACTGTTCTTCTCTATTTTTGATAGGACTAATTTTCTCAATATCCTCGGCACACAACTCATCCAATCCTTGACATCAATGCAATAGGAGTATGTTGACATAAATGACAACACCGGTTAGGCCCATACTTGCAACACCCCCTTGGTCATTTTATACTTTGCCTCCCTTCATTGCTTTGTCACAAGCCTAAATTTCAAAAAAATTCTAAGTGTGAGGGTTTTTAGATCATTTTCCAAGCTTGGTTGGTATTTCAGAGTTTCCCATCTCAACAATGCCATTTCTAAGTTTCCCTTCTTGGCATGCCATTCCTTCAAAGTCCGCTTTTCCCATTTCCCTCCATTTCGGGATTTCGAGGTTTCCCATCCTGACATGCCATTTTGGAGTTACCCTTTTTAGTATGCCATTCCTTCAAAGCTCCCTTTTTCCATGTCCCTCCATTTCAGAGTTTCAGATCCCAACATGCCATTCCTTCAAAGTCCCATTTTCCCATTTCCCTTCAAGTCTCCCTTAACCATTTCACTCTATTTTGAGACTTTAAAATTTCTCATCTTAGCATGCCATTTCAGGATTTTGGGATGTTTTTAACTCTCCTGCACCTTTGGATGCATTTTCTTGAAGCTCCACCATTTGAAAAAAAACCTTACTTTGCATGACCTGGAATGCCATTAATGGTCTCAAGTGGATGTGATTAGATAGATGAAGACTTTCAAATGCCTCCCAGAACTTGTGGACCCCTTATAAACATGGTTTTTGTACAAATGTATATGGTTGCTAATGCAAGGGGCATGGTTTCAAGTGTATGGCTATGTAAAGATGATGCATTCAGACTTGGGTGGCATGTGCACTTGCAAACGACCATGGTTCTTTCCCCAAGATTGCTTGATCGTGTTGGAAGAGACACACACATATATTGCACGACCTGGGATGCCATTAATGGTCTCAAATGGATGTGATTAGATAGATGAAGACTCTCAAATGCCTCTCAAAAGGTATGAACCCCTTAGAAATATGGTTTGTGTACAAAGACATATGGTTGTTAATGCAAGGGGCATAGTTTCAAGTGTCCATGTGAAGATGATGTAGGTAGGCATGGGTGGCATGTGCACTTGCAAACGACCATGGTTCTTTCCCCAAGATTGCATGATTGTGTTGGAAAACACACACACACATAAAGAAAGGTTGTAGATAGAAACAAAAAGAGAAAGGGTTGTAGACCATTGTGGTGTTTTCTTGTAATAGGTTAGGGCATTTTAATTATATTTTTTGGAGATTTTCCTAGATGGTGTAATATGACATTGTAATCCTTAGGGAATGATCTAATGTGCATATTTGACATCTTTTGAATGTCTTCATGAACATTGTCTGATTTTCTAATGGTCTTATCGATCTCCTTGACATATTTTGAATGTCTCCATGAACATTATATGAATTTCTAATGGTCTTATTGATCTCCTTGGTCACATTTATTGATTTGAGTGTTATCTTTAACTAGTTTGCTAGCTAGAATGCATTAAAATTTCTTGCAAAGCTTATGCAATGCACCTTATCAAAGTAACACAAATTTGTAGGTTTGTTTATGGATAACTAAGGTATGCTCAATTAGATGTTCTGCAACTTCATTTACCTACTAGTTTGCATGCATAGAGCCTAGCTTATGTATGGGATTAAGAGGTATGGTCCTTATTGCTACCTTCTTTAAGGTATCAGAGAGTGAGTTATATTCATGTTCCCCTTTGATTCCCTCACTAGATGAAGACACCCATCTACTTTGTGTTCAACCTCCCATCTCACCAACACATTCAAAATAACAAAAAATATTCTTTATTTTTATAATGTATTGATTATTCCACCAACATTGCTTAATCTTTGTAACCTACATAAACTTCTCAAAAGGTAGGTGTGCTTGGCGACTTTCTTTGTACCCATATCTAGATTTTTACTATATCATTAGGGGTTTTATAAGCATAACTTTAGATTCTTTACATGGTTTCTTATCTACTTTATGAAGATGTAAAACCCTTGTATTGTCAAACCAACATATAGGCACTTAGTGACAATCAAATAGGAGTTTCCTATGCAATGGGTATGGTTTGTTTTAGAGATTATTTCCATATCATTCTTTATAATCATCTTTAATATAACACCTTAGGGAATACCCTCCTTGGCCTAGCAGAGTTGAAGGTAGAACTCGGCCTTATCAAATTGGTCCATTATTGTCCTTGCCTAATTATAAGCTTAGTTTGGTACCCTTGGTGCTCAGAAATGGCCTAGCTTAGAGATTTGAGAACCTACAACTTTGAGCACCAATAGTTCCTAAAAGCTAGGTCATAACTCTTTATTCTCTCATTTATTCTTTAATTTGCCACAGGTCATAGCTCTTTATAGAAATGCTAGCCAAATGAAGATACTCCATTTTGGAAGACCCTCATGTAGCCATACTTTGTTGTTTGGGAACTCCAACTTTTCTCTTTGAGCATTATTTTGAATATGTAGATTTAACAACGACATTTCTACTTCCCTATTCCATATAAGCTTGTTAGAAAAATTCTCCATCATTTCCTTAGATATAAGTATGTTTAGGTGTTTACCTTGTAGGAATTTGCACCACAAGCTTCCACTCTCCCTATAAACTCTCCATAATAATTTAGCTTCTAACCCACCTTTAGCCTTTTGGAAGCATACCTTATTCCATACTACTAGATGGATCTTATTTTTGTTTATTGTTACACTTCATAGAAAGTGTTTGAATGTGGAGATTGTTGTGGCAAGATGGGCAATAATTTAGAATAAAGATATCAAATATGTTGGATTAGGCTTGAAATTTGATAGTCACACTACTTGTTATATGAAAATTTTATGATGGTTTGGTCATTTAGTTACTTTTTAATTGATTTTTTAATAGAAAATATAGATTGTAAAAAAAATTGTTCAATATATCGAAGATCAAATAAAAGATCAAAGCTAGAGTTTTTTGACTTTATGCCACCTTGGGTGGTTAGCCCAATAGTTGCCCTGTTGGTGCCTTACAGTTTGATGTTTGGGGGTTTTGGAACCTCTTAGGTTTGTTGTTTTGCTGACTATTTACTGTTTTATGTTGTAAGGTTTCTTTGATGTATCCTTCTCATTCTTTGTGTTCTAGTTCATAGCTTTGTCGAAAGCATTTACTCATAATAAAAAAGTAAAAGTAAAGAATATGAAATGAAATATTTTATTGTAGAATAAATATAACTACAATATTTTTATCAAATCTTATTAATAATAAATATTAAATATATAAAAATATAAATTTCTATTTTAAGTAATTTTCTTATTAATTAAAATATATTATTATCTATATAATTCAAATTAACATATCCTAATTATAATTCAATAAATAAAGATATAACTGTAGAAATTTTGAATAAAAATATGAACGTAAAAAGTTAAAAATCTATAAAAATATGAGTGTTGAATAAGGCTATTAGCTTTTCGAGCAAAAATTTATGAAAACCTTAATGACTATCACCTTTTTTGGAAAAAAATTACATTGAAATTTTAAGTTCAATCCCCCAAGATGAGTTTTTTTCACATTAAATCTTGAAAAGTACCACTCATACCTTTATTTATTAACAAACCTTTTAGAAACCAATTAAACAAAAGAAACAAAATATATGAAAAACAAATATTCTAGAATGCATACAATTAAATAAAAATTAGAAGCCAAAAATAAAACAAAACAAAATAAATTATATTAGTTATAAGTTGCTTCTTGATTCTATGTAATTGTAAAGTTATAATGCTCTAACACAATATTAAAAAAAAACAATAAAAAATGAAAGAAGTCTAGAAGTGGAATTGTGAAAAATGAATAATAATGCTAGACTTTAAAGCCCGCACACAAAGTAGATGGACTAAATTTATTATTACAATTAAAAGCAAGTTTCTAAAATTGATATATTAAAAATTAAAAATATATTAAGATAATTTAAAATCCTAACAATTAAAATCATTCTTAAAAAAAATTCATGACTATCTTTTTTTGGTAAGGAGGAATCAACACTAGCTGGAGCCCCATTTGTGAGGTCCTAATTACACGACTCGTATAACCTCTGACCACATAAGTTGCCTTTAGTCATGCAACAATTGAAGCCAAAGATTCTAACCTGAGACTACTGTTGTGCCCTGCACACACTCCCCATTTTGACAAATGGAGACCACCCTTTTTGCTTTGGCTTAGAGTCCCAACCTTTCTTTTTTGTGATGTTGAGAAAATTAAGTCATGCCTTGAATGGAGAAATTGTGCTTTTAAGAATGGGATGCATTTCAAAAGGGTGGGGTTTGTAATGAATTGATCTTCTAAGACTTCATTTTTGTTGTCATGATGGATTTTCAGGTGATTTTGGTTGTTTTTGTGCAAGGGAAGTTATCTTTTTTTGACTTTTGCACTGATTTTGAGCCTCAGTAGAGTTAGTGCTAAAATCTAGTGCTACCAGATATGTTTGGAGACCCCTAAAAGCTCCGCTGTTTGTTTTGGTTAAAGCTCTTTTAAAGAAAATGAGCATTTTGCCCTTCACAGGGCATTGCACTAAATTCAGGCACCGCCAGATATGCCCAGTGAGGGTCACTTTTCCCACACATCTGGTCATGCAACCTTTCCCCATATCACTACTTTAAACATTCAGAGTTCACTTTGCGCTAGTTCCGATGGGTGCATGACATGTCCAGTGGCACCCATTCTCTCGCCTCCTCCGGTGACCAGTCCAAATTCTGCTTCTTGGTTAAGTTAAGTGCCTTGCATGAGTTTCAGTGGCTACCAGATATGTCAGGTGCCTCCCATTTTCTCCGCAATATCTTGTCATCGCCCTAACCTCCGTTATATCCTGTGACACATAAAATCCCCGCAAACTCCCATGAAAGGCTAAATTCCCGCAAGTTAAAGTTTGTTGGATATGGGTCATGTGTTTGACTCAAAAACTACGCAGTTAAACCCTGAAATAAAATATCATAATTTGACATGCTGCGAAAAATGCCTCCTACTTTTCAATTGATGAGCTAAAGGGGCTCTATAATGAATGGTTCATAAGGCACAATACTTGCTGAAGGTTTTGCAAATGGGGTAGCAAGCTAAGTGGGCTTGATCTTGGGGGAAACTCCATGGTTAAGCGCGCTTGAGTTGGAGTAGTACTGGGATGGGTGACCTCCTGGGAAGTCTCGATGCTTCACCCCTGTGTGCATCACCTAGATGCAATGAGTGCTAAGTGAACCATTCATTAACATGAGAGATGGGTTCATGTGAACCACTACTCATGAAATATGGGTCATGTGTTTGACTCAAAAGCTACATAGTTAAACCCTGAAATAAAATATCATAATTTGTTGGATATTTTAAGAAGACAATAGTCTAGGTACAATGATTTGGTTTATCATATAGTTTTGATGGCATGGTCTCATGTTGGTTTTGAGAAGATGTGGGACTTTGTTCCATGTCAGGATATATCCTGTGGCGCTTGATTCATCCGCAAGGTTCGATAACATTAAAATCTTCCGCCGGCCTACATATATGCCTATGCAAACTGAGCATCCAACGAAGCATAAACAATGGAGGGTGAAGTGAATTAGGACAACCTTGAGGGGTTGAATTTCTGGTTTTATTACAATGGATTCGAGTTGTATTTCTATGATGGGAGGTCTAGTCACTATCGATAAGGGCAATAATTTGAAGGCATAAAAGGGAGTATATACTGCTTGTATTGATGTTGAAGAATTCAGATTGGCTTAAATATGTTGTTAATCAAAATCTTGTTAAAAGCCCAATCTTCCTTTGCTTGAATGAATTACATTTATGAAAAGATTATTCATTGTGCTTTCCTTTTTCTTGCAGATTAAGCAGAATAATTGGGTGATGTAGCATACAATAGATACGTCAAGAAGGTTTTGAGATCAAGGAAGTTGGTATGTTGAACATCATGATGTCCAACTGAAGCCTCCCAAGATCCTGAATCTAGTGATTAAATGCAGAAGACCTAGAGGATCAGATTGCTGTCAGAGATTGCAAAGAATGTACACTATTTTAGGTGCAGTTTTAGTTCTGTTTGCACTTGTTCTAGTTAGCAAGCTTCTAGTTGGATATATCATCATAAAAAAACATGCCACATACACTCTTTGACCAGTCAACTCATTGTAAAAGAGTTTTGTCTTCATAGACAACTCAAAAAGTGACTATTTCGTCCTATTCTCACGAGCTGTAAAGTTGTAATTTCGTCGTTTTCCTATAAGACAAAGTCAAATCCGAGAATGTAATTGCCCACCAATATTAAATGTTGTTGAATCTAAGCCCTTGGCAATGAATTGATCTCCACTATTCATTGAAAAACTTAGTATGCTTGCCTCCCTATATAAACGCAACCTCTCTCGTTGTAAAAGTTAGAAGAAAGGGACTGAAGAGAAGAGAATTGTTGAAACTGTCATTTTTCTGAATCAATGTAAATAGAATTTCATTTGCTATTGCCATATGAGTTTATTTTGTTAATTGGATATGGTTCTTATGGTTCCTCTTCACCTTTCCGAGTAATGTTGATTGTATGTCATTGTGCATGGTTAGTTTGGACATATTTATATGAGCTAAGTTTGATTGTGTGAGTTCATTAAATTGCGCTAGGAATTGGGTGTTGAACGAACCCTTCATAGTTTGTAAACCCTTATGTTTCCTTAGAAGATTGCACAGTCTCTGTAGCATTATGGGTTGCCTGGTTAAGAAGAGATTTGTTTACCATTGAGAATCTGTCTCTCTTTGTTGATCATCCTTGTAGTTGTCTATAGGATCTTTCTCTATCCCTTCTCTCTCCCCTTTTCCTTTTGCATTTTCTTTATCAGATCATGTTAGAGTAGGTTTCACAAACTTGCACAATGCTATCACCGAATCCATATCCAGTGAATGCAAGTTAGCAGATTGCTTGTTGCAAGCTAAAATCACATATTCTATAGCAATCTGAGTATACATTAGTTCATCTATGCATTGTCAAATATGAAAACTAATCAAGGTCATGTGCTTGATCAAACCCTAATGCATTAAAGTTTGTCTATATTGCATGTAAGTCCCCTTTATTGGAGCAACAAAGTACGTTCCCACTGAGTTATCCTGAACATCAAGACCCGACATTAGAAACCTTGGGGCAACCTTATTTTGGATTTGCAAGGATAAGATTCCTTTCAAGAGAGGTGAGATCATGCATCTTACATGCGTTATTGCATGCTAAAACACCCATCAACAACTACTATCCATGTCATTCAATAGCTTAACTATTTGCTCTACACCCCATGGGCTTATTCATGACTATCTCTAAAAATCTTCTAAATTAAAATATATTTCTATACAAAATTTTTCTAATTTAAAAGAAAATCATATATTTTTTATAAAATGATATAAATTAAAATAATATATTATATTCTTCTATAAAAATATTTGTAGTTTACTAATAATTCAAAGTGTTATATATACAATTATATAAAATAATAACAAGTTAAATAAATTCTACAATTTAAGAAAATTTTAATGTTACAAATACAAATCTAAAATTGACAAGTTGATCCACAAACCATCAAATTCTAGGTTGTGTTGAATCACTTCTAGAGACATTTTAATTAGTAAAAGGTTTTGATTAGAGACTCAGCCATAGTCACATCAATTTCATCTTAGTTTGAGTTGCATTAATTGCATAAATTTTTTACATCTTTTCTTGGCATGTTTTTTAATCTTTATCTACAATGAGGCTTGACTATTATCAAGGAAGTCAATTGTCTTCTCTCTACCTATAGTAGACATTTCCATGCTTTTCAACATAACCCGTTACTCATCTTCTCCAGTTGAGGCAACTCCATCTCTGGAAAACTTGTTGTTTTCTATTGAGTAGATAATGATCTTACTTTACTGGAGGTTTTGCGTAACATTTAACTCCTCTTTTTGGACCTATGAGGGCTCAGTTCGGGTCTTCAACAGAGGCTAGCCCTCCCCTCTCCCCCTATTTTGAGACTTTGGAGGATGATGTCTTGTAGAAGATTGTTCAAAAAAGGAAGCAAGGTCTTCCTAAACATGCAAGTGTTTCCCAAATCTGGGTCAAGGGTGCTCTAAATGATAGGATGAGGCCTAGGGTTGTGTAGGTGGCTATTCTAGGTCTGTTTTGTCTGGTAGCTAAGATGCTGCCTCTTTTTGGTGGTAGCTTGGCTGCAGTGATGTATAAGGTTTTAGGGCCTTTCAAAACTTGGGTGTCTGTGATTCTGTTGTGGGTTAGTTGTGCTCTTGTTGATGTTTCACCTATTGTACAGGATTTTTAGGGCTCCTTCAAAATATACTTTTACCCCTTTAATAAAAATACAAAAATGTACAAAAGAAGCACTTGAACATTTGGGAAGCCACATTAGTCACATACAAGGTCACACCAGTCAAACTAGGCTATGTGGGCAACCTATTTAAGGACTAGGACATGGGTGTGGTTCTTTCTTAGGTAACAAAATCTCAATACATATGTGTTGAGGTCCCATGATTTCTATTATGGTACTAGATCTTAGTTTCAAGTCTTCTATGATAGTGCATTAATTGCTCAACAAGGTTGAAGTTGACATCACAGTAAAAATCATAAAAGCTACTTATTCTTTCTATTTCATTTTTGAGTCTCAGTCAAATCTAATTTTTTATTTTAAACTCAATTTCTTATGTTCTAAAATTAATTTGACTAACATAAAACCTTAAATCATTTAGTATAGAAAATGTTATGTTTCCTTACAAATAGCAGTGTCTCAAAATATTATAATCTAGTTGGAGTCCATCACCTTAGATGTTGTTCAACTTTCCACTATGAGGACCACACTTGGAGATGAAGGAAAACTTAACTAGATTAACTTTCTTGTATATTAGCAATATTCACCTCCCATGCAAAAAAAATATTCTTAGTGCTTTAGATTTCAAATTTTTTGCCTCTTGTAGGAATTCCTAAAGGTGAACATGGAACTTAGACAATAGGTCAAAAGAATCCATAATCAAGTGCTAGATTGGAGCAATGCCAAGAAGGCCTTGCCAAAAAGATGGATTCCATACCACCAATGTTGTTCACTATGGGGCAAAACTCAGAGATGAAGGGAAATTTAGCAAGACTAACTTTTAGTATGCCATACGTACATCAATGTACCATGCAAGATATCACCTTTAAATTAGAAGAGATACTCTAGTTATAGAGGAGTAATTATAATATATTTTATTCTTGTTATCAATTAAACTTATTTTTAATCATTGAAATCTATTTTGCTTTTAGTGTATGGGTCTTTCTAAAAAACTTTTAGCTTATTTCAATACCTTTTTAAAAAAGCTTTTATCTTGTTTCAATAATTGTTTTCATCTAAATTTTATTAGTAGATAAGATTGCAAGGGATAGAAGTGTACACGCTACACCTTTACCCTTTTGTATTATGCCATTTTATATTGATGTCATAAATGCATGGTCATAGTATTCAATTTGACTCATTTGGTGCACTAACCAACCCTAATTTAGAACTTATCAACTAAAATTAATTTATTCATTGCCTTAGTCAAGATTGGTATGACCCTATAGTAATTTTTTTGTCCTAGAGTGAGACATACATATGGTAAATCCCTTGGATCAAACAATGCCACAACCTAGCTTGCCTATTTCAAAATTTGTTTTTCCCTCTCAAGGCTAACTTTCCCAAAATGTGATTGTTATATTGTTGATCGAGGAACCAAAAGTCTTGAGTTGTGTTTCTAGGAACATGTTTTTAAGGACATCATGTTATGTTATTTATGAGATTTGATTGTTGGCACAAAGCATTCACAAAAACTTAGTCATAGTTGCATTGGTCTTAGTTACATTAGTTACATAAGAGTTTTGCATCTTTGCTTGGCATGTTTTCTATATTTGCATATTGACAATGAGGATTGATTGCTATTAAGGAAATTGATAGTCTTCTTTGTTCCTATAGTAAGCCTCACCATTCTTTAAACGCAACCTCTTAGTTATCAAACATGTATAGAAGATGCAAGCACATTTTGAGAGGTTACATTAGTCAAACTAGGCCATGTGGACAGCCTAGTTTAGGACTAGGAATTAGATATTCTATCTCAAACAACAAAAAATATCAAAATATATCTATCATGACCACATAATTTCTGTTATGGCACATGATCTTAGTTTCTAATATTTTGTCATAGTGCATCAATCAATCAACAAATCAAAATTGACATCACACAAAAAACCATAAAAGATCCTTATTCTTTCTAATTCATGTATGAATCTCAATTACTCAGGTTTGAATATTTTATTTTAGTCTAAACTCCTAATATTTTAAATTTAATTTAATTGAATTAAACTTTAAATTTTGGTTGACATCAACACCTCCAAGGTGCTCCTCGCAAATGTGGTTTTGATGGTGGAGAATAGGTTGTGCACACAACTGCTTGACTACGAGGGTATTCCCTTTCAGTATAGAAGATGTTTTGCTACTAGACACCTGACTTTAGAATGTTCTCGCTCTTGTTGTAAGCATGTGGGTTTAGCCTCGTGGTGGTGGAATACTCTTTTTGACCACCTGATTTTTATGTCCCTATGTCTAATTCATAGGATGATGAGCCTTCTCCTTAGGGGTTGGATGTTGTGGTCCCTTTGGTTCTTTTGGTGATGACTACTTCTAGGCTTGATGCAACTCCAGAGATTTCAACGATCCCTTCTGACCCCCGGCTATTTGTGGGGTTCCTCTTGTGATGTCTCGACCTTCGGCAGCCTTGCAGCTCCTTGTTTCTTTGGATTCCCTTTCTTCCTCTTTGAGGGAGTCTAGGGTTTTGGCATCTTTTGAGGATTCCCCTGTTCTTTCTCCTTGGTTCAAAGATCTAGAGAATGGTGTGTCTTTGATGCAAGCGCATCCGGGTTCACGTGCAATCCTCATCAACCAAAAAAGATTTGTTTTTACTTTCTTGTTGTCTATTTTACTGCAGGAGTTGATTGATCAATTTTGGAGATTTTTCCTAAGGAAGTTGGACAAGTGATGGATTGATCTTGAAGAAGGCTCAAGTGGGTATCTGCATCTCAAATTTGGTGAAGATATGATAAAAAATGGCAAAGTTATGCTTCAACAGAGTTTTAAGCTGTCACTGCACTTTGCGTTAAAATCTGGTGACACCGAATATCCGCACTGGTGTTCAAAAAGGAAGTTTACACTAAAAACCTAAGGCACCAGACTTGCACGAAAAACACCTTTCACTAGACATGTCCGATTACCTTTAACATCTTTGCTAATCTAGTGATGTCACTTTCCCCCACTGAGCACTTTCGAACCTTTGTGCTAAATGTCTTCGTAATTGGATCTTGAGCTAAAATGCTTGCACATCAGACATGTCTAGTGACCCCAAAATTCTCCATAGATCCGCTTGTTTTGGTATTCCCCACTAAAAAGGTTTGAGACCTTTGCGCTGAAGGCGACTGCACTGGATATGTTTGGCAAACACCAAAGTCTCCGCCAATCTTGTGATGTTAGAAAACCCCACCAGAGTTGTTTAGTGGCCCAACGCTAAAATGAAGTCTTATTGCACATGTCCAGTGGTGGCCAAATTCCTGTTTTGTCCGGTAGAGGCTGGTTTTCTTGCTTTTTCTACATGATGTCTGATGTTCGGTAGCGTTGGATATCCCCACATTCAGTAAGGCATGAAATTCCTGCTGACCGCCCAGAAAGCGACAAAAGTCAATTTTAACCGCCTATACGATTGTTCCAAGGGCAAATAAGGATCTGCCACATGTCATGAGCATTAATGAAGGACGATGGCCGCCTCAGAGGTCTATAAATTCATGGAATTCGTGCTTTAAGGTAGCTTCTCTTTGGTCAATGATCTGTAGTACGTTTGTGGAGCTTTCTAGAAGACTCCCGAGATTGCATGATCAGTTTGGTCTACATCTTGAAGTGTTGTAAGGCTGAGGCCAATGCTTTTGTAATGAAAATTGTACTCCTGCTATAAATCTCTCTTGCATATAAATAAAGAGTTGTTAGTTTGTGGATATGTTGCTATTTGTTGTGGATTGTTATTTGCTGCTTGGTTTGGTTGCCTAATAAGGCTCTTGAACATTGAACTACATCAAGTGGTACCAGAGAAAGGTTTTGCATTCCTTAAGGCCATGGGATTACTGTAGAGGATCTGTAGACATGACACACCGAGACAGAAGAAGGAGAGGGCCTCCTCCACGAGATGGAGATGCAGCATTGGTGGAGATACTGAGAGGCATTATAGTTAGGCTAGATGCAATGGAGAGAATGCAACACAAAGGAGTACCCGTAGCAGATGTGAGTGATAATGAGGAGGAAGATGTCAGTGAAGAAGAAGCAAAAGAAGGAGAAGATGGATATGAGAGGAGGTTTCTAAATGCAATGACAAAGATTGCCAGTAAACCCCCTGTTGAGTTACCTAGTTATAATGGTACTCTGAAACCAGATGAGTTGATAGACTGGATTTTAAAGATGGAAAGTTTTTTTGAGTTGGAATCTATTGAGGACCCTAAGAGGGTAAAACTTGTAGCTTCAAAGCTGAAAGGACATGCAACTCTGTGGTGGGATCATGTGCAAGTTGAGAGACAAAGAAAAGGGAAGGAAAGGATTAAGATCTTGGAGAGGATGACAACCAAGTTGAAGGAAAAATTTCTGCCTGCCAATCATCAGATAACCATGTTCAAGATGTTGCAGAACCTCAAGCAGAGGGAGAAAAGTGTGCAAGGCTATACTGAAGAGTTTTATAGATTGAACATTAGGGTTGGTCACATTGAAGATGATGCCGAGAAGATCTCCAGGTATGTAAATGGGTTGCATTATTCAATTCAAGATGAAATTAGCAAGGTCAAAATTACCAGCATAGAGGAAGCCTATCAATTTGCATTGAAGGCAGAAGAAAAGATCTCTAGAAGGCAGAATAGCTCTAGAGGATGAGGTAAACCCTCCAAAGGAAGAGGGAAGTCAAATCATAGACATGGATCTCAAGATAAGCAAGGAGAAACAAGTTCTTCTTATGCCAATAGCCAAGGAGGTAGAGGAAGGGGTGATTATTTGTGAGGCAGAGAAAATTTTGGAAGAGGAAGAGGGTTAAGTGGAACATGTTTCTAGTGTGGACAGACTGGACATAGGGCATTTGAATGTCCTCAAGTACAATGGAGTAGTAGCAAGGGAAAGGAGACTAGAATCTATATAGCACAAGTTGAGGAGGAGAGTGTGGCTAGTGCAGCCTCACCGAAGCATGGAGAAGAAGTCGAGGATGGAGAATCCTTGATGATGAGGAAAGTTCTTCTACCACCAGAGAAGGTCCGAGAGGAACCTGAGCAACAAAGAAATCTGTTTAGAACTAGATGTAAGTCTGGAGGGAAATGTTGTAAGGTCATTGTGGATAGTGGCAGTACTGACAATTTAGTGTCAGAAGAAATGGTGGAGAAGTTAAATCTATTGGGCAGACCTTGGCAATATGACAAACAGGCCATTCATGATGGCAAGAGTAATTGCATTACACTCAAGAAGGATGGGGTTGAGTATATGTTGAATCATTTCAAGGATAAGGATGAGGATATTGAGAGAGGCAATAGGATTTGTCTAGTAAGTGGAAAATAGTTCCTAAGGGAAATCATAAAGGAGAAGGTCTGTTATGCCTTCCTACGTCAAGTTGTAGAAGCTATGACACCTGAGAAAGGGGCAGAAGTTCCCACAGAGGTCCAAGAAATTCTAAGTGAGTTCAATGACATACTACTGAAGGATTTACCTGATGGATTACCTCCAACTAGAAGCATAAGTCACTGCATGGATTTGATACCGGGAGAAAGCCTACCAAACAAGGCACCATATAGGATGACACCTATGGAAAATGAAGAGGTGAATAGGCAAGTGCAAGATTTATTAGATAAGGGGTTGATTAGGAAAAGTCTCAATCCGTGTGCTGTACCTGTAGTACTGGCACCTAAGAAAGATGGGAAATGGTGGATGTGCATTGATTCAAGAGCTATAAACAAGATAACCATTAAGTACAGGTTTCCATTGCCTCGTATGGATGACTTGATGGATTGCTTGAGTGGAGCAAAGAACTTCAACAAGATTGATTTGAAGAGTGGATACTACCAAATCAGAATTAGAGAAGGGGATGAATGGAAGACACCGTTCAAAACAAACAATGGACTATATGAGTGGTTAGTGATGCCATTTGGGTTGACAAATGCACCTAGTACCTTTATGAGATTGATGAATGAGGTAATGAAGCCGTTCCTTAGAAAGTTTGTCATAGTTTATTTGGATGACATTTTGGTTTTTAGTAAAACAAAGGATGAGCACCTACTGCATCTAAGGGCAGTATTGCAGAGGTTAGAAGAAGAGAAGTTGCTAGTGAACATGGATAAGTGCAGTTTTATGCGGAAGGAAATAGTGTATCTAGGTTTTGTAGTATTTGAAGAGGGGCTGAAGATGGACCATGTGAAGGTTAAGGCAATACTGGATTGGCCTTCACCCAGAAACATGTTTGAGGCTAGAAGTTTTCAGGGCTTGGTGAGCTTCTATAGGAAGTTCATTAGGAATTTTAGTGGAATATGTGCACCAATCACCAAAACAATGAAGGGTGTTTGGAAAGAGCTCCAATGGATAGCTATAGTAGAAAAGAGTTTTTAGATGTTGAAGAAGAAGGTGACAGAACAACTAGTGTTGGCATTGCCAGACTTTGACAAAGTTTTTCAAGTAGAATGTGATGCTAGTGGTAGTGCAATTGGGGGAGTGTTAAGTCAAGAGGGTAGACCCATTGCCTACTTTAGTGAGAAACTCAATGAAGCAAAGAGGAAATACTCAGTTTATGACCAAGAATTCTATGCTATAGTGCATGCCTTAAAGAAGTGGAGGCATTATTTGCTATCAAATGAGTTTGTGTTGTATACTGATCATCATGCCTCGCAGTACATCAATAGTCAAGGTAAGTTAAACCAGCTGAGACATATGAAATGGGTGGAGTTCTTGCAAAGTTATTCTTTTGTCTTGAAACATCGAAGTGGTAAGTCAAACTGGGTAGCAGATGCACTTAACAAAAGATGTTTATTAATGAATGAGTTAAGGGTCAATGTTGTTGGCTTTGATGTAATGAAGGATTTGTATCCTAATGATCCTGATTTTAAGGAAGCATGGGCTGTTAGTAAAAGTCCAGTGGGAGGAGATAGGGCACCATGGTTGGAATATTTTATCCAAGATGGTTTGTTGGTCAAAGGATAGAAATTGTGTATACCTAGAGGTTCAATGAGAGAGAATCTAATCAAAGAAAAGCATAGTGGAGGCTTGAGTGGACATTTTGGAGTAGATAAGATAGTGGTACAACTAAATGAAAGTTATTTTTGGCCTAGAATGAGTGCAGATTGGAAGAGATGGGTACAAGGCTGCAGGATTTGCCAACATGCTAAAGGAGCACGACAGAATACAAGACTGTATTAGCCATTGCCTATACCTGATAGACCATGGGAGCACATAACTATGGATTTTGTTTTGGGATTGCCTTGGACACAGAGAGGTCATGATTCCATTTTTGTTGTTGTGGATGGATTTTCAAAGATTGCTCATTTCATACCATGTCAGAAGACCAACGATGCATCCCACATAGCTACATTATTTTTCAAAGAGGTAGTCAGGTTGCATGGATTACCTAAGAGCATCATTTCAGATAGGGACACGAAGTTTGTTGGCCATTTTTGGCATACATTATGGAAGAGAATGGGTACTGAATTAGGATTTCAGCTTATCATCCACAGATTGATGAACAAACTGAGGTTGTAAACAAAAGTTTGGGAAACTTATTGAGGTGTTTGGTGGGAGATAAACCACATCAATGGGATCTTATCTTGGCACAAGAAAAATTTTCTTATAATAATTTAATGAACAAAAGTGCAGGAAGGAGTCCATTCCAAATAGTTTATGGTATAGCCCAAGGGGTGTTGATGAACTCCGAGATAGTGCAAACTTGAACATGAAGAGTGCTGTTGCATAAGATTTTGCAGAAAACCTTCATGAGGTTCATAAGGAGGTGAAGGAATAGTTGGAGAAGAGTGCCAGCAAGTACAAGGAGTATGCTGATGTGCATAGGAGGGAACAAGAGTTTCAGGTAGGAGACTTAGTTTTGACACATTTGAGGAAAGAAAAATTTCCACAGGGAACATATAATAAGTTCAAATTCAAGAAGATAGGTCCGTGTAAGGTGTTGAGGAAGTTCTCATCCAATGCCTATGAGATCGAGTTACTAGCTGGGATAGACATATCACCTATTTTCAATGTTGTTGATCTGTGTAAGTTCTATGAAGGAGAGTCAAGTTTACAAGGAGGATAGATCAGTTGCCATTCACATTCATCTAATGCACAAGGGTGGATAGATCAGTTGCCTGAAAAGAAGATGGAAGAAGTGGATAAGGTGATTGATTCCCGAGTGGTTAAGAAGACCAAAGGAAAGGAGTACATGGAGTATCTAGTTAGATGGAAGAACAGAGCTACAAATGAAGCTTCTTAGCTGAGTGTTGTAGAACTTGTCAAGTTTGGGATTCTGGTTCTAGACTTGCCAAAATGTTCGTGAGTTTTCAACTCATTGAACATTTCAATTACCCGGTGTGTCTGATGCAGGAGCATCTGGGTTCACGTGCAATCCTCATCAACCAAAAAAGATTTGTTTTTACTTTCTTGTTGTCTATTTTGCTGCAGGCGTTGCTATAGGAGTTGATTGATCAATTTTGGAGAATTTTCCTATGGAAGTTGGCCAAGTGATGGATTAATCTCGAAGAAGGCTCAAGTGGGTATCTGCATCTCAAATTCGGTGAAGATTTGATAAAAAATGGCAAAGTTATGCTTCAACGGAGTTTTAAGCTGTCACTACACTTTGCGCTAAAATCCAGTAACACCAGATATCCGCGCTAGCATTCAAAAAGGAAGTATGCACTAAAAACCTAAGGCACTGGACTTGTGCTAAAAACACCTTTCACTAGACATGTCTGGTTACCTTTAACATCTCCACTAATATGGTGACATCACTTTCCCCCACTGAGCACTTTTAAACCTTTGCGCTAAATGTCTTTGTCACTGGATCTTGCACTAAAATGCTTGCACGTTGGACATGTCCGATGACCCCAAAATTCTCTACAAATCCAGTTGGTTCGGTATTACCCGCTAAAAAGGTTTGAGACCTTTGCACTGAAGGCGATTGCACTGGATATGTTTGGTAGACACCTAAGTCCCTGCCAATCCTGTGACGTCAGAAAACCTCGCTGGAGTTGTTTAGTGGCCCAACACTAAAATGAAGTCTCACTACACATGTCCGGTTGGTGGCCAAATCCTCGCTTTGTCCGATAGAGGCTGATTTTCCCACTGTTTCTGCATGATGTCCGATGTCCAATAGCACTGGATATCCCTGCATCCGGTAAGGCATGAAATTCTTGCTGACCACCCAGAAAGCGACAAAAGCTAATCTTAACCGCTTGTACGATTGTTCCAAGGGCAAATAAGGATCTACCACGTGTCATGAGCATTAATGAACGACGGTGATCACCTCAGAGGTCTATAAATTCATGGAATTCGTGTTTTAAGGCAACTTCTCTTTGGTCAATGATCTATAATACAATTTTGGTGCTTTCTAGAAGACTCTCGAGATTGCATGATCAGTTTGGTCTACATCTTGAAGTGTTGTAAGGCTAAGGCCAATGCTTTTGTAATGAAAATTGTACTCCTGCTGTAAATCTCTCTTGCATATAAATAAATAGTTGTTAGTTTGTGGATATGTTGTTGTTTGTTGTGGATTGTTATTTGCTGCTTGGTTTGGCTGCCTGATAAGGTTCCTGAACCTTGACCTGCATCAATCTTGGACCATCATCCAAAGAAAGAAAAAAGGTATCTCCAAGTCGGTTCCTTTGTCTCATACCTGGGCTACGTGTGTACGTTAGTATAGAATGGGGTCTAGGGTTTGTTGACCCCTTGCTATTTCATTGCTATGGCATCTGGCCTACAACAATCATGTTTGTTTTTAGGTCTCTGTTTCGTGTTGTTTTTGTCCCATTTCTCATGGCACATGTTCTATTTACCTTCTAGCTATTTTTGTAAAAGGGTCCGAACCCTTTCAAAATCTCATTTCTTACCAATATCAAAAACATTAAACTTTAAATCTTTTAATGTATGAAACAATACAAATAATAATAACAATGTATCAAGGAATTATAATCTACTAATATTTTAGCTTCTCATTCAATTAAAATAATATAAGATTCACTTAAATAACTTAACATATTATTTTGATGCAAATTATAATTGTATTTCTCTTCATAAAAAAAAAAACATAGAAAGTATTGTGTTTATCTTCCCAATAGAAAACCTAAACGAATTTTACACGAGTAATTTCTCTAACCAACATCACATCCTCTTCGTATAAACTACCTCCCATTAGAGACAAAAGATGACCGAATAAAAGAAAAAATAAAACATCATACATCAAAAGTGAACACCAAATGCATCTCTAGTGTTTTCCATCTTACCATGGAAGACACACACTCAACATAGGTATATACGATGCTTCACATTTTGGCCAAGTTATAAAGAGATACATCAACACAAACTTTTCTTTTGGAATTATGGGTCTTGTAAAATAAACATTTGTCATGGACCCATCTCCACCAATCAGTTAGGATAATGTCTAGACCATCCAAGTCACAAGCCCCTGCCCTTTGTATTCCATCTATCATGGACTCTAATAAAAAAATCATAACATACACATAAAGTTGGCTTTCCACCTATACATTGCAAGGGTGGCGTCATAATCCAAAAGATCATGTGGAAGGCACTATCATTGGAGTTACGTGTAATTTGGGGGAAGGGTAGAAGCCAATGATGGAGGAGCTTTCCACCTATACAGATTGGAGGATAATATAGAAGGTATGGCAGTTGAAGATAACATGACATGTCATATACATTAAATGTGCAAGCTATTTTTTTTTTTTGTCTTAGCTAATTTTATTTTATAATCTTTTGATTTATATGACAGGTATCTCATTCCTTAACAAACTTCCTACGGGTGTATTTTTAGTTGATAAGTACCAATAATGATAAGGGGTGCAAGGAAGTCTACACTCCACGTAGCTGCAAATCATTAGGCCATCTTTTTCCATATGGGCCCCTAAAACTAAGGACAAATGCATCTCTTTATCTACAAATGCATATATGGTGATAGTTTTTTTTTCATATGGGTCTCTAGAATTAAGGACAAATTCACCTCTTTATCTACAACTGCATCTCAAAATGCTCATCTGGTGATGAAATTTTGTTTCATGAAGTGATGTCAATGTATCTCAAAATGCTCATTTGGTTATGATATTTTGTTCCATTATCTCTTCACATGATCAATGGTGGTTGATGGAAATTTGCTCCATTATCTCTTCATATGATTTATGTGGTGTTTGATGGAATGTGTTCTATTATTTGTTCATGTGATTTCCATGGGTGATGGAATTTTTAAAATGATGAGAATATATTATTATTTGTTAGAGGATAAAAGTCTTGGTATTATTTTTTAAGTTTATTGGTATTGGTGTATAATCATTAATTTTTTTCGTCTTAGTGTCAAAGATTAAGGGTATCTATTCCACTAGCTTTATCTAGAACTCAAATTTAATCTTATTCTTTATAGTATTTGACCTTTACACTTGTTAAGAATCAATACTCACTAGGCTCTTTATATGCCAAACATTAACATTAACTAGACCAAATTGAGGAGTGTCATAAATTTCTTTTACAATGAAGGCCTTTGAATGTAATTGTACGTAAATAAGTCAAAATATATATTTTAAGGAATAATTAGAATGTTCTCTTGCCCACTTCAAAATTGTAATCATTAAGTTGTAAGATAGTTATAAAATTAACATTTTACTTGTGCATTTAAAAAAATAAAAATAAAATATCAATTATATGGAACAAAATGTCAAGAATTTAAACATAATGTAGAGTAATGAGTTGTAACATTTTCCTTGTAAATTCAATTTATATTTTTTTTGAATTTTTTATAGAAATATTTCAACATTTTCTTGTAATTATATCACTAACTTCAATGTCTAGTGTGCAAATATTTTTTGGTAAATTTTTTATTAAAATTTTTTAATTTGTATCAATAAAAGTTTCAAACCTATATTTATTGTTATGTGTTTCTTTTAATGTTATATATCAACATTAGTTATTATTTTTATTGAAACATGAAGTGGAGTGAAGAGCATTTTTTTGAGATATTTTCTGACAAAGTTTGTTAATTTTCCTAGTGTTTTTAATAGAGGTCACAATTTTTTTTTGTAGTGGACCTACATTTATTATAAAATTAGAAAAATATAATATTAAAAAATATAATGCATATTATACTTTTTGGAAAGCTAAAATAGAGGCCTATGTGCATGCAACATGATGTCTTTATATGACTTCATTTGATCCCCTCAAAAGGTGAAGCAAAATTGCATTTTGTTTTCATTTTGATAGGCATGGAGGAGACTCCATAGGGGGTTTGATCTAGGGTTTGGAGGATTCTATCCAAGGGAATTTGATTGAAGGGGGTCTGATCTAACTCACTTCTACTGAACTTCCTTAGGCCTAGACCATGCATTTTCTAAAAAAATGATTTTAGACAAAAATAATTTGGATCACTAGTGGGACTCACTTATGTGCTTCAACCCCTTGACAAACAATCAAACCTTTAGAGAAAATTAGACAAAAAAATTAAGATTCAAGGATTGATTTCCAACTTTAGAGATCCTAGATACATAAATGCACAACATGGGTCATTCTTTGACACTCCAAAGTTTATTGTTGGCCAACATGACTTTGCTACTTTCCAATTGATTGTGGAAGGTGCATAAGGAATCTTGTAGTGAGTTATATGTGTGGTCTTTACAATATGATACCTGATAAAAACAAAAGAAACATTTTGTGCTCTCATCATTGACCCAAAAATCAAGCATTTGTTGCATTGAATTGTAAAAATTTCCCAATCCATTGCTACAATCATGAATAGAGCAAACTTAATTTTAGAATAGATAGTAGATGTTGTTTGAACAACTCCATGTAATAACTGCGAGCCCCCTTATACTTCTTTAAGGAACTCTATTGGAGCTTTTCCGAGGCAAGAAACTTGATTAATTTGACCTTAAGGAGTTCAATGGTAGAAGATGAGAATCAACATAGGATAAGTAGGATGTTTGTCATGTCCCAATAGGAAACTCACACACCACATTACAATTCTCATAATGGTGAATGGAATTATTGAAGTTGAAATCATTGCAGTGATTAATGGAGTTACTGACATTCTTTGTTAGGATCTCACCTATAAAATATTATCAAGCAAAGTAATAACATACAAAATGAACATAATGCTTAGAAAATAGTTAAAAAATATACTTATATTAATAAATAAAGAACAAGTATCACACGTCTCTTTGAGGGGGGACCTCCTTGAGAGCAAATCTTTATTGCAAAATATGATCCCAAAATGATGTTTTCTTTAATACAATGTCAATGTAAAATCTTCATGTAAGGAGTGACTTACAAGGTACAAACAATATGAGATAAATCTACACAATGTAATATTAAATAAATAACTTTACTATGATTATTAAAATGCTCTTAATATTAAAGGTTTAATTATGAGGTACAACCAATGTGGGATGAATCCACATAATGTAATATTTATTAAATAACTGTACTATGATTATTACAATGCTCAAAATAGTAAAGAATTAGGATATAAATGTCCTAACATGCCTTGTCCCATTGGAAAGCCTCATCCTTAAGGCTTGACCTACAAAAACTCCTATTAAAGTTGGTGGAGAGGTTCCCAAGTGGCATTTTTTGACTGTAGTCCTCAAACAAAACCAAAATCTCTATGGTGTGTTACAAGGTGAGTGCAATTGTAGGTCCAAAATAACCCATGATTGAGGATGATAGAACATTCATCTTCCAATTTAGGAAGTGTTGATGGAATGTGAACATGTTGGCTAAGTACCTTCTTTCAATATGAGACATGGAAATAAGATGTATTTTGGAGGACAAAGGAAGATCTAACTTGTATGCCACTTCACCCACCGTTATAGTATTTGGAATGGTCCATAGTGTTAGCTTCTGTCTTCCTATAAGATCAAGGGACATTTTCTTATATGACTAAGATGTAGTAAGACCATTCCCCTTCAGTGAACGTGTGCTCAAAATGATGTTGATTGGTATACTAATTCATATGGTTTTGAGCCAAGGCCAAGTTGTCCTTGATAGTTCATAGGAGACACTCTTGATTGTTGAGAGTAAATTGACAACTTGTACCTTGAAACTACATGGCAAGGAGGAAGTGAGAGATGACATCATCTTGGTGGAAGAATGATTAGAGGTGTTGTATCACCATTTTGCAAGGGGTAGCCATTTAGCCCATTGAATTTATTCTTTTGAAGCAAAGAAACATACATAAGTCTCCAAGCATTTATTAAATATCTCTATTTGACCATCAGTTTTTGGGTGATATGTAGAGCTCATTTTTAGTTGTGTTCATTACATCTTGAACAATTCTTGCTAAAATTTACTAGTGAAGGTGGGTTCATAGTCATAGATAATGGAAGTGGGCATAGCATGGAGGTGGAATATTTGATCAAGACAGACTTGAAAAATAGTAAATGTGATATAAATGGGCCAATGAATAGAAGTGGGCATACTTGGAGAGACTATCAATCACCACTAGAATGATTTATTTGTTGTCTAACTGAAGGAAAATCCTTCAATAAAATCCATGGAAATGTTAGTCCATATTGCCAATAGAATTGGCAAAGGTTGGAGAGTGCTTAAAGTCTAGACATGTTTGCCTAATTTTCATTGACATGTATCACATTTTGCAAAAAAAAAAATTGATGTCATTTGTCACAACAACCTAGAAACAAAGTGTTTGATTCTTTCCCATATTTTTAAGAAACCCTAATTACCTATGGAAGGTGATACATGTAATTCTTGTAATAGTTGGGTTCAAAGACTTAAATTTGTAGAAAGAACAATTCACCCTTTATAATACAAGTAGTTTCCATCCCAATTGTATCCATGCTAGTTGATGAAGAAGATGTTGAATTTGCACATCTTATTGCCATTGTTATTGGACTATTTGCAACCAATCCAGAGATGGTAAGGATAAAGCACATAAGGTTCCCTTGTCATCAAACTTCTTGGAAGAGACCTTATCTACCACCACATTCTCCTTCCTCTTTTTAGATAATTTCATAATCACAGCGTAATAATTTTGACCCACTTTTGTTATTCTAGAGAGGAGACACTTTGTTCTAAGAAGTACTTGAGGCTATGATGATTTATTTTTAACATAAAAGTAATAGCATGAAGAATGGCTAGTGTTACCTTCTCATAACTTGATTTGACAAGATTCTACCCTGTAAGTGCTTTTCTAGTAAGAATGAGTGGTTGCCCTTCATGCATTAATATGACTCCAATGCCACTTTCCGAATCATCACTTTTGATGGTAAAGAGTTTGGAAAAGTCTAGTAGTGCAAGTATGGGTGTAGTACACATAGCACACTTAAGGGAATCAAAATCCTTCTTTATTACTTTTGACCATATGAACACATTTTTTAACATGGCGGTAAATGGGATGCCAATTTTACAATAGTCCTTGATAAATTTCCTATAATAATTAATGACACCTAAGAATCACTAAAGACTATTGAGATTCTTAGGTTTGGGCCAAGTATTCATATCTTTAAATTTTTAGGGTTGACCTTAGCTCCCTTTGTTGATACAAAATGCCCTAGATATTCAACATCTTTGTGGAAAAAAGAATGCTTGGAATACATTGCACATAACTAGTTTGTTGAAATATTTTTAGGGTTTGATGAAGGTGTGGCAGGTGCTCATCCCAAGTCTTACTATAGATGAGGATGCCATCAAAGAATAATAGAGTACATTTATCTAGAAATAGCTAAAGTTTTAGTTCATTAATATTTAGAATGTAGATAGAGCATTAGTAAGGCCAAACAACAACCAAAAATTTGCAGTGACCCTCATGAGTTTGGAAGGTAGTTTTAGGAATATCCTCTTCAAATGGGTATATTCGGTAATATCCAAACTATAAATTTATTTTGGAAAAGAATCAAGTCCTAAGTAATTCATTGAGCAACCCACCAATCATAGGAGTTGGGAACTTATTTTTTATTGTGATTTTTAATTCCTAAAAATCTACACATAAACGTTATGAACCCTCCTTTTTATGAAAAATGGTGGACCATATAAGAGTATGGGTTGACACTAGGTCAAATGGCCCATACTTGTAACAATTCTTGTACTATTTATTCAATCTTTGTTTTTTTCATAAAAGTGTATTGATATTGCTAAGTATTAGGTGGTGTACTACTTAGAATCAATTGAATTGCATGATTATGAGAATGTTGAGGGATCAATCCATATAGCTCCACAAAGATTTAGGCATGTTTGGAAATAATATTGTGCAACTCAGATGATTGATTCAAGGTACCTGATTCTATAAGATACATAGAACAAAGCTAGGCTATAACCCCATAAGGCCCTTGTTTTAATAACTTCTCCATACGATGGGAACTAATGAGGTTTGTGGGACTTGATTTTAGTGCTATGATAGTGTATTTATATTCATTGGCCATAAATTTCATCTATATTTCTAAAAAATCTTGTAGGATGGGTCCAAATGTGTGTAACTATTGCACTCCTAGAACCACATCACAACCTCCTAATGGAAAGAAGAACATATATGATTTTAAATTATAATTGTCCATTAAAAGAAACCATTCTTGCATTTACTCTTACATGCTAGTGTTCCCCTAATAGCTATCATGAACTCAAAACTAGAGCATGGATACATGAAACAATTTGATTGTTTAGCTACTTGAGGGTCTAGGAAATTATGGGTGTTGCTTGAATCAATGAGGATAGTTAAAGGTTGCTTTGTGAAGTACCCCTTAACCTTCATTGTTTGAGTGTAGTTATTCCAACCGAGGCATGCATCAAAATATCTAGGACATAGTCATCATGGGAGTCTAGCACATGCTCTTCTTCTTTAATGGAAGTGAACTCCAATTGCTCCAAGTTTGTAGACATAGGGGTGGCTCCACATCTAGTAGATACAATTTCTATTCCACACATTTGTGAAACGAGTACTTTTCATTATAATTGTAGTGTAACCCCTTACCATGATGAGCCTTCATCTCAACATCACGTAAGTGCTTGATTGGTGTCACTTGTGGGGTTCGAGTTATTGGGGATTAAGTAGGGAATGTGCTTTAGAATTGTGGAGGTTTATATGTACAATGCTAAGTGATATATTATTTTTGTAGCCAACTTGGCTAGCCCAATGGCTTCCATCATGTCTTTTGGGTTAAAAATCTATACCTTAGCTTAGATGTCCTCTTTTTGGCCACTAATGTTTAAAACAACTTCCAAAAAAGCATCACCAAATCCTCATGTCCAGTTAACTAGATGTTCAAACTATTTTTGGTACTTGTACATAGAATTAATTTGTCACGTAGCTTGGTTAATGCTCTCGTAAAGTCATCGCAAGTACTAGGACCAAATTGGATTAATAGACCTTTGCAAAAATAATCCCATGTTAGTGTTTGAACATTCTTCTCAAACCATTAGTACCACTCTTATAACATTATGTTTTAGATGGAAGAAGGCTATGGATACCTTATACCACATGGGAATTTGATATAAGGTAAATTATTATTTTGCTCAATAAATCCAACTAGTGGGCTCATGGCCAACACATTTAGGATAATCCAATTTAGGTGTATGCAATGAAAGTCATCCAAAATGTTCCCTACTCCAAAGACGTGATTTCTAGAACCATAACTATGTCAAGAGGAGCTGTGCTAACACTGTAATGTCCTTTACTTGGATTTGTGAAAGGGCCACCTACAGTTGCATCGTTTTGACTAGCCAGTCTTGCAATGTGAGATTCAATTTCTGTTATCCCATCGTGTTTCTATTCCATCTATCATGGACTCGCAAAAAGATTCATAACATACACATAAAGTTGGCTTTCCACCTATACATTGCAAGGCTGGCGTCATAATCCAAAAGATCATGTGGAAGGCAATATCATTGGAGTTACGTGTGATTTGGGGGAAGGGTAGAAGCCAATGATGGAGGAGCTTTCCACCTATACAAATTAGAGGATTATATGGAGGCTAGTGCAATTAAGATAACATGACTGTCATATACATTAGATATGAAAGCTACTTTTTGTCTAAGCTAATTTTATAATCTTTTGACTCATACGGCAGGTATCTCATTCTTTAACAAACTTCCTAGGTGTGTATTTTTAGTTGATAAGTAACAATAATGATAAGGGGTTTCATGGAAGTCTCCATTCCACGTAGCTTCAAATCATGTAGGCCATCTTTTTTCCATATGGGTCCCTAGAATTAGGCACAAATTCATCTCTTTATCTACAACTGCATCTCAAAATGGTCATCTGGTGATGAAAATTTGTTTCATGAAGTGATGTCAATGCATCTCAAAATGCTCATTTGGTTATGATATTTTGCTCCATTATCTCTTCATATGATGTCAATGGTGGTTGATGGAAATTTGCTCCATTATTTTTTCATATGATTTATGTGGTTGATGGAATGTGCCCTATTATCTGTTCATGTGATTTGCATGGTGGATGAATTTCTTAAAAGGGTGTAGAAATAGGTACTTTCAAGCTCTATCCAACTTAGCCTCCCTAGAATTTTGATTGGACATACAGAGAATCAAAGTATTGACTTTTTTCTCCCCTTAAAAGATGTCTCTTCTCTGCTCCAAAACAAGAAATCATTCTATATAGTGATACAATTTATGAAAATGAAGTGCAAAACTAAAAAATCATTCATAAAGGTAAAGATAAAAAATTCTCTTTTGAGGACTACTTTCTTTTCATATAATTTTAGCATTGCTTAATAAAAATAAAATAAAATAAAAAATATCTTTAAATAAAATGATATAGTATTTTTAATTAGAGGATAAACATCTTATATATTTTTAAGTTTCTTGGTATTGGTGTATAAGTCATCAAAAAATTTTAACTTGGTGTTAAAGATCAAGAGTATCTATTGGGCCAAATTTATTTAGGATTAAAATTTAATCTTATTTTTTATAATATTTAACCTTTACACTCGTCAAGAATCAATCCTTAGTTGATTCTTTGCATGCCAAACATTAACATAGTCTATAGACCAAATTGAAGAGAATGTTTATTGATTTTCCTTTACAGTAAACTTTTGAATACTATTGTATGTAACTATAAGTCAAAATATATTTTTAAGGGAGAACTAGAACTTTCCCTTGCCCACTTAAAAGACTTTATTGTTAAGTAGTGGGATAGTTGTAGAGTTAAAATTTTACTTGTGCACTAAACAAACACAAAAACATTCCATTTTTCTTTCATTTTGTTTTATATTTTCTTATTTTTAAAATCTAACACAAGCAACCACCTCTAAGAATTTTGACTTTGTGGAATATAGGAGGAGGAGGAGGAGGAGGAGGAGATTGTTTCCAAAATCATTTTTAGACCTCCTAACTATCTTACAAAAGTTTGTACTTAGGTGAGAGCACAATAATGTATCTTGAAAAATAGCCTAATCATGTCATCAAAATTAGCATTTTTCAAATTGTGTCAATTATATTGAACAAAATGTCAAGAATTTAAATACAATGTAAAATAATGAGTTGTGACATTTTCCATGTAGATTTAATTTATAATTTTATTGAATTTTTAGAAGATATATTTATATCATTTTTTCAATTAGTTTTTATTAAGTGACATTTATTGTAACACATAACTTTCACTATAAATAAAATCTTTCTACATTTTCTTAGAATTAAATTGCTAACTTCAATGTCTAGTGTGCAGATATTTTTTGGTAATTATTTATTTATTATTAATTTTTAATCGATACTAAATAGAAATTTCAAACCTATGTTTTACCATAAAGCGTTTCTTTAAAAATTATATATCAATATTAATTATTATATTTCTTGAAACAAGGAGATCTATGCGAAGTGTAGTGCATTTTTTGAGATTTCTTAATAAAGTTTGTTATTTTTCCTAGTGCCTTTAAAATGGGTCATTGTTTTTGTCATGTCCACATTTGCATGTGGACACAAAAACCTGAACCAACAATTTTTTTTGAAAAAAAACATCATAGAATGCAAACTCTATTTGTGTCACACGAAAACCTAACATGCGCATCCATCCATGTTGCAAGTGCAACATTAGGACAAGCACACCACATGAAGCGGGGAGAAAGATTTCAAATTAGACGGGTGAAGCGAACACTGTTCATACACCCTACATAAATGGGGGTAGCCTAATAGGGTTTGACATCCTATAGCATGATGTCATGAGGGAATGTTCCAGAAGATGATTCCCTCCTAGGTTTTACTATATGAATAAGGGAATGACCTTGCCTTAAAGCATGAGGCTCAAATATCTATAATTAATCTAAATCCCTAGCCATGCTAATGCTTAACTAACATTAAATCAATTATTACAATAAAAAGATTTCCATTGGAATAATGGCAATTAAATTGACTTAAGACAATTTATTTCTTTCTCAAATTTACATCATCATTGGAAAATAGAATATTAATACAAACAAATTTAAAATTTAAATCTACAACTATAAGCTATACAATCCCATTAACTCAATCAGAAATGTGATTCTTTAAAGGAGTTAATACAAATACAATAATTGATATAATGAATGCCATAATTTATTTTCTTTAAGTATAATAAATTTCTCTAATTGTAAAATCTAATAATATATCTTAATTTTCTTAGAAGAATTGATATTCATTTCCCAAATGGAATAAAATTAGATCTATTGATTTAAAATAAAATAAAACAACTAGATATCCTCAAACTCATTAATTATGATACTCAATAAATTAGAGAATACAATAATATTCATATCCACTTCAACTAAAGACCAATTGATTAAATTTGTTTTACAACCCACTATATACTATATACAAAATGGAAGAATTTAGCTAAATGAGATTAATTAGATCATAACTAGAGTTAGGACATTAACCCTTTTAGGGAAACCCAACTACTCTCAAGTTATAAAAGCACTCATATCTCCTCTCTTAACTCACACTTTCAAATTTCAATTTGAGAAAAAAGGGAAGAGGAAGAGGAAGAAGAAATTAGTTTGTGAAGTGAAGAGAAGAAGATCACTCTTCTATTGTAATTCTATCTATCTATCTATCTCTCTGTCTCTCTCTCTCTCTATATATATAAAAGATTGTTTGAAATTTCTCACCTATTTGTTGTGTTTTCCTATTAGTTTATTTTTTCCACTAACCATTCTATTTTGTTCATTTTCTCTATAAACTTTGCTAATTTATTTTTTTTTTCCCTATTTTGATATTGTTTAACAAATTTCTAAATTTCTTGTCTATGTCTCTATGTTTACAAGATTGAATAAAAAGACTAACTGTATATAATACAGAGATATGTATATATACATAGATCTGTATATAAATAGAAACATATATACATCCCTGTATATATATGTGTGTGTATATATATATTGTTGGAATTAGTCCAGACAACTGAGAGGGGAGGGTGAATCAATTGTCCCACAATTTTAACTTTTTCTTCTTTTAAACTTCTTTATCAACTTTCAATTAGATTAGTGATGTAAACATTAAAGCATGAATTAACAACACATGAGTAGAAGAAAATTGAACACACATAACACTAGAATTTTTACGTGGAAACCCGGTTAAGGGAAAACCATGGTGGGGGTTAACCCACAAGATTTGTACCATGTTAAAAGTAACTGAAAGAAATGAAAAGGCACTTTCCTCAGGGCTCACTACCCAGAGCTCACTGCTCAAGGAGGCTCACTGCCTACAAGAATTTATGTTTAATACAAGAAGAATGAACTGTGAAATAGCATCTTCTTTATGCCTGTTTCAGTTCCTTTGAAAGCTCACAAAACTTCTGCTCTCTCCCAAACACTTCTTCACCATCTCTTCATACCTTACTTCTCTTGATCCTCTACTACTCTTCTCTGCTCTGCCTCTATAACTTTCTTAGGATTTTATCATTTTTTGCACAAGGACAACTTTCTATAATTCACTCACAAGGATTTATACACTTCATCAACCCTGGAATGAACATCAAGGTCGGCACTACAACCATGTGAATCACTAAGCTATCGGCCAAACATAACTAAGACTTGAATCTTCTTCCAACAACACGCCACGCTCCAGAGAATTGCTCTTAGATCATGCGTAACATGCTTGAAACATCTGGTCGGCCAAGACTGGGAAGAACAATAATACCAAGAAGAGAATATTTAAACTTCAATGTGGACCTCCAACATAGCAGTCACACGATCCAGAGACCTTCACAAGCACATTGAATTCAACAAAAACATCCATACTCCTCCAAATCACTAGAATCACTTGCATCTTCATCCAGAACCTCAAGAACATTGTCTGCCATGACTGTCACACTCGAAAGATTGCTTGCAGACCTCCAAACCATGAACCACTTGAGTTGATGATAAACACTAACTTCCCAAACAAGCCTCTAGATCCGTAGATCATAATATTTCAATGTGGAGCAATCCATACCAATTTACTGTCACTCTGGCTCTTCTAAACAACTGCCAAAACCTAGTTCTACTCAGATGGCCATAGCTTCTTCAAATCTTCATGCGGACCTCTCAAATCTTAAGTGGAGCTACTTAAAACAATCCTCTACATAGCCATATGGCCCGCATACATTTATCTTCAATATCCTCAACATTCCAGTCTCCTAAACAGGCAATAAAATGGAATACAGTTGACACCAATGGCAACAAGGATATGTTGACATCAATGACAACACCGATTAGACACATAATTGCAACAATATCCCTCTTTGTCATTGATGGAAATATATGATGTGAAAAAATGATTCAACCATCAAGACAAGAACTTCTCCCCCTTTCTCTTATCACTTTTGCAACTACTTTCTTCACTACTCCCCCTTTCATCAACAACTAGTTTTTCACATGACTTCTCTCCCCCTTTGACATCAATGGCAAAGGGCACATATTTGCAATCTTTTCTCCCCCTTTTTATTTCAGACTGATCTCTAGAATTTGCATACTAACTACTCCTGAGTAGTATCTTCTTAACACCAATTCGGATCACAAGATATGACTATGAATTCCACCAGACTGATGCACCCTAGTGTATCTTAGTTTTGAGCAGGAGTGGTAATAACCCCTAACTTCTCTTTGAGATACTCAAAAGTATCCTTAGGCAGAGGCTTGGTGAATATATCCACATTCTGATCCTTTGAAGAAACAAACTCCATTTTGACTTCATTCTCACTTACTTTTTCTCTCAAGAAATAAAACTTGATGGATATGTGTTTTGTTTTTGAATGCAACACCAAATTCTTGGAGATGTTTATTGCACTTGAATTATAACAGAAGATTGTAACAGGCTCCTCAAATACCACTCTGATATCCTTCAACATTTGCTTCATCCACAAAACTTGAGTGCAATTACTTGCTGCTGCTATGTACTCCGCCTCTGCAGTAAACAAAGATATTGCCTCTTACTTTTTACTCAACCAAGAAACCAATCTTTTTCCCAAGAAGAATGCACCACCACTAGTACTTTTCCTATCATCCACATCTCCTACCCAATCAGCATCAGTATATGCATGAAGAGTGAAGTCATTGTCCTTTGGATACCACAAGCTATAGTCAAGTGTCCCTTTAAGATATCTAAAAATTCTCTTGACTGCTACTACATGGGATTCTCTAGGATTAGCTTGAAATCTAGCAACAAGTCCAACTGCATTCATGATATCAGGTCTAGTCTGAGTTAGATAGAGTAGTCCCCCAATCATTGATCTATACCTTTTCTGATCTGCCTTAGGTGAATTATCATCTTTACTCAACTTGCATTTGGTTACCATATGAGTACTTACTAGTTTTGAGTCCTCCATTCCAAACTTTTTCAACAATTCTCTCACATATTTAGACTAAGATATGAAGATACCTTTATCTGACTGAGTGATTTGTAGACCTAAGAAGAAATTCATCTCACCAAACATGGACATTTCGAATTCACTTTGCATCTAATCAACAAATTTCTTACACATGCTTCCATTTCCACCAAAATGATATCATCAAAAAATACCTCAACAATTAATATTTGCTCATGATCAATCTTGAAGTAAAGATTACTGTCAGTAGTGCCTTTGCTAAATCCTATCTTTAGCAGATACTTATCCAATCTTACATACGAGGCTCTTGGGGCTTGTTTAAGTCCATACAAAGCTTTTCTCAATCTACAGATCATATCTTCTTGATTAGACAACTAAAATCCTTCTGGTTGCTTAATGTAGACTTCTTCTAGCTCTCCATTCAGGAATGTTGACTTGACATTCATCTGGTATACCTTAAAATATTTGAAAGCAACAAATGCAAGAAATAATATGACTGCTTCTATTCTTGCTACTGGAGCAAAAGTTTCTTTAAAATCAATTCCTTCCACTTGAGAATATCCTTTGCATACCAACCTTGCTTTGTTTCTTACAACATCACCATCTTTATTTAGTTTATTTCGGAAGACCCATTTAGTTCCAATCACATTTTTGTCCTCTGGTCTAGAAACAAGATCCCAAGTGTGATTCTTTTCAATTTGCATTAATTCTTCTTCCATTGCTTTTATCCAATTTTCATCATTGCAGGCTTCACTTACTGATTTTGGTTCAATCTTTGAAATCAAACAAATCTCTTCTTGATTTTCAACAATTCTTCTCCTAGTTTGAACACCTTTATTTCTATATCCTATGATCTGATCTTTAGGATGATTCATCCTTACATACCTGGGAGTTTTGGGATTTGCTTGAACTTCTATTTCCTAAACTTGTTCCTCAACTTCTGCATTATCCTCTTGAGTCATTGGATTTTTTGGATCACTCTGGATCTAGGTCTAGGTTTGAACTTGTCTTCCTTGACTTTGACTTTCATCTTGATCATCTGATTCATATCCGCAAGACCTGGAATGTCCTTCTTTGCTTTCATCAACTCTGACATTTGCACTTTCAACAATCTTTTTTAATCTCTTGTTAAAGCACTGGTATGCCTTGCTTTGAGTAGAGTAACCGAAAAATATTCCTTCATCACTTCTTGTATCAAACTTGCCTAGATTCTCATCTCTTTTGATATAGCATTTACTACCAAAAAATTTGAAATATCTCACAGTAGGAGGATGACCAAACCATAGTTCATAAGGTGTATTACCAGAATTGCCTTTGATCTGCACCCGATTAAGAGTGTAGACAATAATACTCACAACCTCTCTCCAATAGACTTGTGGAACATTTGCTTCCATCATCATGGTCCTAGTAGCTTCTTGAATGGTCCAATTTTTTCTTTCCACAACTCCATTCTGCTGAGGAGTCCTAGGAGTAGATAACTGTCTTTTTATTCCATGCTTTTTACAGAATGAATCAAACTCACCGGAGGTAAACTCTCCACCTCTATCAGATCTCAAACACTTTATTTTCATACCAATCTCATTCTCCACCATAACCTTGAACACCTTGAATTTGTCAAGAGCTTCTGATTTTTCTTTTAGGAAGGTTACCCACATCATTCGGGAGTAATCTTCAATCAACAACATAAAATATCTGTCTCCTTGCACACTCCTAATTCTGGCAGGGTCACATAGATCAGTATGCACAAGTTCCAATAGTCCACTTGAAAATTGTTCTTTACTCTTGAATGAAGTTATTTTTTGTTTACCCAATTGACATTCTCTACACATGCTATCAGGTTTCATAAGTTTTGGAAGATCTCTCACAGCCTAAGTAGAACTTATCTTGACAATGTGACCAAAATTCACATGACACATTCTTCTATTCCATAACCAACTCTGATCAATCTGAGCAATCAGGCAACTCTTACTAGAACTACTTAAATGAAAGATGTTACCTCTAGTCTGAGTACCAGATGCAATTTTAGTTCTAGAGCTTTCCAAGATTCTACATTTTTCATCCTTGAATCTGAGGTCATAACCCTTGTCAACCAACTGTCCAACACTAAGAAGATTATGCTTTAGTCCTTCCACACAGAGAACATCATTAGTGTTATTTTTACCATCAAAAGAGATGGATCCTCTACCACAGATTCTACCAGTTGAGTTGTCTCCAAATTTCATAGTTCCACCTTCGTATTTTTCAAAGCTTACAAACTTACTTTTATCACCAGTCATATGATGAGAGCATCCACTATCAATTACCCATTCATCCTTCTCAACAACCTGAGCAACCAAGGCACTTTCCACATTTGCATAGCTAGTAGATTCAGTAGACACTGGATCTTCTTCTTTGATAGCAATGAACACCCAATCACCTTCAATGGAACCTCCATGATCAGATTCATCATCTGTGACTCCTTCTTCTCCAGCTTCTTGGACATAGTAACATTTCTTCTAACCTTTATATCTGTTAGGGTTTGGCTTTGAAAATTTCTCCGGACATCTTGAGGCAAAATGACCAATCTTATTACAAGCAAAATATTTGAATGGCAACTTTCCTTCATACTTACCAGATCCTCTTGGCATTCTTTTGGCAATAAGAGCTTCAAGTTCTGTAGACTCAATTTCATCATCTTCAAGATCCTTCCTTGTCTTAGCAAATTTGTTTGATCTTGCTGAAGAGCTTTCACCCGGATCATATCTTTATTTTCCATATATACTAGCTTAAAATGCAAATTCAGACTTAGGAAGAGAATCACCAAACTCACTCATTTCAAATGCTGAGAGCTTACCAACCAACTGATCCCTTGTAACAGTTGTCACTATCCTGATCTCTTCAATGGTAGCAGCTTTATGCTTGTATGCTGCAGGTAAGGATCTGAGTATTTTGGCAACAATCTCTGATTCTTCCAATACTCCACCAACATTTCTGATACTGGTCACAAGTTCATTCACTTTTCGCATGTAGGAAGTATTATTTTCATCTTCACTCATTACCAACCTTTCATATTTATCCTTCAGGCTCTGTAGCTTGGCACATTTGACATATTTGTCATCTTCATACAGATTTTCCAAATTTTTCTAGATTTCATGGGTAGTTTTCAAATCTGGGACATTTGCCAATTCTGTATCAGTCAGGGCACTCAATAATGCTTCTTTAGCTTGAATATTTCATTCAGCTTCCCTGAGTTCATCTAGAGTTGTAGGGCCATTCTTCAGAATCTTATACTCATTCTTAGTTATCAACCAAAAGGCATCACCCATACATTCTAAATGACATTGCATGCATACTTTCCAGAGGGAGTAATTTGTTCCATCAAATCTCAGACTTTCCTTCTTATAAGTCGAGATCTTGGATCTCCTCAAGCAGTTGAGCTTCTTTTAGAGGAACTGGCTCTGATACCAATTGTTGGAATTAGTCCAGACAACTAAGGGGGGGTGAATCAGTTGTCCCATAATTTTAACTTTTTCTTCTTTTAAACTTATTTATCAAATTTCAATTAGATTAGTGATGTAAACATTAAAGTATGAATTAACAACACATGAGCATAAGAAAATTGAACACACATAACGCTAGAATTTTTATGTGGAAACCCAGTTAAGGGAAAACCACAGTGGGGATTAACCCATAAGATTTGTACCCTGTTAAAAGTACTTGAAAGAAATGAAAAGGCACTTGCCTTAGGGGGCTCACTGCCCAGAGTTCACTGCTCAAGGAGGCTCACTGCCTACAACAATTTATGTTTAATACATGAAGAATGAACTGTGAAATATCATCTTCTTTATGCCTGTTTCAGTTCCTTTGAAAGCTCACAAAAATTCTACTTTGCCCCAAACACTTCTTCACCATCTCTTCATACCTTATTGCTCTTGATCCTCTGCTCCTCCTCTTCTCTACTCTGCCTTTGTACCTAGGATTTTATCATTTTTGCACAAGGACAACTTTCCACAATTCATTCACAAGTATTTATACGCTTCATCAACCTTGGAATGAACATCAAGGTCAGCACTACAACCATGCGAATCACTAAGCTATCGGGAAAACATAATTGAGACTTGAATCTTCTTCCAAAAACACGCCACACTCCAGAGAATTGCTCTTAGATCATCTGCAACATGCTTGCAACATCTGATCGGCCAAGACTGGGAAGAACAACAATACCAAGAAGAGAATCTTTAAGATTCAATGCAGACCTCCAACATAGTAGTCACATGATCCAGAGACCTTCACAAGCACATTAAATTCAACAAAAACATCCGCACTCCTCCAAATCACCAGAATCACTTGCATCTTCATCCGGAACCTCAAGAACACTATCTGCCATGACTGTCACACTAGAAAGATTGCTTGCGGACCTCCAAACCATGAACCACTTGAGTTGATAATACACACTGACTTCCCAAACAAGCCTCTAGATCCACATATCATAATATTTCAAAGCAGAGCAATCCGGATCAATTTACTATTACTCTATCTCTTCTGAACAATTGCCAAAACCCAGTTCTACTTAGATGGCCATAGCTTCTTCAAATCTTCATGCAGACTTCTCAAATCTTAAGTGGAGCTACTTCAGACAATCCTCTACACAGCCATATGCTCCGCATACATTTATCTTCAATATCCTCAACATTCCAGTCTTCTAAACAGGCAACAAAATGGAATACAGTTGACACCAATGTCAACAAGGATATGTTGACATCAATGACAACACTGATTATACACATATTTGCAACATATATATATACAGATGTTAAGTAGAAAAGAGTGATCTAGCCTAAGGAGTTAAACTAGGTGAAACCCTCTTCTACAAACATTGGGGCACAAACTGAGCTTGGCTTCTACCCAAGAAGGAGAGCCAAACCATAGGGGTTCTGCCCTTTTTTTGTGTAGACAAGAGTCAACCAAATCCAACTAAGATCAAACAAGCAAACTAGAGCAAATGATAAAACCCTAGATGACAAAGATTTGCTTATAACTAACCGTAAAAAATAGATATTAGAAAAACAAAAGCATAGTAGAGATTAGGGAGCATATTAGAACTTGGATCTGGAAGTAGAAACACCAAAGACCAGGGCACTTGGGTGCCCTAGACCCTAATTAGGGTTTAGCATAATCTCGGGGTATCACCAAACTTGTATTTGCAAGCTCTATCTTCTTCCCAAAAATTATCTTCAGAAACATGTTTCTTCGACCTGCACACAAGGAAAGAGGAAAAGGTTGTGCTGTGTTTAAGGGCTTGCCTTAGTCAAACCATGTGTGGTGTTTCCACTTCCACTATAGTGATGATTAGATCCAAGAGTGCGTGCCCTAGGAGGGCAGAGGCCAAATCTGTAATATATGATAGAAGTATGAATGAAAATGATGATGGTTACCACAAGAGGTAAAACCCTAATTGATGAAGATAACTCAAGATCATACACCAATAAGGCAAGTGATGGAAAAGGCTTGAAACTTCCTTCAAGACCTACAAACAAACTTCAATAACATCCACAAGTAGATAACACCTCCAAGCATGAAGAATACTTTAGCATAGGAGATCAAAATATGAGAGCAAACTTGTAATTATCCATCTAGGTGTAAAGTGAATTACAAAACTCCTTTATATATGCATTCCCGCTCACAAATGACAAATAAAACCAAATGGGGCAGACATATACAAACTAGGAAGGTGCTCTAAGCCGATACCACAAGAGGGGCTAAAGATCCCAACTGGGACCAAGGTGCTTGTGCGCCATGGACCTTTAGCCACACAAACTTTGGGGAGTGTCAAATGTCATGGGCTTAGTCCAGTCCTAAGTTTATTCTATCAAGTTTATTCATTGGGATCGAGATTTTATCATTTTATGCTAAAAATGGTGTTAAAATAGGTCTTGATTAACACAGGTAACATTTTAGGTCCAACCAGGTGCTAAACTAAGTGTAAAATGCTAGTGTACACATTTTACGAATTAACATTTAGCCCTCACTTTAGCATGGCTATGAACTTACATTCAAACTCATACTAAAGGATGGATAAGACAAATTTCAAACACACAAACATAGAAGCCTAAGGAATTCCACCAATTTGTGGACTATAGTAGCCCCCAAGATTAGGATCCTAAGGTTGCAAACACATAGGCAAAGAGATTTCAAACACATAAGATATTGTAACATAATTCACACATACGTGGAGTACTAAAAGCATACAAAGGTAATACACACCATACACGATGCATACACACTTGGCATGAAGCATACACATAAGACACAAATAATACATAGAAAACACATGGAAAACATGATGAAGGCACATGAAAGACATGGAATCATTTAAGGAAAATCAAGTTCAAACACAATACATTAAACAATAAACAAACAAACATAAGAATACACATAGGAAGAAACACACAAGGCACATGACTCTGACTCTAGATTGCTCTGTCGCTAGGGGTCATGCGAAAATAAGTGCCTATGTGGATCACACACTAGTACAAACTGCCAAATTATTAGGTGACCATGACAAGTCACATGAAGCACACGGACTAGCTAACTTCGTTGCACTAGGTGGCTCGTGGACCAAAAGGAAACATCATAGGTTAGTGAGGACTACTGAATCACTAGGTGAGTTCCATGCCAACAAGTATGTAACAAAAAAGAGAGCATAGCATGATGTATGCCTCCACCTTAAAGTGATTGCTAACTCCTATCAGGGAGAAATTTATTTAAGGTAGAATAAATCATAAGATAGGCATGAGAGATTTCTAGAAGCACATGCCCATAAGATATGTGTTCCCAAAAACTACATCGCACAAAGGGGTTGCCCCATAAAAGGAAAACCAAGGCGATGCTACATGCATGATACACAATGGCTTGTGTAGTCATGGTATGACATCGAGCATAACAACCAGGTGCCACATAAATTAAAACATAAAAGAAGAAACAATACCTATACTAAGTAATAACAAAAAAGGGATCTATCTAACTAGCATCGGTATATGAATAGTTGTACAAATAGGAGAATTCTCAAGACTATATATATATTTGGAACTGTCATCATCCACTAGCTAGTAGAAATAAGAGACAAAGGAAGAAGTATCACATGAAATGAAATAAAAACCATTTGGGTCAACAAGGGAGAATGTCGAAGCACCCTACGCCTTGCATCATCCACAAAGGACACAACAACAATACAAATTATGACATATAGAAGAATGATGATACAAATAGAGAGAATGTCACAATAGATTTCAGTCCCTTTGTATCCTTACACCTACAAGGGTGCCAAGGGTCATCCAAAGAGAGCTTAACAACAACAATAACAACATAAAATATCAAGCAACACATAATGGGAGAAAACAATCACATGCAATCATAACATAAAAGAAAGAGGTACCTCACTTGCGAGTCAATGTAAAGTAAATCATCCTTCTTCGAATCTTACTAATCACCAATTTGGAAAGGTAGACAAGATGCTAGAGGAACTAGTGAGGTATAATGAACGAGAGCCATACCTGTATTATCTTTGGATTCACTATCATAATGTAGTACAATAGGTTCCATAGAGGCTCATGAAGCTTCATTTTTCTCTGTAGGAGACAAAAAAGTAGTAGATGTCTCTTTTGCGCTTGTCGGTGATAAATACTTGCGAGGAGGAAGATTCTCCTCTCCTATAGCAAGGTGAGCCATAGCATGACAACACTTCTTTCCTTCTCTTGCAATCTTATTTCACTTAGCCTTATTCATGATGTTTGTTAAAGGAACCATAATATCTTCCAATGCGAGTTCCTTTTCTTCCTTTGCTTCAAGAACATTAGAAGAAATAGGAGGAACCACCAAAGGCTAGAAGACTATGAGGGAAGGGTTCCTCAATGTGGGCTGCTCTTCCTTCTTAACTTGTGAAATAGGTGGAAGTACATGAGCATCCTCAAGTAGTTGAGAAACCTTAGGAAATAACACACACACAACCATTTGAGTTCCCCTAGTCTCCGTGGAGGCAAGTGGTATAAAAGTAACATTGCGATTATGGGGAGACCTATTTTGTGCCTGAAGGTTGCCTTATTATCCTTGAAGAGATGGTGGAGGGGAACCTCTACATATCTACCAGATGCTCGTAGATGAGAAAGAACCTTCGATTCGGGCTTAGCTTCATCCCATTACACCACCTTTTCACAAGTTGATCCTTCTACATCTAAGTATGCTAGATCTTATTGCAAATATGTGCCTAATCGGTGTTGTCATTGACGTCAACATATTCTTGTTGCCATTGGTGTCAACTGTATCCTATCTTGTTGCTTGGCTAGAAGACTGGAATGTTGAGGATATTGAGAAAATTAATAAAGATTAATGGATGCAGATCATATGGAAGTATAGAGGATTATGTGAAGTAGCTCCAGTTAGGATTTGAGAGGTCCACATGAAGATTTGAAGAAACTATGGCCATCTGAGTAGAACTAATTTTAAAGTATTCAAAAGAGACAGAGCAACAGAGAAGTGGTTTGGATCCTTCCGAATATGTCAAATAATGATCTACGGATCTAGAGGCACATTTGGGAAGTCAGTGTGTTTCATCCATTCAAGTGGTTCATGGTTTGGAGGTCCGCAAGCAATCTTTCTAAGATGACAGTCATGGAAGATAGTATTCTTGAGGTTCCAGATGAAGATGCAAGTAATTCTAATGATTTGGAGGAGTGCAGATGTTTTTGTTAAATTCATTGTGCTTGTGGAGGTCTCTGGATCATGTGACTACTGTGTTGGAGGTTTGCATTGAAGTTTAAGCTTGTTGGTAAAGATTTCCTTCTTGGTGTTGCTATTCTTCCTAGTCCTGGCCAACTGGATGATTCAAGCATATTACGGATGTTCCAGAAGCAATTCTCTAGAGCATGGCATGTTGTTGAAAGAAGATTCAAGTCTTAGCTATGTTTGGCTGACAGCTTAGTGATTCACATTAAGTAAGATGTTTTGTGTGCCGACCTTGATGTTTATTCCAAGATTGATGAAGCATATAAAGGAGTATAGTTGAGTCATGGAAAATCATCCTTGAGTGAAAATAACAAATCCAAAGAAAGGATTAGGAGTAGAACAAAGAAGAGAAGGAGTAGAAGAACAAAAGTAGAATAGAGTGAAGAGTTAGTGAAGAAGAGTTTGGAAGTAGAACAGAAGTTTTATGAACATTCAATGAAACTGAACCAGGCATGAAGTAGATGCTATTTCTTAGTTAATTCTTTTTGTGTTAAACTTAAATTTCTTGTAGGCAGTGAGCCTAAAGGCAAGTGCCTTCCCATTATTTTTAAGTACTTTTAACAAGGTACGAATCTTGTGGGCTAACACCCACCATGGTTTTTCCCTTAACCGGGTTTCCACGTCAAAAATCTTGGTGTCAAATGTTTTGATTATGTTTCTGCTTATGTGATGTTGTTTCATGCTTTAATGTTTACATCATTAATCAATTTGCAAATTGTGTAAGAAGATTAAAAGGAAGAAAAAGTTAAATTTTGGGACAACTGATTCACCTCCCCCCTTAGTTGTGTGGTCTAATTCCAACAATTGGTATCAAAGCCGGTTCCTCTAAAAGAAGCTTGACCACTTGAGGAGATCTAAGATGTCGACCTACAATAAGGAAAGTCTGAGATTTGATGGAACAAATTACTCTATTTTTAAGGATTGCATGGAGTGCCATTTTCAATGCATGTGTAGTGCTTATTGGGTAATAACTAAGGAAGAGTATGTTCCTCCGAAGAATCCTTCAACTCCAAATGAAATCAAAAATGTTGAAAATAAACTTTGAGCTAAAGAAGCCTTGTTGAGTGTCCTGACTGATTCAGAAATGACAAATGTCTTTGGACTAAAAATTGCTCATCAAATTTAGAAGAAGTTGGAGAATCTTTATGAAGGTGATGAATATGAATGTGCCAAGCTACAAAGTCTGAGAGGAAAATTTGAAAATCTAAGGATGAGTGAAGATGAGAACATCACAATCTACATGTCGAAGATAAATGAACTTGTGCATGGTATCAGGTGTGCTGGTGGAACTTTGGATGAATCAGAGATTGTGGCAAAAGTGCTCAGATCTTTACCTAATTCCTACAAACATAAAGTTACTGCTATAGAGGAGATTAGGACTATCTCAAAAGTTACAAGAGATCAGCTAGTTGGCAAAATTTCAACTTTTGAATTAAGTGAGTTTGGCAATTCTCTTCCTAAATCTGAATCTACATTCAAAGCTAGTGTTCATGGGAAGCAAAGATATGATCCAGGTGAAAGCTCTTTAGGATGATCAAACAAATTTGCTAATGTAAGGAAGGATCTTGAAGATGATGAAATTGAGTCTACAGAACTTGAAGCTCTTATTGCCAGAAGAATGCCAAGAGGATCCGGTAAGTATGAAGGAAAGTTGCCATTCAAATGTTTTCCTTGTAATAAGATTGGTCATTTTGCCTCAAGATGTCTAGAAAAATTTTCAAAGCCAAACCCTAACAGATATAAAAGTTAGAAGAATTGTTACTATGTTCAAGAAGCTGGAGAAGAAGTAGTCACAGATGATGAATCTGATCATGGAGAAAATGAGTGGGTGTTCATTGCTATCAAAGAAGAAAATCTAGTGTATACTAAATTTGCTAGCTGTACAAATGTAGAAAGTGCCATGGCTGCTCAAGTTGTTGATGAATGGATGATTGATAGTGGATGTTCTCATCATATGACTTGTGATAAAAGTAAGTTTGTAAGCTTTGAAAAATATGAAGGTGGATTTGTGAAATTTGAAGACAACTCAGCTGGTAGAATCCATGGCAAAGGATCCATCTCTTTTGATAGTAAGAATAACACTAATGATGTTTTGTATGTGGAAGGACTGAAGCATAATCTTCTCAGTGTTGGACAATTGGTTGAAAAGGATTATGATCTCAGATTCAAGGATGGGAAATGCAGAATCTTGGAAAGCTCCGAAACTAAAATTGTATCTGGTACTCAAACTAGAGGTAACATCTTTCATTTAAGTAGTTTTGGTAAAAGTTGCTTGATTGCTCATGTGGATCAGAGTTGGCTCTGGCATAGGAGAATGTGTCATGTGAATTTTGATAACATTGTTAAGATAAGTTCCACTCAGGCTGTAAGAGATCTTCCAAGACTTGTGAAACCTACTGCTGGCATGTGTAGAGAATGTCAACTGGGTAAACAGAACAAAATTTCATTCAAGAGTAAAGAACAGTCATCAAGTGGATTGTTGGAACTTGTGTATACTGATCTTTGTGGTCCTGCTAGAATTAGAAGTATACAAGGAGACAGATATTTCATGTTGCTGATTGATGATTACTCTCGGATGATGTGGGTAACCTTATTGAAAGAAAAATTAGAAGCTCTTGACAAATTCAAAGTGTTCAAGGTCATGGTGGAGAATGAGATTGGTGTGAAGATAAACTGTCTGAGATCTGACAGAGGTGGAGAATTTACCTTTGGTGAGTTTGATTCATTTTGTGAGAAGCAAGGAATAAAAAGATAGTTATTTGCTCCTAGAACTCCTTAATAGAATGGAGTTGTAGAAAGAAAGAACCAGACCATTCAAGAAGCTGATAGGACCATGATGATGGAAGCAAATGTTCCATAAGTCTATTGGAGATAAGCTATGAGTACTGCTGTCTACACTCTTAACCGAGTGCATATCAAAGGTAATTATGGTAAGACCCCTTATGAACTATGGTTTGGTCATGCTCCTACTGTAAAGTATTTCAGAGTTTTTGGTAGTAAGTGCTATATTAAAAGAGATTATGATCTAGGCAAGTTTGAAGTAAGAAGGGATATTTCTGGGTTACTCTACTCAAAGCTAGGCATACCGGTGCTTTAACAAAAGATTAAAAAAGATTGTTGAAAGTGCAAATGTTAGAGTTGATGAGAGAAAAGAAAGACATTCCAGGTCTTGCAGATATGAATCAGATGATCAAGATGAAAGTCAAAATTAAGGAAGACAAGTTCAAACTCAGACACAGATTTAATTTGATATGAAAAATCTAGAGGATAATGCAGAAGTTAAGGAACAAGTTCAAGAAATAGAAATTCAAGAAAATCCCAAAACTCCAAGGTATGTAAGATTGAACCATCCTAAAGATCAGATTATAGGAGATATGAATGAAGGTGTTTGAACTAGGAGAAGAATTGCTGAAGAACAAGAAGAGATTTGTTTGATTTCAAAGATTAAACGAAAATTTGTAAGTGAAGCCTGCAATGTTGAAAACTAGATAAAAGCAATGGAAGAAGAACTAATGCAAATTGAAAAGAATCACACTTGGGATCTTGTTCCTAGACCTGAGGACAAAAATGTGATTGGAACCAAGTGGGTCTTCCAGAATAAACTAAATGAAGATGGTGAAGTTGTAAGAAACAAAGCAATGTTGGTATGCAAGGGATATTCTCAAGTGGAAGGAATTGATTTTGAAGAAACTTTTGCTCTGGTGGAAAGAATAGAAGTAGTCAGACTATTTCTTGCATTCACTTCTTATAAAGATTTCAAGGTATATCAAATGGATGTCAAGTCATCTTTTCTAAACAGAGAGTTGGAAGAAGTCTACATTGAGAAACTAGAAGGATTTCAATTATCTGATTAGAAAGATATGGTCTGCAGATTGAGGAAACCACTATATGGACTAAAACAAGCTCCAAGAGCCTGGTATGCAAGATTGGATAAGTATTTGCTAAAGCTAGGATTCAACAAAGGCAATATTTACAGTAATCTTTACTTGAAGATTGATCATGAACACATTATGATTGTTGAGGTATTTGTTGATGATATCATTTTTGTTGGGAATGAAAGTATGTGTAAAACATTTGCTGATCAGATGCAAAGTGAATTTGAGATGTCCATGTTTGGTGAAATGAATTTCTTCTTAGGTCTGTAAATCACTTAGTCAGATAAAGGTATCTTTATATCTCAATCCAAGTATGTGAGAGAATTGTTGAAAAAGTTTGGGATGGAAGATTCAAAGCAAGTGGGTACACCCATGGTAACCGGATGTAAGTTAAGTAAAGATGATGACTCCCCTGAGGCAAATAATAAAAGGTATAGAATAATGATTGGAGGACTACTCTATCTAACTCAGACCAGACCTGATATCATGAATGCAGTTGGGCTTGTTGCTAGGTTTCAAGCTGATCCTATAGAATCCCATGTTATGGCAATCAAGAGAATTTTTAGATATCTTAAGGGGACAATTGATTATGGATTATGGTATCCAAAGGATAATGAATTCACTCTTCTTGCATATACAGATGCTGATTGGGTAGGAGACATGGATGACAAGAAAAGTACTAATTGTGGTGCATTCTTCTTGGGCAATAGATTGGTTTCTTGGTTGAGCAAAAAGCAAGAGGCAATATCTCTGTCTACTGTAGAGGCAGAGTACATAGCTTCAGAAAGTAATTGCACTTAAGTTTTGTGGATGAAGCAAATGTTGAAGGATATCAAAGTGGTATTTGAGGAGCCTGTTACAATCTTCTGTGATAATTCAAATTCAATTAACATCTCAAAGAATCTGGTGTTGCATTCAAAGACAAAGCACATATCCATCAAGTTTCATTTCTTGAGAGAGAAGGCAAATGAGAATGAAGTCAAGTTGGAGTTTGTGTCTTCAAAGGATTAGATTGCAGATATTTTCACTAAGCCTCTTCCCAAGGATACTTTTGAGTATCTTAGAGAGAAGTTAGGGGTTATTACCCCTCTTAATCAGAATTAAGATGCACTAGAGTGCATCAGTCTGGTGGAATTCACAGTCATATCTTGTGATCTGGATTGATGTTAAGGAAGCACTACTTAGGGGGAGTAGTCTACATGCAATTTTTGAGTTTGGTCTGAAACAAAACTAAGGAGAAAAGACTGCAAATATGTGCCCTTTGCCATTGATGTCAAAGGGGGAGAGAAGTCATGTGAAAAACTAGTTGCTGGTGAAAGGGGGAGCAGTGAAGATAGTGGTTGCAGAAGTGATAAGAGCAAGGGGGAGAAGCTCTTGTCTTGATGGTTGAATTAGTTTTTCACATCATATGTTGCCATCAATGAAAAAGGGGGAGATTGTTGCAAATATGTGCCTAATCGGTGTTGTTATTGATGTCAACATATTCTTGTTGCCATTGGTGTCAACTGTATCCTATCTTGTTGCCTGACTAGAAGACTGGAATGTTGAGGATATTGATAAAATTAATAAAGATCAATAGATGCAGATCATATGGAAGTATAGAGGATTGTGTGAAGTAGCTCCAGTCAAGATTTGAGAGGTCCGCATGAAGATTTGAAGAAACTATGGCCATCTGAGTAGAACCAGTTTTGCAGTATTTAGAAGAGATAAAGCGACAAAGAAGTGGTCTGGATCCTTCTAGATATGTCAAATAATGATCTGCAGATCTAGAAGCATGTTTGGGAAGTCAGTGTGTTTCATCCATTCAAGTGGTTTATGGTTTGGAGGTCCGCAAGTAATCTTTCTAAGATGACAGTCATGGCAGATAGTATTCTTGAGGTTCCAAATGAAGATGCAAGTAATTTTGATGATTTGGAGGAGTGCAGATGTTTTTGTTAAATTCATTGTGCTTATGGAGGTCTCTGGATCGTGTGATTGCTGTGTTGGAGGTTTGCATTGAAGTTTGAGCTTGTTGGTGAAGATTTCCTTTTTGGTGTTGCTGTTATTCCCAGTCCTGGCTGACCGGATGATTCAAACATATTGCGGATGTTCCAGAAGCAATTCTTTGGAGCGTGGCATGTTGTTGAAAGAAGATTTAAGTCTTAACTATGTTTGGTTGACAACTTAGTGATTTGCATTAAGTAAGATGTTTGGTGTGCCGACCTTGATGTTTATTCCAAGGTTGATGAAGCATATAAAGGAGTGTAGTTGAGTCATGGAAAATCATCCTTGAGTGAAAATAATAAATCCGAAGAAAGGATCAGGAGCAGAACAAAGAAGAGGAGGAGAAAATGAACAAAAGCAGAATAGAGTGAAGAGTTAGTGAAGAAGAGTTTGGAAGCAGAACATAAGTTTTATGAACATTCAATGAAAATAAACCAGGCATGGAGTAGATGCTATTTCTTAGTTAATTCTTTCTGTGTTAAACTTAAATTTCTTGTAGGCAGTGAGCCTCTCTTTTTGAGCAGTGAGCCCGAAGGCAAGTGCCTCCCCATTCTTTTTAAGTACTTTTAACAGGGTACAAATCTTGTGGGCTAACACCCACAGTGGTTTTTCCCTTAACCAGGTTTCCATGTCAAAAATCTTGGTGTCAAATGTGTTGATTATGTTTTTGCTTATGTGATGTTGTTTTTGCTTTAATGTTTACATCATTAATCAATTTGCAAATTGTGTAAGAAGATTAAAAGGAAGAAAAGGTTAAAGTTTTGGACAACTGATTCACCCCCCCTCTCAAATGTCCAGTCTAATTCCAACAGATCCTCTTCTATCCCACCTTTGGTGACACAAGTCCTTAATAAAGTCAAACTGGAAGTGTGGGATGAAGTAGATATTTTGACTTATACCAAATTACCTTAAACTCCATATGAATATATAGAATGTATCATGAATATCAAAACTCCTTTGCTAGAGAAAATGAGTAGGCAACATGGTTTTGAATGAAAGTTGTTTCCTTTCCAAGTTATAGTGAATAGTATGATTTTTTATTTGATACTATTGTTACTCTAGATACTCTGCATATACAATAGATTCATTTTTGGATAATATTTTTGTTAGTCATAGATTTGCATGATATTTTAGTTTCCATATGGCTTTTTGCTCTGATTAAAATGATATGACATCATTGAAGTGGTTTATGCATGGGTGGCAGTTTCTAAGTGTTTTATTATTTAGATTATTATGCTTGTCTAAATTTAGATAATAATGCTTTTTAAATTAAATAAAGTTGTTGGCCCCATCCAAACCATATATCACATTAAGACTTTATTAGTATTTTAAGGTCATTTATTTATAAGATTTTATATCCTAAATGACTAAAATAAAGTGGAAAATTAATATTATAAAGTCTACCACTTGCTCTTTTTTAGTTATCTATTACAACTAATTTCTATTTGGAAGGAAGGCTATTTAAGATACTTTATTATACAAAAAGAGAAGAAAATATACAAGTGTATTTGTAACTCATCTTGAAAAACTTTCACATTGTGATCTCTATGCAATATTATTTTTTATATGCTTATCTAATCAACAAGATCTTTTTGGGGACATATCTCTTATGATTAAGTATTAATTTGGAATTTTTAGGTATATCTAGTATTAATTTTATCATTCTAATTCTCTAAATAATATTTTAAATATAATTATTCTAATGCTTGCAAATATTCTTCCATATCTTGGGCTTATTTTTAATTTGCACTTATCATCTACTATTGAATACTTCATTCAAAAATGTTTGATGATTTGTGAGAGGATTGTAATATTCTTGAAATGGCAATAAATGAATTAGATTTTTAGATAATTTTTTGTATTGTAAGTTCCTTTTTCTACAATGAAATGCATACTTGTTTAAATTATTTTCTCAATTAAATCAATATAAAGGATTTGTTAGTCCTAAAAACTTATGTTATATGTGCAATATGTATATTATTTTATTTTTAATATTGTCTTATGCATACGTTTATATTGAACATATTTCATATGTAAGATTGTTCTTGCTTGACTTAAATAATATTTAGATAATACATATTTCTGTATTAAAGTAATATTACATAGTAGTTTTGCTTTTATAATTGAGTTTCTCATGTCTTCATTTCAATCAATCTAGAATATTCTTAATATAGTATTAGTAAATTGTGGTGATTATACTCTAGGTTTAATTATTTTTCAACTTTAAGAGAGGTGATCTTCATCATAGATTATTTTATTATAAGTTGATTATATTATAGACTTAGAAGTTTTATTTTTCAACTTGTAAGAGATAGGATCTTCACAATACATCATTTTCTATATAAGTTGATCATATCGTAGATGTAATTTGTATTTTATCTTATGTTTTATTTCTTGTTTCCTTTTCTTGTTTCACTTCCTCACAAATGATGTCATTCTCCTTGAATCTATTAGGTTTACTTCATTTGATCACATGTTATTAGTTATCCTAATTGTAAACTACCTTTTATGCTTAAGTGTGATCTTAGGTACTCATGATTAAACTAGTTAGATTCTACTTTCACCTAAATGTAATAGGAAAAAGGCTTGATTGGTTCATGTAACATTTTTTAGTGACAATAGGACCATGTATGTTCTCTTCCCCTTTATATTCCCAATATCTGAAACTCAATCCTAACCCTCAAAACCTTATGAGCAGATCCACTTTCACCCTCTTTCCTCATCTAGACAAAAAACATGCAAATGAACCCAAAAAGAATGACCACAACTGCCTAATCTAAAGTTTGGTGATGAGCCCCTACATCTTCCCTTTTTCATGGAACTAGATCATGCGGTGTAAAAAAGAAAGGAAAAAGAAAAGTAAAACCAAAAGCATGTTAGCCTAAGAGACAAACTCAAAATTCTAAATCAAAGAAACTCAGAGGCTAAATTAAATTAAAGAAAAATACCATTACTAGACTTGAGATGTCCCACTTCTTCTCTATCCCTTTCTATTTCAATCCACCTCACAAGTTATTCTAAGATGAGCATTGAGCTATGATTCCTTCTATTCCTTTCTTATAATATACATGGCCTGAGTATGACACTCTATCCTAGAATACCCCTCCATCTTTTCCACCCCTAATCCTTACATAATGTTATCATCCCACTATCCCCATCAAAATCTAAAGTACAAATTAGCAAATTCTCCAAATGACTTATAGAAAGGCACCTTACACTTCCCTTGTCCTTCTCACATCTTGCACTCTCCACCATTACATACTTTACCACTTACATTTGACATAACAAGTTGTATACCAAAATATGGAATTAAAAAAATCTCCCATTTTCCTTGATGCATAAGCATGTGACCACACTATTGGAACCCATTGATCCAAGTTTTAATCCCAACCATGCACTTGAGGACTCGTCACTTTTCTTTTTATTATCTTTTTGGTTTCCTATTTTCATTTGTTCACCTATTTTAGAGCTGTCTTGTTTCTATGTAACTTGGATTCCTTATTTTTCTCCTTTTCCTTTATCTCAATTTCCATTTGTCCTTCCTTGCATTTTTACTACTTGTTCCCTCATGTTTTCCTTATTTGTCTTTTTACTTTTATTTTTCCTTTAGCCTTCATGTTTTTTATTGTGCCTCATCTTGCTATTATGACATGGAGAATGATGATCCATGTTAGTTACTAAATAACTATTACTATTAGGACTAACTTCATCCACATTATAAGAGTCAATGTGACTCAACAAGCCAGGATTCCTGCAATTAAGACAACCTTCCACACAAAGATAAAAGAGAATATGCTAAAAAAATGGAGCAAGATTCTATACAACAAAGTGTATGAAACTATATATGAAATACAATGAGAGAACCTTGCTTATAAATATAAGGATGACAACCAAGGAGTTGTAGTCATGTGACAAGTGTCACATTCCTATCACATGTGACAACTAGAGGATAGGATGCCAACTAAAGCACGTGTGTAGGATAAGACAACTCACTACAATTATCGACAACTAGAAACAACTAGAGACATCTGGAAGACTCACTAAGTCAATTTAACATGTGAATTATGTGTGATGTGTGAATATTATTTAACTAATAAATAGTTAAATAATATGAATTATCCCCACAAGGGGAAATTGACTAAAATAGTTAAGAAAACCCCCTATTCACACCAACACCCCCCTTAAGTGCAAATTAGGGAGTAGTTGACTAAAACAAAGATGCAATGATGATGGGTCCCGGCTACTAGGCAATGTTAGGTACCCATGTACAACAAATCTCAAGTGGGGAAAAGGAGAAAACCTCATGGGACAAAACTCCTCTCCAAAAGTGAGAATGCAGAAAACAAATGAAAGATGTGATGGAAGGAGGACTCAAGATCCCCCAAGAACTACATCCAACACATATGTACAATTAATTACCCCCCATAGGAGAGCAAGTGTGAGAGTATAGGTCCCCCCCACAATGAAGTAGCTCCTGTGCTGATGGTGAATGCCTGAAGAAAAATGCTGAAGAGAATCCAAAGCTTGTAAACAACATTCTTCCCCTTAGGAAGAAATAGGTCCAAAGGCTGATGTAGAAGAAACTCTATCTCAAGGTATGAGGGAAAAAGCCTCATGATGTATGTTGTCTCTAAAAACTACTCAAGTTTCCACATGTCACAACCAAAATATGTCACATAATCAAGTGCTGCAAGCCTAATCAAAGAATGTGACAATCCAGGACAAGATGAAAACTCAAGATCATCAATCCCCAAAGATAAAGAATCCTCTGAATGATTCTCAAGATACTCTAACTTAGTGCCAAACTGTGACAAGTGAAGAGGAGAAGAATGTGCCCACTCATCTGAAGTAGAATAATCAACTCCTTCAAAGAGGAGATGAATGTCATCAATGATGTCCTCCAATTCATCAAGATAGGACTCTGAAATGCTTGTCAAGTACTCATCCCATAAACCTGTATTTGGAAGACAAAAAATGTCCTGCACAACTGAAGTGGATGAAGATATGTCAATGCCAATCTCTGTAGAAGTAGGAGGAGGAAGCTCAAAACTAGTCTCAAGAACTGAAGTAGATGCAAGAACAACAAGGTTCAAGTGACCAAACTTCTCCTTAGAAACATGATTCACACTTGATGAATGAATGTGAATATCAATCAATGGATCTACATCATCATCTAAAACAAAATGGGAGAAAATATACAAGCGAGATGCATGATCATCCATCCCAACAACAATTATATCTCCACTCTCCAAGTCCCGTATGATCATAGAATCATGATTGAACTCAAATGTCTTTCCTGCACCACAATGAGTAATTTGATAGATGGAAAGGAGATTGGTTGTCAAGGAAGGGACACACAATGCATTGTTGAATGTATTCTCACCAACATCAATAGTTCCTTGTCAATTTGCATGCATGTATGTATTGTTACCCATTAAAATAGGTGGCAAAGTACATGACTGAAATTAAGAGAACATCCCTTGTGAAGATGCCATATGATGAGAAGCTCCTGAATCAAGAAGCCATCTATTTGACTATAGAATTGTTGAAACAAAGAGTGCTTGTCCTTTTCCTTTGGCTAGCCCATTTGTAAATTTTGTTATCTCTGGTTGTATTGATGATGGTGAAGAAGAAGAATTGGGTAAAACTGATGTTGATGAAGAATACTCAATGTTATGTTTTTGAAGAAGTAGTGGCATTTCATCAATTTTTTTCTCATAACATTTAGTCTCATCATGACCCAATTTCATACAATAAGAACACTTTGGGTTCTTCTTATTATTGGACTCCTCTTTGGAAGAAGAGTTTGGGGTTTTCTTTGATTCTTTCTCTTGCTCATTAGACTTTGAATCCTTTTGTTTCTTTCCCTTATTATTTAAAGTCTTAGGATCTTTTGTGCTTTGTGTTGCAACTAGAACTTGTTTTCTAGGAGACTTCAATGTGCACATGTGTAGTAGCTTGGCTTATTCTCTTATGAGTTGTGTAGCAAACTTCTCAAGTGAAGGCACTGTAAACTTACTACCAAAAGCATCTATTGTAGCTTAAAAGGTAGAAACATAAACTGAATATGCAAGACCTAATTTTGCAAGAATAGATAGAATCAATTGTTCACCTTCTTTCTCAATACCACACTATTTGAGTTGCAACCTAAGAGACTTAAACTTGGTGAAGAAATCTTTGATTTGATCAAAATCTTGAGGATTAAGTGCAATTAGCTCATTCTCTAATTTTAACCTTCTTACTTTATCTTGCTTACAAAAGAGATTGTCTAATGTTGTCCATATCTCATTTGGTGTTGTAAAAGACTCAACATGAAATCTAAGATCTAGAGAAATAGCAAGACAAAGTGTGCCATAATCGTCATCTCTTCTATCTAACCATTTTCTTCTCTCAGTAGCACCTATGGGTTCAGGATCTGTGCCTAAAGTTATTCTATGTAACTTTTGTTTATACAATAGAAACTCCATGTTTTTCTTCCATTCATAATAATTATATGGAGTTGTAGGTGTTGCCCTCTTTGACATTGATTTTGGCATTGATGTCAAGGGTTATTTGTGGCATTTACAGTATTGGCAAGTACTGAGGTATTCTGCATATGGAAGACATGGTTAGTTTGGTTTGACACATATCTACATGTGACATACATATTTAGGTGATATACATTTTGCATACATGTGTGGTATTCATTAAAGACTTTTGGCTTGGTTACAAAGGCAACATATATTTTATGTGTTTTGAGTGACACTGACATTGATGTTTGAGACAACATACAGAGATAACATGATTTATATTGGTCTAGGCACATTAGTATTGCATTGGTTTTATTCAACACATTGATTTGTATCATTACGTAGATACAAGGCATAATTGTGATGCTTGTTATACAAATCATGATACACATCATTTGGTGACTATAATATTATATCAATTAGAAGGTTATGATTTTTAGTGCTGACATACATCTTTGGACATTATGGAAGTTAAGGTAGACCGACAAGGTATTATATATTTGAACGTTCACATAGTGATAAGTTTGAAATTGAATCACATTATTTGGTGTTAATAATTTTTATTTGACATTATGGTTTTTATGTTTTTGGGAAAAAACATATGAGACATTGCCGACACAATAATTAGGGAGATACAAAATCATTGTATCAATATCTGTTGTACCCTGATAACTTTCTTTTGGCAATCACAAAGCAGCTAACTTAGGGATTTAATGGAGGTTGAAGGAAGAATGCTTTTGTGGCTGAGAATGGTTTCTAGGTTCAAAGAGAAGTTCATTGACACCACTTCAGGCAATGGTTAAAGTTTTCAACAATGGGAAATTTGGTAACTTGACTCCTTTTGTTGTGTGATTATTGGTTCTTCTAGAAATGGCATTTGTCTTAGTTTTGTGGTTTTTGCTTCATTGGGGTTTGCCTCACTTATACTCGGGTTTGCATATAGATTAATGAAAAAGTCTATGTGTTTTTGTTGTGTCGTCCATTTATGAGCAAAAAGCAGATCAAGAGGTAGTTTAAAAGATGTTAAAAGACAGTCACTTTAGTGACTTGACAGGGGCAGTTATGGAAACAATTTTGAACTCTGGTAAACAGTTTTTGAGAAGGTTATTTATTTTTTTACCCACAAGCATAAATGGTTAGGGTTTCATGTTTGGAAATAGTTTGAAGACTCTTTGTTTAACCCTACTTCAGATGTGGTTAAGTGTTATTCACTGTAGTTTGGAAAGACATTTTTTTCTCTATGGTTACATTAAACAGTTTGAAAACTATATGGAACATTTTAAATAAACTTTGGTTATTTGTAATATCTTCATTGTGAAAGGTTTCTCATAACCCAAATGGGTCTGTTCGACCACATATCCTTGAAAGTTATGAATTCAAAAGAAAAACTACTTCAAATAGTTTAATTGGTTTAGTTATCTATACAAATTGTTTAATGAAGGAACAAGAAAGTTGTGAGACATTATAAAATGGGCAACATTACTCTGTTGAGACTGATATGAAGTTGTACATTCTTGCAATATTATTATCATAGCAACAGTGTATCATTGCAAAATCTTTCTTGATCAGTTGAGTTGTATGTGCACATGTATGATTATGGATTCTTCAGTCTCAAATGAAATGAGACAGTCAAGATATGTTTTATAGTGAAATAGAGAAACCCTATGTATTGTATATCTTCATTTAATCTTTGAGAAGTTGTAAGTGATCATGTCAATGATACAATATGATCATTGCCAGTGAGGCTTGTGTTGCCAGTGAGGCTTATGTTGCTAGTGAGGCTTATGTTGCCAGTGAGGCATTTAGTAGTCAGTGAGGCTCTGTAATTGGTAATTTTTTTGATTAAGCTAGTGGGGCGTTTACCAAGAGGTTTTTCTACCCCATGAGGGTTTTCTACTCATGAAAAAGACTGTGTTATGATTCTTTTGTGGATGCATTTCTGGTCTTGCTATTTCTTTTAGTGATATTGCAGCATTTGAGTTTACATATTGTTTAAGAATCTAAAGGTTGGGTATCACATATAGTTATACACTTGAAAATTGAACATTTATTGTTTGCAAAGAGTTTAAGTGTTTTGATCATTAGAAAAGTTGAAATTGATTATTGAAACACTGATTCACCCCCCCTCTCAGTGTTTCCTATATTCCAACAGTAGGAGGGAAGATATTATTGCTTAGCAATACAAAAATACATTGTCCTCCTATAGTGCCATATGTTGATCTAACAACAAGGTTAACACCTTTTATTTAGAGACATAAACAAAAAACATGACAAATATATTGGTCATATAAAGACATGATAAATTTTGGTTGGGAAAAAAGTTATAATGTTTATTCTAAACTAAGAAACAACTACTTGGTTCCATGTAGGACATCTAATATCTACTAATGATGCAAAATAGTCAGCTTCTATGTCATAATTGAATTGTGGGTGAACTATTAGATCTATATAAGAAAAATGAATATGGAAAAAATCTTGGTATCTCTATTTAACTTCTTCTTGAATAATAAAGGGTAAATAAATATGTCTATTACTAGTTCCTTTAATCATTAAACTTATTTATGATTGTTTGACACATGTATATTTATATATAGATATATGTTTATGTACATGCATGTAAATATTCACCACATGAATGATTAAATCAAAGTGTTAAAATTCAATAGGGGAGACCCTTTGGTGAAATGGTGGGGCTTCTTGCATGTAGTACCAACAACAAAGGTTCAAACCTCGCGGGGTTTCCCTCTACTGCGTCAACAATTAAGAGACCTTAAATAGAGGAGATTCTATGGTGAAATGATGGGGCTTCTTGCCTATAGTGCTAACAACCAAGGATTAAACCTTGGGGGGTCTCCCTCTACCACATGAACAATTGAGGTCATTACCTCCCAAATTTAAAACTTTAAGTTGATTCTCATTGAGTGAATTTTATACTTCTAGTATTTCTAGGGTTTTGAGGGGGGCTAACAACTCTTTGCTAAAATTAGCAGAAGATTCCTTGATGTGCTAGGGTAAGATGGTTGGAGAGATGTTGGGGAAGTATAGAATATTTTTCCAATCCCAAGTTACTGAATTTGTTGGGTTGTCAGGTAGGTTTGCCGTGAGGGCTTACAAATGCAAAGTGAAAATAATGTGGCAGAAGATAGATGACCTCCAGGGAATGGAGGAGGAGGGCATGGTTTGATCCATCACTCTGGACACAAGAGAAAGAAAGCATAGAGTTTCAAATATGTAGTAGGATATGGTGCCTGAGAGATAGGGCAAGGGGGTAGGTAGAAATCTTCCATGCTCACACCGCTTGGTTTAAATGGAGATCGGGGCAGATCTCTACCTTTCTTTCATTCTAACTAGGTTTTAGAGATTCAAATGGATGATCTCACCAGAGATAGAGAGAAGTATCTACAGGAACACACTCTTATTTGTAGATTTCTAAAAATTTGGCCGAAGTTGTGTGATCTCCATGCTTAGATCTCAAAAAATTAGAAGGAATGCATGGAGGGAGAAATTTGTTTATACCCCTATGTGAGGGGTTTTTTCATTTTAGAATTTGATTGACTTGAAGACAAGGAGAAGGTTTTGAAATATGGTCTATGGTATTGTTAGGAAGATTTTTTGTGCATCAAACCCTTGTATATATCATTTGATTTGCGAACTAAGGATTTTAATTTTACTTTCCTCTAGATGAGTTTGCCTACCTTCCCCTAAAATTTTGGGGAAAAGAGAGACTGCGGGAATTGCTAATGGATTGGGAAAATATCATTTTATTTCACTAGAGATAATTAATTTCACCAATACTACCTATGCGAGGTTGTGCATGTAGATGGATCTAACCAAGGGTCTTCTGACTGAGATCTCTTTGAAGGTGGCTAATAGAAGTTGGATACAACTAGTAGATTATGAAAAAATTGCTTTTAGATGTAGGAAATGTTTTGCTACAGATCATTCCACCCCTTGATGCCCTAAATTTCAAGCTCAAGAGTGAAGTCATAAGGAAGAAAAGCCCACTTGGTGGGTGGTTGCTGAGATGCACTTCTACACTATTCTTCTAGTTGTTCAAACAAAGACAAATTTTGAGAATGATGTTTTAGATTCTAATGTACAACAACCCACTTCTGTGGCTATGTCAGGGGTATCCTTGGAAGAAAATAAACTAGATAATTTATGTGAGGAAAATATAGTTTCAGAAATTATGGATTGTAAATTTGATGTTAGTAGACCAAAGGAAAAAATTCAAACATTGAGATCTCTCGGAATAATGACCAAGAATGGATAGAGGTAAAAAAAAAGAAAGCTACCCCATCATAGCTCAAGCACCAAATGGAACTGAGGTCATCAAAGAAAAGGAACTTAGAATTAATGGAAAATAAATGTGGACACTATCAGGAGGCTCAGATTAGTAAAAAGGCATGATATGATTAGGTTGCAACTTTAGAGGTTCAGAGTTAGAAGGTTATAGTTTAATATGGGTAAGATGGATATAGATTTAGCAATAAGAATGACACTAATCCCACTTCTCGTGAGATTGGATGTGAGTGGCGTGAGTGGCTAAGTGCCAGATTATATTTTTTTATGGTTCCTGAACCTAAACTAGGTTTTATCATTAAAAAAAAGTGTTCAAATTCAACTACATACTATTAGGATAAGGTGCTATTAACCTTGTAATCCTATGTACTAACATTTATATTTCCAAGATATTGGGAATAGATACTTGCATTCCCATGTAGGTGGTTGAGAGATAATATTTGATTATGATTTTCTTTGGTTGACTTGGAATATCAATTTTAATGACATTAAGGGGGAGGTTACTTATGACATTGGTATTTATAGAGGGGCTTGAATGCATTTACACCACTTTCTCATTCCTAGGTGCTAGGTGAGAGAGTGGAGAATCTTCTTAATATTGAGTGTGCCCCTCATGAGTTGTGATCTTCATTTTGGAGTGATATTCTTGGGGAATTGTTCCATCAAGTGTGAGAGGTCAAAGTGTTTCCTATTCATGAAGTATTGAATAATTAGTCATGGGGGCATTGGATTTTTGTCATACCATGGGTTTTCATAGTTATTGATTTTTGGGAAACCATTTATGGTTTTTCACTCTCCATTCCTCTATAAATTAGATGGCTTGGATAGTTGTATTTTGGCCTTTTACAAGTTGAGTATTATTATATTACTAGAATGTTGTCAAATTGAAGAGTTGGAGTTGATGTATTGATGTAACATTGTTATTATGATTAATACAAACTTGTGCTCTCTTTGGTGGTGGAGATTTCTCCAAAAATGTTTTCTTCATGTATATCTATATCTCATGTTACGTGTTTCATTTTATGTATTTATTGATTTTATTGTTGATAATTCTGATTAAATACTTCTCAGAGTTCTATTTCAAATTTAAATGGTTCATTAAATATTTTTTAATTGGATTTGTACTCTCAATTCATATAGTTTCACTATATTTGTTTATCAGTTTCTCAATATTCAATATCAAAGCTACAGTTATGATCAAAGAGGGATGTATTTTTAGAAGTGTTGTGAGGTTTTCTATTTCAATGGGAGAATTTCATTTAGTGGTTTTTGTAGATCTATTTGTGGTTAGAGAAGCCATGAAAAGGATGTCTCAATAAAAAATGAGAATTTCAATGACTTTGGGTATTAGATGTGGAAGTTAAAAATGGAGGAACTATTGGAGAAAGAGATTAGTGGATAAATATTATAGAGGAAGGAAATACTGTGTATGTTTGATGAAGATTTTGTAAAGTTAGAAAAGAATTCATGAGGAACCAATCAATTGTCTCTTACAGATTTTGCTCTCTTGAATGCCTTAGAGGAGGCTACTACACACAACTTGTGGAAGATAATAGTGATATTTATCATATGAATATTCTTGTTAGTAATGATATATTTGAAAATAAATATTTACTCTTTGAAAATGAAAGAGACTCTATTGTTAGGAATTTGAATGCTTTCAATTTAATTTTGAGTTAGCTAGGTTCCATTGATGTTAAGTGATGTAATCATGGGAAAAAGATCCAATGAAGGATTATCCAACCATGTATCCTAATTATAATAATAGTGGAATTAGGAAGTTAAAACAATTTGATCTTTATCAAGATTCCTAGTTATAAATGAATTTTAGTTTACTATAAGGGCTTACAACATGAGATCACAACCTTCAAGAACATACATGGGCACAACTATGTGCAAATCATAGAATCTTTGAATAATATTAAAATATAATGGTTTTCCATTGTCAAACTCAACTCTTAAACTAAGAACCCAAAGATATACCTTTAAGTGATCATGAGTGATGTTTATATAGTGAGCCTTAGCCTTTAGAGTGTTTCTTGTCAACCAAACTTATAGAACTAACCTTCTAGAATGAATTCATTGATGATAGTTCAATGAAAATTGATGTGGTCAATCCAAATCTCTCCTAAGTCCAACAAATCTCAAAATATGTTCCTTTATTGTTGCATGCATTGGAAAGGTGTCACAAGATTTAAATAGTGAAACTAGATGTTATCTTGTTATGCCCATTAGTAGATCTAGAATTGAAATATGTCTTTGTGTTGATCAAAATCTCTTAAAAATTGGATGAGACATTGTCAAATATTAGTAGAGCATGTGCTCTCAACTACAAGGTGAAATGTGCAACTATGATGAAATGCATTAGGAATTGTAGTGCCTAGATGAGGTTTGGAATGTTATTGAAAATCAAACAAATATAAAGTAAAAGAAAATATTTTTGGGTGATGTAAGGTTTCTTACACCTTGGGATACTCTTGCATCAGACACCTAGGGTGATTTAAAAGTAGTCCCTCACTTTTCAATGGCTAGAAGAAAACCAAAATGGTCTACCTTAGCCTTGGAAATCAAAGATGAGTCTTCTTCAAGTCTTCCCTTCCATTTCACCAAATACTCCTCATACTATCTATTTTTGGTGCTTCTACCAATCCTACTATCCAAAATCTCCTCAATCTCATCTCTTTGTTGTTGTGGTATATGATTATTCTATTATGCTTCTAGGTCACTATCTCCTAGTTCTCTTTCATGATAATGATTTAAATCTACAATATTGAACACTATTGATATGCCTAAACTTATAAATCCACTTCATATGCATTTCTTGAATAAACCTTTTAACAGTCCTATAGTGACCACACTTCTTCATCTTCAGTTTATTATATGTCCCAACTAGAAATATTTCTTTTTTGAGATATACCATCACTTAATCTCCAGCCAAAAACTCCTTATGTGTTCTTTTATCATCAACCTTTTCCTTATATCTATCAAACATCCTTTCTAAGTGACTCTTTACTTCTGCATGCACTCCCTTCACGTGCTATGTAAATTCTTCTAATTTTGCACTCCTCTTTACTCCATTGATAATATCTCTTAATTCTAATACAATCCTTGGACTACTACCATATGCTATGACAAATTGTATTTTCCCTATGCTCTTATTTATTAAATTGTTATATTCAAACTTTACTTGCACTATGACCATATCCTATTTTCCTATATTCTCTCTAACTAAACATCTCAGAAAATTTCTGAAAATCCTATTCAAAACTTCTATTTTCCCATTAATTTATGGCTAATATTATGAATTTTATTTCAAATATATTTTATTCTTCTTTCGCAATGTCTTTCAAAAATATCCAACAAATTTAGTATCCCTATTTGAAACTATACTCCTTAGCAACCCATGCAATCTTAGAACCTCTTCAAAAAATAGATTATCTATATAGACCACATCATTTGTCTTCTTACATGGAATGAAATGTACCATCATAGAAATTTTAGAAATGAAGGTGCAAACCACAAAATAGAAATCTGATTCAAACCTTATTTATGTCCTCTAAACAATAGAAATAAAACCCACTACACAAAAATAACATGTATTAAGACCTGAACACATAACACAATATGTAATATGGAGAAAACCCTGTCAAGTAAAAAACTCCACTAATAAAAGAGGCTCCAAGTTGTATTATCTTCAAATATGAGATTACAATACATGCACTTCCTCTGTTTCTTTAGTCTTCAATCCAACAACACCTATTACTCTCAACTCTGATAAAAATTTAGTACGAATATCCTTATAAAAGAGGGTTACCTTCTAGGGCAAGAAAATTGACATAATATCAACCATCATATCTATGACCTAATGATGAACGACCCAGATTTATAATGATAAAATATAAATAAAATGTGGTTTCGGGGGCGCTACCCCTGAATCCCTTCTAGGGTGTGTGGTCCCTAGGCCCCCCACCAAGTGGATAATCCCTCCTGGACCCCTCGTAGGGGGGAAACCCCCCTACGATCCCCCGTCGTAGATGAATTAGCGTTGAGGACTAGATATAAACATGTAGCTGAAACAAGACCGCTGCTAGTGAAACCTTTCATCCCTTATGGGTGATTTACAAATAATATTAGGAGTAATTAATTACATAGGATTTACAAGGTTGATGGCACCTTAATCCTAAAAATAAAATCTATCCACAACTAAAAATATAGAATCATTTCCTCTATATTTTTGAGGCAAACCTAATACAAAATCCATACTAATATCTTCCCAAGGTCTCTCTATAATTTTTAATGGTTGATACAACCCAATATTCTAGCTACTCCCCTTTGCTACTTGGCAAGTCCTACAACCCTATACATATTTTTGTAAAATCCTAATATATTTGAGGCTTGAGGCTAAACATAGTTTTCAATTACTAATGCCATTATTGTATCCACTCCAAAATGGCCTGCTAAACCATCTACATGCTTTTCCTGGATTAAGTTTTCTCTCACTAAACTTCTTAGAATAAAAAAATTATTACCCTTAAATGACATTTCATTCTGAATTAAATAATCAAGCTATTTACTTCTATTAATACTTCCCATCTTTACATGCTCTCTATGTTTCCATAAAATTAGGATCAACTCCATATAAATGCTTCAATTCATCAAATCCCACTAGTTCTACTTTCATTTTTGTTAACAAATTTTTTCTCCTACTTAACGCATCTACAACCCTATTTGACTTTCTACTCATATGCTTCAATATAAAATAATAACTTTGTATGAAATCTACCCATATCATATTTCTTTGATTCAACTTATATTGACTATTCAAATATTGGAATTCTTGATGATTTGTATGCAACGCCAGTCCTTGGCAACAAGTAGTGTCTCTATTTCTTCAAGGCTTGAATTATGGCTTAGAATTCTTGATCATAGACTAAATATATCCTCCTTGCATCATTCAAATTCTCACTAAAATAAGTTATAAATCTTCCTTCTTGACATAATATTTCTCCTATTGTATTTCTATTTGCATCATAGTCAACTTGAAATACCTTATCAAAATATGGCAATGTTGACACTAACTGTTTGGTTACCTTCTTCTTTAAAAATTCAAAGCTCCTATTTTCTCTTGATGTCCATATAAATTCCTTCTTATATCCTCTCATAGTCTTAGTTATTACCACACAAATGCTACTAAAATCTCTAATGAAACTTCTATAGAATCTAGAAAAAGCATGAAAATATCTTAGCTCTCCACAATTCACCAATGTAGGCCACTCAACAATTGCTCTTCCCTTTTCTAGACCCATCTTTAGATCTTCAACTAAGATTACAAACCCCAAATATACCAACTTTGACTTCATTAAACTACACTTCTTCATAATGATTAGCAACTTTTCTTCTCTCGATCTTTGTAATACTACCGTAATGTCTTCTAGGTATTCTTCCTTACTCTTACTAAAAATCAAAATATCATCCAAGTAGACAATCACAAACTTACCCAAATATTTTTAGATTACTTCATTCATCAATCCCATCAAATGTACTAGGTGTTTTAGTCAACCCAAAGGGCATAACTAACCACTCATGCATTCACTCATTTCTCTTAAATATGATCTTCCATTTATCTCCTTCTCTAATTTTGATTTGATGATAATTGTATTTCAAATCAATCTTGTTAAAATATTTTTCTGCACTCAAATAGTTCATTATGTCATCCATCTTTTTTAGTGGGTATCTATACTTTATAGTGATCTTATTTATTTCTCTAGAGTTTATACACATCCTCCATTCACCATCTATCTTTGGTGCTAGTACAAGTGTTGCACTTGGATTGAACTCTCCCTGATCCAACCTTTTTTCAACAACTCCTACACTTGTCTATTCAATTATGTATTTTCACCAATGTCATTCTATGTGCAACCTTATTTGGTAACCTTGTTCCTAGAATTAGATCCATGTGATTATTGATGCTCCTCATCAGTGGTAATCCATCTATCATATTGTCTAATATGATGTCCTTATACTCTATTAGTAATTTTAAATATTCCTTCTATAGTTCTTCCTCCTCTTTTATAATGCTATAAACTCTAGGACTAAATGCAAAACACATTTTTTCATGTCTTAGACCATCTAAGAATCTTCTTCCATCCACCAAATAAAGTTTCACACTACTACAAACATGTTGCTCTCTTTTCTTCAACAAAATCAACTTGTGTCTTCTACCATTCTTTGTTATACCATAAGTATTTTCTCTCCCATCATGCATATCTTGTTGATAACTAAGAAGGGGGGGGGGGTCAATCAGTTATCTTAATTATTTCAGCTTTTTAAACTTTCTTAATAATTAATGCAGCATCAATTCAAATAAGAAAACATAACCATGAAATGGAAATACACATGACACAATATTTTTGATGTGGAAACCCTGTTAAGGGAGAAAACCACGGGGTGATTAACCCAAGAATGTATTCTTTGTTAGAAGAATAGAAGTACAAAATGGCACCTGCCAATTTAGGGCTCACTGCCTACAAGAGAGGAAGATAACACAATGTTTGAACTGATGAGAAGCATCTACACATGCTAGGATTTAGTTCCGGTTGAGCTCAATAAACTAATCTGCTGCACTTCATTCTTGCTTTCTTTTGGTTCAGCTGTCCTGTCACATTCCGAAACTGTCTCACTGCCTTCACACTACTCTTCTACTTTTCTTCGCACAACTGTTCATTCACACAACACACCTTCATATCTAAATTCATCTGGTATATATATCCGCACAAGTAATCTCACCACATTTCTAGTCGGCATCCAGAATAGTTAATATTTTTCCCAAGCTTTGATCTGTCGGCTGGATCCTTGCTTACCAAGAGATGCAGATCTAAGAGATGCTTGTAGAAGTCATCAATCATGTTGGCCAATCATGAATGACACCTTAAGAAACTTAGTCATCAGCAATATCTCTTCCGAATTTGGGTCTGACACTCTACCGGTATAGTTCTTCCTCTGTCTACTCTGCCAAACAGGAACCCATCACTCAAGTGCTCATATCTCTTCATCCTTCCATCACCAGAGGCTAAATCCTTGGAATCTATTAGTCAAGGTACTCCTCTTGACTTCCCCAAATCCGTAGTTCACTGAGATACTTCCTCTGAGAGATCCGGACCTGACTGTCGGACCTTGCTGACTACTCTGTTCTTGCTTACCGGATCATAACACTTCTTCAATCTGACTTCCGGTAGAGACTCATCATGTCTTGTGGATGTGTGGGATAACCTTTGTTGCCATCAATGACAATATACATGAATCCATATAGTGTCTCTTGCCAACATATCTTTCTTGACAAATTTCCATGGCATCCACAACAATAAATGACACACATCCATTGGAATTATATCACACAAAACTTTATCATGATATGTATCTATTTTGAATTTCACTAAGCATTATTCTTTCACCGATACCTTATGCTCTTTTCGCAACCAAGAAATCTTATATGGTTTAGGGTGTTCTAACCTTTTCAATTTAACTTATTAGTCATTTCTTTAGATACTAAATTTTTTGTACTACCACTATCAATGACAATAGGACAACACTTACCTCTTAATTTACATATTGTTCTAAACAAATTTTTCCTTTGTATTGGTTCTTCTTCCTTGTCATGTTTTAAATAGAAGGGCACTTATCATGACAAGTAACTTACTTTCTCTAGTTCATCTTTATAATTATATGGTCCCTTAGTCTCCTCATCACATGTGCAACTCTCACTCTCCCTTAAAATATTTTGTTAGTGCTTCCATAGTCTTGCAAACATTCAAATGCTTAGTGTACTTCTCCACACTTGAAACAAGTTCCTCTAAATGGTCTTTCATTACTTCCACCATATCTTCCTCTACCCTTTTGATATCCATCAATTCTATTGTTCTGGTGTGAATTTTTGTCATCCCTTTCCTTGAGGTAAGAACCACTAATTTCTTCATTGTGGTATGAATGATCACTCTTATGTTCTTCCACATATGGTCTCCCATCATTTTATTAAGATCTATCTCTCTATAAATTTCCTCCTCTTCTTGTTTATCAGTTCTACCTATCTTCAAACCCTTTAGTTCAATTTATTCTCTATTGTTAAAGATATAGGATACTGTTCCTCCACTATTTGGATATTCAACATACTCAACTCATCCTAAATTAATTCTCTTGAACCATTGATGTACCTTTCCACTTTCTTTGTACCTTCACTATGATGCCTTAATCATCTTGTTATCCTATATTATTCCTTAGTGTAGTCTTTGATAGTCATATTTTTTTGCCTCAAGTTGTCCAATTGCTTTAACAATTCTAAATTGTAATTTGTAGGAACAATCTTGGATTTTATTTGTTGCACCATTCTATCCTATTTCCCAATGCTAGGTTTACCCTTCCTATTTCTTTCTAACTAGATTTATTTCCACAAAATGGAAACACCATATTTCAAATTAGTCTTCAAAAATCAATTAACTAATCTATCAATTCTTCAAGGTTTACACAACTAGAATAATTTGGAATATCTACTCTACTTTTCTTACCAATACTTGATATATATTTCAACATTATTTCTTCCTTATCATCTTCTTCTCTTTTAGTTTTCCTAGAAAGACTAGCCTCTTATTTTTCATCACTCTCATTGGCCCTAGGGTTAGTACCCTTTTTGTATTCTTCTTCAAAGACATCAAATGTTCATTTCCTTGGCATCTCAAATATTTCTTCCATATATCTAGCAACAATAATGGTGTAGTCATGGTAGGAGGGTTCACAGAATGAACTGTCCAGACCGTGCAGTAAGAGTAAACACAATGGAAACAACTCAAAGATACAAAGAAAATGTAGATTTAGTTATTTAGTCTATCATAGAATTCAAATATAATCTGGCTGACATCATGTGGGCTCATAATTAGGGCTCAAAAGCCTAATTATAGAATATCAGAATGTGCACAAGATATAGGTTTAAAGCTCCCTCGCACAAAAATCCAAACTATTAATTATCACTATATGAGTCACTTCTTTCCTAGGGATCTATTACATCCTTATATATCATCTTCGGTACAAAAGATTCCTCTACGTCGGCCAAGGAGGGTCACAAACTCCAATGAAGAGTTGTAACGTGTGTACATGGATACATCAGGCCTAATCATGTAGAACACCTCCGCAAATGAATGGAATGATGTGCGGATCTCGGGGAAGGTTGGCCATAGACCTAAAGATCATTGCATGATGTATCATTAAGCTCCACAAGTCAAGGAATGCTCCGCAAGTCTTCTCCTTTAGCTGATTGTATGAGACTGTCAGGATGCTTTGCTATGAGAAAATAATCAATCTTCTGATAGTGATAACTTTCCAGTACTTGATCCAAATGCTCTAAATTCTAGATATGATGTAGATGAATAACTCTAGATGCTAAGTCTAGCTCTGCAAGGTCTAAATTGATACTGCGGTAGAATGTGGACCAAAATATAGAAACTGCTACTGATTGAATTACCTGAACTAAACTAGAAATGAAAGGAAACAAACTGAACTGCAAACAAACTAAAATGCAAATATTTTTGGTTGATGCAAAATTTCTTTTGAACTAGGGATGCTTCTGCATCAGACATTCAAGGTTATTGAAAAAAGTGAGTCCCTCAATTTGTTGGGGCTAGGGGAGAACTAAGGCGGTCCACCTTAGCCTGAGAAATCCATGATGAATCTACTTCCAGTTTGCCTTTCCACTTCACAAGGTATTATTTGTATTGTCTTCCTCTGGTGTTGTGTCCAACTCTGCTATCCAAAATGTCTTCAATCTACTCTGGTGTTTGTTGTGGTAACTACTTCTTCAAGTCTTCTATCATGCTGTCACTAAACTCTACTTCATGATATTGGTATAGGTTTGCAATTTTGAAAATAGGTGATATGCTCAACATCTCCATGAACTCCACTTCATATGCATTTCCTGAACCAAATTTTTTGAGTATCCTATAAGGTCCAAACTTCTTCATCTTCAACTTGTTATATGTCCCAACTGGAAATCTTTATTTTCTCAATTATACCATCACTTCATCTCCTACTGTAAATTCTTTATGTCTTCTCTTCTCATCTACTTGCTCCTTATATATGTTGTTCATATCTTCCAAATGCCTCTTCACCTGATTATGCACTATCTTCATGTGATCTACAAATTCTTCTGCTTCTGCACTTCTCTTTTCTTCTGTACCCATGTCTCTGAGTTCTGTCACTCTAGGATTCACTCTGGTAACAATCTCAAAAGGTGTTCTTCAAACCTGTCTTCATCTTCTTCCAGAGTGTCTTCCAAAAATATCTAATAAATCTGGCATCTCTATTTGAAATTATGCTCTTAGGTAATCCATGCAATCTCACAATCTCTTTGAAAAATAGTTCTGCTACATGCACTGCATCAGTTGTCTTCTTACAAGGTATGAAATGTGCCATCTTTGAAAATCTTTCCACTACTACAAATATAGAATCATGTCCTCTCTGTGTCTTAGGCAATCCAATCACAAAATCCATACTTATGTCTTCTAAAGGTCTCTCTGATACTGTCAAAGGTTTATACAATCTAGTGTTCTAACTACTCCCTTTTGAAACTTGACAAACTCTACAACTCTGCACAAATTTCCTAACATCCTTATGTATCCGAGGCCAAAAGTAATTTTCACTCACCAAAGCTACTATCTTATCAATGCCAAAATGTCCTGCCAATCCACCACTATGTTTCTCCTTGATCAAATTGTCTCTCGTTGAACTTCTAGGTATAAACAACTAATTTCCTCTGAACAACATATCTTCTTGAATGAAATAATCCAACCACTTATTCCTCTTTGTCACAATAGGTTCCTTACATGCTTTCCAATGTTCTACAAAATCAGTGTCTCTCAAACATGTTCTTCAATTCATCAAAGCCTATCACTTTAACTCTCATCTATGTCAACAAGTTTCTTCTCCTACTCAATGCATCAGTAACTTTGTTTGACTTACCACTCCTATGCTTCAACACAAAGGTATAACTCTGCATGAACTCTACCCATCTCATATGTCTTTGATTCAACTTTCCTTGATTGTTCAAATACTGCAAAGCTTGATGATATGTATACAACACAAATTCCTTAGGCAACAAATAATGTCTCCACTTCTTTAGGGCTTGAAATATGGCATAGAACTCTTGATCATAAACTAAATATCTTCTTCTTGCATCATTCAACTTCTCACTAAAATATGCTACAGGTCTACCTTCTTGACTTAACACTACTCCAATTGCACTCCCACTTGCATCACAGTCCACTTGAAATACCTTATTGAAATCTAGTAATACTAAAACAGGTTGCTCTGTCACTTTCTACTTCAACAATTCAAAACTTTTATCTGCTCCGAATGTCCACTTAAAGTCTTTTCTATCACCTCTCATTGTCTCTATCATAGGGTTACATACTGAACTAAAATTCCTAATAAACTTCTAGTAGAAACTAGCCAATCCATGAAATGATCTAACCTCTCCAATGTTCTCCGATGTAGGCCATTCAACAATTTCTCACTTTCTCAGGGTCCATCTTCAATCCTTCTACAAAAATCACAAATCCCAAGCACACTAATTCTTCCTTCTTGAAACTACATTTCTTGATGTTTATCAATAATTTCTCTTCTCTCAACCTCTATAATACTTGTATAAGGTGTTGCAAATGTTCTTCTTTTGTCCTACTGAAAATCAAAATGTCATCCAAATATATAATAACAAACTTACCTAGAATCTCTTCAAGACTTCATTCATCAATCTTATGAAAGTACTAGGTGCATTTTTCAATCCAAAGGCATCACTAACCACTCATATAATCTTTCATTTGTCTTAAAAGTAGTCTTCCATTCATCTCCTTCTCTGATTTTGATCTAATGGTATCCACTCTTCAAATCTATCTTTGTGAAATATCTTGCTCCACTCAAACAATCCATGATATCATCCATTCTAGGTAAAGGAAATCTATACTTAACTATGATCTTGTTTATTGCTCTAGAGTCAATACACATTCTCCATTCTCCATCTTTCTTAGGTGCTAGCACTACAGGTACTACGCAAGGACTCAAACTTTCTTTGATCAAACCTTTCCTCAACAATTCATGTATCTGTTTATTCAATTCTTCATTCTCTGTCGATGTCATTCTATGCACTGCTTTGTTAGGCAAACTAGCTCCTGATATAAGATCCATGTGATGACTGATACTCCTGATTGGTGGTAATCCTTCTGGTACATTATTTGATATGATGTCTTCATACTCAGTCAGCAACTCCTTTATCTCCTCTAGTTGTGATTCTTCAGTCTCCTTCTTCAATGTTTTAGGCTTCTTAGGAATCAAGGCATAACACATATTCTCATGTCTCAAACCATCCAGAAATTTTCTTCCATGTACCAAGTAGATTCTAGCATTCCCACACACTTCACTTCTAGGATCGTCTTCCAAAGGAATCAAAGTAATTCTCTTCCCATTTGATGTTATAGTGTATGTATTCTTTCTCTCATCATGTATAGCTTTTCTATCATACTACCAAGGTCTACCCAACAAAATATGACATACATCCATAGGCATAATATCACACAACACTTCATCATGATAAGATCCAATATGAAATTTCACCAAACATTGTGCACTCACCGACACCTTATAATCATCTTGAATCCATGCTATCTAATAGGGCTTAGGGTGTTTCAATCTTTCCAGCTTCAGCTTAGTCACCATCTCCTCTAAAACTAGATTATTTGAACTACCACTATCAATAACAAATTTACAACATTTACCTCTTGATTTGCATCTGATTCTAAACAAAATCTTCCTCTGCGGTGGTTCTTCATTTGTCTCTACTTGAAATAGTGCTCTCCTCATCACCAATGATTCTCTTTTCTCTAGTTTACCAACTAAACTCGGTGATCCAATAGGTTCTTCTTCAACATAAGCTGCTCTTCCACTATTCTTTGTTCTCTTGCTTGTACTCCCTTGATTACACTCAAATGCTCTATGTCCTTCACCACCACACTTGAAACAAGTACCTCTAAAGGTTCTGTTATCAAATCCTCTTCCTTCTCTTCTGTATCCTTCATTCTGGTATGCACTAGGGTTTCCTCTCTGGTAAAATTTTTTGTCATCTCTTTGGTATTCATTATTATCTCTGTCATCCTTCTTGAATGTGTTCTCTTATCTATTCTATTCCATAGATGATCTCTCTCCTCCAAAAAATGTTCTTCCTTTCTAAAATTTACCTCTTCTGCCTATATGTCTCTTATCATGCCTCTTGTTCAACTTCTCTTCAACGTTCAAGGAAAACTAATATGCTTCTTCCAGTGATGTCATCCTTACCAAACTCAGTTCTTCTTGAATGTTCAATCTCACTCCATTGATGTATCTAGCCACTTTCTCTTTGTTTGCTTCACTATGTCCTGTCCTTATAATCATCTTATGAAATTCTTCAGTATACTTCACATATTTCTCCTTTTGTCTTAGGTTTTGCAATCTTTTCAATACCTCCAACTCATTGTCAGTAGATATAAACTAATTCTTCAAAATTTTCACCATTCTATCCCACTTTGTAATTTTTTCCTTCCCTCTTCTATTCCTATTCAACTGAACTTCTTTCCACCATATAGCAACATGTCCTTTCAACTTTATCTTTGTAAATTTCACCTTCTCTGGATCTTCAACTTCCTCATATTCAAAGTATTCTTCCATGTCATTTATCTAGTCAATCAACTCTTCAAGATTCAAATTGACAGTGTAATTCAGTACATCAACTCTAGGTCTTTTCCCAATCTTTGAAATAGCTCACAACATCTTTACTTGATTTGATTCTTCTTCTTTATCATCTCTTAGGGTTTCACCAATTTGTTCAACAGATTGAAATTCTTCTTCATCATTGCTTTCAACATTAGGTCTAGGTGTCAATCCTCTTCGTCTATCCTCTTCAACATAATCCAATTGAATTCTCATTGTTTTCATCATTTCCATCATCTCATCCATTCTACCAACCATTGTTCCAACAACAACAACTCTCCTCGGTGGCATTCTTCCTAGGAACAAGTGTAAATTACCTCAAGTTTGGCGCTCAGGCTACAAGGTGACAACTGCCTCACAATCAGTGATCGGTTGTGACACAAGTAACTTGCCTCAATTTGGCAATCTATCCATAGCAAGATCTTATGGAATTCCTTTTCCAACTTTGCTCAATCCTCTCCCAAAGATTCAAACTTTTGCTCTGATACCACTTGGTGCAGTCATGGTAGGAGGGCTCACAGAATGAACTATCCAGACCATGTAGCAAGAGTAAACACAATGGAAACAACTCAAAGATACAAAGAAAATGTAGATTCAGTCATTCAGTATATCATAGAATTCAAATATAATCTATCCAGCATCATGCGGGATCACAATTAGGGCTCAAAGACCTGATTACAGAATATCAAAATGTGCACAAGATATAGCTTTGAAGCTCCCTCGCACAAAATCCCAAACTATTAATTATCACTATGTGAGTCACTTCTTTCCTATGGATCTATTACATCCTTATATATCATCTCTAGTAGAAAAGATTCCTCTGCGTCGGCCAAGGAGGGTCACAAACTCCAATGAAGAGTTGTAACATGTGTACACGGATAAGATGGGCCTAATCATGTAGAACACCTTTGTAGATAAATGGAATGATGTGTGGATCTTGAGGAAGGTTGGCCACAGACCCAAAGATCATTGAATGATGTGTCATTAAATTCCACAAGTTGAGGAATGCTATGCAAGTCTTCTCCTTTAGCTAATTGTCTGAGACTGTCAGGATGCTCTGCTCTGAGAAAACAGTCAATCTTCTGATAGCGATAACTTTTTTGTACTTGATCCAAATGCTCTGAATTCTAGATATGATGTAGGTGAATTACTCTAGATGCTAAGTCTAGGTCTACAAGGTCTGAATTGATACTATGGTAGAATGAAGACCAAAATACAAAAACTGCTACTGACTGAACTACCTAAACTGAACTAGAAAATGAAAGGAAACAAACTGAACTGCAAACAAATTGAAATGTAGATATTTTTGGTTGATGTAAGATTTCTCTTAAACCAGGGATGCTCCTACATCAAGTAACAATAACCTATTCTCTTTGTTAAGGCCTCTTATCGCCATATTATATGCAAACTACCTCAGATTAACAATCTATCCACAACCACTCCTATGAACTACCCTATAATCAACACTCTATTTACAAGCTTCTTGTAAACTGCCTCATGTTTGATGATCTATTTAAAAGAAAAAAATTTAGGATTCCAAATTTTACTCTTTGATACTAGTTGATGTAGTCATGGGTGGAGGATCTAATGAAGGATTATCCAACCATGTAGTCTAATGCAAAACACATAGTAGAATTTAAAGAAACAACAATTTGATCTTTATTTATTCCTAATCATAAATAAATTATAGTTTTCCAAAAGGTCTTACAAAATGAGGCCACAACCTTTAAGGACATACATGGGCACAACTATGTGTGAATTACAAGATCTTCAAATTATATTACAATAAATTCTTTTCCACAATCGAACTCAACTTCTAAAGTAGGAACCCAAAGCTAACTACCTTCAAAGGATTATGAGTGATGTTTATATAGTGATCCTTAGCCTTTAGAGTTATTATTTAAATCCAAACATGTAGAAGGAACCTTCTAAATGAATGCAATAATGATGGTTTAATGAAACTTGATGTGGTTCAAGACAAAATATCTCCTAGGTCCAACAAATGTGGAAACATGTTCCTTTGTTGTCTCATCCTTTGAAACTATTATACAAGATCCAAACAATTAAATTGGATGTTATCATGTTATGCTTGATAGTAGATCTAGGACTAAAATATGCCTTTGCAGTGATCAAAATCTCCTAAAAATTGGATGAGACATTTTCATCTCTTAGCAGATAATGTGTTCTCAACAAAAAGGTGAAATGTGCAACTACAATAAAATGCAATAAGAACTATGGTGCCTAGTTGATGATTGGAATGTTATTAAAAACCTATAAATAGACAAACAAGTAAAAAAAAATATTTTTTGGTGATGAAAGATTGCTCTTACACCCTAGGATGCTCCTACATCATTAAGCTATATAAAGAGGATAAGTATACTTTACTGCTTTGTTCTTCTCCTGAATCTTAGGAAAATCTCAATATTTCTTTGAGTGGTTCTATGATAGATCCAAAAATGATGCCCTTTTTTCTACTTTTCTTAGTTAAGAGATGAGGAAAAAATACATGGACGGCGACTTGAAAGATGCATTACATGTAAAAGGAAGGCCAAATGACAAAGGTGGGTCTAAAGGAGAATGACATAAATTGAGAGATATGTCCAAGTCTAATAGACAATCCAAAACCCCTAGGAGAGCAAAGTAGGAAGAAAAGTAAAGTGTTGGAATTACACAAATTGGGGGCATGTAAAGAAGGAATACAAAAAAAGGAAACTTATGATAATTCCTCCACAATGAAATCCTCTATCAATGTTGATAATGATGCTTTTTTTTTTAATTTCAACAAATATTTTTAATTGATGACTATTGTCTTAATGATGTAAGTTGATCCTATCATATGACTCCCCAAAAGGAATGGTTCTTGTCTTACCAAGCTTATGATGGAGGAGAGGTATTTATTGGTGATAACAATTAGCTTTAGTGATAACTTTAAGAAAAGACCCATAAATTTTTTATAAAATGCTAGCAAATCCTAGCTAAGTGCATTAGTTTTCCTAGTGAATATTTCATTTAAAAAAATATTAATTTTCCTAACAAATTTATGCACATTACTCAAAATTTTAAGAAAATCCTAGTGAATACTAGCTAAAGAAATTAATAACAATGGTGAATCCTTTAAAATTGACTAGTTGGTTGACACAATCTCCCTATATATTCTTTTGTTTTTTTTTAATGTTGAAGTAGGGATCCGAGGGTGGCAGCCACCAGTGGGGTCAAGGGTTAGTGCCCTTTGCAGAGGTCAAGAGGGTAGCACCTATTGGGATAAGGTGCCATTAACCTTGTAAATCCCAATATTATATTTATTTCATTTATTATATGTAATTTGTAATTATCCATGAAGAGATGTACTAGTTTCACTGGCAGGGGTAATTTTGGAGTCACCAGAGGTTATTATAGAGTGACTTTTATTGTTGGAAAATGTAAAAACTCAAAGTAAATGAGGGTAGGTGTGCTCCCTTGAGGAATCTACTATATTTGGCATGTATGCCAACTGTCATAATGTTTAGTAAGTGAATCTATGACAGCTGCAAGTTGTCATAAGATTTTGTGATTCTATGACGCATATGACGGATATGTTAGTTGTACATTTGCTATATATAGCCCAAGGTTCCTATGTTGGAAAGATACTCTTTTGTGGAATCTATGATGGTTATGATGCGTCATAAGATGCTGTAAGAGGCCAGATTTAGTCTTGGGCCCCCAACCTTTGCATGGCTATTTTTGGACAAGTGTAAGATGCTTGTAAGATGGTAATTAATGTTTACAGGTTGGAGAATCTTAGGAGAGAGAAGGTGAATGCCTAGAATAGAGTGGAAAAAATTTCTATAAGTATTTGCCATGTATTTGTTGCTTCAATATAGATTTTAGGTACTCAGGTGCTGTCAGAATGCTGTCAGATTGAAGACTTGTGGGGACAATTGTGTAGTTGATGTATTGTACAATCTTGTTGAGATTAATACAAACTTGTGCCTCTTTCCTGGTGGATTTTTTTACTTGCAAGGTTTTTCTCCATGTAAGCACTATCTCATTGTGTTGAGTTCTTCATGTTTGACATCTTTTCTGTAGTGGGTTTTATGTTTTGTTACAATCTCCATTGTTAAAGCACACTTAAAGATTGCTGAAATTTATCTTGAATCAGATTTCCATTGAAGTAGTGTTGCTTTCATTTATAACATTTGGTATCAGAGCCTACCTAGATTTGACTCTTGGGTGGTAGTGTGGAAGCTATAGTTGCAGTGGGGGATTTGGTTGTGTTTGTTTTGCAGATCTTGTGTTGTTGTTATGGCTGCATCCACCGTTGCATCAACCTCTCAAATGGACATTGAGAAGTTCAACAGAACAGGGTATGAGTCGTGGAAGCTGAAAATGGAATATTTGTTGGAAGAAAGAAACCAATGGTTGGCTATTCAAAAAGAGAAGAAACCTGATGATGTCTCTCCGGATGAGTAGGAAAAACTAGATAAGAAGGCACAGGGAACCATCTGTTTGTGTCTGTCAAATTTTGTCATGTTGAATGTCACAAAGGAAGAGACTGCACACAATTTGTGGAAACAGTTGGGTGAGATCTATCAAGCCAAGAGTATGGTAAATAAACTTTATTTAAAAAGGAAGTTGTTTTCTTTGAAAATGAAAGAGGGTGAGTTAGTTGCAGAGCATTTAAATTCTTTTAATTTTTTGATGAGTCAGCTTGCTTCAGTAGATGTTGAGGTTGATGAGGAAGATAAATGTATCTTGCTTCTTTGTTCTTTACCTGAGTCTTGGGAGAATGTTATCCTTGCTATCACTGCTAACCTCACAAATATGAAGTTGGATGCCCTTGTTGCAGTTTTACTGTCACAAAAATTAAGGAAGAAGAGTTTAGATAGTTCAGGGGATGCTCTCAGTGTCAGGGAAAGGTCTAAGGAAAGAGGAACTAAAGGAGATCAGAAAGGGGCTAAGGACAAGTCCAAGGGATAGTCTAAGATTCCTAGTAAAAAGAATAGAGTTAATTGTTGGAACTACGGTAAAAGGGGACATGTAAAGGAGTGCAGATACCCAAAGAAAAAGTGGGAGAGCACTTCAGGTAAGTCCTCGAATGTAGGTGCAGATGTTTTACTTTCTACATGTAATGTTGTTTCTAATGAAAACTAGTTGGTTAACTCAGGATGATCATTTCATATGACCCTGCATAAGGAATGGTTGTCCACATATGAGGACTATGATGGAGGTAATATCTACCTTGGTGAAAACTCGTCATATTTGATTGTCAGGAAAGGAAAGGTATTGTTGTGTTTTAGTGATGGGAGGATTAAAACCCTCCCTGGTGTTTTGCATGTTCCTAGATTAGCTAGAAATCTGATTTTAGTTTCGAAGTTGAATAATTTGGGAATGCATGTGATATTTGACAAGAATAGTTGCAGATTGGTGAGAGGGAAATTGGTGGTAGCAAAAGGGAAGAGATTTAGGAACTTGTTTAAGCTTGAAGCCACTACAATTTGTAATGCCTCCTATGTATCTGAGGCCACTACTGAAAATACATGTATGTTGTGGCATCGTAGATTGGGCCACACAAGTAATAATGTACTGAACACTATTAAGAATAAAGAATTGTTGGATGGTTTCTCTTAGTCTAATCAGCACTTTGATTTCTGTGAGCATTGTGTGTTTGGTAAACAAAACAAAAAATCATTTCCCTTAGGAAATAATAGAGCAAAAGAGAAATTAGAAATTATTCATACGGATGTGTTTGGACCCGTGGATAATGAATCTATTGGAAAATCTTGTTATTTTGTTACCTTCATTGATAATGTATCTAGATATACATGGATTTAGTTTATGAAACATAAATCTGAAGTTTTCACTAAGTTTAAGGAATTCAAGGTCTTAGTAGAGAACCAATCAGGTTTAAAGATAAAAATATTAAGATCTGACAATGGCTGGGAATATTTCTCTAAGGAAATTGATGAGTTTTGCAAGCATGCAAGTATAATCAGACAAAAGACAACTCTGTATACACCACAATAGAATGGTGTTGCAGAAAGGATGAACTAAACAATTATGGAAAGAGCCATAAGTATGCTTAGTGATACATAGTTGGATAAATGCTTTTGGGCAGAGGCTGTGTGTACTGCTTGCTACTTGATAAATAGATCTCCTTGTAAGGCTCTTGATTCTACACCTTATGAAGTGTGGACAGGTAAGAAACCTTCTATTTCACATTTAAGGGTTTTTGGCTATGAGGCTTTTGTTCATGTGCCTAAGGAAAAGCGATCTAAGTTGGATCCAAAAGCTAAAAAGTGTACATTAATTGGATATGGTGATAATGTCAAAGGTTATAAGCTTTGGAATCCACTAACCCGCAAGATTATATTTTCTTGAGATGTTATTTTTAGGGAACTTAGAGCTATTTCTAAACCTAAGAAGCCAAAAGAAAAAGATGAAAGGGTAAAGAAGGTGCACTTTGATTTAGAGCAGCAAGATGCACCTCAAGAAGAATAGAATGATGGATTGGGGGCTGAAGAAGAAAATTCAAGTAGTTCTGATGAAGATGAGTCTGTTGTTATAGAAGAAGTTGGTGCAGATGATCATGCAGAAGAATGAGTAGAGTCTCTTACTCCACCATTGACGAGATCCACAAGACAACAAAATCTAGTTGACATGTATAGCCCACCAGATTTCCATTATGTATATGCTTTATTAGGTACTAACAATGAACCTAGATCCTACAGGGAAGCTATTTCTACAGATGATAGTGAGTCTTGGCAGCTAGCCATGCAAGAGGAGATGATGGCTTTAGACTCTTGTAAAACCTGGGATCTTGTTCATTTGCCTAAAGGAAGAAAGGCCACAGGTTGTAAGTGGGTCTTCAAGAAGAAGTTTGGTGCAGACGGTTCATTGAAGAAGTACAAAGCGAGACTGGTAGCTAAGGGCTACTCCTAGAGAGAGGGAGTTGATTTTGGTGAGATATTCTCTCCTATTGCTAAATTGACTTCTATTAGATTTATTTTATCCATTACTGCAGCTTATGATTGGGAGATTGAGCAAATGGATGTTAAGACTATGTTCTTGCATGGAGATCTTGAGGAAGAAATATATATGCAACAGGGTACAGGTTTTAAGGTAAAAGGAAAAGAACATTGGGTTTGCAAGTTGAAGAGGTCTCTCTATGGTTTAAAATAGTCCCCCAGAATGTGGTATCAAAAGTTTGATTCATTTGTTTTGAAATTGGGTTTTGTTAGAAGTGAGGAGGATCATTGTGTTTACATTTATTGTTTTGGTGATTCTATACTGGTTATTGCATTGTATATTGATGACATGTTATTTTTCAACAATACTTTAAGGGTATGATCAGTGAGCTTAAAGCCCAACTTTCAGGTGCATTTGATATGAAGGATCTTGGATCTGCTAGGCATATTTTGGGAATGGAGATTAGAAGAGATAGAGTTAACAGAAAGCTTTGGTTGTCACAAAATAAGTATGTGGATACTATTTTGCAGATGTTTAGTTTGCAGGACTGTAACCTAGTTAGAGTTTCTTTACCCATTGGTACTAAGCTTTCATTAGATATGTGTCCAAAGGCTAAGGATGATTTTGAGGATATGTCTAATGTGCCATATGCTAGTGCTATAGGGAGTTTGATGTATGCAATGGTTTGCACTAGACCAAATATTGCCTAAGAAGTGGGAGTTTTGAGCAGATTTATGTCTAACCCTGGTAGACAACATTGGAACTATGTGAAGATGGTGTTTAAATATCTTGCAGATACTCTTGATCATTGTTTGGTTTATTCTGGTACCATAGTATTGATAAATCTTTGGACATATAGGGTTTTGTTGATGTAGATTGGGCAGGTGACTTGGATAGTCTGTAATGGCCCTCATTTTTGCTTTCTATTAGACTAATAGTTGTTATGTCTAGACATTATGATATCTTGTTTGATGATGGATTTATGATTATGATGTTTAGTTGATGATACTTTGGTGATGTTAGATTACTACTATGATGACATTTGATGATACTATTAGTACTGGTGTTTTATGCTTATGTTATGATTAGTTATGGATTTAATTGACTATGTGGATCAATCTTTTTATCATGCGATTATTTGATGATGGTTCTTATTTAGTTATTCAGTAACTGATTGCCATGTGTATGAGATTATGTGTGGATGTGTTGGTGGAAAGGACAGTGTGGCATTAGTCATGTATGAGTACCCTACTACACTGCGATTCCTTTCCATGATGTGTTTGACTGTATGATTATATATCTATTTTTTGACTGTTTCGTTTGCTACAGGTTATAGGTATCAGGCATCGACTCCACCTAAATTGACAAGTCTTAGCGTGCCTTAACACCAATGGAAATCATTGAATGGAGATAGCATAAGGTCCCTCAACTTGTCACCATCCTCTAAGATGATGAGTATTTAGTTTTGTGTCCTGTCGGTAAGGTCGGTTTGGGCATGATTGTAAGTCACTGTTGTTCGATCATGTTTTATTGTCAGGTTTTGTTCAGCATGTGGTTATTTAGGTTGTAATTGTGTGATTATTGCTTCGGTTAATTACTTCATTAAAATAGAAATTGTTAGTCCACTTTAATAAATAAATAATAATAATATTTTGAGGTAAATAAAATGTTTTAAAATGGGAAGTTAAATAATAATTTTAATATGAAGAATAATTTTTAAACAAGTAATATATTTTGTTGGTGTCCATAAAAATAGATTTATTGTGTGTGTGTTGTCATAAGATATTCTATATTCTAATTTAAAATCAATAAATAATGAATTTGTGAGTTGTCATATGTAGTAAATACTAAATAAATAAAAATAGAAAGAATCTTTTTGTGCAGTGGAAATTGAATAAACTGTTTTGAGAATTATAATAGGTGGTGAGAGTGGATGGTCTATAATGAAAAAATGAATTTATTATTTTTTCTATTTTATGTATTTGGAGCGTATATTTTTTCGGAGAGGAGGCTTTGGATTTTGGGGGGGGGGACATTCAGACAAAGAGGAAAACATTCTGGGAGGCAAGAAAAATACAGAAGAATTTGGAGGTAAATTCTGGAAAAGTAGATTACATTTGAAAAATAGGATTGGGACCAAAAAGTAGAATCCCCTAAAAATGAAGGAAAAATTAGGTAGGAGAGCAAGAAAACTCAGGAAAGGCTTTCAGAGCTCTGGGTATGCAATAGATTTTGTTTCTGTATGAATATGCATGATTTTCTATTATGGAACTATGTTGAATTCTTGAATCCTTATTGCTCATCTCTTTAAAAGATTCCATCCATGGCTTTCATGAAAATGATTTCTATTTACAAGTTTCAAATATGAATGCTAACATGCTTGTGCAAGAATATTTTTGACTTATATGTTGCATGTTTCTGTATCAAATCCCCCTTTTTGCATTAACCCGCAGGCAAGGAAATTAAAGAGATTTATTTCTTTCTTGTGAAGGGTCCATGCATGTATCTTTACTTAGCAATCTTCACATTCCTAGAAATGGTTGTCCTTAAGGCATCTTGGTAGATAGTTCATATGTTGGTGGTCATGGAATTTGGCTTTCCTCCCTCTTTTATTGCATTTCCCTTAAGGTTTCTTGATCATTTTGATATTTTCTCCAATCATTGCATTGCATCTCTTAGAGGCTTTTTTCCAACAGTCCACTTGCCATGTTTAAACCCTCTATTGCAATTGCATGAATATTACTTGAGCCTTTTAAAACAAATTCCTTCTGAATAAATAGTGTAGGAGTTTAATATTATAGATTTTACAAGCTTCGTCCTTATGAATCGTATGAATGTTTCTAAAACATTTTCAATGAATCCATTTTGTTCTTATCCTGCGTTCCATCAAGCAGTTCATGTTTCTTTTTGAGGCCTTTTGTCAAACATTTCATGCATTTGGGTATGCATTCACTATTGCATACATGTACGTCCACGACTGGTCCAATGTCCTACATGCTAGCAAAGGTAGTGAAATTCATTCCAACTGCCAATCACATCTACTTGAAAATTTCTGTTGCATGTTCAACAAATCTAATTTGTGCATTTTCAATGGTCATTACATTTAATCTGATGACATAACTTTGAAGCATTCTGTCAAACGGATCACGTGCCCTTTTACATCCTTATTTATTCATCGTTCACCTAAAGTAACCCCAGTGAATTAAATCTACCAACAAAAATTTCTCTGCAGTCAAGTTTGATGGATGTCCTTGCATTCCATTTTGGCAAAGGTAATCTGTATGATGGCAAGAGTTGTGGAATTTGCCTTGCAATTGCCAATCGCTTTTGCTTGAAAATTCCTCTAGTCTTTTCAATAAAATTATTCTGTGCGTTGCTTACAATCATTGCATTCAGGATAAGTAAGTAATTATTATCATAATTTCTAAGCATAAGTATATACTTTTTTTTTTCTAGTGCGTTGCTTGAAAACTTCTAAAGCCTGCACTATGAATCCATTTTGTGAAACTCTGCAATTATTTCATTACATTCTCTAAGGCGTCTTTCCAACAATTATAATTCTTGTTTATCCGTCAATTCTTATCATCCTCCAGAGCCTTCCAACTCCACTATCTGACAAAAATTTATAATATAGTGATGCAAAGCATGGATGATTCACCTAAACAAACACAATACAAGTAATTGACTTTTCTCAAAAACTTCCACTATGCTTTGATGAGAGTAGCAGATATGGTAATTTTGACATAATTTTCAAAATACAATTCAAACCTGTGATCTAAAAACTATTTTGGATATCCATTATTCTTTTACACAACATACTTCAAGTGCAGGTGGCATTGTTTTGGAACATAGAGGTCAAATCTTGATTTGTCCTTCTCTTGACTAGATTTAAATTAGAAAAGAAAATGGAGTTTTTTGGCCATAAATTTCAAACTAGAACTGATACCCAAGAAAGAAAACTTGATTTAAATACCCATTTGACACTTTTTTAACATATTTTAAAATCAAGGTAGGTTATTTTGTACGGAAACCCTAAAAAGTAGACTGTTCTTCTGCCAATTAAGCCTAAAATCTAGAAATGACAATCACTAATTTAACCATAACTTTCACAAAACACAACAAAATTGAGTGCAATAAAAAGAATTAGAAAGTAGATTCCATTATATTTCCAACCATACCACATGTAGGTCATAAAAATTTCATACAGATCTATACCAAGCTTTAAAACAACAAAAATATAGAAAAAAGTGCAGAAAACTGGAAATCTTTATTAATTTTTCTCTCCAAAACTTCTTCTCCTTCTACCTCAAGGTGTGTGAGGCCTAAATAACATGTTTTCCCTCATATTCCATCATTACATGACTCCCATGGTCGTTGAGATTCCTCAAAATGCCAAAAATAGACTAAAAATAGCATGTCCACTACAATGTTAAAAATAGATTTTCTAATCTTATGCCATAATCAAGACTCCGCGTCTAGGTGACCACAAATACATCATAAATGGTATTTAATAGAATTTATTACATCATTTATGAAGAAAAATCTCCACCTATACTCTTATTGAGAAAAAAAAATTAAAATTTGCCATGGTGCCCCTGCACCATACACCCGACCAAAAGAAATTCTAAGCCCTCTTGGATTGAGGGTAACAAGAGATATCCACTTTGAGTGCTCCCTCTTTATGCCTTATGCCCTATGTCTTCCTTAAAGTATCTCCATGTAGTCTTCATCTTCACTTTGGGCTTCTCCAACTGTTTGCTAAGATGTTTAGGCCTGTCAAATGGCATAAGCTTCTTCCTATCTACATCTCTAGATACCTGCACTAGAATAATAACAATAACTTTATAGACCAAAACAACTTGGTTAGTACCATTACCAATAATGCATTTTTTACTTTGCTTCTCACACTCCTTTGGTGATCCCTACAATATAACAACATCCAACTGCAAGTACTTTGTCTGTAACTCTATAACAACAACCCTATTAGCAATTGCATTATCAATATCAACTTTTTCAGCAACATTAATAGTAATATGCCCTTCTACTTGTTCAACTTGCTCTTGAGTCTCAAACAACTGAAAATGAAATGAAGGCTCATTCGCAACCATGTCTACTTTGTCTTCTTCAATGCTTGATGTCAAAACAATATTAACTATTTCATTGCTTACCTCTTCCTCTGTCTGAGATTGTTGTTGTTCTTCATCTATTGCTACTACCTTTGTTTGTCTTCTTCTTCTTTGGATAATTTTCTTGATGAGCCATGTAACCTTCCTCTTCACTGATAAGTGCCAACTTTGCAATTGCTAGAACCCCTGAACTATTCTTTCCATATCTTTTTCCATCTCTTCCATAGTTTGTCTCAGTTCTCTTATCTCTTTCTCAATCTCTATTTGCCTCATCTTTTCCTCTTTCATCTTCCTCTCTTTTTCTTCTTGCTTCTTCTTTTGTGAACCCTAATCCTGGAAGTACCTTCTAAACAAATCCATCTTTTCTCAAGCAAGTCTCTTTAACTTTGCTTCCTCTTGTCTTTGCCTCACCTAGGTCTCTTCTTTTTTTCTCTACCTAGTCGTTTGGCAACTAGGTTCTCTCTTCAACCTGTAAAAAGACAACACACAAACACACAACCTTACTTTCCTAGAGTCTTCTAGCTCTGATACCAATTGATGTAGAGCATGGAGGATTCACCCAAACAAACACAATACAAGCAATTGACTTTTCTCAAAAACTTCCACTATGCTTTGATGAGCGCAGTAGATAAGGTAATTTTGACATAATTTTCAAAATATAATTCAAACCCGTGATCTAAAAACTGTTTTGGATACCCATTATCCTCTTACACAACATACTTCAAGTTTAGGTGGGGTTGTTCTACTCTTGACTAGATTTGAAGTGGAGCAGCAAATGGGGTTTTTCGGCCACAACTTTCAAACCAAAACTGATCTCCAAGAACGCAAACTTGATTTAAATACCCATTTGACCCTTATTTTCACATATCTCAAAATCAAGGTAGGTTATTTTGTACGGAAACCCTAGAAATGGACTGTCCTGCCAATTAAGCCTAAAATCTAGAAATGATAATCACTAATTTAACCATAACTTTCACAAAACATGTCAAAATTGAGTGCAACAAAAAGAATTAAAAATTAGATTCCATTATCTTTCCAACCATACCACATGCATGTTGTACAAATTCCATACATATCCGTACCAAGCTCTGAAAGAACAAAAATATATAAAAAAGTGCATAAAACTAGAAATCTTTATTCATTTTTCTCTCCAAAACTTCTTCTCCTTCTGCTTCGAGGTGTGTAAGGCCTAAATAACATGTTTTCCCTTATATTCCATCGTTACATGACTCCCATGGTCGTTGAGATTCCTCAAAATACTAAAAATAGCCTATCCACTACAATGCTAAAAATAGATTGTTCTAATCTTATGCCATAATCAAGACTCCACCTTTAGGTGACCACAAATATATCAAAAATGGTCTTTAATAGACTATATTACATTAGTTATGAAGGAAAATCTCCACCTATACTCTTATTGAGAAAAAAAAACTAAAATTTGCCATGGTGCCCCTACACCATATAGGAATGTTTTGTATAATTAAAAATTCGGATAAAATGAAAATGATAAAACAATGAAATGCATTACCTCAATCCAAATCCTTCAATACCTCAAATAGATAGATGGAATGATGGCTTGATTGGTTGAATTTGATATGTTGGTTGCTCAATTCGACAGCATAACATTAAGACAAAGATGATTAATGAAAGACTGATAGATGATAGATAATAAGATGGAAGATAATGGATGAATGATGCAAAGGCTCTAATGATATTTCAATAGTATAAGGATACTCAAGACTCAATGCATGATAATGGCTTGTGAGAGGGTTAATTTATAGGAAAATCTTAGTTCAAATGGATGGTTGAGATTAAAAGGCTAAATGATTGATGTGGACGGCTAGGATTGATTAGGTTATTCCCACTCTTCAAGGGAGTTGTAGTCATGTGACAAGTGGAGGGAGGAGAATAGGGCTCATGTGTGATTATGTACACAAATACTTTTATTTAATAAAATTAAGTCTTATTAGTTGTACATGTGAAGGATATTAAATAAAAGTTGTATTACCACACATGAGCCAATTAAAAGATGGACAAGTGTTGAAATGTGGTGAGAGGTGAGGATAAATGATGGGATATGTGACGGAAATTAATTAATTAAATAAAATTTATTTAATTAATTTGGAAGATGATTAGGATAGGATTGAGATATGATGTGGAAATTAATTAAATAAATAAAATTTATTTAATTAATTAGAAAGTGGGATTATGAATGTGAAATTAATTAAATAAATAAAAATTATTTAATTAATTGGCTAAGTGGGATAGGGATGGGAGTAAGATGAGATTTTAATTAAATAAATAAAATTTATTTAATTAATTGGCTAGGTGGATTAAGAGGGGGATTTAGGACAAAATGCTACATGATGTCTTAATAATGTATTTGACAAGGTGTTGCAAGCCATGGACAAATTTGGGTGTCTACATTTTGCCCCTCTTTGAGATGATATTCAAGATGATAAGATTTGTGTCGAGTAACATCATTTCAAAGAAGCTAAGGTATGGATAGAGGAAAATGATGGGGATGGAAATATAGGATAATGATAGGATGATGATGATGATGATGCCTCCTCGAGAGGATAGGCAGGTTGGACAAACACAGGTAGGCTCTCGAAAGAAAATGAATTGGTCAAGAAGATGAGGGGATGGATAGAAGAAATGAAGGATGCATTATGCTAAAATGAAAGTGAGCAACTATGATGTTTGATGTAGCACTAGATGTTATGCACCAAGGTATAAGGAACCAAGGTGATGATGTATCTTGTGCCCCAACACAATACAACCTTGTCTAACGTATGAGGAAGTAAACTTAGAGCATTAAAGTCCTAATGCACACAAGGTATGATATGACCTTAGATGCAAAGGATAATGCAAAAATCTATTCCAACATACACAAGATATGAATATTAGCTAGAAATGATATTGATGTGATACAAATGCAAGATAAAATGATAACACACACAAGCAAGCAAGAAAGCATGCACAAATGATACAAAAACAAACAAGGTATTGCCCTTATCAAGCTGTAAACCAATGATCAATTGATTGATTGATGATGATTGATAGTGTTGTCATTGTGGGGAACGATATATCTCTAGATCAACACAAGGATGTGGGAACGATATATCCCATTGATGATTGATGATGATTGATTGATTTGGTTTATGACTAGATTAGGATCAAGGCCATTGATGTGATTGGATAATTTGACAAAATTGATTAACTTGATTGGTATGGATTAAGGATGGATTACATTTGGATCATTTCTTGGATTGATTTGATTTGATAAGGAAGGATGAATGGATGAATGGAAGAAGTGATTTGGAGGAAGTGATTGGAATGAACTGGATTGAAGTGATTGATTAGAAGAATTGGTTTGATATGAAATGAATGTGATTGATTGGATTTTAGGTGTTTATTGATAATGTGGGAGATAAATGATAGAAGAAATATGAGATGGATGAAGATGATGATTGGTGAAGATTAGAAGAAGGATGGAAGATGGAAGAGGTCTATCACCTGTGCCTGAATCTGGGTACTTCCTTTGTATCCTAGATTGCCTACATACCCTATATCCACGGGATTAAGGCACTTACGATAAAGATTAGATGCATTTCTGATTTTGTTTTATTGATGGTGATGATGAAGGTGGATGGATTGATCGAGTTATGGATTGATTGGATATTTGATGATATATGATGTTGATGGGATGTGAGAGATGTGATTCAAATGCAAGATAAAATGATAACACACACAAGCAAGAAGACAAGTGTGTACAAATGATTCAAAAATAAACAAGGTATTGTCCCTTTGAAGTAGTAAACCAATGATTGATTGATTGATTGATAATAGATAGTGTTGTCATCACAGGGAATGATATATCCCTAGATCAACACAAGGATGTGGGAATGATATATCCCATTGATGATGATGATGATTAATTGATTGATTTGGTTTACAACAAGATTAGGATCAAGACCATTGATGTGATTGGATAATTTGACACAATTGATTAGCTTGATTGGTATGGATTGATATGACTTGCATTTGAGTTTATTGCTTGGATTGATTTGATAATAATGATTTGATTTGAGGAATTGGGTTTATTTGATGAATTGATGTAATTGAGTAATTTTGTTTTTATGATTTTTGACATATGTTGATTTTTTTTGGATTTTGACATGTTTTTAATTTTTTCGATTTTTGAAATGTTTTTTATTTTGACATGTTTTGATTTTTTTGGATTTTGATATGTTTTGATTTTTTTAGTTTTTTGAAATGTTTTTGATTTTTTTTGGATTTTGACATGTTTTGATTTTTTTGGATTTTGATATGTTTTGATTTTTTTGGATTTTTTGGGAATATTTGATTTTTTTGTATTTTTGAATGGCAATGGATTTACAATTTGGGTTGCCTTTGTGCTTGATATTCATGACAAGGGAGAAAACCAAGTCTAGGTGCAAGGATGATGGTAGGATGGATGGAATAAAAGGATAGGCAATAGGATGGAAGGCTCATGATAGATGGATAGATAAAAGGATAGGTTATAGCAGATGGATGTATGCCTCATAATAGATCTAGGATGTGATCTACAAAGACTATGTCGCATGAGAATAACATGCCCCATTCTAGGTGTAATAGACTTAGGATTTAACATGACAAAGCTTATGAAAAAAGGATGATGGTATGATCAATTGGGAAAGCATGAGGTATGTCAAGAGATATCCAAAGCATATTTCAACATTTTTCCCCCATATCTTTATCAAGATCAAAAGGAGGCAGGGAGGATGAATGGACAAAAGGATGGGTATGGGTGTATTGGTTAAGGATGGTAGGATGGTATGGAAATGGTATGATGGGATAGATAGGAAGTAAATGGTAGATTAGATGAGACAATATGCCTCCAAGTGTAGGTGACATAGAAGATCAACCTACACATGACGCCTGTTTGCCAGGTTTTCATCATGGTACTTATCCAAGGTACCTGTTTACCAGGTTTTCATTGTTAGATGAAGGGATTTCTCTTTACTTTTTTGATATTTTTTTCTGACTTTTTGATGGGATAGCATGACAATTACACATGGCACCTGTTTGCCAGGTTTTCACCATGGTAATGAATAGGAGGGACTCAAGTGTCTAGTGCCATGAAAGGTGATAGTGTCCCATTAAAGATGAATGTCATCGCATGGACCATGTCATTATGCTCGTAGATGTTGGCAGGGGATTGCATGAGAGAGATGGATTAGGTGGATAATGGATTATGATGTGGATTATGGAAGGCTTATGCATGGAAGGATAGTGGATTATGTAGGACGTATGTAACAGGATGGATGAAAGGTTTATGTAAAAGCATGGACCATAGGAAGATGATGGGGAAGATATGTAGGATAATGAATGAAGGATGGGGAGATGGAGGTATGTGGGAATGTTGCAGAATGGAATGGAACCATGACCAATGGTTGCACACACTATGATAAACATTTAAGATTTTGATGGGAAGGTAGTGTAGGAAGCAATGAGGATGTTTGCATAGGAGATGGGTGATGAAGAAATTTAGGTACCCACATAGACTTGGTATTTTTATGATCTTTGTTTTACTTGTGGGATTTTTGGAATTTTTGGATGGAAGTGGATGGTTGAGATTTTTGAGAGGTAGAAGAGGATGCCTCATTTGACTTGCATGATTTTTTCTTAGGGACCCAAACTATTTTAGTTTTGGACTTTTCTTTTGGAGGTATGGGCTTGGATAGATTTTTGAATGGACTTGGATTTGATTCTTTGGATTTGTACCCTAAGGCATGAGGATCTTTAGGATTTTTGGTAGGACTTTTGGCTTTATAGGTAGAGGCATCCAAATGTTTATTTTGGAATTCCATGGGCATGGTGGAATGAGTGGAAGCTTCATGTTTAGACAATGTGTGCATTTGTTGGTTATGATTAGGAATGTAAGGGTACATATGGATAAGTGGATAATTAGGTGTTGGGAGAAGTGGAGGTAAAGTGGATGGAGGGATATTAGGAGTTGGAAGGAGTGGAGGTAAAATTGATGGGGAAATTAGGAGTTGGAAGTAATGGACGTAAAGTGGATGGTGGAAGGTGTATGGTCACATGCTTTTGACATTTGTACATTGATGGAGGTGGAATGGCTACATATGTTTTGGGTATATGATGTGGTTTGTAATGGAAAGTGGTGGACTCAGGATGCATGGAGGAATTACCAACATCTTTAAATTGTTTACCTTGGGGTGTGTATCTAAGGCCATATGAGCATGGGGGAACCTTGACATAGATTGGCTCCAAAATACCTTGTTCGTGAAGGCCTAGGCCTTTACCTTGGTAGTTCATGTTTCAGAGTATGTGATGGACTATAGGACTTGGTGTGCTTTGAACATTAGACTTGAGTTCATTATTGGATGGAGAAGGTGAAGTGGATAAAGGTCATTGCTGTCCTAAAGAAGAACACTCATGTATAAGGGTTGGTAAGACCAAAGTGGATATGATGGTGGACTTGAAGTGGAATCAATGGTGGATGTGGAAGGATGATCTTTAGGATCTTGATTAGCATTGTGTTCACTAAGATTCAAGTTATTTGTTTGATCTTTTATGCTTACTTGGGGGACAAGTGTCTCATCATGACAAGTGGATACTCATTATGGATAGGGCTAGATTGCGGATGACTAGGAGCAATTTGGATATCTTGCTCATGGATTATAGGATTATGGATAGGATCAAGGTGCTCATGGATAGCTTCTTAATAGGTATCATCTTGATTATAAATAAGGTAAATGTTATGGATAGGTTGAATTTGGATAGCTTGCTCATGAATGGTTGTTGGGAGATGGATAGGATCAAGTGGCTCATAGATAGGTTCATCATTATGGATATCATCTTGATCATGGAAAAGATATATGTTATGGATGGATTGCATAAAAGTTATTTGACCTTGAGTTGGACTAGGGCTTAATGTTTCCACCTGCTTAAGATTAAACTCTTGACATACCTCTTGGGTTGCTTGAATAGAAGTGGATAACTCTTGGATAGGATCGACAAGCTCTTGATGGTCAACAATGTGAAGGTATGATGGGTCTTGACTTGAACTCATGATAGGAGATTCGTGAAGAGGCTTGATGGCTTGTGGGTCACATGATGGGATTGAAGGGATAGGCATGTTAATGGAGGGCTCTTGAATAAATGTTTGACATGGGGATAAGTTGTTCCTATCTAGTAGCTAATGGATCACATCGTTTGCAAGTGCATGTGTGGAAGGACAATATAGTGGATGGACAAAAGGGTAGATGGAGTTGTAGGTTGAAGATTGTGATTAGGTTGAGGGATAATTGGATTAAATGGATTAGGATTTGGAGTGGGATTAATCTTACCACAATTTATGAGGTTTTTGATCAATCTCTTGAGTTTGGCACAATTGGTTGTCGTATGACCCTTAACCCTATGGTATGCACAATATTTGTCATCTTTATACCAAGGGGGTTTAAAGTAGATTGCTTCAAAGGATTTTATCGGTGGTAGCTCAATCAAATTTGCTTGGACCAATTTTTGTACAGTTATGTCTAAGGGATCTTGTGGTGGAGGATTAATAGAACATGGGGATGAAGGTAATGAAGGTTGATGGACCAATGGACTAGGGGTAGGATCACATGGTGGTGTTGAGATAGGCTCATGGATTGGCATTTGACTGGATGGTGGAGACCACTCTAGATTAGTATCTGTAACATCAGAAAATGTCCCCTTGGGGGCTTTTCCCTCATAAGGTTTAGCTCCCGGGTCTTTAGTATGCATTTAGGACATCTTAGTTCATATTTTGGCATCCTGATGGAATGAGACCTAGGTTCCATGGCTAATTGGACCTAGGTGGACCCCTTGAGCTGTACCCTACCCAAAATAGGGGGGAGGACTTGGGTGCCCGCACCCTAGTCCTACCCTATTTTAGGGCAGCCCTAATTTCTAGGTGTCACTTTATGATTGTTACTTGGTCCTTTTGCCGACACGGTAAGTTTTGATTTTTAAAATTCTTAGGCATTCATTTGTAAACTAGATTTCAAAGAGATGATCATTGTGAACTTTAGGCATTCTCAAGGTGATTCGAGGCTTTTTATTGTGTTGCAAGAGCAGACTTGTGTGTTTTGTGTGTTGATATTTGCAAATTTGAGCATCAATTTCTTCATGGCATGAAGAGCATCTTCCTCCCATGAGAGCTTCATTACAAGGTGACATAATATTGTGTTTTCATCATTGATTCCTTTGGTTTTTGCCTCTGCCTCACAAGGGCATGCACTCTTTTATTTGACAATGGTGTTCAGAGACTTAAGTGTCCTCTAGGGCTTGACTGAGGCAAGCCTCTAAACACCACAACCCCCAAACCAAGTCTTGTGATTGCAGGTTACAGGTGTCTCATTTGGGAAAAGTGGAGTTGTAGGAAGGATTGGCAGGCATCAAGGATTCAGAATCTAAAGAAAAGAAGGATAGAGGAGCACTTCCAGGACTTGGGCACTTGCTCTAGTGTCCTCCGCATCTCAGTTTCGAAAAATAGAAGTTACAAGGCTGATGTGTCCCTGACTATTCCGCTTCAGAACCCCGAAAACAATTACTCTGTGATTTGATATTTTACTCTGTCTACAAGAGCTTTTTCTATTATTCATCGATTTATTGTCGTATTTGCATAATTAGGGTTTTAATGGTCAATTGAGTATAGGAGAAGGAAAATTGATAATTAAATTCCCTAATCCAAGTTTCCCTACATCTGCAAATGACCTAGGGTATGATAGTGCTCATCACTCGACCCTAGATCCTTGAATGTAAGGTGGAAAGGAGGATTTAAACATCTAAAATTTAGAACATTAACAAATCCAATTTTCCCCTAAACATTTTAGTGAACCTGACGTGAAATAAGTCAGTTGCTCTGTCGAATCAAATTTACAAATCTTCACTAATCCTTTTCCTAAGCATACTGAAAACAATATGGTGGAACAAGGTTTAGTAGAAGTAGACAAGGATGATTACCTAGAGTATGATAGTATCATCAGAATGATTGAAGTGGATAAGAACAAGTGGATAATCCACCTCGGCCTCGAAGAAACAAAATTTATGTTGAGGTTCCTCCCTCGTTATACTTGTATGGATCGGGAGACAATCAAAATGTATCAGAAAAGTAAGAACAAAAACTGATACATATGAGTCAGATGGTACAGGATGATTCCCTTCCCCGTGTTAGAAAGATCCAACAATGAAAACTTGATAAAAATTGGAAAAGAGCTAGAAGACTACCAAAAATTTGAGAAAATAGTGGTTCCCCTCCTCATAAGCAACAAAAAATTATATTTACACAAGGAGTAACAAATCAAACATCACATGATAATCAACAAAACTTTCATAAGAACCACTCAAATTTGGCATTAAATATGATCAAATACCTCTCCAAGAGGTTCATGAGCTCTAACATATAATGTGAAGACCCTACAAGTAAGTATCTTTAACCCTTTATCTCTCTCATGATGTGCTTCCCCTGTGATGTGTTATGTGTTGTTTAGGCCTCCTAGAATGACCTTAGATTCTCCTGTAAGGTTTGAGATACCAAGAGACTGCCTCTGTTGTGACCTTCTTCTATTCGTATCATCATTATTCTAAATTACCTCTCTCTAATTTCATTGTTGAGTGTTGTGTCTTACGGACATAGCATCGTGGTTGGTGACCTCGAGGCATCCTCCTAGGTGACTATCCCTAAGACACTTGTTTCTCCTCTCTTATTTATTGTTTCCCTTCCTCTAGTGTTTCCATTTAGCAGGTAGATGACGACAAACATTTATACTGATGCGGACCTAGTGTCCCTTTCGAGAGCAATCAACAAATGGACTTAGTTCCTAATATGATGATGGGGTTGTATATTTTATCTGATGCTTGGCTAGTGGAAGCACTTGTGCTTTCCATGTAGTGAATTGGATGATGTTTCTATCGCATTTACAAACCTTAACAATACTGCTGCTCTGTGCACTTTTGTTTGCCTTTGAATCTGGCCTTGGTGGTACTCGATTCAGAGAGTTTCGTGATATAACCCCATGGTTATCCTCGAACTTTGAATTCATTGTATAACCTTGGCTCTTTTTTTGGTTAACCATATGCATTGATGTTGTTGTTTATCATGATGTTGTAGACACTAACATGTTTCTTGCAGGGATGTGTTTGTGGGAACATTTGGCGATCGTAAAGTACATCTCACCTTCGGGGGCATGGGCTTTGCAAAAGTCGGTGTTCCCTTGTGTGTTTTCTTCCTACCTTAATGTGCTTGATATCAACCACCTTAAGGTGGGGGCATATATAAGGTAAGTTGTCTATTGTAGATTTTAGCTATGTGCTTGTCCTCAGGTGCAATCTAAAGACTTGCTCAATGAGTGCATCCTGCATCCCGAGTTTGTTTGCAATCAATTAATCAATCATGTAAGCCCTCTGCGGAGGTGGGATATCATATATATCCTTTTTATCTTAAGCCCTCTGCGAAGGTGGGGATGGTGTATTTATCGGAGCAGATTGCATCATCCTTTCATTTTCAAAAGTCCTCTGTGGAGGCGGGGAGTAGTTTTGTGACTAACTCAACCCTTAAGCATGTCTTCAGCGATTGTTGTGGCAAAGTACAATCATTGATGTGTGCCTATAATGTACTTGAGATGGTGTTGGACCTAGAAATAGGTACACTCCATTACTTGTTTGTCATGTTTTCTCAGTGTCTTCAAGTGTGTGTGTTTTGGTATGCTTATTTTGTGTGGCGTGTTTGTTGCCCCATATGCAATCTAAAGACTTGCTCGATGAGTGCATCTTGCATGTTGGGAGGTTTTGCATGTGTGTTGCCCCATATATGCAGTTTAAAGACTAGCGCGATGAGTGCTTCCTGCATTATGGGAGGTTTGTTTACTTTCTGATACTTGCATTTGCATTTCATATATATGAGAAAAAGAAAAGAAAAGATATCATTTCTATCTTCCATCCATTAATGTGTCTTCTATACATTGACTATCTTCTCCGTGTTCCGTGTGACTGTAATTGTCTGCTCTGTGTTCTACATGAATGTAGCTATCTTCTCCATGTTTTGTGTACTTGCTATTGTCTTCTATGTGATTGGCGTGTCTTCTCCATGCTTGATGTGTTTGAAATCTTACTTTAATGCATGTATTGGCCTCGAGTTTATACATACATTAAAGTAGGGGCTAAATGTAACGTCAGAAAATGTCCCCTTGGGGAATTTTCCCTCATAAGGTTTAGCTCCTGGGTCTTTAGTATGCATTTAGGACATCTTAGTTCATATTTTGGCATCCCGATGGAATGAGGCATAGGTTCCATGGCAAATTGGACCTAGGTGGACCCCTTGAGCTATACCCTACCCAAAATAGGGGGAGGACTTGGGTGCCCGTGCCCTAGTCCTGCCCTATTTTGGGGCAGCCCTAATTTTCAGGTGTCGGTTTATGACCATTACTTGGTCCTTTTGCCGACACAGTAAGTTTTAATTTTTAAAATCTTGGTGGGAGTGCTTGTAGTTGCATATATAAGCATGCTCAGGCATTCATTTGTAAACTAGATTTCAAGGAGATGATTATTGTGAACTTTAGGCATTCTCAAGGTGATTCAAGGCTTTCTATTATGTTGTAAGAGTAGACTTGTGTGTTTTGTGTGTTGATATTTATAGATTTGAGCATCAATTTCCTCATGGCATGAAGAGAATCTTCCTCCCATGAGAGCTTCACTACAAGGTGACATAATATTGTGTTTTCATCATTGATTCCTTTGGTTTTTGCCTCTGCCTCACAAGGGCACACACTCTTTTATCTGACAACGATGTTCGGAGACTTAAGTGTCCTCTAGGGCTTGATTGAGGCAAGCCTCTAAACACCACAAGCCCCAGACCAAGTCTTGTGATTGCAGGTTACAAGTGTCGCATTTGGGAAAAGTGGAGTTGTAGGAAGGATTAATAGGCATCAAGGATTCAGGATCTAAAGAAAAGGACACAGGAGCACTTCCAAGACTTGGGTGCTCGCTCTAGTGTCCTCCACATCTGAGTTTCAAAAAATAGAAGTTACAAGGTTGATCAGTGTCAGAAGGAGGTCTAGATCCTGCAAAGAAACCTGCACCTTGGACTTGGGTGCCTGCTCTAGTGTCCCTGACTGTTCCACTTCGGAACCCCGAAAATAGGTACTTTGTGATTTGATATTTTACTCCTGTCTACAAGAGATTTTTCCGTTATTCATCAATTTGTTGCCGTATTTGCATAATTAGGGTTTTAATGGTCAATTGAGCATAGGAGAAGGAAAATTGATAATTAAATTCCCTAATCCAAGTTTCCCTACATCTGCAAGTGACCTAGGGTATGATAGTGCTCGTCACTCAACCCTAGATCCTTGAATGTAAGGTGGAAAGGAGGATTTAAACATCTAAAATTTAGAACATTAACAAATCCAATTTTGCCCTAAACAATATCTTGCTTGTCAAAGGTAATTAGGTCTTGCATAGGATAACTTGGGCTTATTTAGTTTATGTACAAGGGTCTATTTGGACTTGGATAAGCTTCTTGTTGCAAGAGTAGACTTAGGTCTATCAAGGGTGCTTCTTGTGAGGCCACTTGGTTGCCTTGTGGATGGGTTTGGTGACATGTTGGAATGTTAGAATGAGGAATTGGATAATGTTGGGGTGGAAGTTGATAGGTTGGTGTGGCATTGACATGATGTGTAGATAGATGAGGTTGGTATGAAGTTAAGGTGGATGACACATAGGATTGAGGTGGAATTTGTTGAGGTTGAGATGGTGTTTGGATTTATTGTTGTGATATGATTTGTTGTTGTTGGAATTGTTGAATGGGTTGTTGTGATGGTTGGATTTATTGAATTGGTTGATGTTGTTGTAGTTGAATGTGTTGATGTGATGGTTGAAATTGTTGGATTGGTTGGTGGTGTTGTGGTGGAGGAATTGCATAGGGTAATGGTTGGTGTAAAGTTGAGGGTGATGACATGAAAGGTTGAGGTGGCATTGGTTGTTGATAGTGAATGGATAGAGGATGATGTACTTGTTGGGTTTGTGATTGACAAGTGGCCATGAGGTGTTGTGTGTGTGCTATGAGTTGTTGCCATTGAAGTGATTGGCTTGCTTGAGATTGAAGTTGTTGACTCATGTCATTAGCCTCTTGAATGATTTGTTGTTCTAGAGGTGATTAGCTTGCTCGAGCTTTGCGAAGTTAGAAAATAAGTTTTAGTGCCAGATCTTCTAATTTTGGCATGGTGTCACACAAGTGTTTAAATCTTAAGTCCTTTTTGGCAAGTGCTTGATTATGATTCAATGATGATATGGTTTGTTTGGATGATGATTTGATGATTAGGATGAGGGTGACTAGGATGAAATTAATTTAGATGTTTTTAGGATGAAATTGATTTGGGTATGATGTGTAGGATGACTCGTTTATGTGTTTGGTGTTTAGAGCTTGATTTGGCAATGTTCAAACAAATGATTATGCATATACACACATGAATCACTCACGCAAGACACATAAGCAATTTTTTTGACTTTGAAAATGAAATATGATAATTATTAAACAAGCACTTGAAAACACATCAACAAGCCCTAATGTCTAGTCAAGTGGGTATGGCCAATTAGGTCTTAGGCTAGACTGCACAAGGTTGGCTAAGGAATTGAAAGTGAAATCTTGCCACACAGCTAGGAGAAAGGGGTAACCCACCTTTCATCTTCACTTCCCAAAGGTATAAAGTTCTTTGGGGCTTAGCTAAGAGTGACAAGATTTTAACTCCCAATGAGGGTGTCTTTCGATTCAGCCTCGATTGAGGTCATCCCTTGGAGTGGTGTGTCTCCAAGTAGGCCTCCTAGATAGGGTATACAAAAGCAAACCAAGTGAGTTGTCACTTGATTCACACTCGCACTTGTTAATTCCCCTTTAGAAAATTGAAATATGTGACAAATAGTTCAAGCACTTATTCTTTTTAAATTCAAAGCCAAATGTGATAGAAGACACTTGTTTGTTTTATGCCCAATTTCAATGATGTGATTGCAAACAATGTTCATTTTAAGCCCAAATCGAAATGTGATGGCAAACAAGTTTTTTGGTGTAATGGAAAAAGTGAAAGTTGTGTCGAGTGCACCTAGAAATTTGTTGTCAAATTTTATGACAAGGCACATACTGCAAGTTATAATCACGTCCACTGGAGAAAGCAAGCACAAGGTTTCAAATGATGTTTTTGACAAGCGATAACAATATTTTATGTCGATCTTTGTCTATGAGGTCATCGAGCACAATGGTGAGGTCAGATCTCATGTAGGATGCAACCTACAAAACTTGACCACGAAAACTAGACCAAAATGATGTTAAAAATGCAAATTTAAACACACAAACCTGTAAAAAGTGAGGGTTAGAGCTGTGGGCATGCTAGAAAATGTAGATGAAAATTTGGTTTAAAGGATAATAAAAAGATAATGCAAACAACCTAATACCTTTACCTTTGAACCAATTCCTCCACACATGATAGAACGTGTTAGATGCACCCAAATCTACCAAATTTGTTCTCTTTAATTGATGCTTGATTGGTTGGAATGTTGATTGCTCACTTATGCAACATAATAATGATATGAGGATGATAGATGGAGATGAATGTGATAGATTCAAGAGTGATTTTGACAGAATAAGGATACCGGAAGAACAGATACCCCAAATAGCTTGGGAGAGGATTGATTTATAGGCTTGGGATGATTTGGATGGATGGTTGATATTAAAAGGCTAAATGATTGATGTGGACTGTGACAAGGTGTCACTGTACCTCATCATTTAATCTATTTTTAGATGTCAAAGAACCAGGGCTGTGTCCACAGCTGTCTGCAACTAGGGATTCTATAGTTACCAATTTATAGCTAGTCCTAATTTTTAAAAGAAAGATTAATCTATCTGCTTGTTGAATAAATGTAATGAATGTTGGAAAATAGAATAAAATAGGAAATGTACTCAAAGCAAAGAAACAATAACATGCATCTATCTATTAAAATAGGAAACACTTTTATAAGAGAAAACTGAAACAATAGAACAGTGATACTAGCCTCCTGCCTGAGTGGTGAGAGTGGGCCCTTGTTCCACACCCTTGAGGTTGAAGGCTATAGTAGGAAATCAGTACAAAAGATGATCAAAACTAAATTCAGTCCAATTCATTCATTTCTGCATTCATGAAAATATGGCTATAACAGAACTGAGATCTCTGAGAGTCAGAATAATTTTATCATCATTGTTCTTCTACTATTTCTGAGAGTATATATATAAAAATGAGTGATGATATATCACTAAACTTATCTACCAGTCTTTCTAGGAGATGACACCATCTCTTTATTGTTCTTAACTGTCTAAGTTATGAAAAATCACCATGCGAGAAAGGTAGACTTGAGTGGAACAAAAGTCCACTCAGAAGTCTAAGTTTAAGTCTTAGTACACTTGGGCATCAAAGCCCTCAAAAATAAGGATATTAGATTAGTTCAGTTCGTAACTCATGCAAAATCTTTGAAAAGATAAAACTTCATTAGTTTAACTAATAGTTGACCCTTCACCACTCAGGTGATGATTTGAGTGAAGTGAGGGGTATTAAGATCTCTACTAAAGGTGTCTGGTTAGCAGCTCTGCTTGGAAACATGCCCTGTTCTTAGGAGGCGCTGGAGATAGTTGTTCCTGTTTGCAGCTCTAGAGATACTCCAGACTCTCGCAGAGCTCCGGAGATGCATTCTCCATATCTTCAAAATTTCAGGTGTTATGGTTCTTTGGTATTGTCTCCGGAGATCATTGAAGATGATCTTCGGAGATGCACAAAATCATTGTTCCTGGCATCTACACCTGTTGATTCAAAAAGAGAGAAATTCTATATTTTTCCATCAATCCCACGCATATTAGTCACTTAATCAGAAATTCTAATCTCAAGTAATTTATCTTAATTAATCACAAAATAGAACAATCTTGCTAACTTATTTGGGTGCAGACACTAGGAAGATGAATTGAGAAAGGGGAAAAAGAGAGGCAAAAAGATGTATTTCATGAGTGTAATTTGGCACTCATCAGACTGCTAGGATTGATTAGGTTATTCCCACTCTTCAAGGGAGTTGTAGTCATGTGACAAGTGGAGGAAGGAGAATAGGGCTCATGTGTGATTGTGTACACAAATTCTTTTATTTAATAAAATTAAGTCTTATTAGTTGTACATGTGAAGGATATTAAATAAAAGTTGTACTACCACACATGAGTCAATTGAAACATGGACACATGTTGAAATGTGGTGAGAGGTGAGGATAAATGATGGGATATGTGAGGGAAATTAATTAAATAAATAAAATTTATTTAATTAATTGAGAAGATGATTAGGATAGGATTGGGATATGATGTGAAAATTAATTAAATAAATAAAATTTATTTAATTAATTGGCTAAGTGGGATAAGGATGGGATTAAGATGGGATTTTAATTAAATAAATAAAATTTATTTAATTAATTGGCTAGGTGGATTAAGAGTAGGATTTAGGACAAAATGCTACATGATGTCTTAATAATGTATTTGACAAGGTGTTGCAAGCCATGGATAAATTTAGGTGTCTACATGTTTCATTCATTAAAAATTGTTTTATAGAAAGTTTCATGGATTAGAATGCATGTATTAGAAAGTTCTTTTATTACATTTCGTTTATTAGAAAGTTCTTCTTTTAGAAAATTCATGTATTAAAGATAAAATTATAAATAATTATATATATGTATTGTAATCAAATATTATTTAAAATCAGATATAAATCAATATTATTGTTGAGATAATTGCCTTTTGATTATGAATAGATTATTAGATTCATTATTGATTAAATGAACTTATTTTTCGAAAACAAAATAAGATAAGGATAATAGATTTTCAAAATTTATTTGTTTTAGTTTGATTTAATGCAAATGGATATGTTATAAATCTAAATGTTGATTTAAAACTAGTTTTGATTTTAAATTATTATTATTATTATTTTTATTTTATTTAACTTGGATTAAAATATAGAACTCTTCATGACGTCTTTAGTTAAAGTTTTATTTCTAGATCGATTGAACTTGAGTTTTGTTACAAGCAATGTCATTGGTATCTATTGATAACCTTTCTTAGTTAACTTCTTATTTGACTAGAAATCCTAACCTATGGTTAGAGGGGGTTAACTTAGAAATTGGATATTTAATTTGTGGACAATAACTTAGTTATGCCTTCTAGGTCACTTGGATTTTCCATTAACCAGAGTTGTTAGATTCCAGAAGCCTAGGATGTTTATATTCTGATCTTTTTCTATTGTTTGTTCATTTTCGACATGAGCTTAGTTTTGTGGGGGACACTTTGGTAATCATAATGAGGGAGTTTATTGCTGTGTGTTTTTCCTCAATTGAAAGTTTGGGCAATGATATATGAGTTGGCCCTTGTGGATTGTGTTTTGTATGCAAGAAGGGGAATGCCTTGCATTGTTTATGTGTACTTATGATGGTCTTTGTCTTGTTGATAGGGTTTTCTAGATGCAGACAGGGGAGTGGCTTTCAATGTGAGGCCAATGCCCAAAGTGGCTAGCCAAGATAACCCATTGAAAGTTGGTAACCAAGTGATAACCTAATTAATGAATTTAGGGGTTGGGTAGTTTGTCACATTAAATAAGATAACATTATGCCTCACTCATGGCTCAAGTGCTTGTTTAGGCTTGAGATGAGATGAGAAGGCGTCGAATGGCAAGATCAACTACCTTGTCCTCATGAAGGGTATGTTGATATTGCATGAGTTTGTATGGGGGCCAGGGATCAGGAGAGGCTACCAGGACAACCTAGGATGGGGGGTCAGGGCCTAGGAAGGTCCACCAGGACAACCCATATTGATGAAGGGGGTAAATAACAAAACACACAACAACAAAAATTGAACACAGAAAATAGAACTTTCTTTTATTGCTTTGGGCAACTCATTACATTACAGAAGCTCAATTACAATTAGAGGAATCAATCCTCCATAGGTTGCAACACACTATAGCGACACATCACCAGGGTCTAGAATCTTCTACCTTCTGTAACCCCCAAATTAGCTAGGGTTTCTATTTTCCCCCCTATTCTCGACTCTACACTTTCCCCTTAACTCTACTACTACCTAGGGTTCCCAAAATAGTCATAAATAGCACTTTTTGGTGGCCTCCAGCTAAATTTTAAAATTTGTAACTCCCTCCAAAAGTAGGTCAACTTCCGGCAAGCATAACTTTTAATCCAGGAGTTTGATTGACAAACCATTTTAAGCGCTGGAAAGCTTGCGATGTGAACTATCATGCTGGAAATGCGTAAACAGATTTCCATCATTTTTTTAGGATGTTATGGGATGTTTTAGTGCCTCATATCTCATTTCAAAAAATTTTAGGGGCTTTTTGGAAAACAAAAACTTTAATATCTTTCAACTCACAAATGATCTTTGCCTGATTCCTTCACCAAAGGTCTTATATTTCCGTTATGAAACTTTCTGTAAGTTTTTGCTTCAATTCGTACCCAAATGTAAACTTTCCTAAAATGACAGGTAAACTTTCCAAAACTGGCAGTTTACTATTTTTAGTAGTTTTAGAAAAATTGAAAGTCCTTTATCATTATTCAAGAGATTATGGAACCAGAAATACTAATTATGGAAAGAAATGAAAACAACTGTAATGATTTTGAAGCAACATCTTTTTGGGTGATGCAAGATTGCCCTTAAACCATTGGATGCTCCTGGATCAGACACCTAGGGTAATTTGAGAAGTGACCCTGTCACGTCTCAGGTGTTTGTTTGAGGAAAACCCAAACAGTCAACCTTTACCTTAGACAACCAAGAAGAATCTTCAACAGGTCATCCTTTCCATTTCACCAGATATTCTTCATATTTCCTATTCCGAGTACTTCTTCCCACATGGCTATCCAAGATCTCTTCTATCTCCTTCATTGAAGTAGATGCCGGAATACTCCACTGTTCTTTTGTTGGTCCATCCTCTATGCCACCCTCATGATATTTTATTAAATTAGCAATGTTGAACATAGGAGAAATATTGATCCCACTCAGTAGCTCTACCTCATATGCATTTCCTGAATCATGCTTCTTTAGGATTGTGCACAGTCCAAATTTTTTCATTTTCAGCTTATTGTATGTTTCAATTCGGAACCTTTCATTTTCTCAAGTGAACCATGACTTCATCTCCTACTTGGAACTCCTTATATCTCTTCTTCTAATTTGCCTTAGCCTTGTACTAAATATTCATCTTATTAATGTGCTTTTTCACCTCTTCATGCAAATTCTTCATGTGTTCTGCAAAGTCTTTAGCCTTGGCACTTGTCTTTTCTGCTTTGTCCAGATTCCTTAACTCTGAAGTATTTCTTGGACTATTCCCATATACAATATGGAATGGTGATTTACCAGTACTCCTATTGACAGAATTATTGTAAGCAAATTATGCCTGTGGCAAAATCAAATCCCATCCCTTGGGCTTATCTCCTACTAAGCATCATAGTAGGTTACCTAAACTCCTATTCACCACTTTTTTCTATCCATCAGTCTATGGATGGTGTGCAGAACTAAACTTCAAATCTATCTTCAACTTCTTCCACAATGTTCTCAAGAAATAACCAACAAACTTGGTATCTCGATCTGAAACTATGCTCTTTGGTAGACCATGTAATCTCACCACCTCCCTAAAAAATAACTCTACAATATAAACAACATTAGTAGCCTTCTTGCAAGGAATAAAATGTGCCATCTTCAAGAATTTGTCCACCACCAGAAAACTGGAATCATGTCCTCTCGGTGTCCTTGGTAAACCAAGAACAAAATCCATACTAATATCATCCCATGGCTTCTCTAATAAAGGTAATGGCTAATATAGCCATGTATTCTAACTTGTTCATTTTGCCATCTGACACACTCTTCAACTCTGCACAAATTTCCTCACATCTTGTTGCAATTGTGGCCAATAATAATTTTCACCAACAATAGCAATGGTCTTATCTCAACCAAAGTGTCCAACCAATCCTCCACTATGTTTCTCCTTAATCAGGTTCTCTCTCATGGAACTCTTTGGAATACACAACTGGCTTCCTCTAAACAACATTCCATCTTGGATTATGAAATCCAACCATTTTGTCATGTCCAAAGTAACAAGTTCCAAACAAGCTTTCTAGGCCTCTACAAAATCTGGATCTTTAGGATACAAACTTTTGAGCTCATCGAACCCAACAACCTCTATCTTCATTTCTATCAACAAATTTTGCCTTCTGCTTAAGGAATCTACAACTCTATTGGACTTCCCACTATTGTGCTTCAAAACAAAAGTATAGCTCTGCAAAAACTCAACCCATTTTAAGTGCCTCTGGTTCAACTTTCCTTGACTATTAATATACTACAAAGCCTAATGATCAATATATAAAACAAACTCCTTTGGCAACAAATAATGTTTCCATTTGTTCAAAGCCTGAACTATTGCATAAAACTCTTGATCATAAACATAATACTTTTTCTTGGCATCATTAAGCTTCTCACTAAAATAGGCAATGGGCTTACCTTCTTGGCTCAAAACAACTCCTATAGCATCACAATCTACCTAAAATACCTTATTGAAATATGGAAGTGCCAAAATAGGTTTCTCTGTGACTTTTTTCTTCAATGTATTGAAGCTTTTATCTCCTCCTTTAGTCCATCTAAATTCTTTTCTATCCCCTCTCATTGTCTCGGTTAGGGGTGCACAAATTCTACTAAAATTCTTGATCAAATTTCTATAAAAACTTGCCAAACCATGAAAATATCTTACCTTGAAAGCATTCCTTGGTGTAGGCCATTCAATAAAAGCCCTCACCTTCTTTGGGTCCATCTTAAGACCTTCCTCTGAGACAACAAATCCCTGGTATACCAACTCCTTTACAAAGCTACATTTCTTCAGATTGATCAACAACTTATCCTCCCTCAGCTTCCCCAAAACTCTTTTGATATGCATCATATGCTCATCCCAAGTCTTACTGAGAATCAAAATATCATCTAAATAAAAAAAAAAAACTTCCCAAAAATTCTTTCAGTACCTCGTTCATGAGTACATGAATGTGCTCGGTGTGTTGGTTAGCCCAAATGGCATGACTAACCACTCATACAAACCCTCCTTTGTCTTGAAGGCTATCTTCCATTCATCTCCTTCTCTGATTCAGATCTAGTGATACCCACTCTTTAGGTCAATCTTTGTGAAGTACTTGGCTCCACTCAAACAATCTATTATGTCATCCATTCTTGGCAATATAAATCTGTACTTGATCGTGATCTTATTTATGGCTCAAGAATATTACACATTCTCCACTCTCCATCTTTCTTTGGTGTTAGTACTACAGGTACCACACATGGACTCAAGCTCTCCCTTATCAGTCCCTTCCTTAACAACTTGTGAACTTGTCTGTTCAACTCTTCATTCTCTGCTGGAGTCATTCTGTGGGTTGCCTTATTGGCAAACTAGCTCTTGGTATCAAATCCATTTGATGACTTATCTTCCTCATTGGTGGTAAACATTCTAGTACATTATCAGAGATAATGTCTTTAAATTCTTCCAACATATCTAAAACTTCTATTGGTACATCTTCACATTCCTCTTGACTAATCTAAGGAATCAATGCAAAGCAATGACGCTCATGCTTCATACCCTCCAAAAATTTCCTACCATCTACCAAACAAATTCTGGTAGTACTACATACTTTTTCTTCCACCTCCTTCAAGGGCTTCAACTTGTGATAAACTCCATCCTTTGTTAGGGAATATGTGTTTGCATGACCATCATGGACAACGTTTCTATCATACTGCCACGACATCCCCAATAGCATATGACATGCATCCATCAGTATGATATCATACAGCACTTGATCATAGTAGTCCCCAATCTTGAACTTTACTAAACACTGCTCATTGACCAAAGCTCTATGGTCCTTCTGCAACCATGCAATCTAATATGGATGTGGATGCTTTCTTCTTGTCAACTTCAACTTGTCAACCATCTCCTCTGAAACAAGATTATCAGTGCTCCCACTATCAATAATAATATCACAACACTTACTTTCACATTTGCACCTTGTGTAGAATAAGCTCTTCCTCTAATTGGGTTCTTTCTCCTCATTCAACAAAGTTCTTCTGACAACTAGGGTTTCTCCTCTTTCAGCATTTTCAGAGAGCTCATATTGTGCATCTTCATCTACATGTACAACTTGTGCATTACTTTCAGGTCTTCTATTCATCCTTCCTTGATGTTGCGGACACTCGTATGCTCAATGCCTTTCTTATCTACATTGGAAATAGGTTCCTTTGAAACCTCCTCTTCTGGGTCCTTGCCCAGGTCTGCCTCTTCGTCTTCCTCTTTGCTCACCATTGTTCTAGTCACGATGACAGTAGGCATTATCTCCTCTTTAATTCTAACTAGTGCTAGCTTCTTCACTTTTCTTTTGATCTTTATTATGGCCCCCATAGGGTCTTCCACCAGTCCTTCTGCCTTGACCTATTCCCCTTTTCTTGTTGTCAAATCTTTTATTCAACTTCTCTTCCACCTTTAGGGAAAACTGGTATGCATCTTCTATGGTGGTCATTCTGACCAGACTCAGCTCCTCTTGAATACTTGGCCTCAACCCATTAATGTAACGAGATACCTTCTCCTTGTTGGGCTCTACATGGCCTGTTCTAATAGTAATTTTATAAAAATCTTCTGTATACGCCTTAACAGACTTGTTACCTTGCTTCAATCCTTGTAGCTTCTTTAGTAGCTCCATCTCATAGTCCATAGGAATGAACTTCTTCTTTAGTTTCTCCACCATCCAATCCCATCTGGTGATCTTTCCTTTTCCTTTTTTGTTCCTCTCTAATTGGACCTCCTTCCACCAAATACTGGCGTGGCCCTTCAACTTTGTTTTTGCAAACTTGACCTAATCTAGGTCCTCCACATCTTCATACTTGAAATACTCCTCCATGCCATTGATCCAATCAATAAGATGTTTTAGATTTAAATCTCCAGAATATGTAGAAACTTTGATCCTGGGCCTCTTTCTGATCTTTGAAATAGCCCTCAACAACCTAACTTCTGCAGGATCTCCTGCAACTTCTTGTTCTTCCTCAGATAGCTCTTCTTCAGCTTCATCCTCATTTTCTTCTCTTGTTCTTGGATCAAACCCTCTTTGTATCTCCTCTTGCGCTGCATCGATTTGCCTTTGTAGGGCTCTAAAACCCTCTTCCATCAAAGCATTCCTCCCAATACGATTTCTTCGTGGAAGCATCTTGATCTCTGCATCAAACCCACAACCTAAGGTCCTATGCAAACTGCCTCATGGTCGGTGATCTGTCTACACACTCAGGAAACCCTTGCTCTGATACCACTTGATGGGTAAATCACAAAACACACAACAACAAAAATTGAACATAGAAAATAGAACTTTCTTTTATTGCTCTGGGCAACTCATTACATTACAAAAGCTCAATTACAATAAGAGGAATCAATCCTCCACAGGCTACAACACACTACAGCTACACATCACCAGACTTTGGAATCTTTTGCCTTATGTAACCCCCAAATCAGCTAGGGTTTCTGTTTTCCTCCCTATTCTTGACTCTACACTTTCCCCTTAACTCTACTATTGCCTAGGGTTCCCAAAATAGTCACAAATAGCACTTTTTGGCGGCCTCTAACTAAATTTCAAAATTTGTAACTCCCTCCAAAAGTAGGTCAACTTCTGGGAAGCATAACTTTTGATCCGGGTGTCCAATTGACAAACCATTTTAAGCGCCGAAAATCTCAGAATGTGAACTATTACGTTGGAAATCCATAAATAGATTTATATCAACTTTTCAAGATGTTATGGGATGTTTTAGTGCCTCATATCTCATTTCAAAAAATTTTAGGGGCTTTTTGGAAAACAAAAATTTTAATATCTTTCAACTCACAAATGATCTTTGCCTGATTCCTTCACCAAAGGTCTTATATTTCTGTTATGAAACTTTCTGTAAGTTTTCACTTCAATCCGTACCCAAATGCAAACTTTCCTAGAATGGTAGGTAAACTTTCCAAAACTGGCAGTTTACTATTTTTAGCAGTTTTGGAAAAACTGAAAGTCCTACATCATTATTCAAGAGATTATGGAACTAGAAATACTAATTATGGAAAGAAATGAAAACAACTGTAATGATTTTGAAGCAACATCTTTTTAGGTGATGCAAATTGCCCTTACACCATTGGATACTTCTGTATCACATATCAAGCCATGTGATGACACTCCTCCCTATTATAGTCTAGCACTCCTTGTTGTATTTCCCCTTTAGATGTGTGAGTGCCTCTAGAAGTACAGTTTAGTGTGTAAGTGATTATTGCCATCAGTTTGGTGATTGGTGTCATGTTTCACCCTGTTGTTTTCTTGACTAGTCATTGTAGTGGGACCTTATGTTATCTCCTAGCATGGGGGGTGGACCTTAGGGTTCCACATGGTCAGGTGGTTGTGCTTTTATCTCCATTGGTTTCTTTGCTATTGTTTGTTCTTTGTTGTTGTTTGTGTGTGAGGAGAATATATCACATGTAGTAGTTAACCGATCTTGTTTTGCTTAAGGAGACAGATACTTACGCCTTGTATATTAGTTGAACCATGTATCATTATATTGATGTATACTCTCCAATGTAATCAGGAAGTGACATTAAAAACATTGTATTGATGTATTCTTTTGTAAAGGGAATTGTAAATATATTTGTAATCCTGTATGCAAGAACTTGATGTTTACTTATCTGATGTCATATTATGAAAGAAATGTATGTGTCGATGCATTTGGATTTAGAATGAATCATAGTTGTTATTTAGATCATGTTAATATTTAGTAATGCAGCCATGGAATCCTTAGAGGTTATAGCTTAACTTAGATGTAATGTATATGTATAATTGCATTTTGTTGTTATTTCTTCTTTAAAAAAAAATTGTCCTTATGTTTAGCATAGTTGAGCTGTTCCCTAGGGTTTTGTGGCGGGGTGTTACATTTGGTATCAGAGCCAAGTTTAAACACCAGGTACTCTGGGTTTATATGAGCCCATTATGTTATCCTAGTTGCTTAGATTTTGCAAACTATGTTTTGTTTTTCTTTTTTTCATCCTCACCTATCAACTTGAGGTTGTCCTTTGGTGGCGTTTGTCTGGAAGATGCCTAGAGGTCAAGGACAAGGTCAAGGTTGAGGTAGGGGACATGTGAGAGGTGGTGGCAGTAGCCCTCCCTATAGTTCCCCTCATGAGAGTGCTTAGGAAGGTGGGGGTCAGAATATAGAGAATCAGGGTCAGCCTGAGGGAGCTCAGTTGCGTCATCTTCTTGAGGAAGTCCTTGCTTGCCTAGGTCCTGGATAGGAGATTGATCAACCAGAGGAGAGGGAAAGAGAAAGGCCTTGTAGAAGGAGAGAAATGATAGTAGAATAGGAGGCTATCTTAGCAGGCCACATGAGAGATCTTTTGAGGGCACACCCTCCCACTTTTGATGGTTCTAGTAGTGGTTTGGAGGTAGAGACTTGGTTGTTAGATTTGGGTAGGTGTTTTGCCATGCATCCGTATGGTAGTAACACCAAGGCAAGATGTGCCATCTTGCACCTTATAGGTTTTTCTTCTACATGGTGGCATTTGGAGGAGCAAAAGTTACATTTGGACATTGGTATAGTTTCTTTGGAATTGTTTTTGGAGAGGTTCAGAGATTGCTTCCTGTCAGATCATTGAAGGCAGTGACATGCTGATTTTCATGAGTTGAGACAAATGGCTATGTCGGTGGAGTAGTATGAGTGTAGGTTCTATGATCTTAAGTAGTACACAGGTATTGGTGATGATGAATCCATGTTAGTTCAACACTTTATTAGGGGCTTGAATGCCCGTATCAGTGGAGGAGTCTGTGTGTTTGAGCCTAAGACCATGGAGGTAGTAGTCAAGAAGGCCCATTTGGTAGAGGAGAATTTGGCCATGGCTCTTGGAGGCCATACAGGTGTGTAGATTGGCAGTATGGCTCCAGTGGGTTTTGAGTCTCGTGATGGTCAGTCTCAAGCAGTAGATTCTTTTAGAGGCCATCATGCACCTGCTAAGGGTGAATAACAACATCAGCAGTATTCCTAGTCAAAACCAAGAATTCTTAGTCTCAGTAAGGTGGTAGTCCTCAGTCAGGGAAAAACCATAATTAGCAACGTACCAAGAATTATCATCCCAATTAGCCAGCTTAGAGCACATAGTATGTAGTTAGTAGAGATAGTTTTTAGTAGTCCAATACATTCTCAAGTGGTGGAGGTTATGGCAGAGGTACAAGATGTTTCTCTTGCGGCCAACAAGGCCATATAGCTAGACAGTGTCCATAGAAGAACGCTACAGGATTGAGTTAGTGGCCGACAGCTTTAGAGCTGACAGTAGGTGATGCAGGTAGGTCTCATAGATGTTTTTAGTAGTTGATAACCACTAGGAAGAGCATCAAGGAACAATCTTTGAGACCGTAGGTAGAGGACGAGCATCTATCTTTCGAGTTCATGTGTGTTCTGCAGCATCGGGAGTTGACCCTTAGGGGAAGGGGCATAGAGTAGGTAATAGTCCAGTGGGATCCTAATGATGAGTCTTAAGCTTCTTGGGAGGTTGTGTTGGGATGTGAGATCTCTACACTTATCTTGTTGCAAGCTTCCAGGAGTAAGCCTGATCCTAGGGGGAGGATGTAGTGCTCCTCATTTTTTCTTTCTATTAGACTCATAGTTGTTAGGTCTAGACATTATGATATCTTGTTTGATGATGGATTTATGGTTATGATGTTTAGTTGATGATACTCTGTTGATGTTAGATTACTACTATGATGACATTTAATGATACTATTAGTACTGGTGTTTTATGCTTATGTTATGATTAGTTATGGATTTAATTAACTATGTGGATCAATATTTTTATCATGCATTTATTTGATGATGGTTCTTATTTAGTTATTCAGTAATTGATTTCCATGTGTGTGAGATTATGTGTGGATGTGTTGGTGGAAAGGACAGTGTGGCATTATTCATGCGTGAGTACCCTGCTATGCTGCAATTCCTTTCCACGATGTGTTTGACTGTATGATTATATATCTGTTGTTTGAACATTTCGTTTGCTATAGGTTGCAAGTATCAGGCATTGACTCCACTTGAATTGACATGTCTGAGTGTGCCTTAACACCAATGGAAATCATTAAATGGAGATAGCGTAAGGTCCCTCAACTTGTCACCATCCTTGAAGAGGATGAGTATTCAGTTCTGTGTCCTGTCAGTAAGGTTAGTTTGGGCATGATTGTAAGTCACTATTGTTTGATCGTGTTGAGTATTTAGTTCTGTGTCCTATCAGTAAGGTCAGTTTGGGCATGATTGTAAGTCATTGTTATTTGATTGTGTTTTGTTGTCAAGTTTTGTTCAGCATGTGGTTATTCAAGTTGTAATTGTGTGATTATTTCTTTAGTTAATTGCTTTATTAAAATAGAAATTGTTAGTCCACTTTAATAAATAAATAATAATAATATTTTGAGGTAAATAAAATGTTTTAAAATGGGAAGTTAAATAATAATTTTAATATGAAGATTAATTTTTAAACAAGTAATATATTTTGTTGGTGTCCATAAAAATAGATTTATTATGTGTGTGTTGTCATAAGATATTCTATATTCTAATTCAAGATCAATAAATAATGAATTTGTGAGTTGTCTTATGTAGAAAATATTAAATAAATAAAAATAGAAAGAATCTTTTTGTGCAGTGGAAATTAAATGAATTATTTTAAGAATTGTAATAGGTGGTGAGAGTGGGTGGTCTGTAATGGAAAAATGAATTTATTGTTTTTGCTATTTTATGTATTTGGAGTGTATATTTTTTTGGGGAGGAGGTTTTGGATTTGGGGGGGACATTTAGACAAAGAGGATTTAAACATTATGGGAGGCAAGAAAAATGCAAAAGAATTTGGAGGTAAAATCTGGAAAAGTAGATTACATTAAAAAATGTAGGATTGGGATGAAAAAGCAGGATCCTCTAAAAAAGAATGAAAAATCAGGTAGGAGAGCAAGAAAACTCAGGAAAGGCTTTTAGAGCTCCGAGTATGCAATAGATTTTGTTTCTATATGAATATGCATGATTTTATATTATGGAACTATGTCGAATTCTTGAATCCTTATTGCTTATCTCTTTAAAAGATTCCATCCATGGCTTTCATGAAAATGATTTCTATTTACAAGTTTCAAATATGAACGCTGACATGCTTGTGCAAGAATATTTTTGACTTATATGTTGGATGTTTTTGTATCAAACCCCCCTTTTTACATTAACCCGCGGGCAAGGAAATTAAAGAGATTCATTTCTTTCTTGCGAAGGGTCCACGCATGTATCTTTACTTAGCAATCTTCACATTCCTAGAAATGGTTGTCCTTAAGGCATCTTGGTAGATAGTTCATATGCTGGTGGTCAAGGAATTTGGCTTTCCTCCCCCTTTTATTGCATTTCCCTTAAGGTTTCTTGATCATTTCGATATTTTCTCCAATCATTGCATTACATCTCTTAGAGGCATTTTTCTAGTAGTCCGCTTGCCATGTTTAAACCCTCTATTGCAATTGCATGAATGTTACTTGAGCCTTTTAAAACAAATTCCTTTTGAATAAATAGTGTAGGAGTTTAATATTATAGATTTTACAAGCTTCCTCCTTATGAATCGCATGAATGTTTCTAAAAATTTTTCAATGAATCCATTTTGTTCTTATCCTGCGTTCCATCAAGCAGTTCATGTTTCTTTTTGAGGCCTTCTGTCAAATGTTTCATGTGTTTGGGCATGCATTCATTGTTGCATACATGTATGTCCACGACTGATCCAATGCCCCTACATGCTAGCAAAGGTAGGGAAATTTGTTCTAACTGCCAATTGCATCTGCTTGAAAATTTCTGTTGCGTGTTCAACAAATCCAATTTGTGCATTTTTGGCGGTCATTACATTCAATCTAATGACATAACTTTGAAGCATTTTGTCAAATGGATGACGTGCCCTTTTGCATCCTTATTTATTCACCATTCACCTGAAGTAACCCTAGTGAATTAAATCTGCCAATGAAAATTTCTCTGCAGTCAAGTTTGATATATGTTCTTGCATTCCATTTTGGCGAACGTAATCTGTATGATGGCAAGAGGTGTAGAATTTGCCTTGCAATTGCCAATCACTTTTACCTAAAAATTCCTCTAGTATTTTCAATAAAACCATTATGTATGTTGATTACAATCAGTGCATTCAGGATAAGTAAGTAATTATTATCATAATTTCTAAGCATAAGTATATACTTTTTTTTTCTAGAGCATTGCTTGAAAACTTCTGAAGCCTGCACTATGAATCAATTTTGTGAAACTCTGCAATCATTTCATTACATTATCTAAGGCGTCTTCCCAACAATTATAATTCTTGTTTATCCGTCAATCCTTATCATCCTCCAAAGTCTTCCAACTCCACTATCTGACAAAAATCCGTAATATAGGAATGTTTCATTAATTAAAAATTATTTTATAGAAAGTTTCATGGATTAGAGTGCATGTATTAAAGGTTCTTTTATTACATTTTGTTTATTAGAAAGTTCTTCTTTTAGAAAATTCATGTATTAAAGATAAAATTATAAATATATATATATATATATATATATATATTGTAATCAAATATTATTTAAAATCAGATATAGATCAATATTATTGTTGAGATAATTGCCTTTTGATTATGAATAGATTATTAGATTCATTATTGATTAGATGAACTTATTTTCATTAACGAAATAAGATAAGGATAATAGAGTTTCAAAATTATTTGTTTTAGTTTGATTTAATGCAAATGGATATGTTATAAATCTAAATGTTGATTTAAAACTAGTTTTGATTTTAAATTATTTTTATTTTTATTTTATTTTACTTGGATTAAAATATAGAACTCTTTATGACGTCTTTAGTTAAAGTTTTATTTCTAGATCGATTGAACTTGAGTTTTGTTACAAGCAATGTCATTGGTATCTATTGATAACCTTTCTTAGTTAACTTCTTATTTGATTAGAAATCCTAACATAGGGTTAGAGGGGGTCAACTTAGAAACTGGATATTTAATTTATTGGTGTGAACACATAATTCACACATGTTAAGTTGACTTAGTGAGTCTTCTAGGTGTTTCTAGTTGAGTCTAGTTGTGTGTTGAGTTGTTGATAGTTGGAGTGAGTTGTCTTATCCCCTACATGTGCAATTAGTTATCATCCTCTAATTATCACATGTTGTAGGAATATCTCCACTTTCCACTCCACCTTTCTAGCTCTCACCTTGCCTTCATAAGCAAGGCTCTCTCATTATATTTCATACAGTTTGATATGATCTTTGTATAGATTCTTGCTCCATTGTCTTAGCATCTTCTCTGTTATCTTTGTGTGGAAGGTTGTCTTGATTGCAGGTGATCCTGGCTTGCTGAGTCACATTGACTCTTACATAATTTACGGACAATAACTTAGTTATGCCTTCTTGGTCACTTGGATTTTCCATTAATCCGAGTTGTTAGATTCTAGAGGCCTAGGATGTTTATATTTTGATCTTTTTCTATTGTTTGTTCATTTTTGACATAAGCTTAGTTTTGTGGGGGACACTTTGGTAATCGTAATGAGGGAGTTTATTGCTGTGTGTTTTTCCTCAATTGAAATTTTGGGCAATGATATATAAGTTGGCCCTTGTGGATTGTGTTTTGTATGCAAGAAGGGAAATGCTTTGCATTGTTTATGTGTACTTATGATGGTCTTTGTCTTGTTGATAGGGTTTTTTAGATGCAAACAGGGGAGTGGCTTTCAATGTGGGGCCGATGCTTAAAGTGGCTACCCAGGATAACCCATTGAAAGTTGGTAACCAAGTGATAACCTAATTAATGAATTTATGGGTTGGGTAGTTTATCACATTAAATAAGATAACGTTATGCCTCACTCATGGCTCAGGTGCTCATTTAGGCTTGAGATGAGATGAGAAGGCCTAGAATGGCAAGATCAACTACCTTGTCCTCATGAAGGGTATGTTGATTCCGCATGAGTTTGTATGGGGGCCAGGGATTGGGAGAGGCTACCAGGACAACCCAGGATGGGGTCCAAGGCCTAGGAAGTTCCACTAGGACAACCCATATCAAGCCATGTGATGACACTCCTCCCTATTGTAGTCTAGCACTCCTTGCATTTCCCCTTCAGATGTGTGACTGCCTCTGAAAGTACAATTTAGTGTGTCAGTTTGGTGATTGGTGTCATGTTTCACCCTATTATTATGTTAGTCTGTTATTTTCCTGACTAGTCTTTGTAGTGGGACCTTATGTTATCCTAGCATGGGGGGTGGACCTTAGGGTTCCACATGGTCAGGTGGTTGTGCTTTTATCTCCACTGGTTTCTTTTCTGTTGTTCGTGTGTGAGGAGAATATATCACATGTAGTAGTTCACCAATCTTGTTTTTCTTAAGGAGATAGATACTTATGCCTTGTGTATCAGTTGAACCATGTATCATTATATTGATGTATACTCTCCAATGTAATCAGAAAGTGACATTAAAAATATTGTATTGATGTATTCTTTTGTAAAGGGAATTGTAAATATATTTGTAATCCTATATGCAAGAACTTGATGTTTACTTATCTAATGTCATATTATGAAAGGTGTATGTGTTGATTCATTTGATACATTTGGATTTAGAATGAATCATGGTTGTTATTTAGATCATGCTAATATTTAGTAATGCAACCATGGAATCCCTAGAGGTTATAGCTTAACTTAGATGTTATGTATATGTATGATTGCATTTCATTTTTATTTCTTCTTTAAAAGAAAACTTTTGTCCTTATGTTTAGCATAGTTGAGTTGTTCCCTAGGGTTTCAAGGTGGGGCATTACATAGTCGAAGGTCAACTAGTGGCTATGTGTTTACTCTATTTGGAGGAGCAGTGAGTTGGATGAGTAAGAGGCAGACCACAGTTGCTTTGTCCACCACAAAAGTAGAGTATATGGCTGATACTCATGTCTCTAAGGAGGCAGTTTGGTTAAGGAGATTATGTATAGGTATTGGTTTTGATTGTAGGATCATTCAGATTGGTTGTGATAGCCAGAGTGCTATTTGTTTGGCCAAGAATCCCATGTATCATGCTCGAACTAAGCATGTTGATGTTCAATATCACTTTGTTTGAGAGTTGGTTGCAAATGGAGAGATTGAGATGAAGAAGATAGACAATCAAGAGAATGTTGTAGATTCATTGACCAAGCCTGTGAGCATAAAGAAGTTTGTATGGTGTAGAGAGGCCATGGGCCTTGTTTCTAGTGCTTGATTATTTTTCAGTTGATTTCCTATGGCTTGATTTACAATGTATAATGTCAAGTGGGAGAATGTTGGGATAAGGTGTCATTAGCCTTGTAAATCCTAATATTATATTTATTCCATTTATTATATGTAACTATCCATGAAGAGATGTACTAGTTTCATTGGCAGGGGTAATTTTGGAGTCACCAGAGGTTATTATGGAGTGACTTTTATTGTTGGCAAATGTAAAAACTCAAAGTAAATGAGGGTAGGTGTGCTTCCTTGAGGAATCTACTATATTTGGCATGTATGACAACTGTCATAATGTTTAGTAAGTGAATCTATGACAACTGCAAGTTGTCATAAGATTTTGTGATTTTATGATGAATATGACAGATATGTTAGTTGTACATTTTTTATATTTAGCCCAAGGTTCCTATCTTGGAAAAATACTCTTTTTGTGGAATCTATGATGGTTATGATGTGTCATAAGATGCTATAAGAGGTCAGATTTAGTCTTGGGCCCCCAACCTTTGCATGTCTATTTTTGGACAAGTGTAAGATGCTTGTAAGATGGCAATTAATGTTTACAGGTTGGAGAATCTTAGGAGAGAGAAGGTGAACACCTAGAATGGAGTGGAAAATATTTATATAAGTATTTTCCATGTATTTGTTGCTGCAATATCGATTTTAGGTACTCAAGTGCTACCAGAATGCTGTCAGATTGAAGACTTGTGGAGAGAGTTGTGTAGTTGATGTACTGTACAATCTTGTTGAGATTAATACAAACTTGTGCCTCTTTCCTGGTGGAGTTTTTTACCCGCAAGGGTTTTTTCCACATAAACACTGTGTCATTTTGTTGAGTTCTTCATGCTTGACATCTTTTTTGTAGTGGGTTTTATGTTTTGTTACAATCTCCATTGTTAAAGCACACTTAAAGATTGCTGAAATTTATCTTGAATCAGATTTCCATTTAAGTGGTGTTTCTTTCATTTCTAACAACACCCCCTTGTGGGGGTTAAGGGGGCCCAATATCAGGAAGGCATTGGATAACACATAGATTAAACATTTTTTAAATCTCACACTTTAAAAATAAGAGTGAATCTACACCTTATATTAAATTAATGATCATATGGTTCTAATGAATTCTACAGAACCATAAGAATGTGCCTTTTAAAATGTTTTCTCAATCTAGAATTTCTTTTGGGCCACATGATTAGATTATGATCAATGGTTTATATCCACCATTGATCATAATATAATCACATAGCCCAAAAGAAATCTCTAGATTGAGAAAAGCTTATAAAAGGCACATACTTATAAACCCATGTGATTCAATTAGAGCTATTAGATTATAATGAAAATCAACAGTGGCAAATGAAAGCCTTATTCCTTCACACATTTAAACTAAAAAAATTCCCTAGTTTCTATACGAGCCTCACTATCAATGATTCATGATACTTGTAGGCCCACAAGGATCAAATAGAAACTAAACTTTGCATTTGTCACTAAAATCTAGTTTTCTTTTGTTACTAAAGTTTTAAATGCTCCTACTTACTATTTGCATTAAGCAAAAGAAGAAATGTTAAGATCATAGTTGTCTCAGATGGACTTTACCAAATAGAAGATCCACAACACGAATTATATAAAGTGAATACTTGTCACAAATTTCAAATTAAATCTCAATTTCTTATCTATGCAAACTTAAAAAAATAACATTAGTACATGAACTCTATATGCTACTTGTATTCATTATAATCATTAGATTTGAGGCTCTAAGTTTATAGGCCATGATAATAAAGAAGACAAATTCTTAAGAACATAATTATAGTAGGCATGACATTTCCACAGTCCATGATATGAAATTATAAAGCTTTTTGTAAAAACTATGTAGAGCTTTTTTGCATCGACATTTTAGATCACACTCCATGATCCATCATCAGGAAGAGAATGAAAATGTATTGCAAAGTGTGATTTGAAACATCGATGTAAAAAATCTCTACACAATTTTTACCAAAATCTTTATAATTTGAACCTAATTATATACAATTTATAAGTAGAAAATCCCACCAAATGTTAATTTCAAAGTGAAAATATCCCTAAAAGTAAGTGATAGTTTATTAGTAATGGAGATATGGGCCCAAAAGTAATGACGTGAATGTATTATTAATGAAAAATATGATTAAGAATTGTAATTATATTAAATTATTGGTGAGTAGGCTCTAATCATGCATTATTTAGTGTGGTGAAATAATTCAATTTAAAAGTTTAATAAAATAATGCTTAGGCAATTTAACCAACACTAAAATAAAGTTTTCATAAAAAAAACAATTTAGTCCCATTTATAGCTTGTACTATTCACTAAAAATGGAGACCCCAATTTCAACTATTCACCAATTGGCAAAGATTTACCACTAAAAAAATCAATGATTCACATTGGACTGTTGGTAAGGTAAAGGTACAATTGTGTTTCAGCAATGGGGGAGTGAAAACTCTCCATGTTATTTCAAGCACATTCCAAGACTTGAAAAAATATTCTTTCTATATTCAAGTTGAATAGTTCTAGAGTACATGTTATATTCGATAAGTCTAATTGTAGGTTGGCTAGAGGAAATTTGGTGATAGTGATAAGCTCATGGTGTTGGACTTTGTTTAATCTTAATGTCTCCACACTTTGTAATTCTACCAATGTAACTATTACTTTTTAAATGCATGTATGTTGTGGCACCAATGTTTGGGCCACATTAGTGAAGGTCTTTGGACCATTATTAATAAAAATATGATTGATGGTTTGTCCTCTTTTTCTAATGAGTTTGATTTCTATGCGAACTATTTTTGGAAAGTAAAGTAGAGCTTCTTTTCTTGTTCAAAGTACAAGAGAAAAATGTGTTTTGGAGGTCATTCACTCAAATGTGTTGGGTTTAATAGATTTGGGTTGTATAGGTAAATCATATTATTATGTTTCATTCATAGATAATTTCTCAAGATACACATGGGTTTATTTTCTTAGATCTAGATCTAAAGTTTTCTCTAAGTTTGAGGATTTTAAGGCTTTGGTTGAGAATAATTAGATAAGAATATAAAGGTGTTGAGATTTGATAATGGATGTAATATTACTCTAAATAATTTTATGATTTATATAGACATACAAGTATTGTGAGGATAAAGATTACCCCGAATAGTCCATAGTAAAATATAGTTACAAAAAGGGTGAACCAAACCTTAATGAAAAAAGCCAAAAGTATGATGAGTGGTACATAGTTAGATTAATGCTTTGGGGTTGAGGTTGTGAGTACTACCTACTACTTGATTAATAGATCTCCTTATTCAACCCTTGTTGATGAAACTCCTTATGCAGTGTCGATAGTTAAGAAAACCTTTGTTTCACAATTAAGGGTATTTGGACATGGGGATTTTGTTCATGTGCCCAAAGAAAATCTAAGTTGGATCTCAAAGATTAAAAATTTATATTCATTGGATATGGTAAGAATTTTAAATGTCACAATCTTTGGAATCCTCTAGCCTTGAAAATGATTTACTCTATGAATATGGTCTTTAGGGAATTTAGAGTATTTTCTAATGCAATACAGCCAAAGGAAAAAGAAGGAAAATAGTGAATTTTGAAACTAAGGTTGAGAAGAAAGAAGATGCACATGTTGAAGAACAAATGATGGATTTGAGGATGGAGAGAAATAATTGGATATAGGCGAGATTTATAAGTAGGTTGAGCATGAAAAGGAATAGGAAAGGTCCCTTAATGTAGAAGCATCCCAAGGTGTAAGAGAAATCTTGTATCAACCAAAACTATTTTCTATTAGTTGTTTATTTCTTGCAAGTTTTCATTTGATTTCTAGCCATAACCAAACACTGAAGATCATATCATATTTCAATGTAATTGTATATCTCACCTCACAATTGGGATAATACGTTCTATAATGGTCTTTTGATATCATATTCAAACTCTAAAATATTCTAATCACTATAATGACATAATTTGACCTTTGATTAGTCACTGAGCTAACAATCTTACATCATTTCTCTATTCATGACTTACATTGACTTTCTAATGTTTTTTACAAAAATGGAACACTCATTAAGGTACATTATACCTAGGAGAATTTATGATACGAGCCACACCAAGATCCAATGATTCTCATCACTGTGGCATTCATTCTAAAAGATTCTCTTACATGTTTAGTTGACCACACATTTTATTGGCATAGAGCTTTGCACAACTTTGTGGCTAATTAATAAGGCTTGTAGTTGGTATATAAACATCTAGGAAGATCATTAGAAGGTATCAAAGAAAGTGAGAGAGTTTGTTCATGGAATTATATTGCAATATCTTTTAAATCTTGTAATTTGTCCATTATAACCAAATGGTTGAGGCTTGGCATGTTGGAAGCCCATTGTGGCATGTTGTAATTCTATTATGACTATGAGTGAATATAAAAATTTCTCTTTGTTTTTCCATTAAGTTGTTGTGTGTGATTCTTCATTTAGCTACATGGTTGGTTAATCCTTCATTAGATCCTCTAGCCATGACTGCATAAAGTGGATCAAAGTGTGGGTTTGGAATCCAAAAGAAGGAGATCTAGTTATAATATCCTTTTATATTGAGTTTGGTATACATGATTCATGATACGAGTTTCATGAATTAAGAATAAAAGGTGCAATATGTTCTTATACTATACATGAATTAAATAAGGGTATCTTATAGTAGGAAAGTATTGGGAAGAAGATCCATGAGATTTGTTTGTTGTAAATATATCCTCAAACCAAGGTAGTCCATAAGAAGCTTGTAAATAGAGTACTAACTATGAGGTAGTTTGCAAGGGTGATTGTGGATAAATAGTTGATTTAAGGTAGTTTACACTGAACCCAAGTTTCTTCCATGGAAATCACATGGTATTGTTAATGTAATTGAAAGGATGGAGGAGATGCTCAATATGGTGAAGGATATGAAGATCCGAATGGATGCTTTTGAAGAAGATCACAAAAGAAACTCTAGCCCTAGAGATGATGAAAGAGATGAAGAACAAGAAACCAACCCTACTAAGTAGAGTGAATGTGAAGAGGAAGACAAAGAAGAAAGAATGTTAAAGGCCATATCAAGTATTGATAAGAAAATGAAAGTATATGTTCCTAATTATTTTGGCATCCTAAATCTTGAAGAATTGATAGACCAGATAACTAATTTAGAAGAACATTTTTTTTATGAATATATCAATTACCTAGATTGGTGTAGGGCACCTAGGAGCACCTTGGTTCCTAAAGTCACTTTGTTTGCATTTTTTTGAAAGGTTGTGATTTTTGTTTAATGTGTTTTGTAATAAGGCTTTTCATAGCCATGTTGGAAGGTCTATTCTTGTGTGGTCAAGAGGTCTGGGGTAACTTTATAAACCTCATATCCTTCTTAGTCCACTTGGACCTAGTTGTGCCACTTAGGCCTAGAAGGTCTAATATTGGCTTTTTGAGTTTGTTTGAGTTGTCTTAGTGTTTTAGCATGGTCTAAGGAGTGTGATGGCAGTTTGATTCCATTTGACAAGAAAACCTAATCGCCATCCTCTTGAAAATGCAAAAACTCCATAGTGTAACAAGTTGCCAATGTTGCCAATGACACATTGGCCGGTTCAAAACTTAGTTTGGGTGGTTGAATCTGCTTTTGGAAGTTAGAAACCAACTTGGATAGGTGAAAAACAATTGTAATTCACTCCTATACGGTAGAGGAGGTCTGGTACGGAGTTTTGGGGCTTTGAAACTACAGAAAACAACAAATTTTCCTATTTTTCTCACTGTGTACGGACTGTACGGACTTTTCACGTGTACAAATGGCATTTTTATGAAAGCTCTTGGAGTCAGGGTTCCAATACAACTAGTTTGAGGTCCTGAAGTGGTCAGGATCAAAAGTTATAGATTTTTCTTTCAAAATAGGTCTAGAAACCCTATTTTCTAGGGCAGCCATAGAAATCCGGCCCTAGAATGCATTCCCACCATTGAAAATTCATAAAAACTGGTGAAATGCAGGCTAGGGGTATTTACTATAAGATTCCCAAAGAGTTTTGTCAGAAAATGCAGTCTTCTATTTTTAAGGTGATGCCCTAGGTCAAGTATTTCATTGTATTTGGCCAATTTCATGCTATTTGAGGTTGTAGATGATAGAATCCTGTTAGGGTGAGCAAATAAATGATGTATTTGTGTTGTAGGGACATGGTAGAAGGATTCCAAATTCCTGCCCCTGACCTATGCACCCAATTTTGAGCACTTGCTTTATAACCTAGCCTAAATTGATCAATTAGGCCTAGAGACCTAGTAGGCATTCTGGATTGTTGGAGTAGAGTTGGAGCAGGAGATTTGGAGGTTTGTTAGGGTCCCCTAAAGGGTGTTCAATTCCATCATTTGTTTGCCTAGACCTTTGGGATTTTGTCAAGTTTTGTTGAGAAAACCTAGTTTGGAGGGCTAGTAGCCTTACTAGTCAAGGTATAGGTTGAAGAGTTTTGGGAAGTTGGAGATCAAACCAACTACATAGAAGGTGTTTGTTGATCTGTCTTAAGGTGTTGGAGAAGCCTTAGGGGTTGGACAATAGTCTGGACATCAAATCCTTCATATGCCTTGTATGTGCCTTTGGTTGGTTGGTTGGTTGAAGGCTAGTCGAAGTGGGTGAGTGGGCAAAGGACAATAGAGTAAACCTTTGTGTGTTGCTTCCCTCGTGCCACTCTGCATCATAGATAGATTGAAATTTTCTAAGACTAAGTTGAAGGTTCACACCACTATATGGTGGAAGGAAGTCTATCTAGAAAGAAACATAAAAGGTAAACCTAGTGTTTCGAAGTGGGACATGATGGTAAAGAAAATTAAGTCCAAGTTAATTCTTGTAAATTATCAATTAGAGGCTACTAAGGGAAATACATAATCTAAAGGAAAGGGATATGACTATGAAGGATTAAACTAAAGAATACTATAGACTAATAATTCATTCAAAACACCATGATAAGGGAGTGGAGAAAGTGATAGATACATGAATGGTTTGAGAGAATCAATATAGAAAGAGTTAATTATGTTGAATGTTCAAACAATAGAGGAAACATATTAGATGGACTTAACCAAAAATAAATAAATTGACTTGAAGATTTAGAGAATGGTAGAGTTGGTAGAGGGGTAGAGAAAGAAGGTTTTAGTAAGATAGGCTACCTTGTGATATAAGGAGGCCATATGTCGAGGATCCTAAGGGTAGTAACCCATACCATAAGGAAGGGGGAGACAATACCTATTACCACAACAAGGAAGGAAGTAATTAATACCAAAAGGACAAATATGATTGAAACTCTTACCATAGTGATAGGACTAGATATCAAAGAGGCAAAGGAAGATATGGTGGAGGTGATAGGATATCATTCAAGGGAACATGTTTCAAACGTGGAGAATAAGGACACCAAGACTTTGAATGCCATCAAGGTCAAGGAAAACTGAATAGGAGGCTATAAAGGAAAGAAAGAGTTTCACATGTGGATGAGGAAGCTAAGAGATCAAGAAGCTCTAAGGATGAACCAAACAAAGGTGAGTCACTTGCTAAAAGAAGAGCTATGTTGAAACATGATTATGAAAAAAAACAATATAGAGGAAAAATTTGTTGAGAACAATATATAAATCAAGAGGTAAGTGTTGTAAAGTTGTTATAGATAGTGGTAGTATAGATAGATTGGTGTCCAAAAAAATGGTTGGGAAGATAAAGTTAGAAAGAACACCCAAAACCATATTCATAGGATTTCTTGGTTACAAAAAGAACATGGAATGTTAGTGAAGGAATAATGTTGGGTCATATTCAACATAGGTACATACCATGATGAAGTTTTGTGTGATACAAAATCAATGCATGTGTGTCATTTGTTGTTGATAAGACCTTGTAAATTTGATAGAAGTGTCATACATGATGGAAGGGTAAATACTTATAGTCTAATAATGAATGGTAAAGGGCACTAGTTGATTCCACTAAAGGAAAGAGAAGGATAGATTTTTAGAAGTGTCAAAATTTATTTGGTGGATGGAAAGAAGTTTCTAGATGTCTTGAGACATGAAAATATGTGTTTTTCATTAAATCCTAGAGTTTGCAACACCATAGGTGCAACACGTACCACCATAGATGAAGAAGATATTTAATGGAGGATGTTTTAGAGTTGTTGAAAGAATACTATAAGGATATCATTTTATATGACATTTTAAATGGACTGCCATCAGTAAGGAGTATCAATCACCATATGGACCTAATTCCAAGAGCAAGTTTACCAAATAAGGTGTTCCATAGGATGATACAAGTAGAAAATGAGGAGCTAAATTGACAAGTGAAAAAGTTATTAAGGAAAGGGTTGATTAGAGAAAGTTTAAGTCCATGTGTGGTACCTATAGTACTAGCACCCAATAAGAATGGTGAGTGGAGGATTTACTATTTCTAGAGCAATAAATAACTCACTATAAGATATAGATTTCCTTTACCAAGGATGGATTACATAATAGAATAATTGAGTAAGGTGGAGTACTTTAAAAAGATTGATTTGAAGAGTGGTCACCATTAGATCAAAATTAGAGAAGGAGATGAATGGAAGAAAATATTTAAAACTAATCAAGGGTTGTATGAGTGGTTGGTTATATCTTTTGTGTTGGCTAACACACCGAGTAAATTTATGAGGTTGATGAATTAGGTATTAAAGAAGTTTTTTGGGTAAGTTTGTGATTGTTTACCTAGATGATATTCTAATTTTTATTAAGACCAAGGAAGAATATCTAGAGAATACGAGGTTAGTGTTTTAAAGATTTAGAGAGGAAAAATTGTTGATCAATTTGAAGAAGTGTAGTTTCATGAAGGAGTTGGTATACCTAGGGTTTGTAATCGCAATTGAAGGTTTGAAGATAGATCTATAGAAGGTTAGAGCAATTGTGGAGTGCACTACACCAAAAAATATTGGAGAGGTAAGATCTTTTCATGGTTTGGCAAGTTCCTATAGGAAATTCATCAGAAATTTTAGTTGTATTTATGCACCACTAACTAAGACAATGAGGGGATATATGAAGGAATTCAAGTGGACATCATGAGTAGATATAAGTTTTGAATTGTAAAAAAAGAAGGTGATAGAATAACCAATGTTAGCTTTGTCAAATTTTAACAAGGTATTTCAAGTTGATTGTGATACAAGTGGGAACATAATTGGAGTGATATTGAGCCAAGAAGGAAGAGCAATAGCATATTTCAAAGAGAAGTTAATTGATGCAAAAATGAGACATTTAGTTTATGAACAAGAATTTTATACCATAATTCAAGCAATAAAGAAGTAGAGACATTGCTTGTTTCCAAAGGAATTTGTATTGTACACTAATCATTAGGCATTATAATATTTGAACAACTAAGATAAGTTAAAATAGAAACAAATGAGATGGGTTGAATTTATGAAAAGTTATACTTTTGTGTTGAAACACAGGATTGGAAATTCAAACAAGATTGTTGATGTGTTGAGTAGGAGACAAAGTTTGTTGATAGAAATGAGAGTAGAAGTAGTTGGATTTGAAGAGCTGAAACATTTATATGACATTGATCCTAATTTTTCCAAAACATAAAAGGAATGTAATAAACTAGTAAGCATGGCTAGGATTGAGTGGCTAAATTAATTGATTCAAAATAAGATGGTGTTAAAGGGTAGTCAGTTGTGCATTTCAAGAAGTTCAATGAGAGAAAATCTGATTAGCAAAAGCATAGCAACAATTTAGCTAGACATTTTGGAGTAGATAAGATAATAGAATTAGTGAATGAGAATTATTTTTGGCTACAAATATAAGGATGTAAGAAAATTTGTTCAAGGTTGTTGGACTTGTCAACTTGCAAAAGGAAGCAATAAAAATGTTGGTTTGTATCAACCATTACAAGTAGATAAGAGACCTTGGTAACATATAACTATGGATTTTGTATTAGGATTGACAAGAACATAGAAAGGGTATGATTCAATATTTGTAGTTCTAGATAGACTCTCCAAGATGGTGCATTTAATTCCATGTAATAAAAATAATGATGTGGTGTATGTAGATGACTTATTCTTCATAGAAGTTGTGAGACTACATGGGTTACCAAGAAGTATAGTTTTAGATAGGGATGTAAACTTTGTTTGTTACTTTTGGAAAACACTATTGGTGCAGTCATGGATAGGAGGGTCTACAAATAGGACTATCCTACTATGTAGCCTTAGAGTAAACACAATAGAAAAACACAAATAATGTAGCAACAATTTATATATATTGATTCAATCTCATGAATAAGTACAATCTTCATATGCTAGAAACATGTAGACTATTATGAGCTCACAGGCTTGTCCTCCAATAGAATTACATAAAAGATATAGCTTTGAAGCACCTTCCACAAATCCACTCACTATCCTCCTAATGCATCTAATGAATGCTTATATATCATCTCCCAACTTAAGGAATGCTTCGCGTTGGCGTTAAGAGGTTCCAAAACTTGATGTTTGATGAAATGTGTAGGCCAACCTTAATCATGTGGTAATGCTCCATGTTTTGAAGGAACACATTACAATTCTAAATGAAGATGTCATTGGTCCCAAACTAACTTGTGAGATGTTCCATTTGTCTTCGTAAGTCACCAAAAGGTGCCACAAACTCTATGGGCTCATACTAACTGTTGAATGCTCTATTCTATGATTTCTGACAGTGTTCTGATAGTGATAACTCTCAGCAGACAATTACAAACCTCATGAAATCTGGATATGATGTAGATGAAATAATGTAGAGTCTTTATCCTACTCCATGAGTTGTGAAATGATTATGCAATAGAATGCGGTGCAATCTACTAAGACTGTACTAACTAAAATGTAAGAAAAGAAAAGAAATCAATTTTTTTTGGTTGATGCAAGATTGCCTTTCAACCTGGGTTGCTCTTGCATCAGACACCTAGGGTTGTTTGAAAAGTGAGTCCCTAACTTTCCTAGGGCTAGAGGAAAATCAAGGTGGTCTACCTCAGCCTGAGAAATCCATGATAAATCTTCCTCTAGTCTTCCTTCCCACTTAACTGGGTACTGTCTATATTGCTTGCCTCTGGTACTGCACCCAACTCTGCTATCCAAAATCTACTCTATCTTCTCCACTTGTTGATGTGGTATTTTATCCTTCAATCCAAATTTAGTGCTATCACTTGATTCTCCCTCGTGATACTAATATAGATATGCAATGTTGAATATGGGTGATATGCCAAATGCTTTCAGTAATTCCACTTCATATGCATTTCTTGAGTCAAAACTTCCTAAGAATCCTACATGATCCAAACTTTCTCATCTTCAACTTGCTGTATGTCCTCACTAGAAATATTTCCTTTCTAAGATATACCATGACTTAATCTCCAATAGAAAATTCCTTATGTCTCCTCTTTTCATCTTCTTGTCCCTTATACTTATTGTTCATCTCTTCCAAATACTTTTAGACCTAAGTGTGTACTACCTCCATGTATCCTACAAATTCATCTACCTTTGCACTCCTTTTGTTATCCATACTGATGTCTCTCAGCTCTACAACTCCTCTAGGTTGTACTCTAGTCACAACTTCAAATGGTGTCCTTCCTGTACTTCTTCTCACTAAGTTATTGTATGTAAACTCTACTTGTGGTAGAATTATGTCCCAATTTCCTGTATTATCTCATACTAAGCATCTCAATAAGTTACCCAAACTCCTATTTACCACTTCTGTTTGTCCACCTATCTGTGGGTGAAATGTTGAATTGAACTTTAGGTTTGTCTTCATCTTCTTCCAAAATGTCCTACAAAAATATCCTATGAATCTTGTATCCCTATCTAAAACTATACTCTTTGGTAATCCATGCAATCTCACAATCTCCTTGAAAAATAGGTTAGAAACATGTACAACATAATTTTTCTTTTTACAAGGAATGAAATGTGCCATCTTTGAAAATCTATCCACTAAAAATATAGAATCATGTCCCCTCTGTGTTCTTGGTAAACCTAATATGAAATCCATGCTTATATCTTCCCAAGGTCTCTCTGGTACTATCAAAGTTCTATAAATCCAATATTTTGACTACTCCCTTTTGTAACTTGACAAATTCTACAACTTTGAACAAATTTCCTTACATCCTTATATATTTGAGGCCAAAAATAATGTTCTTTCACCAAAGCTACTATCTTATCAATACAAAAATGTCTTTCTAATCCACCACTATGCTTCTCCTTGATCAAATTCTCTCTCATTGAGCTCCTAGGAATACATAACTAATTCCCTTTGAACAACATGTCCTCCTAAATGAAATAATACAACTATTTTCTTCTATTTGTCACAACAAGCTCTCTACAGTCTTTCCATGCTTCCACTAAATCAAGATCATCCTCATGTATGTGCTTGAGTTCTTCAAATCCTAGTACTTCTATCCTCATCTGCATCAACAAATTCCTTCTGCTTAATGCATCTGCAACTTTGTTTGACTTTCCACTCCAATGCTTCAATACAAATGTATAACTCTGCATGAACTCTACCCATCTCATGTGTCTTTGATTCAACTTACCCCAACTGTTCAAATACTACAAAGCTTGATAGCCAGTGTACAACACAAATTCCTTTGGCAACAAGTAATGTCTCCATTTCTTCAAGGCTTGAATTATGGCATAGAACTCTTGATCATATACTGAATATCTCCTCCTTGCATTATTCAAATTCTCACTGAAATATGCTACTAGTCTCCCTTCTTGACTTAACACTACTATTGTATTTCCAATGGCATCACAATCTACTTGAAATACTTTGTCAAAATTTGGTAATGCTAACACTGGTTGCTCTATCACCTTTTGCTTCAACAATCCAAAACTCTTGTGTGCTCCTGATGTCCACTTAAAATCCTTTTGGTCAACCCTAATTTTATCTATCATTGGTGTGAATATAGTACTAAAATTTCTAATGAACTTCTGGTAGAAACATGCTAGAGTCCATGAAAAGATCTTACCTCTCCAATGTTCACAGGTGTTGGCCATTCAACAATTTCTCTTTCTCTGGGTCCATCTTCAATCCTTCTGCAGAAATCACAAATCCCAAGTATACTAGTTTTGTCTTCATGAAACTACATTTCTTGATGTTTATCAACAATTTCTCTTCTCCCAACCTTTGAAATACTTGTCTAATATGATGCAAATGTTCTTCCTTGGTTCTACTAAAAATTAGAATATCATCCAAGTAGACAATAACAAACTTACCCAAGAATTTCTTCAAAACCTCATTCATCAACCTCATGAAAGTACTTGGTACATTAGTTAATACAAAAGGCATGACTAACCACTCATACAATCCTTAATTTGTCTTGAATGCAGTCTTCCACTCATCTCCTTCTTTGATTCAAATATGATGGTGTCCACTCTTTAGGTCAACCTTTGTGAAATACTTTGCTCCACTCAAACAATCCATGATGTCATCCATACTTGGAAATAGAAATCTAAACTTGAATGGGATCTTATTGATTTCTCTCGATTTTGTACACATCCTCCATTCTCCATCTTTCTTTGGTTCTAGCACTACTAGTACCACACATGGGCTTAAACTTTCTCTGGTCAACCCTTTCCTCAACATCTCCTATATTTGTCTATTTAGCTCCACATTTTTTTCTTGTGTCATCCTATGTGCCACTTTGTTTGGAAAAATAGCTCTAATAATGAGATCCATATGATTATTAATACTCTGGGTTGGTGGCAATCCTTTTGGCACATTCTCTGATACAATATCTTGGTATTGTATCAATAATTCATTTATTTCCTCCTGCGGTGATTCTTCTTCTTTTTTGGTAGTGGTTTCTACACTTAAGGTACTGTACTTCTTTGAAATCAATGAAAAACACATGTTCTCATGTCTCAATCCATCCAAAAATTTCCTACCATCCACTAAACAGATCCTAGCACTACTGTAGACTTCACTTTTGTGTTCTTCTTCCAAAGGTATCAAGATATGTCTTTTCCCATTTGATGTTATAGTGTAGGTATTCTTCCTTCCATCATGTACGACTTTTCTATCATATTTCCATTGTCTTCCCAACAATATGACATACATCCATTAAAATAATCACACAATACCTCATCATTATAAGATCCTATATGAAATTTCACCAAACATTTTTCACTCACCAGTATCTTGTGCTCATCTTGGATTCATGTTATCATGTAGGGCTTTAGATGTTTCAACATCTCCATATTCAACTTACTCACCATTTCTTTTGAAATAAAATTGTTTGTACTACCACTATCAATGATAACCTTGCAACATTTACCACCTAATTTGCATCTTGTCCGGAACAAACTTTTCCTTTGCGGTGGCTCCTTTATTGTTTTTGCTTGCAACAAAGCTCTCCTCATGACTAATGACTCACCCTTCTCTGACTTTGTTAGAAATATGTGTTGTCATTGATGTCAACTCTATATGTGTCAACCTAAGGTTAGAGATGTTGAAGCTGATGGATAGTGGAATATTTGAGAGAGATAGTTTGACTAAGTTAAAGACATAGGATCAACATGCTTAAGGGAGGTCAGTCTGGAAGACCTAGCAGATGGAGAAAAATTGTCCAAGTATAAGAATGGTAATCTTCTTGATATATAAGTATGATGCAGAGGTGAGTACATATGTTCTAACATGTTTCCATAATGCCTACATTAATATCATGCCATTCTGGTCTACAACACTTAGAGAAAAGTTACAGAAGTTTGGCTAAGGCTTTCATAGTGTATATCTCAAGGCAGAGTTACAATATTTTAGTTCACATTCCTCAGCAGAACAAGATTTAGTCTTGTGGTTTAGAAGATAAGTTGGTTGACATATGAACATGTTATATCCAAGATTTCAGCTCATTATGCAGGTTCAACAGAGAAAGTTATAAGTGGTAGAGTTTTGGACTGTGATTTGACAATGTAAAGCAATGATAGAGACCTGTTGGAATGCTCCACATTCCTCTGGAAGAGAAGTTGTTCCCATGTGGTTTTGGGAATATGTTTGGAGATGTGTAATACATTCTTCCTTGATGTATCAAGTGTCTTAATGGTCTGAAAGGTCAGTTTTCAAATGATTAAAGCAATACAGACTGTTCTAGACGTAGAAGTATTCTATAGAACACATGTTTGAGTACTTGAGGAAGATGGAGAAGGTATAGATCAGCTATATGAGTGTCTATGGAGATTCTACATGCTTCATAGTATCTCAGATTTGAACCACATGCAATACTATCTTATTTCCTATACTGCATAAGGTACTCAAGTTAGTTAGTAAAGAGTTGTATATGACTATCCTCTGGATTACAGTATACCTGAGTTAAGTCTCTGAGTTTCTCCAAAAGTGATAGATGAGGTTGTGTAGATCTAGGAATGTGTTCATAATAGTGAATAATTTCATTTCTAAGAGTTTTAGATGTTTTGGTGTATTGTAATGCAAAATCCTAAGTCTTGGACTATCACAGTCTGTCCAGAATGCTTTGTTTTCATCAATTCAACATGTTTCTTGTTTTGTTGATTCATATATTGATTATATACTTCATGAGAATTGTGTATGGATAGTGTTGAAAAGATACATGGTTGAAAACTTTGTCTGCATAATGTTTTTGGCTTCTCCCTAATGATGTGAATATGGTCAGTTAGCATGGTACTGTTGTTTGGGCCAACGGTCTAGTTTCCTTCATATGTGGTGGATCCTGATTGGTTATTTTGGCACTAGAGGATGTGTAGTGATGTTTTTTGGATCTTGTCATGAAGTGTTGTAATCTGCAACTCACTTTCTCTTCAATATGTGTTTTCTCTGTGCTGACCTATACACATTTCATCTAAAGGTCTTTTGGTGCCAACCTAATCAATGCTTTGAGATGTTGCAGAAGATATATATAGAAGAAAAAATTCATTTGTGGAGAACTAGGAGTGAGAGTGTGAATGTGATAGAGAATAATGAAAAGTATGAAGTGTGTAGAGTTGGTATGATGGAGTAATTGTGTAGAAAAGAGAACTGCAACATTATCATAAGTCATATGTTTCTTTCATAGCATTTCATAGTTATGTTATCATCGTAATCCTTCATAGCAGTGATCTTTCTTCAAGGAGTGGTATCTTCCTTGGGTTGTATCCCTAAAACAAAGTTAGCAGGGAGTTGTAGCTTCCTTGGGTTGTAGTCCTAAAACAATGTTGTAAACTGTCATGTCCTGATATTTAAGGCATTGTTTAAATTAAGGATTTAAACATCATGACAAGATGAAGAAGTTGCTTTTGATGATGATCATAATAATATTTAATAAACATATATTTATTAATATATAATAATATTATTTTATTAAAATACAATATACTTATTGTATTTATAAATAAAATATATGCAATAGCATTGTCATCAATATAAATATATGTTATTATTATTATTATTATATAATATAATAATATTTAATATATATAAATATAATTAATAATATTAATATTTAAATATTATGAATTAATCAATATAAATATTATAAATCAAATAATATATAGTGAAGAGTGGTCGATCCCCATTTTAGATAGAGAATACTTTCCAAGTAAAAAGCCTTTGTAAAGGTAGTGCATACGAGAGGAAACAAGACTTAACAAGTGCAATAAGTAACTATCTATACACAAGGATACGGAAGATTAATAACAACAAATATAATATGCCAACGATTGACAATCAAAGGAATTTAGAATAGTCTGACTTGTCTTAACAAACAAATCGATACCAACAACTAACAATAAAATTACCAAGGAAAACGAATAAGGAAACCATGACTACTGGAATTGATCTCCAAACTAATGATGGATGACGACATGAGATCATATTCTATTTGTGGCTGATATGAGTGATGGTCCACGGGGTCTCCAAGTCTTCCAACAATGTTTAGAGCCTGTCAAGCATGAGTATCAACAATGCCAACCAATGATGTTAAGATGTGAACAAGTCAGAGTTCAATGAATATCAAGATCCTCCATGTTAACAATCAGAGATCATACTATCATATAAAATTAGCGAATATGATAAATAACATAGTTGATGATTAAAATAATAAGCACTTATTAAATGTCTGCTGTGGATTATGAAGGATTGTCTTATCATAAGTTGCAAGTGTTCAAATATATAATAAGGATCATTGAATCCAAGAACAATCATCTCATCTCATGGAATCACAATTCATTGAATATACACAAGCAAATACCAATCAACATCAAATTGCAACTCTTCTATTTAATACATGCAATCTGTTATCATTGAATTCAACATAATTCATCTCATATACAATTGAATATCATCAGCATATAGATAATCATAGCAGATCGTTCCTTCCATAATCATCCATTGCTGCAAGTATTTGGTCAGCCAAGTATTATATTAGCAAGTACATCTAAGAGCATTCATCCCAAATAAGGTATGTTTCTTACCTCAAGTAATAATGTCTTATAATCATAAATTTGAAGAATCCATCTCGCTGATCATAATGGTATACAATGCATATAATTGAAATAGAGTGAGAATATTTATATAGAATAGAATGGAAATGTTATCATAGAATGAGAATGTTATACCTAATAGGATGAGAATGTCTATAATCCTAATGGTATGAAAATACTCATAACCGTAATAGAATAAGAATGTCTATAATATGATAGCCTAAGAATGTTTATGACATAAGAATGTTTATAATCATGTAAGAATGATGAATTTTATTCCTATAAGGAAGAATATTGTATGTTGCCAAGTAATTTGAATGGCAATCAATGAGATAGTAAGGAAAAGTTCTTATAAGATAGATAACTTTAAACATGGAATACCCATGATGAGAATAAGAGCCTCACCATTTGGTGTAGTCACAATAGGAGGGTTCACAGAATGAACTATCCAGACCGTGCAACAAGAGTAAACACAACGGAAACAACTCAAAGAAATAAAACAAATGTAGATTTAGTCCTTAAATATATCAAAGAATTCAAATACAATCTGGCCAGAAACATGCGGGCTTACACTATGAGCTTAAAGACCTGATTACATACATGCACAAGATAAAGCTTTGAAGCTCTCAAGTTGGGTAAAAGCACAAAGCTGTGTCACACTTTTATAAAGGAAACAACCAACACTGATACAACTTTTAAACTTGAATCACTAAAAAGTGACATATATGTTTTGAATTTTGAAATCATGTAAACTAATAAAATATTTATTTTTTAGTTTATTTTATGTTTGTATTTTTTGAAAAAAATTAAAAAATTATTTGAATATAGTTTTTAATAAATTGATACTATAATTTAGTTGCTGACAAAATGCTGAAAAATGAAGTTACATGAGACGTCAATCTTTATATAGTAAATTTTATTTTTTTCCTTCAATTTTTTTGTGTATTTATAACTTAAAACTTTAGTGCATGGATATATTTTTTTCCAATTTTGATAAATATATATTTTTAAATAAATAATAAAATATGTGTGTATTAAAACGTAGTTTTTTTCATTCAACATCAACTTTCATATTAACTATTTATCTAAAATAGAAAAAAAAATATACCATCTTGATATAGATTCTTTTATCTAGTGCATCATATTTTTTTCAATTTTTTAAAATAAGCTTTACTATTTTTCCTTGACATGGTAATCAACCTAATGTTTTGTGTTGATAACCTACTTTTAGTAAAAATAGAAAGGAAAATATAAATAATAATTAAACTATATATATATATATATATATTTGAAAACTAAACTTATAGATCTACAAAAGGGTATTTTTATATTTAAAAAAAATGTTATTTACACAACTAAAAGTTGTTGAAATATCAAGTTTTTCAAATAATTTTATTTTTTTGGTAAATTGGCCTCATAGTGGTGCTACATATGCATTTAGCCAACAATTTTAGTTGAAAAAGTTGTGGATGTACCTAACTTAGCTAGAATGAATCTTACAAGATCATATATTTGACCAAAATTGAGTTTTAGTTAGAAATGCTTAAATTTACTTGTGCCGATAAGTCGGCTGAAAGTGTAACACAGCTTTGTGCTTTTACCACCTTCGCACAAAATCTAAATTATCAACTGTCACTACATCATCAACTTGATAACTACTTTCCTAAGGATCTATTACATCTTTATATATCATTTCCAGACCAATAGATTCCTCCGCATCGACCAAGGAAGGTCACAAACTCCAATGAAGAGTTGTAACGTGTTCATAGATAGGTCATACCTAAATGCATAGAACACTTCCTCAAACAAATGGAACAACATGCGGACCCTTAGGGAAGGTCAACCATAAATCAAAGGACATTGAGTGATGTGTCATTAAGATATGCAAGTCAAGGAATGATTTGAAGCCTTCTCCTTCAGCTGATAATCAAGAACTGTTAGAATGCTCTACACTGAGAAAATAGTTGATCTTCTAAGAGTGATGTATTTTTGGTAATTGATCCAGATGCTCTAAATTCTTGATATGATGTAGTTGAATGAATGTAGATGCTACGTCTAGATCTGCAAGATGTGAAATGCCAAAACTAGACCACAAGCTAAAACTGTTCCTAACTGAACTGCTTGACTGAACTGGAAAATGAAAGAACTGAAATGTAAATATTTTTGGTTGATGCAACATTACTCTTGAACTAGGGATGCTCCTACATCAGACATTTAAGGTTATTGAAAAAGTGAGCCCCTCACTTTGCTAGGGCTAGGGGAGAACTGAGATGGTCCACTTCATCTTGAGAAATCCATGATGAATCTTCTTCCAGTCTGCCTTTCCACTTCACAAGATATTCTTTGTATTGTCTTCCTCGAGTGCTGCATCCAACTCTGCTATCCAAAATGTCTTCTATCTACTCTGGTGCTTGTTGTGGTAATGCTTCTTCAAGTCTTCTTCTATGCTGTCACTGAACTCTGCTTCATGATACTGATATAGGTTTGCAATGTTGAAAATAGGTGATATACCCAATGTCTCTAGTAACTCTAATTCATATGCATTTCCTGAATCAAATTTCCTGAGTATCCTACAAGGTCCAAACTTCTTCATCTTCAACTTGTTATAAGTTCCAACTGAAAATATTTCTTTTCTCAAGTACACCATCACTTCATCTCCAACTTCAAATTCCTTATGTCTTCTCTTCTCACCAGCCTTCTCTTTGTACTTATTGTTCATATTCTCCAAATGCTTCTTAACTTGATCATGTACTATCTTCATGTGATCTGCAAATTCTTCTTCTTCTGCACTCCTCTTTTCCTTAGTATTGATATCTCTTAATTCTACAACTCCTCTAGGATTCACTCCAGTAACAATCTCAAAAGGTATTCTTTCAGTATTCCTATTTACTGAATTATTTTATGCAAACTCTGCTTGTGAAAGAATTAAATCCCAACTTTTGGCTTTGTCTCCAACTAGACATCTCAACAAGTTTCCCAAACTCCTATTCACTACCTCGGTCTGTCCATCTGTCTGTGGATGAAAAGTAGAACTAAACTTCAAATCTATCTTCATCTTCTTCCAAAGTGTCCTCCAAAAGTATCCAACAAACTTTGTATCTCTATTTGAAACTATACTCTTAGGTAATCCATGCAATCTCACAATCTCCTTGAAAAATAGGTCAGCTACATGCACTGCATTAGTTGTCTTCTTACAAGATATGAAATGAGCCATCTTTGAAAATCTGTCAACCACTACAAATATTGAATCATCACAAAATCCATGCTTATGTCTTCCCAAGGTCTCTCCGGTACTGTCAAAGGTTTATACAATCTGGTGTTCTGACTACTCCCTTTTGCAACTTGACAAACTCTACAACTCTGCACAAATCTCTGAACATCCTTATGTATTTGAGGCCAAAAGTAATTTTCACTTACCAAATCCACTGTCTTATCAATGCCAAAGTGTCCTACCAATCCACCACTATGTTTTTCCTTGATCAAATTATCCCTCATTGAACTTTTAGGTATGCACAACTAACTTCCTTTGAACAACATATCTTCTTGAATGAAATAGTCCAATCACTTACTCCTATCTATCACAACAGGTTCCTTACATGCTCTCCAAGGTTCTGCAAAATCAGTGTCTCCCTCATACATATTCTTCAATTCATCAAAACCTAACACTTCAACTCTCATCTCTATCAACAAGTTTCTTCTTCTACTCAAGGCATCAACAACTTTGTTTGATTTTTCACTCCTATGCTTCAACACAAAAGTATAACTCTGCATGAACTCTACCCATCTCATATGTCTCTGATTCAACTTACCTTGACTATTCAAATATTGCAAAGCTTGATGATCTGTATACAACACAAACTCCTTAGGCAACAAGTAATGTCTCCACTTCTTCAAGGCTTGAATTATGGCATAGAACTCTTGATCATAAACTGAATATCTTTTCCTTGCATCATTCAACTTCTCACTGAAATAAGCTACAGGTCTACCTTCTTGATTTAACACTGCTCCAATTGCATTTCCACTAGCATCACAATCAACTTGAAATACCTTATTGAAATCCAGTAATGCCAAAATAGGTTGCTCTGTCACTTTCTTCTTCAATAGTTCAAAACTTTTATCTTCTCTAGATGTCCACTTGAAATCTTTTCTATCACCTCTCATTGTTTCAGTCATAGGGTTACAAACTGAGTTGAAATTTCTAATGAACTTCTGGTAGAAACTAGCCAATCCATGAAATGATCTAACCTCTCCAATGCTCTCCGGTGTAGGCCATTCAACAATTGCTCTTTCTTAGGGTCCATCTTCAGTCCTTCTGCAGAAATCACAAATCCTAAATAAACCAACTCTTCCTTCATGAAACTACACTTCTTGATGTTTATCAGCAATTTCTCTTCTCTCAGTCTCTATAAAATTTGTCTAATATGCCACAAATGTTCTTCTTTTGTCTTATTGAAAATCAAAATATCATCCAAGTATACAATCACAAAATTACCCAAGAATTTCTTCAAGACTTCATTCATCAATCTCATGAAAGTACTCGGTGCATTTGTCAATCCAAAAGGCATCACTAACCACTCATACAATCCTTCATTCATCTTAAAAGCAGTCTTCCATTCATCTCCTTCTCTAATTATGATATGATGGTATCCACTCTTCAAGTCTATCTTTGTGAAATATTTTGCTCCACTCAAACAATCCATAATATCATCCATCCTAGGTAAAGGAAATCTATACTTAATTGTGATCTTGTTTATTCATCTAGAATCAATACACATTCTCCATTCTCCATCCTTCTTTGGTGCTAACACTGTAGGTATTGTACAAGGACTCAAACTTTCTCTGATCAACCCTTTTCTCAACAACTCTTGTATCTGTCTATTTAGTTCTTCATTCTCTGCTGATGTCATTCTATGTGCTACTTTGTTAGGCAAACTTGCTCCTAGTATAAGATCCATGTGATCACAATTCCTATTTTTGAGGTGTCCCTAATTTTTAGGAGGGGACTGTCAGTTAGCCTGCCACTTGGTAACTTCACCTTTATGGCACGTGCATTATTAGTTTCAGTTCTAGATGGCCAGGTGATGGAAATGGAATAAAGGTTAAATATTGAAGTGTTGACTTTAATATTTAATATGAATAAAATAAAGTGATCTACAATGTCACTTTATATTAATAAAATATTAAAAGGTGGTAATCCTTTAGGTACATTATCTAATATGATGTCTTCATATTCTATCAGTAACTCCTTTATCTCCTCCAGTTCAGTCTCTTTCTTCAATGCTTCAGGATTTTTAGGAATCAAGGCATAAAACATACTTTCCTGTTTCAAACCATCCAAAAATTTCCTTCCATCTACCAAACAGATTCTAGCATTCCCACATACTACATCTTTAGGATCATCTTCCAAAGGAATCAAAGTAATTCTTTTCCCATTTGCTATTATAATATATGTGTTCTTTCTCCCATCATGTATATCTTTTCTATCATATTGCCAAGGTCTACCCAACAAGATATGCCAAACATCCATAGGCATAATATCACACAAGACTTCATCATGATAAGATCCAATATGAAATTTCACCAAACATTGTTCACTTACCAGTACATTATGATCATCCTAAATCCATGCTATCTGATAGGGCTTAGGGTGTTTCAATCTTTCCAACTTTAGCTTAGTCACCATTTCTTTTGAAACTAGGTTATCTCAACTACCACTATCAATTACAACTTTACAACACTTACCTCCGGATTTGCATCTAGTTCTAAATAGACTTTTCCTCTATGATGGTTCCTCATTTGTTTCTATTTGAAATAGTTTTCTCCTCATCACCAATGATTCTCCTTTCTCAGGTTTACCAACAAAGCTGGGTGATTCAACAGGTTCTTCTTCAACATAGGCTGCTCTTCCACTATTTTATGTCTTCTTACTTGTACTACCTTGATTACATTAAAATGCTCTATGTCCTTCACCTCCACACTTGAAAAAAGTACCTATGAATGTCCTCTTATTAAATCCTCTTCCTTCTCTTATGTATCTTTCATTCTGGTATGCACTAGGGTTTTCTCTCTAGTAAAAATTTCTATCATCTCTCTAGTAAGCATTGTCATTTCTGTCATCCTTCCTAACTAGGCTATCAAACTTGTTCTGCTCCACAAATAATTTATCATATCCAGAAAATGTTTTACCTTTCTGATATTTACCTCCTCTACCTCTCTGTCTCTGATCATGTTTCTTATTTAGCTTCTCTTCAACTTTCAGGGCAAACTGATATGCTTCTTCCAAAGATGTCATCCTTACCAAACTTAGTTCTTCCTAAATGTTCAATCTCAGTCCATTGATGTATCTTGCCACTTTCTCCTTGTTTTCTTCACTATGTCTTGACCTTATGATCATTTTATGAAATTCTTCAGTGTACTCCATAGATTTCTCCTTGTCTTAAGTTTTGCAATCTTTTCAATAGCTCCAACTCATAGTCAACAAGTATAAACTAATTCTTCAACTTTGTCACCATCCAGTCCCAGTTTATAATCTTTTCTTTTCCTCTTCTATTTCTTTCTAACTAAACTTCTTTCCACCATATAGCAGCATGTCCCTTCAACTTTGTCTTTGCAAATTTAACCTTCTTCGGATCTTCAATCTCCTCATATTCAAAGTATTCTTCCATATCATTTATCCTGTCAATCAATTCTTCAGGATTCAAATTACTAGTATAGTTCAACACATCAACTCTAGGTCTCTTTCCTATCTTTGAGATAGCTCACAACATCTTTATCTGATCTTATTCTTCTGCTTCATCACCTTCTAGGGTTTTGCTAGTTTGTTCAGGAGATTGAAATTCTTCCTCATCATCACTTTCAACATTAGGTCACGGTGTCAATCCTCTTTGCCTATATTCTTCAACAACATCCAAATGAATTCACATTGTTCTCATCAATTCCATCATCTCATCCATTCTATTAGCCATTGTACCAACAAGAGGAACTCTTCACGATGGCATCTTCCTAGGATCAAGTGCAAACTGCCTCAGGTTCGACGATCTGGCTACAAGTGACAACTGCCTCTCAATCGACGATTGATTGTACACAAGTAACCTTCCTCGGATCGGCAATTTGCTCACAACAAGATCTTACAGAATCCCCTTTGCCAATTTGCTCCAAAGAATTGAAATTTCACTCTGATACAACTTGGTGCAGTCAGGGTAGGAGGGTTCACAGAATGAACTATTCGGACCATGCATCAAGAGTAAACACAACGGAAACAACTCAAAGAAATAAAGAAAATACAGATTTAGTCCTTCAATATATCAAAGAATTCAAATACAATCTGGCCGGCAACATGCGGGCTTACACTATGGGCTTAAAGGCCTGATTACATACATGCGCAAGATAACTATTTGAAGCTCCCTTCGCACAAAATCTAAAGTATCAGCTATCACTATATCATCAACTTGATAACTACTTTCCTAAGGATCTATTACATCTTTATATATCATTTCCAGACCAATAGATTCCTCCGCGTCAGCCAAGGAAGGTCACAAACTCTAATGAAGAGTTGTAATGTGTTCACAGATAGGTCGGACCTAAATGCATAAAACACTTCCTCAAAAGAATGGAACAATGTGCGGACCCTTGGGGAAGGTCAGCCACGAACCAAAGGACATTGAGTGATGTGTCATTGAGATCCACAAGCCTTCTCCTTTAGCTGATAATCAGGAACTATTAGAATGCTCTGCACTGAGAAAATAGTCTTCTAAGAGTGATGTCTTTCTGGTAACTAATCCAAATGCTCTAAATTCTTGATATGATGTAGATGAATGAATGTAGATGCTACACCTAGATCCACAAGATGTGAAATTCCAAAACCAGACCACAAGCTGAAACTGCTCTTGACTGAACTGCCTGACTGAACTGGAAAATGAAAGAATTGAAATGCAAATGTTTTTGGTTGATACAAGATTACTCTTGAACCAGGGATGCTCCTGCATCACCATTAATCTATCTACACACCCTATGAGTATGGGAGTGGAGTTAGGGAAGGGTGGTTAGGATCTAGCACATAGGTGACTCTCAAGTGGGTGAAGAATCACCGAGTGTAGCGTGAAGCCCCTTGAGCCAAGAAGGCAAAGAATTACTGGGTGTAATAATGAAGCCCCATGGGCATAAGGTAGCATAGACCTATATATTATTAATGGCTTAATGGTAGGTGACTCTTAAGTAGGTGAAGAATTACCGGGTGTAGTAATGAAGCCCCTTGAGCCAAGAAGGTGAAGAATTACTAGGTGTAGTAATGAAGCCCCTTGGGCCTATGTTAGTGAGTCTTGTTAGACCAGTGCCTTAACGTATCCAACTCATATGGGGTGAGTGGCATAGAATAGATTAACAATCAGGCTCATGGATAACTCTCCCAAGGTATATCATGGAAACCTCTATATGATAGAAATGAGAAAAATGTGAAATGCATATATGAAATAAACTTTGATATTGATTATGAATATGTGGTTACTAACTCTAATTACAACATTATGATGTTATAAGGAATTATTGGTTACTAATGTTCTCTTTAAGAAGTTATAATTGTGTGCAAGGTTAAGAAATTTTAAGCTTCCAAAAAGGGGACATTACATAAACTTTTATAGCAATGAGCATTATATATTGTGAGCTAACACTCATTGTGGTTTTTCCCAATTTTGTGTTTTCCATGTTAAAATCTTGGTGTCATTGTGTTGATGAATGTGGTGCATGTTTTACTTTCTATTCTCTAAGTAATTTGCCTGGTTTGTGAATAAAGTAGTTAAGTTTTTATATATGCTGATTCACCCCTCTCAGCATCCCAGTGTGTTCAACAATTAGTATCAGAGCCAAGTACATTTGAGAAGCCTAACATGTTGAGGTAGATCCTGCACTTGAACACATGGAATGTAAAGCTATGGATAATGATGTATTTACTCCATAACCAGATCTAGAAGTAATGGAGACTAAAGGCTGGGACTTAAATTTAGATGAGGTGGACCTTGAAGGAGAAGTCTAGTCAGCACTTAAAGATTTGGATGAAGCTAGAGAACTAAACCAAGAATATGAGGACATGCTTGAAAAATCTAAGGAGACAATTATGAAATTTAAGGCACAAGCTAAAGAATCAAAAGAAGAGATTGGAAAAATAAAAGCTCACATAGAAGGAGATAAAGGAGGTGTCATTAAAATCAATGAGGCAGAAGATATGATCTCTAGTTTGAAGGTCATGGTTGAATAAGGAAAGAGGATTGAAGACTATTTAAATATCAAGCTCAATGAGAAAGTTGTTGAATGTTCAAAATTTGAGGAAGAAGTTGTCACTCTAAGAAAAGAACTAGAAAAAGTAAAAGAATAGATTAACAAGGGGTTAAAACTAAAAGGAGGTTTTGAGATTCTTGATGAATTGATCAAATCTTAAAAGCCATCAAAAGAAAAAATCTGGCCTTGGATTTGAAAACGGGATTTAAGCTCTGTTATCAATGCATTTGCAAACTTGTATGATAACTTCAAAGAAGAAGGAAAGTCTGAAACAAAGGAAGAAAAGGCCTACATTGAAGATCCTATTGATGAGAGTTTTTACACACTCACAACATAGTTAAAATTCATAGAACTTTAATTGTCTTGAAAGATATGCAGAATTAACTAGGAATTCTCAATCTCAACTTTCTAGATGGTCAATTCTTAACCGTGTGGGATAAATCAACAGTTTGTTGTGCAGCTATAATATTCAAGGGGCCTTACTCAATCTAAGGATTTGTCACTGGCAATTGTCACTCATTATATGAAAATATCTCAAAATATTTCTTAAATCAATGATCCTTTGCAACTATTTATAACTTTTAAGTCAAACTTTATATGAACTTTACAGAAACAGACTTGATTTTTCAAACTTTATGAAAATAATCAAAAATCTTTAGCATTTCCATATATTTAACATGATTTTCAACAACTTCCTTTTGATAACTACATTTCATCTAATTATTTAAAGATATTTGGGAAAAGTCAAAAAGATAGGGTTAGAAACATCATTTTTAGATTGGATCTAAATGTTCTTCTATACATAAGAGATTGCAGTATTTCAAAGGAAAATACATCAAGTAAAAGCCTAAATTAGAAAACACTCTGTAATAGATGTAAAATTTTGAGTTTACCTTTATTTGAAGTATAAAGTCATACAAAATTTACAATGTAATAATGACTCTTGTTGCATTGATCAAAATCACCAAAACCTACAAACACTTTTGACAGATACATAAAGGAGACAAGATATTCCACACACTCCTTGATGCAAACACATGTGACCTCCTTTCTAAAATCGCTAAATGTTCACAATATTCTAAGAGAAACACCTTCTCTTTGCAACAAAATTAACAATTACAGTCTTAAGCTAAAAGTTTAAAATCCCTGTGTACTAAAATACATGTAGCAGAGCTTCTTATATAGATTTTGAACCTTCCCTCCTGCTACAAATACAAGGTCCATCCAATGGTCCACATTCAAACCTTATAGATCAATGGTGAGAATCCTTTCCCAACCGTTTTCAAAATATCTTTATGGTATCTTTCCTTGTATCTTTCTTTGAATATCACGATGTATCTCTCAATGTATATGCAACATACATTATAATATACAAGCTATGGACTTAACAAATATTCGACTATTTTTTAATCCTTTTGTTACTTCTGGGTTTGTATCTTTGTATCCCTCAATTTTGTATATCTTTTTGTATATGACACACATACAAAATGCGGAACCTCCTTTTTATTATACATCGTTATTTACTTCATCTTCGGGTTCGGCCTTTTTTTGTATGTATTAATACTTAAACCTCTTTTCACCTATCGAAACCCTTTTATGACAATGACCGGCGGGTCCCACCAATGTTAAACTCCCTTTTAACCTCCATTTGAAAACTATCTTTTTGTATGTATATTTAGGATACAAACGTGGATACATACAAAATGTGATGCAATGAAAAAATAAGATTTAGACCTTTATAAATCGCATTGCATACTTTTTTTCAGGTTCAGTCATGTACATTTTCCACTTTGTATATTAACTACATTTGTATTGAACATACATATAAACTCATTTGTAAGAGTGGACTTGTCACTTTATTCACTCAACTTTTGAACATCAATTGGGTTCATCTTGTATGCAAAAAGGTCAAGCACTCAAAATATGCATGTAACCAACAAAAAGCCTGATTAAACAATAACCTAATAATACAAAGACCTCATATACAAACTCCAAAACAATGCATTTTACCAAAACCCTCATATTTCGCAAAATATTAGAAATTTCAAGTTGGTTCAAAAAGCAACCCTTGATCATTTTTCACAAAGAATTCACTAATACATTTAGTTTCTTTTCTTGACACAAGTCATTTTAAATTTTGACACTTTGCAACACCTACCCCCTTTTCCCTTCTACCACCAAGCAAGACCAAACACACAAGACAAAAGCAATAGCCACAACAGGGGTCCTCATTTTGCTAAAGGGTAAAATGGGGCGTGTTGTGAGGATCACAACAACTAGCAACCAAATAAAACAACTAAATTTAAACCATTAAAGAAAACAAAATGAAATAAATTCATAACTTCCAAGTTCCTCATAGGTAAACTATTATTGAACCTAGACTGAATGTATTCAATAAGGTGTATGAATCTTTCAATAGAGTTTAAGTGTGTGCATGTGATTAATAATCCTCATCTTGAAGATGAGTTGAAAACACTAGTGACTGGTGTTAAACTACATAGTTGATTTCATCCCTTATAGCCAACTGGATAGAGCCTTGCTACCAGTAGGCATTCATAGCCCCACCAAGGTTATTGTTGCAATTCTCCTAAGTAGAGCCCCACTGCCAGCAGGCGTCCATAGCCCCTGTAGAGTTACTTAGATGAATTAAATTAGATTTTCAGTATAATCCCTTTTTCTTTCAATTCTGTATGGCATATAGGTTCATGAGATATTATCGTTGTAAGTTTATGATGCAAGGTGTGGTCATTTGCTAAATTTAAGATAAGAATTGCAATGGTAGCAAGGGTGACCTCTAATTTTTCACTTAACACCTGCACTGGTATGTTCAACAAACCCAAGGATTTTAGGTTTATCATTGTGAGAAACTCTCCTTGAATATTTCAATTCACAACTATTGAATAAAATCATTCACAAGATAAACATCACCTTACATTCATGAAATTCCTAACAATTTATGCATAAATTTCAAATGATTAACCTGAATTCTTCAAATTCTTTGTTGTTTTCAGTAGTTGTTAGTCTGTTCCTTCCTACCCTAAATAAAAACAAACATCCATGCCAAGGAAACACAGCAACCAAGCCAACCAACAAACAAAGAAAACCACAAAAACAAAAAAAACACATAAACAAACAACCAAAAATAAAACAGCCAACAGAAACCAGGAAACACACACACCTATATAGTATTTACATTATGATACACAGTAGGGCTGACTTACCTTCTAATCCTAAAAATAATGCTTAAGATGTTGACCATTAATGGGTAATGGCACATCTTTGCCAGTTAAGGTTTTGAGTCTAAAAGTATTGTTCCCTATTATTTCTGAAACCTATAGTGGTCCTAACCACAATTTATCAAACTTTCCATGGTTCCCTTTCTTCTCATGGGATTTATCCCAACATAACACTAGATCTGATATTTTGAACGTTTTGACTCTTGCTCTCTTATCGAACCATCTTTTAACTACAGCCTGATGCTTTACAAATTTATCTATAGCTTGGTCTCTTTTCTCATCCAATTGTAACATCTGGACCAACCTAGCTTCACTATGATCATCAAAGCCTAAATACTCATTAGAAAACTTCTAGGTAGGTATTCTTAAGTTCACTGGAAGTATGAGATTAGTCCCATATACTCAGTGATATGGTGCATTGCCTAAGGTGGCTTTAACTTTCATCCTATCTACCCACAGTGCATATTTCAGCAATGTATTCCATTCTTTTGGAATTTTAACAATTAACTTTTTGATGATATCTAACAGGATTTTATTAGTAGACTCAGCTAACCCATTACCTTGAGGATAATAATTTGAAGAAAACTTAAGCACAATCCCATATTCAAATTCCCATTTAGAAAATTTCAAAGAAGAAAATGCAGGACCATTGTCACATACCAGAGAATAGGGAGCTCCAAACCTTGTAATGATGTTTTCCTTAAGAAATTTGATGACTACTTCCGTAGTGGAGAACTTATAACATGTTGCCTCTATCCATCTTGTGCAATAATCTGTCATCGTCAGTATGAACTTGTGTCCTACAGATGATGGAGGATTGATGACTCCCAATGAAATCTAGTCCCCATTGTGCAAATGGCCTAGACTCAATAACTGGCTATAGTGGATTAGGCTAATTTCTTCCTTTGTTTGCTATAATTTGACATGTGTGACAACTTTGAATATGGTTTTCTATATCTTTAAACATTGTTGGCCAATAATAACTAGCTCTTAGAATTTTATGAGTAGTTGCCAAATGGGAACCATGAGTTGTGCCATATTTATCATGCAGTTACAGCAAGACTTTGTCTACTTCATCTCTGTTCAAGCACCTCAAGTATATACCTTCATGATTCTTCTTGAAGAATAAACCTCCTTGTACCATATATCTCTATTCTTTTATCTTCAATGCTCTCCTTTGAGAAGACTTCATCCTATTTGGATATTTTCTAGATATCAAGAATGTGTTTAAGTCATCATACCAACCTGATGCATCATTAGTGTTTAATACATATTGTTGTTTCACCAAGTTTGGATTAGCATTAGCTATTGTCGGTACTAATGCCTGACCTCTGACTATTTTCATGGGAATAGTCTCCATGTCAAACTCCTGCAACACTATGATCCACATGGTTCTTTTCTGCCCAGGCTCATTTTGCATCAATAACATTTTCACCGCTACATCAGGTACTATAGCCTTTACTTGGCTTCTCAAGATGTAGTGCCTAAACTTTTTCACTGCCCACACTAAAGTGAAAGCCTACCTTTATGTGTCTAAGTACTTCAACTATGCATCCTTCAATGGAATACTCACGAAAGCAATGGGCTTCTCTTCATTTTCTTCTCCCTTTTGTGTCAAAGCATCTGTAACTGAATGTGTAGATGCAAACAAGTAGATGTAAAATGGTTTAGTAAAATTTAGAATAGTTAACACAGGAACATCAAAAATGGCCTCTTTAATGTCTTCAAATGTAGTCTTAGCTACTAGTGTCCACTCTATCTTTGCATCCTTCTTCAGCATTGCATTTAATCGCTGCACAATTTCTGCAAATCTTGTAATAAAATTTTTGACAAAGTTAATTTTACTAAATAAAGTTTTCAATTCCTTTTTATTGTTAGGTAATTGTAACTTTTTAACTCCTTCCACTATGTCTAGGTCAATGGATATCCCATTCTTAGAAATAATATGCCCTAACAACTTTCCTTCTGTTACACCAAATGAACATTTCTTTGGGTTAAGAGAGATTCCATACCTTTCATACCTTTTTAGCACCCTCCTTAAATCTTCTACATGAGTGGAAGCATCTTTAGAAAATATAGTTAAATCATCCATGTAAATAACAATACATTTACCTGACAATCCACGAAATGTAATGTCCATGGCTCGCTGAAAAGTGACACTTGCATTAATCAAACCAAAAGGCATTCTCCTGTATGCATAGTTACCCCATTTGCAAGTAAATCTAGTTTTCAACCTATCTTCTTTGTGAACTAAAACCTAGTTATACCATGAGAATCCATCCAAAAAGGACATCATCTTAGCTCCATTTACTGCATGTAGTACTTCATCTATTGGAGGCAATGGGTAATTATCCTTTTCAGAAGCTTTATTTAGGTTTCTAAAGTCTACACACAATTTGATGTCTCCACTTTTCTTCCTTACAGGCACTAAGTTTGCTACCCAGGTTGATTGTCTCATAGGAAAAATTATTTTGGTAGACAACTTTTTGACTTCCTTAAAGATTAGAGCCTCTAAAATAGCATTCACTAGCCTCTGTTTTTGTCTGAAAGGTTTCACATTTGGTTTCAGTGGTATGACATGCGTTGTAATAGAGGTATCATAAGTCTTCAAATCTTCATAGGTCCAAGCTATCACTTGTTTATACTCCTTTAAAACCTCCACAATTTCTTTTCTTAATTCTTCAGAACAAGCCTTTCTAATCAACACATTCTGTGGACTTTGTTCTGTTCCTAAGTTAAAGGGATCACACTTACCCCCTTCAGTTTTAGGAAGATCTTTCTGTCTAACTACCCATCAAAATCAAAGATCTTCTCCATCTCTATTACCCCCTTTGGTAAGAAGTTACTTTTTAGGTTTATTATGTCCTTATCCCAAGATCCATCAGGGCTTTTCTGTTCATCAATGATCTGAGTTTCAAATACCTCATTACTGTTAGATTTAGGATAGACAACCAAGAGGGGGGGTGAATCAATTGTCCAAAACATTCTTGCAATTAATCACTTAAATCCTTTTCTTAATTCAGTAGCATAATAATAAATTAATCATGAAACATAATGCAACAATTCAAGACAAGAAACACATTAACACATATGACACCAAGATTTTTAATGTGGAAAACTCGGTTAAGGGAAAAACCACGGGGTGACTAACCCAAGATTGTATTCTCTATTAAAAGAATAGAAAGAACAAAATGGCACATGCCAATTAGGGCTCACTACTTGAACACACTACTCACAAGAGGCCCACTGCCTACAGGAGACACATTGTCTATAGAATAATAAGTATTACATACTTGAACTGAAGAATAACATCTTCACCATGCTTGAGTCAGTTCCATTTAAGCCCAAAACTTCTGCTTTGCCCTTCATTCTCCTCCTCTCTACCATGCTCTCATCTCCACAAGATACATTTGAAATGACTTTACAACTCCTTATTTATACAAGACATCGACTTAGGGATAATCATCCAAGTCGGCATACATTATAGAGAAAATACATAAATACAACATGACTAATTACAAAAAGACTTCACATGGATCAACACATTATCGACCACACAAATTTGAGACTTCAATCTTCCTTAGGAACACGCCATTCTTCACAGAACATGTCCAAGATCATCCGCAGGATGTGTAACTCATCCGATCGGCCAGACTTAGGAAGAACATCATCATCCAGAAGTAATTCTTCAATTATGATCTCAATCTTCAATGCGGACCACCAACATGAACTAGACACAATCCAAAGACATCCACAAGCTTGTCTGAAACACCAGGAACATCCACAATACTTCTGCTTACTGAAATCATTCTCTCCTTTATCCAGAACCTTGAGAACATAGTCTGTCATCACTGTCATATTGGAATAGATGCTTGTGGACCTCCAAACAATGAACCAATTGAGTTGTCATTTCACATTGACTTCCTAAACACTCCACCAAATCTGCAGAACAAGATATTGCATTTCTAGATCTCACCGGACCTATCTGTGTCACTCTGTCACCTCTGAACATCTGCCAGAACCAGTTTTACTTAAGTGGCCATAACTTCTTTAGATCTTCATGTGGACCTCTAAAATCTTTACTGGATCATCTTAAGACACATAACCACAAACCCTTTGAGGTGCATCCTCTGATCTTCATCTTAGTTGAGATCTTTACCTCATTGTCTTCACTGTTCTTCTTTGTTTCTGATAGGACTAATTTTCTTAATATCCTCAGCATATAGCTCATCCAATCCTTATCATCAATGCAACAAGAGTATGTTGACATCAATGACAACACCGATTAGTCCCATACTTGCAACAATCTCCCCCTTTGTCATTGATGGCAACATATGATGTGAAAAACTATTTTAACCATCAAGACAAGAACTTCTGACACAACTCCCCCTATCAACAACAACCATTCACATGTCTTCCTTTACTACTCCCCCTTTGATCAAAAACCACTTATTTTTCACATGTCTTCTCTCCCCCTTTGACATCAATGGAAAAGGGCACATACTTGCATCACTTTAGAATCATACCAGCTGCTCTCCCTAAGTAGCAGCTTCCCATCATCAATCCAGATCACAAGACATGACTGTGAGATCCACCGGACTGATGCACACTATTAATTTATCTTTCTTCTTTTGCAACCTAAACCATATTAAATCTTTCTTACTTACTCGCAAGCTCACCATGACACCTAGTCAGTGCACCTTAATGTAGAACCAGAGGGGTAATAACCCCTAACTTCTCCCTAAGATAATTAAAAGAGTCCTTAGGTAGAAGTTTAGTAAAAATATCTGCAATTTGATCCTTGGAAGGCACAAACTCCAATTTGACTTCATTCTTGTTCACTTGCTCTCTCAAAAAGTGAAACTTGATGGATATATGTTTAGTCTTTGAGTAGAATAACCCAAGAATAATCCTTCATCACTTCTAGCATCAAATTTGCCCAAATCTTCATCTCTTTTAATGTAACATTTACTACCAAAAACTCTAAAATACTTCATAGTGGGAGTGATGCGAAACCAAAGTTCATAAGGAGTCTTACCAGTATTGTTTCTGATTTGAACTTGATTAAGAGTGTAGACTACAATGCTTACAACTTCTCTCCAGTAGATCTGAGGAACATTTGCTTCCATCATCATGGTTCTAGATGCCTCTTGGATGGTCTGGTTCTTTCTCTCCACTACTCCATTCTACTGTGGTGTCCTTGGAGCAGACAATTGTCTTTTTATCCCATGTTTCTCACATAATTCTATGAAATCGCCAGATGTGAATTCTCCACCTCTGTCAGATTTTAGAGATTTTATGTGCAATCTAGTTTCATTTTCTACCATAGCCTTGAATATTTTGAATTTCTCAAGGGCCTTAGATTTCTCTTTCAAAAAAGTCACCCACATCATCCAGGAGTAGTCATCAATTGATAGCATGAAGTATCTATCACCTTGCACACTCCTAATTCTTGCTGAACCACATAGATTAGTATGAACTAGGTCCAATAATCCGGTAGAAGACTATTCTTTACTTTTGAATGTGACTTTGGTCTGCTTACCCAACTGACATTTATTGCACAAACTATTAGTAGGTTTCACCAATCTTGGAAGATCTCTTATAACCTGAGTGTTGCTTATCTTGATGATATTATCAAAATTCACATGACACATAAGCAATTTTTACCAGTACCAACCAAGTGGAAGATATTACCTTTAGTTTGAGTAGTGGATGCAATCTATGTTCTGAAACTTTCAAAGATCTTGCATTTTCCATTTTTGAATCAGAGATCATAGAAACTGTCCACCAACTATCCAACACTAAGAAGATTGTACTTCGGGCCTTCAACATACAGTACATTACTGGTTTTGTTCTTTCCATCAAAAGAAATAGTTCCTCTACCTCTAATTCTGCCAACAGAATTATCACCAAATTTTACCACTCCTCCTTCATACCTTTCCAAATCTATGAACTTATTTTTGTCACCTGTCATATGGTGGGAGCATCCACTGTCAATGACCCAATCATCCTTTTCTTCAACTTGGGCAGCCAGAACTCTTTCTACAATCTTATGATTGACAGATTTAGAGGACATTGGATCTTCTTCCTTGATGGAAATAAACACCCAATCACTTCTGGATTTGTTTCTTGTCTCTAATTCATCATCTGTTACTCCTTCATCATCATCATCTTCATGAACATAGTAACATTTCTTTTGGAACCTTGATTTGTTAGGATTCGGCCTTGAAAATCTTTTTGGACACCTTGAGGCAAAATGACCAATCTTATTGCAGTTAAAACATTTATAAGGCAATTTCTCCTCATACTTACCAGATCCTCTTGGCAGTCTTTTGGTAATAAGGGCTTCAAGTTGAGCAGCTTCTACTTCATCTTCTTCTAGGTCTTTTCTTGCTTTTTCATACCATGATAGTTTCTTTGAAGATTTCTCTCCCGGATCAAACTTTTATTTTCCTTTTACAGAGGCACTAGCTTTGAATGCAGATTCAGTCTTGGGGGGGCATCTCCAAACTCAGTCAATTCAAATGCAGTCAATTTACCAACCAACTTATCTCTTGTGATATTTAAAAAGGATTTGAATTCTTCAATAGCAGCAACTTTATATTTGTAAGAATTAGGAAGGGATCTGAGAACTTTGCCAACAATCTCATCTTCATCCAAGATTCCACTAGCACATCTAATGCCACAAACAAGCTCATTTACTCTTGGCATAAATGTAGTGATATTTTCATCTTCTCTCATCTTCAGGTTTTAAAATTTTCCTTTTAGACTTTGTAGCTTGGCACATTTAGCATACTTATCTCCTTCATGCAGAAGTTCTAGTCTTTCCCAAATCTCATGAGTAGTTTTTAGGTCAATAACATTTGTCATCTCTGAATCAAATAGGGCACTTAGTAGAGCTTCTTTAGTCCGAAGATTGTTTTCAACATCTTTGATTTCATCTATAGTTCTCAAACCATTCTATGGAGGAGTATACTTCTTTGAAGCCATGATCCAATACTGCATTCCCATACATTACAAGTGGCATTCCATGCGACTTTTCCAAAGAGTGAAACTGGATCCATCAAACCTTGGACTATCCTTCTTGTAGGATGACATACTGGATCTCCTCAAGTGGTTAAGCTCTTTTAGAGGAACTTAGCTCTGATACCAATTATTAGATTTAGGACATACAACTGAGAGGGGGGGTGAATCAGTTGTCCAAAACTTTCTTGCAATTAATCACTTAAATCCTTTTCGTAATTCAACAGCATAATAATAAATTAATCATGAAACATAATGCAACAATTCAAGAGCAGAAACACATTAACACATATGACACCAAGATTTTTAACGTAGAAAACCTGATTAAGGGAAAAACCATGGGGTGACTAACCCAAGATTGTATTCTTTGTTAAAAGAATAGAAAGAACAAAATGGCACATGCCAATTAGGGCTCACTACCCTAGCACATTGCTCATAAGAGGCCCACTGCCTACAGGAGACACATTGTCTATAGAATAATAAGTATTACATACTTGAACTAAAAAATAGTATCTTCACCATGCTTAAGTCAGTTCCATTTAAGCCCAAAACTTCTGCTCTACCTTTTGCTCTCCTCCTCTCTACCATTCTCTCATCTCCACAAGATATATTTGAAATAACTTTACAACTCCTTATTTATACAAGACATCGACTTAGGGATATCATCCAAGTCGGCATACATTACAGAGCAAATACATAAATACAACATGACTAATTACAAAAAGACTTCACATGGATCAACACACTGTCGGCCACACAGATCTGAGACTTTAATCTTCTTTAGGAACACACCATTCTTCACAGAACATCTCCAAGATCATCCACAGGATGTGTAACTCATCCGGTCAGCTAGACTTAGGAAGAACATCATCATCCATAAGTAATTCTTCAATTACGAGCTCAATCTTCAATGCGGATCACCAACATGAACTAGACACAATCCAAAGACCTCCACAAGCTTGCCTGAAACACCAAACATCCACACTACTTCTGCTTACTAAAATCATTCTCTCCTTTATCTGGAACCTCAAAAACATAGTTTGTCATCATTGTCATATTGGAATAGATGGTTGCAAACCTCCAGATAATGAACCAACTGAGTTGTCATTTCACATTGACTTCCTAAACACTCCACCAAATCTACAAAACAAGATATTCATTTCTATATCTCACCAGACCTATCTGTGTCACTCTGTCACCTCTGAACATCTACCAAAACTAGTTTTACTTAAGTGGCCATAACTTCTTCAGATCTTCATATGGACCTCTAAAATCTTTACTGGATCATCTTAAGACACATAACCACAAACCCTTTGATACGCATCCTCTGATCTTCATCTTAGCTGGGATCTTTACCTCACTGTCTTCACTATTCTTCTCTATTTCTGATAGGACTAATTTTCTCAATATCCTCAACATACAACTCATCCAATCCTTATCATCAATGCAACAGGAGTATGTTGACATCAATGACAACACTGGTTAGGCCCATACTTGTAACAATTACAAGTGATAAAGTCTATGATTTGTTGGTCTCCTTCAAATACTTGGAAATGAGTCATATTATCAGCTATACTTGGTACATTTACCAATTCAATAGCAAATCACTTTAAACCTGACAACATTAAAGGCTCTAAGGTGATAGTAGCAACTGCTAATCCATCTGGGCTTTGATTCAATTCTCTAGGGATATGCTCAATGTTAAAGACATCAAAAGATTTGATCAAGTTCCATATCCTATGCCTATAACTAACCATTTTTCTATAATTACATGCATACAATTTCCTGACTTGTTTAACCACTAAGTTAGAATCAAAAAATACTTTGATCACTTTTACCTTTTTCTTAATAGCCATAACAAGTCCATAGATTAGAGCCTCATACTCTTCTATGTTGTTAGTGCAAGGAAATTGGAGCCTATATGCTGCCAAAAATGATTTCCCACTTGGATCAATGAGTTCAACCCCTGCTCTTGCCCCTTGCTTGGATTTAGATCCATCAAAATTTAGTGTCCAGATGCCACTCTTATTCTTTTGACCTTAACATTTCACCTTAGCAGGAATCACATTATCTATCGCTTGTCTTGCAACAACATACCTATTTCTGCATGTCTTAGTATGAATTATAGGTGCACCTGCACGTTTAGTTTGTAATTCAGAGTAATTGACGTTCTTTACTCCTACTTCTTCCTTTAAAGCTTGCATTGACTCATTTGCATTTTCATGAAAACACAATTCAGGTTTATCAGGGATAAACTTTCCTTTTTGCTGTCCCATCATTTTTATGCATTTTCCATAGTGATATTCTATGATATCCCTGCACATTCCATAGTTTTCTTCAGGATGAGGAGCATTATGAACTCTACATAGACCTTTGTACAACTTACACTAAATTGGAGATTCTTTTTGAATGTACCTTTCCATCTCTTGTCTTATGGTTTGACCAAAACTACTTATAGCATTATTTTCTTCATCAGAAGAGTTACAATCAGATTCAATGAATACAACTATTTCATCACTAGTAGGCTTTGTTTTAAAGTCTAACATCAATATTTCTTCTATTTACACTCCTCTGTTTGAGACTCTATAGACATTTGGTTCAATAGAAGCATACAATATCTCATTCATCATGTTATACTCTGTAATCATGTGTTTCATTCTAGGTTTAGCCTCTATTCTAATCTAATTCGGGACACCTCTCAATGGTAACCACATGTGTGAAAAATCAATGGCCATGTATCCATTCAATGTTTTGGACCAATCTCTACTTAATAGCATACCGTAATTGACTGGTATATCTATGACCTGGATATCAATAAATTAGCTTACCCTGGGATCAGATGCTAACTGTATTTGGATATGCATCAAATCACCTATCACATTAACTTCTATTTTGTCTAATTGAGTAACAACCTTAGCAAATTTTGTGGGAGTGAGTCCTAAAGTTTTGCATATTCCCAGTGATGAAGGGGGGTAAATCATAAAACACACAACAAAAATTGTACACAGAAAATAGAACTTTCTTTATTGATTTGGACAACTTATTACATTACACAAGCTCAAATACAATCAGAGGAATCAACCCTCCAAAGGCTGCAACACATTACAGCTTCCTCTTTGAAATCATCTGCCATCTGTGACCCTAAATCTACTAGGGTTTATGTTTTCCCACCTATTCTTCACTCTACACTTTCCCCCTTAACTCTACTATTGTCCAAGGATCCCAAAAATGGTTATTAATAGCCTTTTTGGTGGCCAACAACCTAATTTTGAAATTTGTATCTCCCTCCAAAAATAGGTCAACTTTCGAGAGCCATAACTTTTGATTCGGGTGTCTAATTAATGAGTTGTTTTATGCATTAGAAAGCTCATGGAGTGCTCTACACATTAAGAACCTGCTCTGCTGGTTCTAGTCATTTTGGGCCTGTATGGGACCATTTAGTGCCTCAAACATGAGTTTGAATAATTTTTAGGCATTTTTTGGGAAACAAAAACTTTAATATCTTTCAGCTCGCAAATGATCTTTGCGTGATTCCTTCGCCAAAGGTCTTATTTTTCAGTTATGAAGTTTCCTCTGAATTTTTACTTCAATTCATGCCCAAATGCAAACTTTCTAAAAATTACAGGTTGCTATTTTTAGCAATTTGTAAAAACTGAAAGTTCTACATCATTATTCAAGTGATTATGGAACCAGAACCACAAATTTTGAAAAGAAATGGAAAGAACATCAATAATTTTGAAACACATCTTTTTTTTTTGGGTGATGCAAGATTTCCCTTACACCACTGGATGCTCTTGCATCAAACACCCAAGGTAATTTAAGAAGTGACCTTGTCATGTCTCAGGTGTTTGTGTGAAGAAAACTCAAATGGTCAACCTCTACCTTAGACAACCAAGAAGAATCTTCAACAGACCTTCCTTTCCATTTCACCATGTATTCTTCACATTGCCTATTCTGAGTACTTCTTCCCACACAACTATCCAAGATCTCTTCTATCCCCTCTGTTGAAGTAGATGCTAGAATACTCCATTGTTCCTCTAATGGTCCATCCTCTGCTCCACCTTCATGATATTTTGATAAATTAGAAATGTTGAAAACATGAGAAATGTTAATACCACTTAACAGCTCTACCTCATATGCATTTCCTGAATCATATTTCTTTAAAATTCTGCATGGTCCAAATTTCTTCATTTTTAGCTTATTGTATGTTCCAATTGGGAACCTTTCTTTTCTCAAGTGAACCATGACTTCATCTCCTACCTGGAATTCCTTATATCTCCTCTTTTGATCTGTCTTAGCCTTGTATTGAATATTCATCTTATTAATGTGCTTTCTCAACTCTTCATGCAAATTCTTCAGATGTTCTGCAAAGTCTTCAACTTCAACACTTGTCTTTTCTCCTTTGTCTAGCTTCCTTAACTCAGAAGCATTTATTGGGCTATTGCCATATATAATTTGGAATGGTGATTTACCAGTACTCCTATTGATAGAATTGCTGTAAGCAAATTCTGCTTGTGGTAAAATCAAATCCCATCCCTTGGGCTTATCTCCTACAAAGCATCGTAGTAGGTTACCCAAACTCCTATTCACCACTTCAGTCTATCCATCAGTTTATGGATAGTGTGAAAAACTAAACTTCCAATCTGTCTTCAACTTCTTTCACAATGTCCTCCAGAAATAACCAACAAACTTGGTATCTTGATCTGAAACTATGGTCTTTGGTAGACCATGTAATCTCACCACCTCCCTAAAAAATAACTCTACAATATGAACATCATCATTAGTCTTCTTACAAGTAATAAAATGTGCCATCTTCGAGAATCTATCCACCACCACAAAAATGGAATCATGCCCTCTGTGTCCTTGGTAAACCAAGAACAAAATCCATACTAATATCATCCCATGGCTTCTCTGGTACAGGTAGTGGCTAATATAGACCTATATTCTGGCTTGCTCCTTTTGCCATCTGACATACTTTGCAACTCTGCACAAATTTCCTCACATCCTGCTACAATTGTGGGCAATAATAATTTTCACCAACAATAGCAATGGTCTTATCTCGACCAAAGTGTCTAACCAATCCTCCACTATGCTTCTCCTTAATTAGGTTCTCTCTCATGGAACTCCTTGGAATGCACAACTGGCTTCCTTTAAACAACATTCCATCTTGGATTATGAAATCCAACCATTTTGTCATGTCCAATGTAACAGGTTCCAGACAAGCTGTCCAAGCCTCTGCAAAATCTAGATCTTCAGGATACAAACTTTTGAGCTCATCAAACCCAACAACCTCTATCTTCATTTCTATCAACAAATTTTTCCTTTTGCTTAAGGCATCTGCAACTCTGTTGGACTTCGCACTCCTATACTTCAAAACAAAAGTATAACTTTGCAAAAACTCAACCCATTTTAAGTGCCTTTAATTCAAATTTCCTTGACTATTAAGATATTGTAAAGCTTGATGATCAGTATATAAAACAAACTCTTTTGGCAACAAATAATGTCTCCATTTCTTCAAAGCCTGAACTATAGCATAAAATTCCTAATCATAAACATAATACTTTTTCTTGGCATCATTAAGCTTCTCACTAAAATAGGCAATGGGCTTACCTTATTGACTCAAAATAGCTCCTATAGCACTACCACTAGCATCACAATCTACCTGAAACACCTTATTGAAATCTGGAAGTGCCAAAATAGGTTGCTCTGTGACTTTTTTCTTTAGTGTATCAAAGCTTTTGTTTGCTCCTTTAGTCCATCTAAACTCTTTTCTATCCCATCTCATTGTCTCAGTTAGGGGTGCACAAATTGGTGCAGGAGCACCTAACACAAGGTGGCCTCCATGAGGCATTTAACTTTATGATGTGTCTAATGTTTATTTTTGTTGTTTCCAATAAGGTCCTGTAAGACCATCCATGTAATAAGGTCTATTTGACCAATGCATGTTATTTTAGTTTGTATCTAGGTTTATGTTGTAAGTCCCAAGGACACTTGTCGATCTGTAATCCTGAAGGTTGTTAGGCAGTTGGAGGTTGTTAGATCTCCCAGCCACTTGGAGTCAATTCAGTACTACTGAGGGTGAGTAGATAAATGCCCAAGATCAGATCGAATGTAATTAGTTGGGGTTGAGTTGTAAGAGAGATCAAAACAATGTGATTTGTATTTGAGAAATAGAGCATCTGTATACACATTCTGAAAGGCATAATAAAATTATGTGCTGTGTATCTTTCTATCTTTCAGATTCCTTAGGTTTTCTCTGTATAAATCAAATTTCTATTTTTTGGTCGAGATGGATCCTTAATCCATTCCACTGGTTAGATTTCTTCGAAATCGGTGGAACCATCTGTACAGTGTTTTCGTTTTGTTCATTTGGTTTTATGTTTGTAGGATTGTGTACAAGATGCACTGAGAGATCCTAGCATTTCCATGTGCTAGGTTGGCAGGGTAAAAGATCTATGTTAGATTGGCGGAGGAATAGATCTATGCAATTACGAAGTTAAAGGATTTACAGCAGATCAAATCAGTGCAAGATTCACGTTGTTCCATTAGATATACAATTTGTGTGTAGATCGCAAATGTATGTTGGATATACATTCTGTGTGTATATCGCAAGAGTCTGTTGAGTGTGTATGTCGCAAAGCAAATCAGGAACCATTGGTGTATTGTATGTCAAGGTTGTATGTAGTAAACATACATTACAAAAGTACAAGTGTATCGGCATACAAAGGAGGTCAATGGTTGGTTCTGTATGCATGCTGAAGAATGCATCTTTAGGTTGTATGTTACGAATATGCAAGTAGAAGATACATGGGTTAGATACAAGGAGTGACTGGTGGAAATGGTGAAAAGAACCAGAGACAGCAGGTCATATTATGTATGTGCTAAAGGGTCATCGGAGTGACAAGAGCCATCGGGTGAATAAATTTGTGTTGAACCGACAGTTTATAATTTCATTGATCGAATTGTATCGGGGTGACAACTGGTAAGTGTCACCAAAGGGTAGTTCATCGGTGTATCAGCTGGATGCTAGGAGGGTCCGCTGATAGTCAGTGTCTCTCCAAAGTCAATACATATTGCGAATGCATATGCATATTCTGAATGTACATTGGGTAATGTATCTTGCGACAGATACAAGTGTTGACTGGGCGTAACGGTAAATTAGGGTATTACCACCGGCCATAGCAAGTCAAGACAAGCATGTACATCTATTGGGATATCAGTACATCGGTCAAGGGTTGTGAGTGTTTGCCGATGAAGGCAATGTTACCGATATGCAAATGATGCAAAGGACATATGTCGGAAAGAGGTGTGTGATCGTATGGTGTAGGAGCACCTAACACAAGGTGGCCTCCATGAGGCATTTAACTTTATGATGTGTCTAATGTTCATTTTTATTGTTTCCAATAAGGTTTGTTTGACCAATGCATGTTATTTTAGTTTGTATCCAGGTTTATGTTGTAAGTCCCAAGGACACTTGTTGATTTGTAATCCTGAAGGTTGTTAGGCAGTTGGAGGTTGTTAGACTCCTAGCCGCTTGGAGTCAATTCAGTACTACTGAGGGTGAGTAGATAAATGCCCAAGATCATATCGAATGTAATCAGTTGGGGTTGATTTGTGAGAGAGATCGGAACAACGTGATTTGTATTTGAGAAACACAGCATCTGTATACACATTCTAAAAGGCATAATAAAATTATGTGCTATGTATCTTTCTATCTTTTGGATTCCGTAGGTTTTCTCTGTATAAATTCAATTGTTGTTTTGTGGTCGAGATGGATCCTTAATCCATTCCACTGGTTAGATTTCTTTGAAATCGGTGGAATGGCTGTACAGTGTTTTTATTTTGTTTTCATTTTGTTCATTTGGTTTTATGTTTGCAAGATCGTGTACAAGATGTACATAGAGATCCTAGTGTTTCCATGTGTTAGGTTGGTAGGGTGAAAGATCTATGTTAGATTGGCAGAGGAATAGATCTGTACAATTGCAAAGTTAAAGGATTTACAGTGGATCAAATCAGTGCAAGATTCGCGTTGTTCCATCAGATATACAATTTGTGTGTATATCGCAAATGTATGTTTGATATACATTCTATGTGTAGATCGCAAGGGTCTATTGAGTGTGTATGTCACAAAGCAAATCGTGAACCATTGGTGTATTGTATGTCAAGGTTGCATGTAGTGAACATACATTAAGAAAGTACAAGTGTATCGGCATACAAAGGAGGTCAACGGTCGGTCAATGGTCTGTTCTGTATGCATGCTGAAGAATGCATCTTTAGGTTGTATGTTACGAATATGCAAGTAGAAGATACATGGGTCAGATACAAGGAGTGAGCAGTGGAAACGGTGAAAAGAACCAAAGACAGCAGGTTGTATTATGTATGTGCTAAAGGGTCATCAGAGTGACAAGAGCCATCGGGTGAATAAAGTTTTGTTGAACTGACAGTCTATAATTTCATCGATTGAATTGTATCGGGGTGACATTTGGTAAGTGTCACCAAAGGGTAGTTCATCGGTGTATCTGCCAGATGCTAGGAGGGTCTGTTGATAGTCAGTGTCTCTCTGAAGTCAATACATATTGCGAATGTATATGCATATTTTGAATGTACATTGGGTAATGTATCTTGTGGCAGATACAAGTGTTGACTAGGTGTAACGGTAAATCAGGGTATTACCACCGGCCATAGCAAGTCAAGACAAGCATGTACATCCGTTGGGATATCGGCACATCAGTCAAGGGTTGTGAGCATTTGTTGATGAAGGCAGTGTTGCTGATATGCAAATGATGCAAAGGACATACGTTAGAAAGAGGTGTGTGATCGGGTGACTAGGTTAAAGTTGTGCCGATAGTAGTTGTTTTGCCGATAGGCAAGTAAAACGTAGACATACAAGGAGTAATGTAGGCTAGGGTGTTTGGCTCTGCATCACAGTGGTATCAGAGCTCAGCAAAAGGTTTGGGTTGTTGTGTGTTTGGTTCTATCATTGAGAAGGCAGAAGTAGAGGATTGAGAGGTTAGCAAGATGCCTCTGAAAGGTGCTGGAACTACTAGAGAGTTGCAAGAGTTGAAAGAAAAGCATGCTAAAGAGATGAGAGAAATGAAAGAGCTTGCAGAAGCCCTTCAAGCCAAGCTTGCAGCCTTGGAGACAAACAAAAGAAGAGAAGTGGAAGAAAGTGAATCAGAAAAAGAAGAGGATGGTGAAGAACCTAAAGATGTAGATGAAGATTTGAATCTTGAAGATCAGAGATTTGCAAAACTGTTAAGGGCAGTCAAGAATGACAACCCTAAGGTAAAGATTCATGTTCCAGAGTATAGTGGAAGTTTAAATGAGGAAGAGTTGCTTGATTGGATTACTGCATTAGATAATCATTTTGAATGCAAGGAGGTTCCTAAGGAGTAGAAAGTAAAAATTGCAAAGACCAAATTGGGAGGTCATGCCTTGGTATGGTGGGATTACATACAATCAGAGAGGAGAAAGCAGGGTAAGTCAAAGATTTCTTCATGGGACAAGATGGTAGCAAGAATCAAAGGTAAATTTTTACCCAAGGATTATGAAGTTCAACTGCTTAAAAAGATTCAATTTTTAAGACAAAAGGAAATGGATGTGAAGCCATATACTAAGGAATTTTATAAATTAAGTATGAGGTCTGGTCATCATGAGAATGAGGTTGAAAAGGTTGCTAGATACTTGGTTGGTTTGAGATTGAACATACAGGATGACTTAGTTCTGGCTAATCCTAGGAGTGTAGAAGATTGTTATCAAATGGCAATCAGGATTGAGGAGAAGATGAAAAGGAGATAGGATAAGTCCATGAGGGGAAGAGGCAACAATATAAGGGGGAGAGGATCAACCCCTACAACAAGACAAGTCAATGACAATTAAGAAGAGATTAGTAAAGGACAAGAGCAGTCTAACTTCAGGGGTGGATGGAAAGGCACAAGAGGCAGATTTGGAGGTGGTAAAGGTTCTAATGTTTTCACTGGGAGATGTTATCATTGTAATGAAATTGGTCATCCAACATTCAAATGTCCAGAAAGGTAAGGTTCATCATCAGGAGGTGATAGGAAGAATGAAAAGAGGGTTCAATATGTGCAAGAAGAAGGGGTAGATGTGAGTGTTAACCTTCCAATTGGGAGTGTAGCTCTAGTTCTAGATGGAGAAACATTGATGCTAAGGAGAACACTCTTGAAGACATCCAAGGACATGATACAAAGGAGAGCACTTTTCAGGACCAATTGCAAAAGCAAAGGTAAAGTATGCAAGGTAGTAATAGATTCTGGTTCAATAGATAATATGGTATCTTAGGAAATGGTGGATAAATTGAACATAGAAAGGTTTCCCCATCCAACTCCTTACAAAGCATCTTGGGTAAGTGATAATCAATCACTTTTGGTATATGAACAAGCATATGTTGATTTTCAGATTGGAGAATATCAGGATAGGGTTTTATGTGACATTTTGCCCATGGAATGTTGTCACCTACTTTTAGGTAGGCCATGGCAATTTGATAGGAGAGCATTGTATGATGGATATGCTAACACCTACACCATCAAGAAGGATGGGAAAACTTTTGTGATGACACCATTGAAGGAGGATGCTGAAGCAAAGAAGGCAGCCAAAATCATTTTGGTAGGAAAGAAAGAGTTTGTGAAGATCAATACAGAAGACATAAAGAAAGTTGAGGATACATCAGGGAATGGGGTTGCTAAGGATCAAAGTTTGAAGGCAATTTCAATTTTTGGTGATGGAGATCGAAAGGATCAGCAGAAGGTCAAAGAGCAAGGTTACAAGAAGCCACAAGTTGATTGGAAAGACAAGGATGTTATCATAGTAGGGACAATTATTTGTCCCCTAGAACCAACAACAGTTGAAAGGCAAACAATGTTCTACCATAGCAGCAGTACAAGAAGCATTACCCAAGGTTTATAATGCTGGTGTTTAGGCAAAGATGACAGTAAGAAAGAATGGCATGAGCAGAGCCTACAATGCTAGGCATGAGTTTTTGACTCCATGGAAGCAGGTTGCAGTCCAGAGATCACGGGGCAGACATGAGACAGTAGAGGATACAGGTAGAGCAAAAAAAAGACTTAACTCATGTGGCATGAGTTATTTTCAAGGTGGGGTGTATGGTGTAGGAGCACCTAACACAAGGTGGCCTCCATGAGGCATTTAACTTATGATGTGTCTAATGTTCATTTTTATTGTTTCCAATAAGGTCCTATAAGACCATCCATGTAATAAGGTCTGTTTGACCAATGCATGTTATTTTAGTTTGTATCTAGGTTTATGTTGTAAGTCCCAAGGACAGTTGTCAATTTGTAATCCTGAAGGTTGTTAGGCAGTTGGAGGTTGTTAGATCTCCTAGCTGCTTGGAGTCAATTCAGTACTACTAAGGGCGAGTAGATAAATGCCCAAGATTAGATTGAATGTAATCAGTTGGGGTTGAGTTGTAAGAGAGATCAGAACAACGTGATTTGAATTTGAGAAACAGAGCATCTGTATACACATTTTGAAAGGCATAATAAAATTATGTGTTGTGTATCTTTCTTTCTTTTGGATTCCTTAGGTTTTCTCTGTATAAATCAAATTGTTGTTTTGTGGTCGAGATGGATCCTTAATCCATTCCACCAGTTAGATTTCTTCGAAATCGGTGGAATGGCTGTACAATGTTTTCATTTTGTTTGTTTGGTTTTATGTTTGTAAGATCATGTACAAGATGCACTGAGAGATCCTAGTGTTTCCATGTGTTAGGTTGGTAGGGTGAAAGATCTGTGTTAGATTGGTAGAGGAACAGATTTGTGCAATTGTGAAGTTAAAGGATTTATAGCAGATTAAATCGGTGCAAGATTCGTGTTGTTCCATCAGATATACAATTTGTGTGTATATCGCAAATGTATGTCAGATATACATTCTGTGTGTATATCAGGGTCTGCTGAGTGTGTATGTCGCAAAGCAAATTAGGAACCATTGGTGTATTGTATGTCAAGGTTGCATGTAGTGAATATACATTATGAAAGTACAAGTGTATCGGCATACAAAGGAGGTCAACGGTCGGCCAATGGTCAGTTCTATATGCATGCCGAAGAATGCATCTTTAGGTTGTATGTTATGAATATGCAAGTAGAAGATACATGGGTTAGATACAAGGAGTGACTGGTGGAAACGGTGAAAAGAACCGAAGACAGCAGGTCGTATTATGTATGTGCTAAAGTGTCATCAGAGTGACAAGAGACATCGAGTGAATAAAGTTGTGTTAAATCGACAGTCTATAATTTCATCGATCGGATTGTATTAGGGTGACAACTAGTAAGTGTCATCGAAGGGTAGTTCATCGGTGTATCGGTCAGATGCTAGGAGGGTCCGCCGATAGTCAATGTCTCTCCAAAGTCAATGCATATTGTGAATGCATAGGCATATTCTGAATGTACATTGGGTAATGTATCTTGCGGTAGATACAAGTGTTGACTGGGCGTAATGATAAATCAAGGTATTACCACCAGCCATAGCAAGTCAAGTCAAGCATGTACATCCGTTGGGATATCGGCACATTGGTCAAGGGTTGTGAGCATTCGCTGATGAAGACAGTGTTGCCGATATGCAAATGAAGCAAAGGACATATGTCGAAAAGAGGTGTGTGATCGGGTGACTAGGTTAAAGTTGTGCTGATAGTAGTTGTTTTTCTGATAGGCAAGTAAAACATAGACATACAAGGAGTAATGTAGGCTAGGGTGTTTGGTTCTGCATCACAAATGCTACTAAAATTTTTGATAAACTTTTTGTAAAAACTTGCCAATACATGAAAAGATCGTAGCTCCGTAGCACTCCTTGGTGTAGGCCATTCAATGATAGCCCTTACTTTTTCTGGGTCCATCTTAAGACCTTCCCTTGAGACAACAAAGCCCAGGTATACCAACTCCTTTGCAAAACTACATTTCTTCAGATTAATCAGCAACTTCTCCTCCCTTAGCTTCTCTAAAACTCTTCTGATATGCATCATATGCTCATCCCAAGTCTTACTGAAAATCAAAATATCATCTAAATAAATGATGATAAAACTTCCCAAAAATTCTTTCAATACTTCGTTCATGAGCCGCATGAATGTGCTTGGTGGATTGGTTAGCCCAAATGGTAACCACTCATACAAACCCTACTTTGTCTTGAAGGCTATCTTCCATTCATCTCCTTCTCTGATTCAGATCTAGTGATACCCACTCTTCAGGTCAATCTTTGTGAAGTACTTGGCTCCACTCAAACAATCCATTATGTCATCCATTCTTGGCAATGGAAAACTGTACTTGATTGTGATCTTATTTATGGCTTGAGAATCTATACACATTCTTCACTCTCCATCTTTCTTTGGTGCTAGTACTGCAGGTGCCGCACATGGAATCAGGCTCTCCCTTATCAGTCCCTTCCTTAATAGCTCTTGATCTTGTCTATTCAGCTCTTCACTCTCTAAAGGAGTCATTCTGTGGGCTACCTTATTCGGCAAACTAGCTCCTGGTATCATATCCATTTGGTGACTTATATTGCTCACCAGTGGTAAAGCTTTTGGTACATTATCAAAAATAATATCCTGAAATTCTTCCAACATATCTGAGACTTCTACTGGTACATCTTCACATTTCTCTTGACTAATCTTAGGAATCAATGCAAAGCAATGACGCTCATGCCTCATACCCTCCAAAAATTTTCTACCATCTACCAAGCAAATTATGGTAGTACTACATACCTTTTCTTCCACCTCCTTCAAGGGCTTCAACTTATGATGAACTCCATCCTTTGTTAGGGAGTATGTGTTTGCATGACAATCATGGACAACGCTCCTATCATACTACCACGGCCTCCCCAATAACATATGACATGCATCCATCGGTATGATGTCACACAACACCTCATCATGGTAGTCACCAATCTTGAACTTCACTAAACACTACTTATTGACCAAAGCTCTATGGTCCTTCTCCAACCATGCAATCTGATATGGATGCGGATGCTTTCTTCTTGTCAACTTCAACTTGTCAACCATCTCCTCTGAAACAAGATTATTAGTGCTTCCACTATCAATAATAATATCACAACACTTACCTTTACATTTGCACCTTGTGTGGAATAAACTCTTCCTATGATTGGGTTCTTTCTCCTCATTCAACAAAGTTCTTCTGACAACTAGGGTTTCTCCCCTTTTAGCATCTTTAGAATGCTTAGACTGCATGTCTTCATCTACATGTGCAACTCGTGCATTACCTTCAGGTCTTCGGTTTGTTTGTCCTTGATGTTGCGAACACTCATATGCTTGATGCCCTTCTTCTCCACATTGGAAACAGGTTCCTCTGAAACCTCCTCTCCTAGGTCCTTGCCCAGGTCTGCCTCTTCCTCTTTGCTCATTATTGTACTGGTCATGAGGGCAGTAGGTTATATCTCCTCTCTAATTTCAACTGGTGTCAGCTTCTTCACTTTTCTTTAAATCTTCATTTTGGCCCCCATAGGGTCTTCCACCAGTCCTTCTACCTTGACCTCTTCCCCTTTGCTTACTGTCAAATCTTTTATTTAGCTTCTCTTCCACCTTCAGGGAAAACTAGTATGCATCTTCTATGGTGGTCATTCTGACTAGGCTCAGCTCCTTTTGAATACTTGGCCTCAACCCATTAATGTAATGGGCTACCTTCTCCTTGTTGTCCTCTGCATGACCGGTTTTGATAGTAATCTTATAAAACTCTTCTGTATACTCCTTAACAGATTTGTTGGCTTGCTTCAATCCTTACAACTTCTTCAACAACTCCATCTCATAGTCCACAAGAATGAACTGTTTTAGTTTCTCCACCATCTGATCCCATCTGGTGATCTTTCCTTTTCCTCTTCTATTCCTCTCTAACTAGACCTCCTTCCACCAAATACTGGCATGGCCCTTCAATTTTGTTTTTGCAAACTTGACCTGATTTGGGTCTTCCACATCTTCATACTTGAAATATTCCCCCATGTCATTGATCCAATCAATAAGTTGTTCTGGATTCAAATCTCCAGAATATGTGGAAACTTTGATCCTGGCCCTCTTTCTAATCTTAGAAATGGCCCTTAACAACCTAACTTTTGCAGGATCTCCCACAGCTTCTTGTTCTTCCTCAGATAGCTCCTCTTCTACTTCATCTTCGCTTTCTTCTCTTGTTCTTGGCTCAAACCCTCTTCGCAGCTCCTCTTCTGTCAAAAAATTCCTCCCAATATGATTTCTTCATGGAGGCATCTTGATCTCTGCAACAAACCCACAACCTTAGGTCCTGGTGCAAACTGCCTCATAGTCGGTGATCTGTCTACACACTCAGGAACCCTCACTCTGATACCACTTGATGAAGGGGGGTAAATCATAGAACACATAACAAAAATTGCACATAGAAAATAGAGGAATCAACCCTCCATAAGCTGCAATACATTACAACTTCCTCTCACAAGACTCTGGAATCATCTGCCATATGTGACCCCAAATCTACTAGGGTTTCTATTTTCCCACCTATTCTTCACTCTACACTTTCCCCCTTAACTTTACTACTGCCCAGGGTTCCCAAAAATGGTTATTAATAGCCTTTTTGGCGGCCAACAACCTAATTTCAAAATTTGTATCTCCCTCCAAAAATAGGTCAACTTTCGGGAGCCATAACTTTTGATCCAGGTGTCTGATTGACGGACCGTTTTATGTGTCAAAAAGCTCGCAGAGTGCTCCTTTGCCAGTTCTAGCCATTTTTGGGCCCGTACGGGACCGTTTAGTGCCTCAAACCTGAGTTTGAATAATTTTTAGGTGTTTTTCAGTAAACAAAAACTTTAATATCTTTTAGCTCGCAAATGATCTTTGTGTGATTCCTTCGCGAAATGTCTTATTTTTCAGTTATCAAGCTTCCTGTAAATTTTTACTTCAATCCATGCCCAAATGCAAACTTTCAAAAAATAGCAGGTTGCTATTTTTAGTAGTTTGGAAAAATTGAAAGTTCTACATCATTGTTCAAGCGATTATGGAACCAGAACCACAAATTTTGAAAAGAAATGGAAAAAACATTAACAGTTTTGAAACACATCTTTTTTTTGGGTGATCCAAGATTACCCTTACACCACTGGATGCTCTTGCATCACCCAGTGGCATAACATTAGCTGAGGCTCCTGAATCCACCATACAATTATGTATATTTTTCCCAAATATTCTTACAGTTAACAGAAAAGGAGGAGCTTCCTTCTTTTCTGCATACATGACAACATTAGTGTTTGAAGGTTGTTCAATTTCCTTGTCTTTATCTTTGGACTATACATCTCTTCTATGAGCATCTATGTCAACTGAGTTATCCTTTGGCACTGACTCATCTAAGGACCTTATAAAGGCACTTCATACCCCTAGACTTTTCAACAACTCATATAGAGGGAAGTTGACCTTGATCTTTCTTATTTCCTCAGACAAGTAGTTCATTAATTTTGCTATTTCATTAGACTCCATTTTCCCTACTTGAACTTTTGGTGCTACTGTCCCACTAGTCCCATGATGATTAGCTTTTAGGATCGCTGGGTTATTACTAGCATGCTGATCTAGCGGGGTATTGAAGTTATTAGGAGTGGAGGTAGTGAAAGGGCCTCCGGGCTTACTATTGCTTCTCAAATTATAAGTGTGGTTCTTGTTAGATTGTTGAAAAGCTTGCACCTCCTCTAGTTCACATAATGCCTCATTTTTAGTTTCAAAGGGGAACTAAAAGGCTTGTAGTACTAAGGATGACTTTGGATACAAGTTCTCAAAATAATAAGGCTCATTCTCTACTATTTGGTTCTCTTCTTCCCTAGTTGTGAAGGTAAAACTTTCTAAGACCATAGCAGACTCAAATCCTGAAGGTACTATTTCATTTCCTTTAGGAATTAGGAACTCGGATGTAGGAGCTTGTACTTCCACATTAAAGATGAAATTGAGGACAATCAAGTTTAGCATGTGCATTCATGTTATGAATCCTGCACCAATTTTTTAATGCTACATTAGCCATTTGGATTCTAGCTGGCTATTCAACTCTTTAATGTTTGGACTCTCAAATGGAGAGGCCAGAGTACCATTATTTGGTCCTATGTTCCATGTCCTAGATGGTTTAGGTTGATTTTGATTTCTATTGTTATTACCCCAAGCTTTATTATCCCCATTGTATCCCCTATTTTGCATCCCTTGCTCCTGATTATGATTATGTCCTTGGTTATGATTCTGATTTTGATTTGAACCCCGACCTTGACTATAATTTTGATTCTAGTTTTGACTCTGCCCCTGAGTATTTCTACCATAAAATTTTTTGTTTCTTAATTGAGTCATCTCAGTGGTTAGTCTCCTTAGATGTGCAGTAATTTCCTTTTTTTCCTCCCTATCATCTTGTGTTTTGGCTATAAATGTATCTTGAGGAGGCTGAAAGAAAGACTAACCATTAGTTTTATTACTATTGGCACTGTTACCAAATAAGGGACTATAGCTTGAATGGGAGCTAGGTTATACACTGGTGTATAAGTAGGAACTAGATTCAATAATGGAGTATGATGCATTGGAACACCATTCCATGGCTATGTTTGGTTTGGAATTCCAAGATTTCCTACATTCAAAAAAGGATTATATGTCATTTGTCTCATCTCCTTATTCACTGCAACTGCTTCTTTGTAAGCTTTTGACAAATTATCCTCATTTTCTTGTCTTTTAACAAACATTATAGTCAAAGGATCTAAAGCAGCATAATACATTACTAATATTGCCTTAGGAGTTACAATATAAGGAGCAACTAACTTAGAGAAAGCTTTCTAGAACCTATCATTGAAGTTGTCTATAAGCTCTCCCTCACCTCTTTTAATTGCCGCTAATTTGTGATAAAAAGTAGAAGGTTCAACTGGTCCTCTAAACCTAGACAAAAATGCCTCTTCCATGAGTTCCCAGGTAGTGATATAACCATTTGGTAAGTTGACATACCAATTAGAATCCTTCTCATTAAAGATGTATGGGAACAACCTACACACTACATCTTGATGCTCTAATCTTGCCCAGAAGCAAGCTTCCTTAAAGATTCTAATACGATCTTCTAGATCCTAATGCAATTGGTACTTAGGGCAGATCTTCTCAAGATTTTTAGGCATTTCATGATAAATAGTAAATGATATGGGAGAATTGACATTAAAATATGCCATGACTGGACCTTGGGGTGGACTAGGACCTCTTGGAGGACTTAGATTTATAGGTGGGCTAGGACTTCTAGGAGGACCTTAGATTTATAGGTGGGCTAGGACTTCTAGGAGGACCTGAACCTCTAGGGGGTCCTAGACCGAGATTTAATGATCTATATGCAGAACCGTCAGGGCTCACTATGTTATGTATATTAAAAGGTGATCCAGGAGGAGTCCCTAATGAACTTCCTACATGTGATATTCTGGGATTCCAAATTAAAGGACTCTTATTCTGTCTTCTGTTAGGTAGTTTTATGAAAATATCACTTGAATTGGACCTAGACCTGGTCACTTGACCACTATTATGAGCTAGCTTTACACAAATCTTACCTTAATTCCAATCAAGCCCTCCTTCTAGTGCCAAATTACTGTTGATGAGAGATTGTACACTCACAACATAGTTAAAATTCATAGAAGAACATTAGCTATCTTGAAAGATATGTAGAATTAACTAGGAATTCTCAATCTCGAGTTTCTAGATGGTCAATTCTTGACCGTGTGGGATAAATCAATAGTTTGTTGTGAAGCTGTAATATTCAATGGGCCTTACTCAATCTAAGGATTTGTCACTGGCAATTGTCACTCATTATATGTAAATATTTCAAAATATCTCTTAAATCAATGATCCTTTGCAACTATTTATAACTTTCAAGTCAAACTTTATATGAACTTTACAGAAACAGACTTGATTTTTCAAACTTTATGAAAATCATAAAAAATCTCTAGCATTTCCATATATTTAACATGATTTTCAACAAATTCCTTTAGATAACTGTGTTTCAGCTAATTATTTAAAGATCTTTGGGAAAAGTTAGAAAAGATAGGGTTAGAAACATCATTTTTAGATTGGATCTAAATGTTCTGCTATCCACGTACTAAGGAATACAGTAAATATGAACAATTCAACACAATTAAATCCACATATGTAAAATCCTAAGTAGTTTCATGAATATACATAAGAGATTGCAATCTTTCAAAGGAAAATACATCAGGTAAAAGCCTGAATCAAAAAACACTCTGTAATAGATGTAAAATTTTGAGTTTACCTTTATTTGAAGTATAAAGTCATACAAAATTTACAATGTAATAATGACTCTTGTTGCATTGATCAAAATCACCAAAACCTACAAACACTTTTGACAGATACATAAAAGAGACAGGATATTCCACACACTCCTTGATGCAGACATAGGTGACCTCCTTTCTAAAATCACTAAATGCTCACAGTATTCTAAAAGAAACACCTTCTCTTTGCAACAAAATTAACAACTACAGTCTTAAGCTAAAAGTTTAAAATCCATGTGTACTAAAATACATGTAGCAGAGCTTCTTATATAGATTTTGAAGCTTCCCTCCTGCTATGATTACAAAGTCCATCCAATGGTCCACATTCAAACCTTAAAGATCAATGGTGGGAATCCTTTCCCAACCGTTCTCAAAATATCTTTATGGTATCTTTCCTTGTATCTTTCTTTGTATATCACGATGTATCTCTCAATGTATACACAACATACATTATAATATACAAGTTGTAGACTTAACAAATATTGAACTATTTTTTAATCCTTTTGTTACTTCCGGTTCTGTATCTTTGTATCCCTTGATTTTGTATATCTTTTTGTATATGACACATACAAAATGCGGAACCCCCTTTTTATTATACATCGTTATTTACTTCATCTTTGGGTCCGGCCTTTTTTTGTATGTATTAATACTTAAACCTCTTTTCACCTATCAAAACCCTTTTATGACAATGACCAGTGGGTCCCAGCAATGTTAAACTCCCTTTTAACCTCTATTTGAAAACTATCTTTTGTATGTATATTTAGGATACAAATGTGGATACATACAAAATGTGATGCAATGAAAAAATAAGCTTTAGACCTTTATAAATCGCATTGCATACTTTTTTTCAAGTGCAGTCATGTACATTTTCCACTTTGTATATTAACTATATTTGTATTGAACATACATACAAACTCCTATGCAAGCATGGACTTGCCACTTTATTCACTCAACTTTTGAACATCAATCAGGTCTGGCTTGTATGGAAAAAGGGCAAGCACTCAAAATATGCATGTAACCAAAAAAAATCCTAATTAAACAATAACCCGATGATATAAAGACCTCATATACAAACAAATTTGTATATGACATACAAACTCCAAAACAATGCATATTACCAAAACCCTCATATTTCACAAAATATTAGAAATTTCAAGTTGGTTCAAAAAGCAACCCTTGATCATTTTTCACAAAGAATTCACTAATACCTTTATTTTATTTTCCTAACATGAGGCATTTTAAATTTCAACACTTTGCACCACCTACCCCCTTTTTCCCTTCTACCACCAAGCAAGACTAAACACACAAGCCAAAAGCAACAGCCACGACAGGGTTCCCCATTTTGCTAAAGGGTAAAATGGGGTGTGTTGTGAGCATCATAATAGATCCTAAGAAGAATACCTTTGAAGATGCAAAATAAGATGAATTCATTCATGTCTAGAGACAAATAAGGAATAAAAAGAATTTGAAAAAGCCTGCTCCTAAACAAACTGCTCCTACTAGGTACTCTCAAGCTTTTAATGGTAATTGCTATGCTTGTAATAATTTTGGTCACAAGGTTGTTGAATTTAGAAGCAAGATGAATTAGAATTCACTTAGGCCTCCAAGGTACAATGTTGTAAACCCTCATTCATATCAGGATCATTGTTGTGCTTGCAACAAAGTTGGTCATAAGACATAATTATAGAACCAAAGTGATAAGGAATGGTTTCATGAATAAGAACAATGTTAGGACTCCTCAATTCTTCTATGGTTATTGGTACACATGCAACAAGTATGGTCATAAGGATGCTAATTATAGATCTAATATGAAAAGAGGTGGTTATGCTCCACAGTCCAATATCACCTGCTACAATTGTAATAAATCAGGACACATTACAAGATTATGTAGGGGAAAGAGTGTAAGGTCTTTTGCTTCTCAAAAGAAGGTTGATATTGCTCAACAAAAGAAGGAAATGAACAAGACATGGAGGAAGAAGGAAGAAAGTGAAGTAAAGGAAGGATCTGCACCTTTTGTTGGTGCAGATGGATCCTCCAGAAACTAAAAGGAGGAAGTATTAGTTTATGGTGAGTTACAACTACAGATATTCTCAAACCCCTAAATCCATAAGATGCTAAACTCATCAACATAATGGCTAAAAGTAACATGGATATGTCTGGTTGATGATATGATGATGTTTAATCAAATTTCCAGAGCAAATAGATTTTTTGTAGATGATTGTTGAGTGATCATAGATCTCTATATAGTAAAAAGTTGATTAGGTTAAGAACAGAGAAATGTAATCACTGCGGAGTAGCTAGGGTTCGTGAGAAGCCTATTTAGTCGATACTTGATCAAATTTTATCTCATTTGAATGAATTCAAGTGTGTGAAATAGAAAAGGAGAGAAGAAGATCCTCAACAAAGCTTGTGCGCAAACCCTAACGACTACACTATTAGGTATTCTTCAAATTTTTTAGTCAAACCCTAGTTTTCTAAAATATTTATTATGGAAACACTAGTAGTAGTTGATGTTGTCGAGAGACCAAGACTAAAATTCAAGAAACACCCATACAAATCCACTGAGAGTGATAAGGATGGAGCTTTTTCTCACATTCCCTCTAATGTGTTGCATACAAAGGATGTTTGGATGTACATCCACTCACAGTGGGATGAGTATGATCACCTAAAATTGGAACAATTCAAGAATGGTCATTTGCTAGAGATTATTTTCAATTGAAGCTAGAGTTTGCAAATGTTGCAGCAAAACGACTAGATATTTGGAAGGGTTTCCCTAATTTCTGGTATAAGGAAGATTGGGTTAGGATTGCATTGAGCTGAATCCATGAGGATTTCTTTTGGCTTGATCAACCTCACATGATTACAAAGGAAGAAATTAAATCTATGACCAGGTTGTGCTCCTCCAAACTAGTGCCTACATTGAGAGTTGTGAAGAACAAGGAGGTGATGAGACTTACCAGAATGAAATTTGATAAAACAACCCTAACAATAGATGGTATCACTAATCTAGGGGTCTGGTATGCCACTATGGACATTTCTTACAAAGTGCATTATACCAATAGAGAAGGTTCTGGTACTACTACCACCATCTACACTACCCATCAAATGGTGAAAGAAAGAAAAGACTATGACCTCTATGATCTCTTGTGGTAGTAATTGTTGGAAAATTTGAAGAGAACCAAGGAGCTAAAGTACAAATTCTGGTATGGTTCTTTAATCATTTGCCTTATGTTCTATTTCCTGAGGGAATTACCTGTAATGAAGAATATGGTCTGGAAAGTAGATACCCCTGTTGCTCATCAAATTAATGACTATATGTGTAGTTTTCCTAATCATAAAAATTGTGACACATTGTTTTAGGGATTTTTCAAAACATTTTAAAATGACATGCAGATGAGGGAAAGGATAGCAGGAAAAGTAGTAGAAAAATACAAGAATGATATAACTTTCCTGGTGGATAAAGACAATTTCTATATGGAGGCAATAAAACCAAGAACCTTATGGATAATCACCTTGCCTTATGAGGTGATTGAATATGATTTGGTTGGATATGCTGATATGTTACTTAGCAAGCCCAAGGATCCTACTGCTGAAAGATTTGGAACTTATGATGAAATCACCAAAAAAACAATTAGGAAGGATGTGGAGGAAAAAGTAGAGAAGTGTTGGAGTACAAGACCACTGAGAGGGGGGGTGAATCAGTGGTCTATAAACTTTAAAACTTTTTGCACCTTTTAAACTACATGATAGAGAATGAGAGAGACTTCAAAGATTAATCAAACACATATGCACAAATATGATGATGAACAATATGAACAAGAATTTAAGAAAAAAACATTAGGGCACAAACATAGAGACAATCAACATAGACCATAACACATGATTTATGCACGGAAAACCCTCATAGGGATAAAAAACCACTTAGGAAAAATTGCCTCACTGGCTTAATAAAATCTCCCTGATTACAGAACCTCACTGGCTACAAAATATGCCTAACTAGCAAATACAACCTCATTGGCTACAAAATACACCTCACTAGCAAATACAGCCTCACTAGCCAAAGATCAAACTTGTCTCATTGACTTGATCTTATATAGCATATTCTCAATCATGAATAAACAGATTACAAAGGGTTTCTCTGTCTCATTGCATAACATTATTCATCAAATGACTTGATTATTTTCCACCTTTTTACATTAATATGTCAATCATAACACTTGATAAAAACATCAATCTTCTCTATGAAAACTCTTTACAAAGACCTTGCAAAATACTTCAAATCATCCTACGAATTGATAAACACAAAAATAAAAACATATTGCAACAAATACACTTATACCTCCTTGTGAGTATTCAAATTGTCCTTCATATTTAAGCTCTTCAATATCTCTGCATTTCTCCTCTATTCTTCACAATTTACATATCAGTGTGTAGATATGAGTCTATTCATCACATCCATCTAAGTCTCATCCTTGTGTATCTGTATTCACTCATAGCCTTTATATTCTCTGTTTCATAGGCACATCTTCTTTTGATAGTCAGATATCAAACATTGTTCATAAACCTCACCAAATCATGCAATCCATATATGGACATGTAGATCTATCTTTACTTAACATATATCATCAACTTGTATCAACACACACCTCCTGCAAAGTGAATTATCAATTATACTGGCCATGTGATGTTAAAAAATTATTACAGAGTAGTTAGAAGGTCTTCTTTGAAAATGCCCATCAAACTTCTTTCTATGCAGAATGACGATTGAAATTCAAAAGGATTTTGAAATGTGACCTTTGATCTTCCTTATCCTTCCAATTCAAATTTAAATATGTGCCATGGATGTCTCTATTGGTGGCCGATGCCAAGATATTACCGATGGATACTAGTTTCCTTAGGTTAAGGGGTCGGTTTCACTATGACCTCAAACCCTTAGTTTATAACTTAAGTTATATCTAACCTTCTCTCCCAGTCAACAACCAAATATATCACAAAAATCATATGGTTTAAAAGACACAAAGAAACATTCTTAGGGTTTTAAATCATTCAAACCTTAACTCCTCCATGACCTACTCTTATTTGCATGTAGCATGAATATACTCTATATTTAAACCACTCCACTACCAATATAATGTATCTGAGGGACCTGTGCATGTTCCTCCTTTGTATGTGCCTTTTGCAAATGCAATCCTTTGACCAAAGCAATGACACTTCATTGAGAGCATACTAACACAAACTTCATGTGACAAATTACACTTGGACATCCAACTGAGATTGTGGAATGAAAACATGAATCATCAAAGCAAACCACTAACCTTTACTCCCCTAGGGTTACAAACTTTCAACACCATTAACAAGACTTTCAATAAAGCAATGAAGATCTTGTCATATAAGCATGAATTCCATACTAATCACCTTATGAATCATTGATTATAACATGAAATGTGAACTTTGTCATGTTGTGAATTCACTTGTGACATTAGTGACAACTCCTAAAGATAACATAAAGTATGATGTATGATAGGATATGGTGGCATGATGACACTAACCCAAACTAAGAACTCCACACTAATATCAATGATGAACATGAAGCTAACACTGTGACACCAACCAATGTGATACCAACACAAACTTCATCAACCTTGATGGACAATACTTCCTATATACAAATTTCCTGATGGTGATGCCAACTTAACTCTAACTCAAACTAATCATCAGTACTGCAACTCCACCATATCATGCACCCATGCAAGATAATGAGTAAAGCAACGATCAATCTCCTGAGAACATATGAACACCATCACCTATGAATCCAATCGACATTTGTTCTCTCTCCCCCTTTGACATCAACTGACAAAGTGAAAACATCATATCTCTTTTTGGTATGAAGCTCCCCCTGAAAAATATACTGTCATCCTAGAAGTGTGAAAGCAGACCATTCCTGCAAACCAAGAACACTTCATGTCCATATCAAAAATGAGAGAGCATCATTGCACTGTCAAGATACACAACACTTGTGTGATAAGACCAACTATTGGTCATACTATTGTCATAAAAATCTTGTAATAAATGAACTATGTATTACTCCCCCTAAAACTAAAACCACTGTGATTGTTCTTAATTGACTGACAATTTCTTGCTATTGTAAGCATTTGATCAAACTATGAAGCCAAATATTGATGACGGTCCTTTGTGATGGAGTACAACAAACACTAAGAGGGGGGTGAATTAGTGTTGGAGATAAACACATATAAATTTTTACTTCTTTTCACCTCCTTTTAGACTTTAAATAATAAATTGCAGTGTTGATTTGAATGTTTTCCAAGACAAAAAATGAAACACTGAACAATGAATGTAATGGAAAATTTAGACATAAGACATCAATGGATCACACACAGAGAGACCATAACATAGAAAATTGCATGAGTGGAAAACCCTCTTGGGGAATAAAAACCACTCGGGAAAGATGCCTTACTGGCTTAATATCAAAATCCCAATTATACAATCTCACTAACTTCTTTTGTCTCACTGACAATTTTTCTTGCCTTACTGGATTTATACAACTTTGCCTCACTGGCTAATCATAGTTACCTTGAATAAGAAAGAAATAAGAAAATGTTCAAGTGTTGATCCTAGATTGATTAGATTTGAACCATTAAGATCATATATCACCCTTTGGAAGAAAACAAGATAGAAACATAGTTTCAACACACTTTTCACATCAAACCTTATGTCATTAAAATGTTTTCACAATCTCTTATCTAAACTAATATTCTACTCCATGAGTGCTCTCAGTCTTATTTGTTCTCTGCATCATCTCATACCAAGATCTTCCACACAATGACAGTGTTATCTTCAATCAGAATTCTATAAAGCCTTGTAAACAATAATACAAAACTCAACACCTATATTTGACTGCATCAAAAAACCCCTATTTTTTTGCTTCATTTCTTCCAATCCTCATGCTATATAAACATCATGATTTCTTTCATAAAACTAATCAATCTTATTCAAGCATTGTACAATTTCCACTTCAGGACTTATGACATCAATAATAATGCAAAGTATATAGGCCTACCTCTCAATCTTTCAACACATGGTTTGAAACCCTAAGAAACCCCTCTGCATCACCAAGAACATTAGAATTGGTAATATATATCACAAACTTTCCTTTGCTACCTTTTGAATTCATTTTCTTCCAAGAGCATTCTAAACCCCTCAATATGTCTTTATACCTGCTCAATGTTTCACCAATTCAATATCTATAAGTAGGTATTTCTCTTCTAAATATAGAACACAAATCCTTACTACTTGAAACATTGCACAACACGTTATATGAAAATATCTAGCCATACATATCATTTAGAAACTGAATATGAATAGTTGAAAAACTTTCTAATTGACTCTGCCCATCAAATTATGATCTCCTTAATGGCCCATTAGGGTTTGAAAGTCCTTTGAATCTGAAGCGTTGATTTGTCTCTTCGTAGGCTTAGCCTTTTGAAAGTTGAACCTTTGATTCAGTCTCCTGCCTTGTGCAAATAATACAACCTTTATGACCCGATTAGCAAAGATGAAGGGCCGGTTATAATATGCATTAAGGACCCCTTTAATAGGTGAAACTTAAGTGGCTTACTGGGAATAGGAGGTCAACTAACAATTATAACAAAAGAACTGGTGGGTGTTAGGGCTTTTTGAGTAGGGTTTAGCAAGTGATTTTAGGGTTTAGGAAATATGAAGAATAAGATTACAAAAAACTAACAAGAAACCCTAAAGACAAGAGATGATTCTTTGACATGACATTATACAAATTCTAGCTTTGATAGAGAACATATTTAAATGGAGAATTTAGGCCTTTTAGATCTGTTCTAGGGCTTTATAAATAAGATACTTAAGTTTATATAACTCCTCAAAGTGTGAGCTTTAAAAGAAGTGATATCAAGATGATCCACTAAAGGTCCAATCATTGTATATACCAGACAAGAACCTACTCACGAATAGTAACATAAGCATTATATCAAATATGGACAGTGAGCATTATGTCATGAGCTAAAAACCCTATTTGAGTAAGCTTTTTATGAAGATCTTTAAGAAAAATCTTCTTACCACCATACCTAAGAGATGAACCTCGTGAAGCCTTTGGAACAACCTCTGAACACTTAAGTATTGAAGAAATAAGACACTACTATTAAAGACCTAATTCATCATGTCTTCAACTTTAAACCAATTAGGGTGATCATCAAATTTTGATATGAATAACACTAACACCTCATCAATTGTGAAAGAATATCAATAAGTCTAATGAAGATCAAGTAGGGTCTGATGGAAGTCATATGAAGCAATTCATCCTGATCCTAGAAAGCACATCATCCTGATGTCACAACAATCATCTCCATCATGACACTTTTGACATCATAGAGCAATCTTGTCCTCATGAAGGCATAGGAAGGAAGGCACTAAGTCATCCAAATTACCATCACCACCTAACCTTTGTCAACAAATCCAAGCATGAGTCCAAGCATGAATCCTATGATACAATATTAACCACTGATGAGATTAAGTATGAGTCCAATGATACAAAATTGACCACTGATGAGATTAGTATCCTGACATGATGATATCACTAATCTTTTTAACATCAATGACAACCTTGCCATCACTTTGCACCTCATGTAACTTTGGTGAGAACCTCTATCTCTATCAAAGTAATCAACATATGATTGGTATGAAACCTAGACTACTGTAAGCATTGTCTCCTCCTTGGATGTATCTCTAACTCTTAAGCCTACTACCAATTTCCATATAGATACCAAACATAGTATCCTCTGCCCCGGTCATAGAATGAATAAATATTAGGCACTCTCACAATTTATTGATGATATACAATACTCCATTTGACCTACCCTTACATGTCTCAAAGCTATAATAGTAACAAAAATTACACCCTCTTAATATTGCCTCATTTCTTGCTTACTATCAAAAACTTAATAATACTTTCTGTAGAGTGTAAAAACTCCACACTTTTGTATCTGTTGCAATCTTGTTGTGTGAGTTTTTTCTATTTCTGTAAATGTTTCACACTCCAGTTGTGAGGGTTTCTTATGCTCTATGTGAAAGCCGCCAAGTGTCGTGCCTCAGTTAAAAGCTGCGGTTTTGTTTCTAGCTATAAATTTTGTGCGGATCGTGCCAGGTAGTGGTTATGTTTCAATATGTTTCAGTTTCAGCTAGCTATGGAGGTCACCACGTGTCATTAGCAGAGATAGTCCCTTTAAGTTTCAATGCAAGCGCAGAGGCTATCGTGTGTCTCTTAGATATTGCTGCGGAGTTTTTCACATGTTTGTTTCCATATCTTATGGATGCTTAGTAAAAGAAGATGGTGGGCCCTAGTTTGTTTCAGTTTGAGTGTGCGGAGAGTGCCATGTGCTGGATGCGGAAGAGAAGTTACTTTTGTTTATGACCCTTCTTCGGTGATAATTAAAAGTTTCTAAGTAACGCAGAACTCGACAAGTGTCAGCTTCTACAGAAGTTTCAAAGGGTTTCTAATGTTTCAAGGATTACTGCAGAAGATGCCACGTATCAGCTATTGCATACTGTGGAAGATGCCACCTATCTCTGTTTTCTCCTTTTGAAAGCTAGCAAGTGCTAAGGTTGTGGGTCACGCTATTAATGAATATCATGTTTCAAATGCTACGGGTTGCAATAGTTCACCTGCGGAGGCCACTTGAATATAAAGACAGTTTTGTAAAGTGTTGCGGATGTAGACACGTATAAGTTTCTGTTGGGTTAAACTAGTTCTTGGGTTAGAGTTAGTGGATTAACCATTAGTGGTATTTAGCACATGGTTTTGTGCTAGTTGTATTGGTCCATAGTTTTGGAGCTCATGGTTTTGACCCCATGGTTTTACATGTATGGAAGTCTATATAATGCCTTGGTGACTCCATTGTAAGTGTGGCTGGTTGAAGCCTCCAGGCTTAGCCCAATTGGGGCTGAGGGTTAATATGAAGATCTTCATTACTGGTTTTTCCCCAGTTTTCTAGGGTAAATAACTGTGTTGTTATTGTGTTCTTGTTGCATGCTTGATTTGAGTTTCTGTTGTGCATTCTGAATTCTTGGATGTGTATGTTTCCAACAATTGGTATCAGAGCCAAGTTACAAGCTCCAGCATTCATGTCTACGGAGTAGTAATGTAGCTCACAGCGTGTGGAGATAAGGCATCATTTATTTTTTGATCTGGTATTCTTGTTGAAATAGAAGGTTTGAGTGTGTGCCTCAACGCTCTAGCTCCTGAAAGAAGGTTGAAGGTTCAGTAGGTCTGTGCAAGATTGGTTGTGGTTGCTGCTATAGGCATGTTGCCTAGTCAAAGTCACTGTATACAGTTGCTGCATGGTTCCGTAGCTAAGGCTGGCTGTAGCAAGAACAAGATTGTAATGGAGTTGTATGTAAAATTTAATACATGTATTTGGGCTGATGGCTGTAAGACCTGGTATGGCTTGCTCAATCCCTGAAAGGAAAGGCTTGGTAAGAGAGGAGTTCTCCCAGGTGGTAAGGGGGCTTAGAGTCATGTGGATTCCCAGTTTGATGTTGATCTCGATGACAGTAAGGGCATTGCACTTGGTGCTTGTGGAAGGGGGGTTTGGTGCTAACTCCAAGACCAAGTTTAAAGGGGGGATTGTTGGGTTAGAGTTAGTGGATTAACCATTAGTGGTCTTTAGCACATGGTTTTGTGCTAGTTGTATTGGTCCATAGTTTTGGAACTCATGGTTTTGACCCCATGGTTTTGAATGTATGGAAGTCTATATAATGGCTTGGTGACTCCATTGTAAGTGTGGCTGGTTGAAGCCTCCAGGCTCAACCTAGTTGGGGCTGAGGGTTAATATGAAGATCTTCATTGCTGGTTTTTCCCTAATTTTCTAGGGTAAATAACTATGTTGTGATTGTGTTCTTGTTGCATGCTTGATTTGAGTTTCTGCTGTGCATTCTGAATTCTTGGTTGTGTATGTTTCCAACAGTTTTAGCTTGCTGTGGAATGCACCAAGTGTCAGTTTCTTATTTTTTCTAAGAAGCAAAGGAGTTTCAAGTTATGCGCGTGGATGTTGCCATTTATCACACTCTTTTTAGTTTCAAGTATGCAAAGATCACCAAGTGTCTGTCCCTTATAGAAGGAGGCATTCCACACATATTTAGTTCCAGCCAATGAGCTTGCAGGAAAGAGAAACTATTGGAGATTTGAAAGATCTTAACTGTTAGAAAATTCCATTTACCTTTCAGTTTCATTGGGCCGTTGAGATTCGATTGTTGTAGACAATATTGAGTTAGATCTTAGGCTATAAATATGTAACATTTGTAATAGATCGAGATAGATATAGAGATATAGATTGATACATACAGTTTGAGGCAGAGAGACATTTTTCTATCAGAGATTTAAGAGAAGTTGGAGACTTTTGCTATGACCAGTTAATATCATTTGCCTTTATTTTGTTATTCTTGATTAGAAGGTTGATGTACCTGTGCATGTATCTGTGCCTCTTATATTGCTAGAAAATTAATGAGAAGGACTAAATTCTGTGCCTTGGTTGATATTTCCTGTGTCATTGCAAAGTGTCTGATTGTGAGCCTTTGATTTTATTCATTTCATTTGTTTATGTTAATCATGCAGCATCTGCTCTTTAATATAACTGAATTTTGAGGATAGTTTCACTGTGCTTAATTTGAGAGAAACACTTTTACTCAGGCACATCGCCATAGATAGATTTGCTTTAATTGTATCTGTAATTATGTTAGCTATCCTACCCTTTTTCTCAAACCCCATTTAAGATAGAGAAGAGCTAGCTTCTTTAAAATATGGAGGTTGTTTTAGGTAGTAAGTCCCACATTCTTGAAACTTCCCATGTTGGTGTTGGAACATATGCAATTTTATACATCAACAATTTTTGGCACGCCCGGTGGGACCATTCTTGAAGTTTCTGTCAAGATTGTATGAACCAGAGAACCACAGGGAGCCAGAGCTGTAGACCTGTAACAAGAGCTCAATCTGCTACTAATCCAGGCATTCTTTTGCCACCACTAGTAGCTAATCCAAGGAGAAGAGCGAATCAGTTTGTAGTAGCACAAAGAGTAAATATGGGAGCACCTGTAGCCCCAAGGAATTATGCAAATTGGAACACTGGTAGTCCTCTAATTCTCCTAGTACCACTAGCAACTTAGGATGCTATTCCAGCCAATGCTCTAAAAGCTCTACCTAAGTTCAGTGGGGAAGATTTCAAGACATCTGAAGAGCATCTGCAAGATGTATCTGATGTATGTGCAGTACATGTTATCACTCAACAGAATGTGGCCATAAGACTGTTAGCAGCCTCTTTCAAAGGAAAGGCCCTGGACTAGTATAGATCCCTTACTCCAAACACTATATCTACATGGGATCATCTTGGTGATGCTTTCTTTGAAAGATTTAAAGAAAAGGGTGATAAATCTTCTTTACTACAACAATTGATCACTATCAAGAGAGCACCATAAGAAGCCATGACTGATTTCAACTCAAGATTTTAGAAGACTTGGGAGAGAATTCCTACTACAGCAAGACCATTACCAGGTATGGCTATTGTGTTTTACCTTAAAGCTTTAAACTCAGATATATTAGTGATGATTCAGTCTCTTGGAGGTCAGACATTACTAGAAGCATATGAGTTGGCAGTCAAGGCTAAGAATAACTTAATAGATGCTGGAAAATTACCCCCAAGGCCTCTATGCCCATGTTCCCAGAAATTACCTTACCTTTACCTCAAGAAACTCCTAATCATACAGCCCCACCCATGTCTATGTATTCATTTCCTTAACAACCTGCTAAGGTAACCACCTCTGTCCAACCATCTGAAATGGATGATGTCAAGAACATTTTAAGGACCTTCTCAAATGAGACAATTAATCTAAAGAGACAACAAAATCCCTATCCAAATCCCCCTTATCAAGGTTACTAAGGAAATAGACCCCCCTTTCAGCCAAATCAATATCAAGGCCCCCAGAGGCAAACTAATCCTTAGCCTTCAAACTAATTGGTCACAGTCCCTACACCTTTACAAACTATCCCTCCTAATCCCAATAGGGAAATCCTTCCAGGGTAAAATAATTTTGCAGATGGCACAAATGCTTGGTGCTTCCCCTGCAACAATGCCCATATGCCTATAGACTGTCCCAGAGGAAATTTACAGCAAAAGATAGCAGAATAGAGAGGATTAGAAGGACAACTTGCAACTTCTAACACTCCACCATATCAGTCTCCTGGTGTTCAAAATATAGTCATGGTGGCCTAGATGCAAGGGATGTCATTACAATAGGAAGAGGAAATAGCCCCTGAGCATGCTTTATTTTCATGGATTGAAGAAGAGGATTCGGTGTTCTTGAATGAAGCATCTACTTCTAAGAAGCCATTGGTACAATCAGATTACTATACCAGAGTAAAGAGGAGAATGATGGAGCAGCCTGAAGTCACTAATAATGAGATCATGGGAGCTCCTCCATTTCAAGGTCATCAGAACATAGTCTCTAGACAAGAAATACCTTAGCCTCTGTAGAATCAAGTAGCCTCAGGACAAGTTCTAGAAAAGTCAAGGTACCCTTATTACTCAAAGGCCCAAGCATTAGAACCATAATGAGATCATGGGAGCTCCTCCATTTCAAGGTCATCAGAACATAGTCTCTAGACAAGAAATGCCTCAGCCTCTGTAGAGTTAAGTAGCCTCAGGACAAGTTCTATAAAAGTCAAGGTACCCTTATTACTCAAAGGCCCAAGCATTAGGACCTATGAACATGGTGGATCAACTAAAAAGAAATCTAGCACATGTATCAATTTGGGACATGTTAGCTATTCCTGAGTAGAAGACACTGTTGCAAGAGGCTTTGCAAGACCAAGAAGTCCCTAAACATACTGGAGCTAAAGGAGGAACTACTGATAAAGGCAAGCTTCAGCTTAAAGATATTGAACCTCTGTAGACAACAGCTTTGTTGAACAATGCACCTAAGGTAGGTAAATCTAAACCAGATCCCTTTTATTTGACTCTAATAGTTGGGAAGAAATTACTGCATAATGCAATGATAGACTTTGGGGCTAGTACTACAGTAATGCCAAAGCAAATAGCTAATGCTTTGAAGATAAAATATGAGCCACTTACAAGAGGGGTCATGTAGTTGGATGGGAAATCTATGCAAACAATAGGGAAAATCAAACAACTTCCCTTGTAGTTGTACACTTGCCCCAATATAATTGTCAATCAGGATGTTGTAGTCATAGATATACCCCCTGTATTTGGTCTATGCTTATCCAGAGATTTCATAGCCAAGATAGGAGGTTACATGTCACTTGATTGATCACATCTTATCTTGAGAACCAAATATGGGACAAAGATGAAAATACTATCAAAACCATTATCCAAAGACCATATCACAAATGAACCAACCCCAAATTTAGAAGCATCCCATGCTATGCTGAATAAGGAGGAAAGAATCTTTGTTGAAGAGTTGGGTAACTGGACTGAGCATGACCAACAAGAAGAAGAGAATAATCAATTATTGACTATGATGTAGAGTGATCCCTATGGAAGTTATGACTCTACAGGCCTAGGCACTTATGTTATATTTGAAGAAGACCAAGAGATCCCTATTGTTTTAAGAAAAGAAGTATCACAGAGTCAGAAGTCTAAAAGAAACTCAGAAATTTGGACCCTAAATTTTGATGGGGCTAGAAGTAAAATGGACCTGGAGCAGGAATTTGCCTTATTGCCCCTAATGGTGAGAAAATTTTGAGAGCCATTCACTTTCAGTTTGCTTGTACCAATAATGATGCTAAATATGAATCTTTGGTGCATGGACTCATGTTAGCAAAGAAAAAAGGAGTAAGGATTCTGATAGTAAAAGGAGATTCTGAACTAGTAGTGAAACAAATTAGAGAAAAGGCAATAGCAAAAAATGTGAGAATGAGATCCTATAGGCACAAAATTTGGGACTTCATAGATGGTTTTGAGGCTTTTAATATTGAAGTAGTTCCTAGAGCCCAAAATTCTGAGGCAGATAGAATGACACAGATTGGTTCCCAATTTGATCTAGCAACTGATCTACTAGTAAATAATAAGTCAATCAAAGTTATAGTGAGACCAACTATTCTAGCTAATGACCAAAATTGGCAAGTTTTTGATAATGATTTCCAAGTACTCTCATTCTTGCAACAATCAGGGGAATTTGCTGATCAATTGCACCCTAAAATTGAAGAAGCATATGGTGATCAAATTATTCAACTGAAGTCAAATAAGCTCCCTAAAGGACTGATTACCTTAGAAAACTTGTTTAACCCAGAAGATGTAAGCCTAGAGAAGACAAGGTTTCAAGCAAATAGGGAGGATTATTCTAAGATTCAAGTTAGTGAAGGAAGAAAATTGAAAGTTGGCAATTCCACAACCCAAGAAGAAAAGAAAAGGTTGATTGATTTGTGTGAAAAATATGATAGGGTGATTGCTTGGACCTATGAAGACCTCCATGGCTATAATAGAAATGTCATCCAACACACCATAGAGCTTACTGAAGGATCTAAACCAGTTAGATAGAAACAAAGGCCAGTGAATCCTAGAATTGAACCTTTAATGGTGGATGAGCTGCAAAAGCTCCTAGAATCAAAGATAATTTTTCCAATTAAGCATTCAACTTGGGTATCAAATTTAGTGCCTGTAAGGAAAAAGAATGGTGACATAAAGCTCTGTGTAGATTTTAGGGATCTAAATAGAGCTTCTTTGAAGGATCATTATCCCCTGCCCTCTATGGAACAAATTTTACAAACTGTGGCTGGATTAGAGAGGTTTTCCTTGTTGGATGGTTTCTTTGGATACAATCAGATTTGGTTGGCTGATGAAGACCAGCATAAGATTGCATTCACTACAAAGTGGGGAACCTTTGCATATGCTAAGATGCCTTTTGGCCTTTCAAATGTTGGAGCTACTTTTCAGCAAGCAATGGATGTAGCATTTGGGGAGCTTATAAAAAAAATCATCTTGATTTATCTAGATGACCTCACCATTTTCTCTAAAAATGCTATACATGATTTTGACCATTTAGAGGTTGTTTTTAAGAAATGCCAAGAGTTTGGAATATCCCTGAATCCCAAGAAGTGTATCTTTGCAGTACCTTAGGGTAAACTATTAGGGCATATAGTGTCAAAAGAAGGAGTTTCTATTGATCCAAAGAGAGTCACTGCCATAATGAACTTATCTCTGCCAGTTAATAAGAAAGCAGTTCAATCCTTTTTGGGGAAGATCAACTTTGTTAGCTGGTTCATATCTGATTTTGCAGGTCTAATTAGACCAATGACACTATTACTTAAAAAGGATCTAGTTTTCAAATGGACTATAGAAGGAAGGCAAGCTTTTGAAGAAGTTAAGAAAGCTATTTCAATAGCCCCAGTACTCAGAAACCCAGACTTTTCTAAATCTTTCATAATGTATGTGTATGGGGGAGAATTCAGTGTTGCTGCTATTTTAACCTAGAAAGATGATCAGCAAGAAGGAGAGCACCCAATAGTCTTTTTCTCTAGAACTCTCAGAGAATATGAGGCTAGATACAAATTTGTAGAAAAACAAGCATATGCCATGGTTAAATCCCTTAAAAACTTTAGATATATGGTAATAGGAAATAAGATCCTGATATTAGTGGCTCATCCTAGTGTAAGAGAATATATTATGGAGGGTGGGATCACTGAGAAAAGAGCCAACTGGATCACAAAGATTCTAGAGTATGATGTAGAAGTGAAACCCACCAAGTTGGTTAGAGGTAAAGAATTGTGCCAATATATGACTCAAGACATGGAGAGAATAATGACTGAAGAAACAGAAAGTGAGAATGTATTGAAAATTCAAGAGATTGACCAAGATTCCTGGGTTACAAACAAAATACAGTTTATGAAGCATGGGATTTTCCCAAATGAGCTCTCCCATGATAAGAGAAAATACTATAGGCAGCAAGGGGCCTATTTTTTACTAATTGATCATATTCTATTTAGAAGAAACGCTGATGGTATACTTTTAAGATGTATAGAGAAAGATGAAGCCCAAAGAATACTACATGAATTACATCATGGAGCCTCAGGAGGACACTTTTCAACAAGGACCACTGCAATCAAAATAACTCAAGTAGGATATTTTTGGCCCACTCTGTTTACAGATTGCTATCAACTGGTCAAGGAATGCTAAGCTTGTCAATTTTATACTGGGAAAAGGAGAAATGTAGCAATGCCTCTAAGCCCCATAATTGTGGATGAACCCTTTGCTCAATGGGGTCTAGATTTCATTGGTATGATCAATCCAGTGTCAAGTATGGGACACAAATGGATCCTCACAGCCACAGATTACTTTACCAGATGGAGTGAAGCAGTACCATTCAAAGAAGCAACATAAAAGGTAATATTAGGCTTTCTAGAAGGCATTACTGCTCGGTTTGGTCCTCCTCGTACCATTATATCAGATAATGCTAAAATATTTTTGGGAACAAAGATATCTGAGTTTGCATTAAGGAATGGGATTTATTTGAAGACTTATTCAAATTATTACCCCCAAGGTAATGGCCTAGCAGAATCCACTAACAAGAACCTGATCAGACTCATTAAAAGGATAGGGACCAATTATCACAGAGAGTGGCATAAACTACTTAACACAGCACTGTGGGCCGACAGGATTACACCAAAACAAGTGACTAAGATGTCTCCATATGAATTAGTTTATGGTAAACCAACAGTAATGTCACTAAGTTTAGAAATCCCTGCTCTACAATTATTGAAACCGATTGAGATTGAAGAGAAAGGCCCCATGCAAGTTAGACTTGTTGAACTGCTGGAGGTACAAGAGAAAAGAGAAAGGGAACATGAATCACTGATGAAACATCAGAAAATAGTTAAAGATTGTTTTGATAAGAGAACTTCAAATCCTATTTTTGAGGTTGGCTCACAGGTTTTGAAATGGGATGAAAGAGCTGCTAAACTAGGTTGACACAACAAGTTTGAATCATTGTGGACTGGTCCTTACAAAATTCATTCTTGTAAGCAACAAAATTATTTTGAGCTTGAGACTATGGATGGTGAACTTGAAGAGATTCTTGTAAATGGGATCTATTTGAAGCATTTCAATTAAGCAGTGTCTCTTATGTATCATAGTTAGTTAGTTTCCTTTCTTTTTCACTTTTTTGTTTTCCCACTTTCTTTTCCGCTTTCCCTTTCAATAAGTGTTCTATGAACGTGTCAGTAGCACAAGAACCCCTTCTCTTTTGATCTCGATTTTATTAAGGTTATTCTGCAATCCCCAATTCTCATGGAAGTACATGCTTTTCAGAAAGGACAACCACTCCTGTAGCAATATCTGACACTCTGTTCCATGCGGATTTCGAAAAGATACACTAACTATTTTTTAGTGTTAATGCCATTTATGGGATAAGATGTGTCATTAAAGCCCCAATAAATTAGTGTTAAATCCTAAGTGTGGCCCTCATTTGTTTCCTATCTTTCTTCTTTGAATCATTGTTGCTTCCAATTTCTGACTCTCACCAAGTATCTTTTAGCTATGCCACATTCTTATTTAAGCAGTTTCATCCTTCCTATGCCAAGATTTCCTATATTTTCCCCATAGATACAGCTATGTCTGAAGCACAGTCTTCTTAGGAGCGGCTAGGAATTTACAAGGAAATTGATAAGCTATTAAACAACAAATCATATGCATCAATGCCCATGCAACCAAGGAAGACCTACCCAAGAACAAGGGTCCCTAAGGTTGGGTTTTCTTTTGATTCAACAAAGGTGAAGGATTACGTGGATGACATTTATGACATGGCCCTACAAAAGAACACAAGGACTCTTAGAGAATGGGTGCATCAAAGGTGCATTCTCTGAGTAAGAAGCAGGCAGTCTGAAACTTTTGGAATGAGAATATGGACCTTGTAGTTGGCATAGTTCTTGGTTCCGAGTGTGCACCTATGTCCCGACCTAATTGAACTATGTGCAGAGCTATTTCATGTGCCCTCAAATACCATACAATAGGGCTCTTTTGTAGTGCATATTACACCCAAAGCCATAAGAGATATGTTGGCCCTGCAGCATGACAAAACAACCACATTCCCAACTATGGCCAAAATGCAAAAGACATGGGCAATTGTCAACAATAAGGTTAGGTTCCTTAATTTAGAGATGTAGTTAGGAGAGGAGAACACCCAAATGCCCATACTACCTACAGGAAGGGCACAATTTAGCCAAAGTACTCAAGAGGCACTGTTAATGATCGCCTTTATTTTTGGGCTGAAAGAAGATAATACAGTCCACGACTGGCAAATTGCTATCATTTTCAGATTAAAGACTGTGGATAAGTCACAAGAATACCGACTAGATTTCTCAGAGAAAATTGCTTACTCCATGGTGGATCAGCTCGTAAATTTCAAGTCCAAGGGAGTTTTCTAGTATTCTACTTATCTTTTCCATCTAATGATGTATCAGAACCATTAACTTTTTGCACCATATATGCATTTAAACATGTATGATCTAGATTTTGGCCAAAATAGAACTATCCTTGTGTCTGCATGGACACATGTGTTATCTGAGTCTTCAGACCCTTATGAGTTATGGGAACTTTTTGTGGTCCCTACCTTCTGCCAATTAAGCCTTGAGCCTGTAGAACATAGATTGACACAGAGTATTAGGGGTTCCATGACCAATTGCCTAATCCCCTGTGATTATTTATTTGGGGCAAACAATACTATCATCAGAGTCCATGGTTTTAATGAAGAGCCCATGCTGCTACCTAAAATATTAACCCCTAGGGTAGCATTCCTACAAGTGACTAGGCAGGTGTCAGTGGTTGATAATGAATTTGGCACCAAGAAGAAGAAATAGAAGTTGTATGACATCCCATGGGTCAAAAGAAATATGGCACTAGAAGTTAGGGATGCTGAACACCTTTTGCTTAGAAAGCTAGTTGCCCTTGGATTCTTCATAATTGAAAATAAATGGAAGTATGATCTGGACAATTTTATGGATTCCTGGATTAGAAACAATAAGGTCCATGCTAAAATAGTACATGAGGGCCGACCTTTTTGGGAGGATAGGAGAAACCCAAAAGAAGACAACCTAGACCTATACGTTGAATTAGCTGATTTGCCCTTTAAGGGGGACAGGCCATGGGAAAACTTCTATGATAAACAAAAGGAATTTGACCCTAAGTTATGAATGACTACTAGTTTGAGAAAGACATTAAAAAATAAAGAATGGAAGCCAGAGAAGATTGAAGCCTATTGGAAGTATAGGTAGGAGATCTCAGAGATCACCCATTCATTTGGAAATGTTGACACTGATGAAAAATGGGAGTCAATCTGGGATGAGTGGCATCCCTCCCCAGTTTCTAGCCCTAACACAAGTAGAAGTCACAAGAAGGGTGAGGAATCAGAAGAGGAAGCTCAGTCAACTCAAAATGCAAGAAATAGGACATGCCTCATCTACTGCTCCTATATCTTCCTGGCCCCAATCTCTTAGTACTTTAGAGAAATAGAAGGGTGTGGTGTCATCACCAACCATAGGGACTCCAACAGCTTCAATATCTGAAGGTTCCAGTTTTTCTCTTTTGAAACCACCAGTGGTGGTAAATGTGGTAGAGGAAGAAGAGTCAGAGGAAGCAACTCAAAGACCCAGGAAACATAGGAGATTGCACCTGGAAAAGGAAGAGGAGGAAGAGACAGAGCCACTACTACAATAACTACTAGTCACATTTTATGTAGCTCAAGTAAGCATTTCATTACCTCCCTTTTCTCCTCTATCTCCTTTTTCTACTTTAGGAGTGGCAATCCTAGTTAGCCAAACATTTGTACCCCCTGCCACTTCTGTTGTGCTTTCATCAACCCAAGCCCCAATTCTCACTTCACAAGCCATGTCTTCACATGCCATTGCATTACCACCCTTTTCCCCCTCTATACCAAAAAGAGCCCCTTCTCAAATTTCCCCTAGCCAACAAGTGATGGCTATTCCCTATGGCCTACCTCAAGGTCAACCTTTTTCTGGAGGCTACATTGCTTCACCTCCTACTTTCCAAGCCCAAGCAGACACAACAAAAAGAGATAGGTAGGCTAGGATGGACAAGAAGAGAAAGAAGGAAAACAAAATCCCTATTGTGCCACATATGAGGTCACTTTTTGACCCCATCCAACAACAGTTGACAGTCACACATTTGTCTCCAAATGTTGTGAAGCCTAATGAGCAAATGCAGCCCCAGGACTATTTAATGAATGCTATAGCTATGGACATGTCTCTTTTCAGGCCACAAGATAGGGTCGAGCTACTCAATGAAACTACATCTGCTGTTGCAACTGATTATTTGAAAGTGTCTAGGAAGTTGCAAATGGTTGAGAATGATTTAGTTCAAGAGAAGATGAATAGTAGTAACCTACCTATAGAGATTCAATCAAAGAAGAATGAAATTGAGAATTTGAACAAACAGTTGCAAAATATTGTTTCTTGCCAGATACATCAGGCTGCACAGGCCCAAAATACTTCTCTTAAAATTAAGCTAGCTCAGGAAAACGCTGCAGTGAATGTTCTAAGACAAGAGAAGGCCACCTTGGAAAAGAAGTATCAAGAACAGTTGTAGCAAGTCACACAATTTTAGCAGAAGTTGCTGACTAATTAGAATACCAATAGTGCAATTCAGGCAAACTCCTGGCAGAGCAACAAACAACAAAACAGTTGAAAGTTGAGTTAGCTAATAGACCACAAAATGCTGGAGTTTTGAATTTAGTAAAAGAGCTTTATGTTTTAGTTTGGGAAAGAATCTTTGAGGAGATTATTTAGCTGAGGCCATCCTTAACATTTTTGTTAAATGCACAACAGTTATGTGAGAAAGTTGAAACTTTGGTGCAAGCCACCTTGTCAACTATTTCTTTCAGAGTTTTAGACTCAACTTTTGTTGAAGAAGCTATATGATACAACAGATGAAACTCTGTCAGCAGCAGGAATCAATGATAGAATGATCACTGCCAAGAAAGTAAATGAGGTTCTAAGTTGCAACTCTGCAGCTACCAATTGCCAGGAGCTCCTTGATACAGTGAAGGAAGGAGTCAAAGATATGAAGAAACATATAGAAGATTTGGTGCAATTGGGTCTTCCTTCACCATTTCTAGAAAATAATACGGTGCTAATGATTAATGATATTAAGGCCCTACTTTTAACCAGGCAAAATGATGAAACAGTTTTCTAGGGTTTAAGTGATTCTTCATCAGTTAAGGAAGTGGAAGTTGTATTGTTACCTATGGCCTAGATAGAGTTTCAATTAAAAGCTGTGGTTCAAATTTTGTAGAAATTTTCTCACAAAGATATAATTAATCTTGATTTTGCTTTTCAAGATTTACAGAGTAAACAGGGACTCTCTGATTCAGAATGGTCTGTTTACCAGATGGCTTTACAGAATTTATGACTCTGAGTTGTATTTTAATACATATATTTTTCCAATTTTTGGGTTCTTTCTGAGCAGGCTCGGAAGTCCTTTTGGTCACCAGGAATTGTAGAGTGTAAAAACTCCACATTTTTGTATTTGTTGCAATCTTGTTGCGTGGGTTTTTCTATTTTTGTAAATGTTTCACACTCTAGCTACGAGGGTTTCTTATGCTCTATACGGAACCGCCAAGTGTCGTGCCTCAATTAAAAGCCACAGTTTTGTTTCTAGCTATAACTTTTGTGCGAATCGTGCCACGTAGCGGTTATGTTTCAATATGTTTCAGTTTTAGCTAGCTGCAGAGGTCGTCACATGTCATTAGCGAAGACAGTCCCTTTAAGTTTCAATGTGAGCGTAGAGGCTGCTGTGTGTCTCTTAGATATTGCTGCAGAGTTTGCCACGTGTTTGTTTCCATATCTTATTGATGCTTAGTAAAAGAAGATGGTAGGACATAGTTTGTTTCAGTTTGAGTGTGCGGAGAGTGCCACATGCTAGATGTGGAAGAGAAGTTACTTTTGTTTATGACCCTTCTCCGGTGATAATTAAAAGTTTCTAAGTAATGCAGAACCTGACAAGTGTCATCTTCCGCGGGAGTTTCAAAGGGTTTCTAATGTTTCAAGGATTACTGTGGAAGATGCCACGTATTAGCCGTTGCATACTGTGGAAGATGCCACCTATCTCTGTTTTCTCCTTTTGAAAGCTAGTGAGCGCTAATGTTATGGGTCCCACTATTAATGAATCTCATGTTTCAAATGCTGCAGGTTGTGACAGTTGTCACCTACGGAGGCCACTTGAATATAAAGACACAGTTTTGTAAAGTGTTGCGGATGTAGACACGTATAAGTTTCAGCTTGCTGTGGAATGCACCAAGTGTCAGTTTCCTATTCTTTTCTGAGAAGCGAAGGAGTTTCAAGTTATGCATGCAGATGTTGCCATTTGTCACACTCTTTTCAGTTTCAAGTATGCAGAGATCACCAAGTGTCTATCCCTTATAGAAGGAGGCATGCCACACATATTTAGTTCTAGCCAATGAGCTTGCAGGAAAGAGAAACTGTTGGAGATTTGAAAGATCTTAACTGTCAGAAACTTCCAGTTACCTTTCAGTTTCATTGGGCCATTGAGATTCAATTGTTGCAGACAATCTTGAGTTAGATCTTAGGCTATAAATATGTAACATTTGTAATAGATTGAGACAGATATAGAGATATAGATTGATACATACAGTTTGAGGCAGAGAGACATTTTTCTGTCAGAGATTTAAGAGAAGTTGGAGACTTTTGTTGTGACCAGTTAATATAATTTGCCTTTATTTTGTTATTCTTGATTAGAAGGTTGATGTACCTGTGCATGTATCTGTGCCTCTTATATTGCTGGAAAATTAATGAGAAGGACATAATTCTATGCCTTGGTTAATTTCCTGTGTCATTGCAAAGTGTCTGATTGTGAGCCTTTGATTTTATTCATTTCATTTGTTTATGTTAATCATGCAGCATCTGCTCTTTAATATAATTGAATTTTGAGGATAGTTCCATTGTGCTTAATTTGAGAGAAACACTTTTACTCAGGTGCATCGCCATAGATAGATTTGCTTTAATTGTATCTGTAATTTTGTTAGCTATCCTACCCTTTTTCTCAAACCCCATTTAAGATAGATAAGAGCCAGCTTCTTTAAAATCTGGAGGTTGTTTCAAGTAGCAAGTCCCACATTCCTGAAACTTCCCATGTTGGTGTTGGAACTTGCACAATTTTATACATCAACACTTTGCACTATCACGTTCCCACATTGACTGTAACATTACCGTCTCAACAAAACTTGAAGACCACTGCCAAACTGATCATTTGAAGAAACTATTGAGACTTTGACACCAATGACTTGTTATTAACCTTCTCTAGAAAAAATACTAAAATTCTGAGAAAATGAGTTCCTCATTAGAAGATCATTGTTAACAAGAAATTCTCAAGGCAAGACCACAAAAACAAGTCAGTGTCCCAAGCATAGATTATCAACATAGAAGATGAGCATCACTGTTACTATAATAAAAAAACTATTAATTTGATCAAAAGTTATTTTATTCACTGCCACACCTTTTTATTATACTTGCACTACTAATGAGATATAAATCCCAATGAAAATCACTTGTGATTTGAACTATCAATGAGATAAAGCAGATTGAAGAGCATTCATTGATAAGAACATTTGATCAAGTTTAATGGAGACACCATCAACAAAGAAAAACCTTGGAGCAAACAAGAAATACCTCAGTACCAAGCATGTACCAATCATTCTCTATTAACTTTGACAGTTATGTATCAACAAGTCTTCTCTTTGAATCCACATCACGAATAGCACTTTATAAAAACAACAAAGTACTAGCTCAAGAGTAACAAAATCAATTGCAAGTAGAGGCACTTATTTCAAGTAGCACTGTCTTTGTACATACTAGGGTTTAGTAGAAAATGAACTTCTTATCTTATCCTTAAAACAAAATACCCTTTATTGTCTTATCAAATGTTCACAATTGAAGAAATTGTCTCCCACTGTCATGACTATTTTCAATGACCTCTAGAAGACAAGTCTTTCATAAAGGAATGTATGTGATTCAGTGTAAAGCACTACTTTCCTTGCCATAGCAAAATGATATAGATCACTGCAATAAGATCCTTAAAACATATATATAGTCCAAAACTAATAAACATCATCAACACAAAGTGACTTTCATCATTGTCACAAAACTATTATCACACCAAGATGTAATATCTCTGTTATACTGAGGTCACTTGTCACTGTCAAGGAAACAAACATATGTGACAACCATAGAAAGGAAAAGAGTAAAAGGCTTAACCACCACTGTCAAACAAGTGATTTATCACTATCATGATGTAAAGAAAACCGATGAACCAATACATCTAAACCTCTGTGAAAGCAAATCAACTATTTACAGTTATGCCTAAGGAATCAAACTCATTATCACTAGTAAAATATAGGCAAGACATTTTGACTAACATGCGCTTTCATTCACTAATATCCAATTGTTCCAAAAGTTACTATTTCAGAATAAGCTCCACACTGTGAATTCATAATACAAGACAATAAACTAATCAATGCACTATCATTGTTGTTACTTATAGGGATTGAATAATAAGACTCTAAAGACTCCCCATAAACTTATGTAGTGCTTTATGCATTTATAGAAGTCTCTTGTGCAGCATGCACAAGATTAGGTTCTTTCTTCTTTTGTTCACATTTCCTCCTTCAAACTTTCTCAAGCTCTTTTTTTTTCTTGTTTAACATGTTTTCCCTCTTATCATGGTTATATGGACTCATCAATCTTCTTATACAAAATTGTGCTTTATGTCCAAACTGATTGCATCTAAAACATTTGACCTTGTGATCAACAGGAGGAACAGAATCATATTCTCTTGACAACCAAGAAGAGCTTCTATGACCATATCTTCCATGCATCCAACAATCTCTTTCTATGTGACCATCTTGGTTACACTTGTAACATACCACATTATAATTCTTATTTTCCATTCTATAAGGATTTTTATTCTTATGCCATTCAAAATCATTTCTAGTATAAGTCTTGCAATCTTTAACTCTATGACCATAGATATGACAAGAATAACAATAACCATGAAACTAAGTGTAGTTGTACCTTGTTTAATAGTATTGCCTTACAGGTGGAGGTCTTGAGGGCTTGTTTGTTCTTCCTCTTCCAACATCAACAACTTTGTCTTTTGCTTTCTTCTTGTCTTCATCAAGAGCAATAGAATGAAAATTTAGGTCTATCTTTTTCCTAGGAGCATTTCTAACTTTTGAACACTGTCCTTCTTCATAACCTAGACCAGTAGTGTACTTATGATGCTTTTTCTTCCTTAACAAGTCATTTAATATTCTGTACTCTTTTTAAACTGTAGATTCTTGTGCAACTTAGAAGATTGCTTTTCAAATTCCTTTCTCAAAGAAACTATTTCTGACTCTAGTTTTAGACATTCATTAGTTTTGACTTCTAGATCAGATTTTGTAAAATCAACTACCCTTTTGGCTTCTTATATCTTAGTGTTTAGGATGATAATCAATTTGTCAGATTCATCAACTTGATTCTTTAAGTCCACAATTAGATTTCTTGCCTCTTCAAGTTCTAAAGAAACTTTTGGAAAATTTGAACATACCTTGTCTTTGAAATCTTTTTCTTGTTGAAGTTTGTCTTCTAATTTATGATTCTCTTTTATGAGTTGCTTGATCACATCTAGAGAAAATAAGAGTTCTCCTTCTATATCAACCTCACACTCTTGTTCATCATACTCTTGTTCATAGTCATCTTCACCCATAAAGAGGTCTCCTTCTTCGTCATCAATCTCAACAACAAAATCATCTTCTTTTTCATCAAGTTCTTGTCCACTTACACTCACAATGAAGTCTTCCTTTTTGTCAAAACTCTCAAATGCAAGACCATTCTCTTTATCACACTTTGCGTCAACATTTAGGGGTGACTCATGCAACAACTCATTTCTTGACTTGACTGGGGCTTGTTTTACAATCTTTTGCTTGACATCTTTCTTTTCTCTATTTCTTTTACACTTTCCCATGGTACTCCACTATCAAGACCTTCCCAAGCCTATTAGTCTTCTATAGGGAACCTATACTCTAATACCACTTGTTGGAGTACAAGACCACTGAGAGGGGGGTGAATCAGTGGTCTATAAACTTTAAAAAAAATTTGCACCTTTTAAACTACAGGATAGAGAATGAGAGAGACTTCAAAGATTAATCAAACACATGCAAAAATATGATGATGAACAATATGAACAAGACCTTAAGAACAAAATATTAGGGCACAAACATAGAGACAATCAACAAAGACCATAACACATGATTTATGAGTGGAAAACCCTCATAGGGATAAAAACCCACTCAGGAAAAATTGCCTCATTCGATTAATAAAATCTCCCTGATTACAAAGCCTCACTAGCTAGAAAATATGCCTCACTAGAAAATACAACCTCATTGGCCAAAGATCAAACTTGTCTCATTGACTTGATCTTATACAACATATTCTCAATCATGAATAAATAGATTACAAAGGGTTTCTCTGTCTCATTGCATAGCATTATTCATCAAATGACTTGATTATGTTCCCCCTTTTTACATCAATATGTCAATACTAACACTTTATAAAAACATCAATCTTCTCTGTGAAAACTCTTTACAAAGACCTTAGGGAAAAATACTTCAAATCATCCTACCAATTGATGAACACAAAAACAACAACACACTACAACAAATACACTTATACCACCTTGTGAGAATTCAAATTGTCCTTCATATTCAAGATCTTCAATATCTCTACATTTCTCTTCTATTCTTCACAATTTGCATATCAGTGTGTAGATATGAGTCTATTCATCACATCCATCTAAGTCTCATCCTTGTGTATATGTATTCACTCATAGCCTCTATATCCTCTATTTCACAGGCACATCTTCTTCTGATAGTCAAATATCAAACATTGTTCATAAAACTCACCAAATCATGCAATCCATATATGGACGTGTAGATCTATCGTTACTTAACACATATCATCAACTTGTATCAACACACACATCCTACAAAGAGAATTATCAATTATACTGGCCATGTGATGTCATTAAAAAAATTGTTATAGAGTAGTTAGAAGGTCTTCTTTGAAATTGCCTATCAAACTTCTTTCTACATAGAATGACCGTTGAAATTTAGAAGGATTTTGAAATGTGACCTTCAATCTTCCTTATCCTGCCAATTCAACTTTAAATCTGTGTTGTGGATGTCTCTATTGGTGCCTAATGCAAAGATATTACTGGTGGACACCAGTTCCCTTAATTTAAGGGGCCAGTTTCACTACGACCTCAAACCCTTAGTTTATAACTTAAGTTATATCTGACTTGCTCACCTAGTCGATGACCAAATATAACACAAAAAACATATAGTTTAAAAGACACAAAAAAACATTCTTAGGGTTTTAAATCTTTCAAACCCTAACTCCTCCATGACCTACCCTTATTTGCATGTATCATGAATATACTATGTATTTAAACCATTCCACTACCAATATAATGTATCTGAGGGACCTTTACATGTTCCTCCTTTGTATGTGCCTTTTGCAAATGCAATCCTTTGACCAAAGCAATGAAATTCATTGAGAGCATACTAACACAAACTTCAAGTCACAAATTACACTTGGTCATCCAACTAAGATTGTGGCATGAGAACATGAATCATCAAAGCAAACTACTGACCTTTACTCTCCTAGGGTTACAAACTTTCAACACCATTAACAAGACTTTTAATAAAGCAAAGAAGATCCTGTCATATAAGCATGAATTCTATACCGATCACCTTATGAACCATTGATCATAATATGAAATGTGAAATTTTTCATGTTGTGAATTCATTTTTGACAACTCCTAAAGATAGCATAAAGTATGATGTATGATAAGATATGGTGGCATGATGGCACTAACCCAAACTAAGAACTCCACACTGATATCAATGATGAACATGAAGCTAACACTGTGACACCAACCAATGTGATACCAACACAAACTTCATCAACCTTGATGGACAATAGTTCCTCCATACAAATTTGTTGAGGGTGATGCCAAATCAACTCTAACTCAAACTAATCATCAGCACTGCAACTACACCATATCATGCACCCATGCAACATAATGAGTAAAACAATGATCAATCTCTTGGTAACATATGAACACCATCAAGACATCACCATCACCTATGAACCTGAGATCCTTTTGACATCAATGATGGAAACAACATAACAAGAAGATGAAGTCAAAATTGGAGGAAATGATTAATACTCTGAGGGTTCAATAGAAGAACCTCCAACCACCTTTGTCTCATAAACTCCTTGAAGGAGAAGTAGACTTGTCTCTGCTACTGCTACTTTTTCAAAATCCTCTAGACCTACTCCTACACCTTCTAGTAGGAGAAGTATTGCTACTGAAGTTTTGGTACAGACCAAGACTATAGAGACAAAGAAACATATACCTAAGGTCTAGGAAAAGAGAGGAAAGATCAATCGAGTGAACATAGAAGATGATGAAGAAGAAGAATTTGGTATGATTGAGAGAAGAAGGAAAAGAGCAAGAGAAGAAGAGGAAAAAGAAGAAAATTTAAAAGGAAAGGGAAAAGTAAAAGTAAAAGAAAACTAAAAGGGCTACTCAAGAAAAAATTAATTATATGACTCTACAACTTGAGGTCACTGTGAATGCTATTGCATAGCATGGTGCTTTGAAGGGAGTTGTAGAGCTGTATGATGAGATGCTTGATAGTGACAAAGCTACAATTGAGGAATCAATAATCAAGTGCATGATGGCCTTCAATGTGGTCCTAATTGAGTTCATTGATTAACTTCCTATAAGCCTTGTAGACCTACTCACCAAAAAAATAAATGAAGCTACAAGAAAAGAGGTTGAGATGAGAAAATATGCAATTGAAAAGGTTGGTCCATCCATCACTGATGAAGAAAAGATCAAGATATCTCAAAACAAGCAAATTAATTTAGAACAAAAAGAAGAATAAATATCTTGATCAGAAAAGACAAGGAATAAATAGAGAGACTGGAGAAGGAAACATTAGAGAAAATTGCAAAAATTCTTGAGGAAATGAAGAATGCTAAGGTGACATTTGAGGAACAAGTTCCTCTAGATATATCAGATATACCTCTTCAGGATATAGATCTATCAACCTTTGATGACAAGGTAGATAAAGGTGATATGAATGAGAAAGATAAGGAGACTGCTCCTCTAGGAAATACTAAGGCACAAAATATAGAGGGTCAAGATAAAGTAAGTACACCCCATGAGCCCTCCAGAAAATACTGATTCCGGTGCAAAACATGACAACCCTTCTCTAGAGAATATAAGGAAAAATGTGCAAAGAAAAGAGGATAACCCTAAGGAGGGAAAAGAAGAGAAAGTTCAAGATGAATATGAGAAGTCTAAGGAAAAATAAGATGAAAAGGATCAGAGTGAAACAAAGAAGAGGCAAGATGAGAGAGTTGAAGATATAGGTCAGAGTTCTTTAGAGTCAGACTCGTTCATAGACCTATTAGATTTGCAGATGTAGTTTCAACTAGTGATTACACCTCAACTTCTACAAATCCCTAATCATGAAGGGAAAGTAGATTTATCAAACATTTCACCCCTTCACAAACTTCAACTTGGTGATATATTGCATGCTCCAGCAAGAACACTTGAAGAAGATGAGCTTCATTGAAGATGCAAGGAAATTGATTCAATAAGGTTTACCAGAGGTAAGCACTGATTCCTCTCTATCTCCAGAGAAAAAGCTAAAGCTTTTAATGGATTCCTTCAAGGACCACTCCTCACACATTGAACAAAAGGTAGAATAAGAGGCATTAAGGAAGATACGTGATAAAAGGTTGGCTGAGATGTTTGACAAATGCACCAATGCACTCAATAAACTATAAGAAACGCTGGAGACATTTAAGGGATGCTTTGATGAAGCCACAACTTTATACCTGTTATGTTTGAAATGGCCTAATTCCACCAAAAAAATCAAAGCTTAGATTGACTCCATTGAGTCATAGAACTCTAAATTGGCCAAAGTATATGACTTGTCAAAAGACAAGAATGAAGCAACTAGGGCACAAGTTGAAAACCTTCATGCACAAATGTCATAGCTATAGGACCAGAGAGAATAGATAAAGAAACAATTTGGTCAGCTAAGGGAAACAATCAATTTGAGACTTGCTCCATTGTCAAGGTTGCTAGGTGAAGCTAAGAAGATTGAGCAGAAGATGAAGATACCAAGCAACATAGATGATATTGAGGACTTATGCATGCAATTTGAATGTCAAAATCACATTCTTGCCTTAGAGAAAGAAAATTGGGTATCTACTCTTACACAACTCAAGGTAATCTATAAGGCCATTCTACCTTCTAAATGAATTGCAAGAGTATTGTAGACAAGAAAATTTTGGATGTATATAGAATTGCAGAGGACAATAGTGTCATACTATGTACATAGCATCAATTTTTAAGGCATTTTCATGTTAGGGGAGTACTATTTTAAAAAATTATATAGTAAGGGGGAGCGCATATAGTTTTGGGATGATATAAGATGTTAGGTCCTTTTGTCCTTGATGTCAAAGGGGGAGAGAGAGAAATATACATTTAAGGGGGAGTGTTTGTACACATTTTGTTTTGGTGTTGCCATCAATGACAAAGGGGGAGATTATTGGCAATATGTGTTGTCATTGATGTCAACTCTATATGTGTCAACCTGAGGTTAGAGATGTTAAAGTTGATGGACATTGGAAGATTTGAGAGAGATAGTTTGACTAAGTTAAAGACATAGGATCAGTCCAGAAGACCTAGTAGATGGAGAAAAAATGTCCTAGTATAAGAATGGTAATCTTCCTGATGTCTAAGTATGATGTGAATGTGAGTACATACGTTCGAACATGTTTCCATCATGCATACATTAATATCCTACCATTTTGGTGTACCACACTTAGAGAAAAGTTATAGAAGTTTGGTTGAGGATTTCATATTGTCTATCCCAAGGCAGAGTTACAGTATTTTAGTCTACATTCCTCCACAGAGCAAGATTTAGTCTTGCAGTTTAGAAGATAAGTTAGTTGACATATGAAGATGCTATATCAAAGATTTCATCTCATTACACCTTCAACAAAGAAAGTTATAAGCGGTAGAGTTCCAAACTGTGATTTGATAGTGTAAAGCAATGATGGAGACCTATTGGAATGCTCTGCATTCCTCTAGAAGAGAAGTTATGCCCATGCGGTTTTGGGAATATCTTTGGATATGTGTAATACATACTTCCTTGATGGTTCCTAAGGTCATTTTTCAAATGATTGAAGTAATATAGACTGTTCCGGATGCAGAAGTATTCTATAGAACATATGTTTGAGTACTTGTAGAAGATGGAGAAGGTATAGATTAGATATATGAGTGTCTACAGAGAATCTACATGCTTCACAGTATCTCAGGTTTGAACCACATGCAATACTCTCTTATTTCTTATATTGCATAAGGTACTCAAGTCAGTTAGTAAAGAGTTGTATATGACTATCCTCTTAATTATAGTATACCTGAGTTAAGTCTATAATTTTCTCTGGATGTGATAGATGAGGTTGTGGAGATATGGGAATGTGTTCATAATAGTGCATAAGTTCATTTCTAAGAATTTTAGATGTTTTGGTGTACCACAATGCAAAATCCTAAGTCTTGGAATATCACAATCTGTCTGGAATGCTCTATTTTCTCCAGTTTAACATGTTTCTTTTTTACGGATGCATATATTGGTTAGATACTTCATGAGAATGGTGTATGGATAGTGTTGAGAAGATACATGGTTGAAAACTTGGTCTGCATAATTTTTTGGCTTCTCCTCAGTGATGTGAAGATGGTTAATTATTAGTGGTACTATTGTTTGGGACGACAACCCAGTTTACTTCATATGTGTTAGATCCTGATTGGTTATTTTGGCATTGGAGGATGTGTAGTGATGTTTCTTGGATCTTGTCATGAAGTGTTGTAATATACAATTCACTCTCTCTTCAATATGTGTTTTCTCTGTGTCGACCTATACTGTATTACATGTTTCATCTAAATGTCTTTTTGGCACCAACCTAATCAATGCTTTGAGATGTTGTGGAGGATATATATAGAAGAACAAATTCATTTGTGGAGAGCAAGGAGTGAGAATGTGAATGTGATAGAGTAGAATGAAAAGTATGAAGTGTGCATATTCATTATGATGGAGTGATTGTGTAGAAAAGAGGACTGCAACATCAGCATAAGTTAGATGCTTCTTTCATAGTAGTTCATAGTTATGTTATCATTGTAATCATTCATAGCAGTGAGCTTTCTTTAGGGAGTAGTATCTTCCTTGGGGTGTATCCCTAAAACAAATTTAGAAGAGAGTTGTATCTTCCTTGGGTTGTAGCCCTAAAATAATGTTAAAAACTTTTATAGCAGTGAGCATTATATATTGTGAGCTAACACTCATCGTGGTTTTTCCCAATTTTGGGTTTTCCACATAAAAATCCTAGTGTCATTGTGTTGATGAATGTGGTGCATGTTTTAATTTCTGTTCTCTAAGTAATTTGATCTAATCTATAAATAAAATAGTTATTTTTATATATATGTTGATTTGCCCCCCTCTCAATATCCCTGTGTGTTGAATAGGATTTCCTATTGAATTGGGTGATCTAACTGGTTATTCCTCCACATATGTTGTTCTTGCATTATTCTTTATCCTTTTTTTTTTATTATATTAGTAAAATAGATTTTGAATGGGCCCTGAAACCCTTTACAAAAAGCAGCAAACTAAGAATAGAAAGCCAACCAAATGCCAACAGAAAGCTACTAAACTATAAAAAGCATAGAAAACCATAGCACAAAAAAGAACAACATAGACTATATCATTTTCTTTAAAGTTTTTGCTACTTTAAGTTCTTGCTCATAGAATTTCTCATGCAGAATAGTGAAATTCACAAGCTGTTTCTTCTCCTCTTCAAATTATTTTTTTCTACTACCTCTTGTACGAGTCGAATGGCCACATGTATCCTTTAGCATCACCTATTTCCATTTGTCTTTATTACCTTCACCTTTATCCTAAGTAACAATTTTATCAACCTTTAGAATATCCTCAACACTAGAGTCTTTAACCTGATCTTTTCTGAGATCCTTGAGCTTCTTAGTGAGCATCTTCATACCCTTTAAGCTATTCTGGATAGTTAGCTAACTAATTTGCATCATTTTCTCTAGATTGTCATTGATGGCCATTAATTTCTCTTTCAAGTATTGGATTCTAGTTCCAAACTCTTCTCTCATCCTCTGCATCTCACACTCCATCTCTTCCATCTTAGGGATAGTTTCCTAGTTCTAGAAGATCAACTTATCCTACTCCACCATGGTATTACCACCTCTTTCCAAACCTTCCTACATCAATTTCAACTTAATATTAATTCTGTTGATATCCACGAAAAACCATTTGGTCATTTTGTGTTGAGAATTGACCATATATTTGACCAACCCAATAACTTCTTCTAGGTCATCTCTGTTTCTAGCCTTAGCCACAAAATTTTCAAAATCATCTAGGAGATTCTAAGAAGGGTCCAAAGTCTCCAGAAAGAAAGAGCCTATGCTAGGCTCTTCCACATGTAGACTAGCTCCACCGCAGTTGTTCTGTATTTTCATACTAATGGAGTACGGGACAACACTAAGAGGGGGGGTGAATCAGTGTTGTGTAAACTTTTCAACTTTTTGCACCTTTTAACTTACAAGACAAAGAGATGAAGACATCAATGATCTGTTAAACACATATGCATAAGTATGATAATGAAAAGTATGAATCAAGACCTTAAGAACAAATCATTAGGGCACATGAACACATGAAGACAAACAAGAACCATTACACCTGATTTGATGAGTGGAAAACCCTCAAGGGGAATAAAAACCACTTTGAAATGCCTCACTAGCTTAATCAAAAACCTCAGTGGTTACGAATAGATCTCACTGATCATACAAGCCTCATTGGCTACAAGGAGGTCTCATTGACCATACAAGATTCACTGGTAACGAATAATTTTTTTGGACACAATACAAAGAATACAAAGGGTTTCTTTGTTTCAATACAAACCCTTAAATTGGCATATCCCTTTGCAATCATACTCAATTCAATCTGCATATCAGTCTCAATATCTCTGCATAATCAATTGTATATTGTCTTCATACTTGATATGGTTTAATATATAAGTTTGTTGCATAACATCTTCATCCTTTGTTTGATTTATTCCTGCAAAAACATGATCTTGTACATTTCTCAAATCACATACAAAATATCATAATTCATCTATATTTTATCTTCAAAAGAATCTTCACAAAAATGTCTTCATCACTACATATTGGTCCACTCAAAAATTCATCCATCAATACACCTACAATACCATTATATAAAAATCTAAATGTCCTTTCATATTCCTCTCACATTCTTCTTCTTCTCTGATTCATTTTCACCTTCATAAAAAATAAATCTTTTTCATCTGCTTACAAATAATATCTTCAATATTCTATTTTGTTCTCAATAAAATCTTTCATAATGCATCTACAAAATTAAAAAGAATGACCCTTGACATTTATTTTCTCTGTATATTCATCTTCACCTATAAAAAATAAGAAACATATATATCTCTTCTCTGTGTTTATCTTCAAAAAATTGCTTCCATGTCTTTGATCTTCAAATCCATTCTTCATTTCTTATTTTCTTCGTATAAAAAAAATCATCTTAAAAAAATTTCCATCACATCACAAAAAATCTTCAATCAAATTTTAATCAATCTACCCTAATGAGAATAATATCTCTCTATCATCTTCTCTGCATTAATAATTTCTTCTCTGCATTAATAATTTCTTCTTAAAAAGAAGAAACAACTACTTTAGAAACCCTTCATTAAAAAGGCAAGTAATATTTTCTTAAGATAAAAAAAAGAAAATATTCATTTTGTTATCTGCATAGAAGTACTCACCAAAAAAAAATGCTTTTAAAAACCAAACAAAACTACCTTTAGAATTTAACTAAAAATAGTCTTTTAAAAAAATCAAATGCAGTCTTATACCGAGTCGATGGTCAAATGAACTTCAAAGTTCAAGCTCCATAGTTTAATTTCTTATTTTAAACCTTATCCATCAATTCTATTCTATCCACTCTTTGTAATTTCAAACAAGACCTTTGATTATGTATTTGGCTCCCCATGCCTATGTAAACACCTTTGCAAATGGTGGAAAGGGTTAAAGGGGCCAATCAGGCCATGTTGTAAAACTCCTTTAGCAGGTAACTATAAGTGAAATGACCTTCGACACTAGGTCAACACTCAATAAGACAAAAACTGCATTTCAAAGGTGATGAGAAGAAAATAAAGAATTTGGTCTTTTAGAAAGCACTTAAGGAAGTTAGAATGTAGAATTTAATCTACAATGACCTTTAGATTTTTAGGGACATAAGAAAAATTAGGCATCAAATCTGCATTAGTATAAACCATCAAGTCTAAGAGAAGCTTTGATATATGACAGAGTGTAGATCATCACAAAATGATCATATAGAGGCTTTGGAGCACCAAGAAAAACACATGAAAACCTACCAACACATGGATCAAACATCACTTGATCAACTCCTTCAAACACCACTACATGAGATAGAGATTACTATGAAATCCTCTTGCTCTTGTCAGGCATCATCATCACTCCTATCACCTGATATTACAACTTTTGAAACCTTTAAGCCATCATCAACAAGAAGTAGATCTAGAAACATGAAGATGATCACGAAGGTCTGATATGATCATTCAGTCTAAGTGAATCACAACTGAACAATGTACCACTAAACTGAATCATGATATCAATTGAGAACATAAACTTGTCATTACCAATGCAACTTTGTCATGATACCACCACGGCATTCTGGGACTATGAAATCTTGAAGTGAAAGCATCCTAAACATTGTGAAATACATTCTGCCATCATGAAGAATAATGACTGAGATCCATGACAAACCACATGACAACTAGAATGAAACCTCAACATGATGAACTGAAACATAATCCTCTGACTGAGATCATCATAGCATCAAGAACCTTATCTAAAGCTCTCTATTAGTATGAACTTGCATCAACTTGTGCTTCACTGTAGTTCAACCATATTGAAACTAGGCATTATAAATCATCATGTGAACTTATCACGACAACCTTTGACATAAAATGAAGACATCAAATCATATATGATCATGAAAGAATTCCTCCTTAATCTTGAGCATGGCCTGAGATGATCTTTATTGACATAACCAACCAATATGATCATGTGATCATGAACATATTATCAACATGAAGAGGTCCTGAATACTAATTGATGATGAAGACACTGAAACTTGGCATACCAACTTTGAGCATCATGTCAAGTCTCTTCAAGTCAAGAATCATGACAACAACTAAACCTTTCCTTTCACACACTTCTCACATAAATAAAAAACAACTAAACACCCTTTTGACATCAATGACAATCAATCTCCATCAATCTCCCCCTTTGTCATTGATGGCAAAACTACATGATGCATTTTCTTTGTCTCCCCCTTTTTGACATCAGATGACAAAGACAATTATCACCCCCCATAATCTTTGATACCACTAGTCTCTGACAAAAGATTGAAGGCACTGATCACTTTTGTAATTTGTTGTCCTAAACTTATCCTGAAAGCTTTGTCCTTGTACATCTACATATTGAACATCTTTTCAACTTGAGAGCAACAATTCACCATGAAGTACACATCTGGGGACATACATCCTAAAGCACATGACTTGCAACAACCTACAACCAATCTACTCCTACACACACTTCTTGGCATGATAAAGAATGAAGATCATCCTATAAGGAATGAAGAGTATCTTGATGAAGACCATCCTCCTGTTCTTGCACAAGACACTTTTTACAACACAATGTCAAATCTGATATATACTGCAATCAACAAGAATTGTTGTCTATTGACTATATCATTCAAATCAGCCCATCAATTTTGCACATTAACAAACTAACTGCACCATCAAGTTCTTACTACAACAACATTTTTCAAAACCAAATGCAGAGAAAAATGTTATGGATTGACTTCTTCCATTTTCAACCTCCTCAGCCAACATATGCTAACATCTGATAAGATCTCCTTGAGTACACCTTAACTAGAATTGAACAACTTTTTTCTATGACAAACAACACTTCACATTCTCACTAACATATCAAGAACACTTTGAACTACAACATCATGACAACTCAACCTTTGCAAGCATCAATATGATATGAACAAGATAAAAATAGGATTATAAACTAAGTCGCTCAACATCATTAAACACTTTATGCATTGAATCCCTAAACATCTTATCAACATCTTGTTTGCATTATGACATCATGAACCACTGATCATCTGTATCACTATCATACACTAAAGAATAACATAGTTATCAACACCATCATGAAATTCATTCATAAGACTGATATGAGTAGCATCTTAGCAAACATTATTAGGCAAGAATCTAATAATATGATAAACAAGACAAGATCATTATATTAACAAGCACCAAATGATCTCCTCCTGAAACTTCTTGGGTATAATTGATAGAACATTAAACAACTCTCCCTCACTTTATGCTATATATTATGCAACTGATGATGTAACTTGTGTAAGATGCACAAGTGTAGGATTTATCTTCTCTTTGCTTTGTTTCATTTTCCAAACTTTCATAGGTTCTGTCTTCTATTTAGTTTTCTTCTTCCAAATCTTTTCAACATCTTTCCTTTTCCAACTTTTCAAACTAGATGATGCTATTCTTCCATACATTATGCAACTATATGCTTTGTGACCAAGAGAGTTGCACATATAACAAACCATATTTTTATCAAAATCAAATGACTAATAATTACCTTTTGAAATCCTTTGAGCACTTGTGTTGTGATTCCATGCATATTCATACCTTCCATGCATTCTACAGTTTCTTTGTATGTGACCAACATTATTGGACTTGTAACATACTGGATAAATATTAGATTGACTTCTTCTACAATCAATTGCTTTATGTCCAAAATGATTACAGGTATAACAATAACCAAAAAATGAATAATTATACCTGTACATATATGCTTGTTTTGCTGAAGCAGTTCTTTTGAAATTTCTCCTCCTTTGATTGTGCATTTTGACAAACTCATCTTTGGTTTTCATTTTAGCTTCAATCTTCTTTTTGCCTTCAGGAGCAGCAACATGATAACTCAGATCAATTTTCTTTCTAGGAGTCTCTCTAACTTTGGAACACTCTCCTTCTTCATAACCTAGACCAATAGTGTCCTTATGATACTTTTTTTTGCCCAACATTTCATGTAACTTGTTTGTGCTTTCTTCAAACTCCTGATATTTCTTAGACAAAATCTTGAGACCTTCATAATCTTTTCTAAGATTGACAATTTTAGCCTCTAATTTTAGATTTTCAATTCTTTTAATCTCAAGGTCAGATTTTGTTACATCTATTATTATTTTGGCTTCCTTAATTTCAGTCTTAAGTCTGATAATCAATCTGTCAGATTCATCAACATAACTCTTTAAGCCTATAATCTGATTTCTTGCCTCTTTAAGATCAGAAGATACTCTTTCAAAGTCTGAAAGTGCTTTGTCTTTGGATTATTTTTCTTGTTGTAGCTATAACTCTAATATTTGGTTCTCCTTTTTGTACTTCTTGATTTCACTTGGAGCACACAAGAGTTCTCCTTCAACATCAACCTCACATTCTTGTTCATCATACTCCTAATTATAATCACTCATAATGTGATCTTCTTGTTAGCTCTCAGATTTGCACCCTCGCCGAGTTGTGAAACTGGGCAATCTGGAGAAACATGGGATCTTTCCTAGGTCTGTGGGTGGCTTGTTTCACAACTCGGCGAGGGTACAAATCTGAGACACCAATTTTTGGCATGCCTGGTGGGACTATGAAGTCCATTGTTATACATTTTGTTACTGCTGTTTGGTGTGTACAGTAGTAGTTGCAGCCTTTTAGAGGTATTGTGTTTACACATCTAGCGACTCTGGTGACTCTAGCAAGATCATCTACTGGTTTCAGCAGTTTAAGTGCTGGTATGTTTCAAATTTTAATCTAGAAAATGTACTCTATTCTGATTTTCTAGATTTTTGAGTGATAGACATGTCTGTGTTTCATGGAAATATGCCTTATCATCCTCCATTTTATGAGAATGATGATTATGCCACTTATTATCAGCCCTACCAAGCAGAATATGATGCTGGTTTTGTCCCAAATAACCCACCAACGACAGATTATCAGCATAATCATCATGCTTACCACCCTCCCACCCCTACTCAGCTTTCTTGGCAACCTATCCATGCTTATAGCCATTTGCAGGAAGCTCATTTTGCTCATAACCAACATAATTACCCTCTGAATCAGCCTCAAAATGTTAACATTAGTATCAGGGAGATAGCTTTAAACTTGCAAAGGGAATTTGATGTTGTCACAGCAGAGCAGGAGTATAGTATGCAATAGGAGGAGCTTGCTTATCAAGCTCATATTCATCAGAGAGAGGTGGAGGCACAAATGTATAAGGAGGAATGTTTGAGTAGGCAGATTGCTGCCAAGGAAGAGCAAATGAGGCAATTAATAGCTCAGGTTTGACAGCCTAATGTCCAAAGCCCTTCTCCTCTTCCTAATCTTGTGTAAGTCCATGCTATAGGTCAAGATGAACCTACCAAGGAACCTTCTCTAAAGTTTGAAATTCTGAGTTTCAGGTAGCCTTCTAAATTTAAGATTCCAAGTTGGAAAGGGCCATCTTTTTCACCCTGTGAAAATCCTCCACCAAACACCCAAACAGAACCATGCTCTAGCATCTAGCTAGCAGAAGAAGAGCAAAAGAGTGTTTTGTTGGCTCCTTTTCAAAAGTTAGAAACTCAATCAGCTGTTTGTTTTCCGAATCCATTCTTTGAAGAAGAGGTTTCTGAGTTCAGAATACCAAGCTTCAAGCAAGGTGAGTCTCTTAAATCTCCTGAGTTGAATATTCCCAGTTTTAGAGAGTCTCATCCACTGAAAGAACCTATACTTGAACAAGAATAGCCTATATGTCTACAAGAGACTAAGCCAATTCCTTAGGTTTCCTTGTCAAATTAGCCTTCCTGCCCTTTTACTATCCATCTTTGCCCAGGTGGACCTATTATCTATCAAGATAGTTGGTTTAGTGGACAAAAGAATGAGTTACCTGAGATAAAAGAAGAACCTGCTGTTCATGAACCTATATGTGTTAAAAAGGAGAAGAAGTTAGACATCTTGCAAGAAGAAAAGGAACATGAACAGTTAGGATAGCAAGTTGAGAAGCTTGAAAAAGGGATCAAAAGAAATGATTTCCTATTTTTAGTAAATGAACTCCGTTCTTTTATCGAGCTGAATGAACAGGAAGAGGTTAGACACACTGATGAATTGCTGATAGAAGACAATCAATGTGATAGTCAAGTCTTGGAGCAGCTAAAAGATAAAAATGAACAGGAGGATTCATTTTGGAATGATCTTGAATCCTTTCTGTCAAACTTAGATGGCAGACAAGATCAGCTTACACATGTTTTGGAGGAAGGAAATCTGACACTACAAATGAGGCATTTAACTCAGAAAGATGAGGAATTAGAAATACATAAGCTAGAAGCCAGCAAAGAGAGAGTGGCGTTCATCAGTTCGAACGAATGTCCTATCAAACATCTTGCTCAAGTCAAGCCAAACAAGGTGTTATCAGTCATATTCGCACCTGAAGAGAAGACTAAACCCAAGGAGCAGCTTGTCTAATCTACCTATATGCCTCAGAACAGCAGCAAGCATGATCAGCTTTATGAGGTAGGTGGACTTATTTTCCTTCTCCAAAGCTCATTTCAGTAGTTGGTAATACTTTTGTCAATTATTCACCTCCTGGAGGTTGTTTATGAGCATGTGAGATATTGTAAGTTGTTGAGAATGGGTAGTTATTTCAAAGAACCAATGAATGGTCATGTTTGAGTAGCATCTCTACTGGTTAGACATAGGATAGATTAGAGTTTTGATGTTAAATAAGTGCTGCTGCACACTAGATTAGTGGTAGTTTTCATTTCCCTAAGTGCGGTTGCACATAGGTTAGTTAGTTTTCTTGGGTTTGGTTGTGCAAGGTTTGAAACTGTTGCCATGTACTACAGTTGTACAAATAGATAGCCATCATATGAAACAGTGAATACATGTACTCACTATCGCACATCATGCCTATTTCCCTCATAGAGCTGTCATAAATTGCAGCAGTTTACTAAGGAGGTGTTCCTGTTGGCTATCCCCTCTAACTCATCAAGTAGATGCATATCCTCAGTAACAGTATTTTTATTCACCATCACTAACCATACCCATGCACTTGATGATTTAGAAGAGTTGACAGTTTGCGGTTAGTTGCAAAAAGAAAGGAAGTGTTTTCACGTTTTGTCAAGCATGTGTGACTCTATGCCCAATGGATAAGCTTCAGACAACTAGTCTAATGTTTAGCAGGCAAACATATAACAGATGTCGCCAAAGATGTTACCTAGATTTCACTACTAGCTCAATCAGGTAGAGCTTTTCAGTTTTGAGAGAGGAAAAGGTACATATATTTCTGCTGTGTTAAACCCAAGCACATTTTATACAAATTCAGATAAAACTGTATTGTTGCATTCAGATGTATTTTCAGGACTTAAGAGATTGTACAAATCATCAATATGTATTGAAAAAAAACAAGTGTATAAGTTCTCACACAAGCCGTGAGACTAGCTGTTTCATTACAAAATGAAAAGACAAACTATACATTTATAAATAAACTAAAAACTAAATATACATATGAGATAGGGTGACTCGTCATTGCCTGAATGACGAGCCTTCATGCTGTTGCCGTGCCTTGTGTCATCCTATCTTGTTTGCATTGTCCTATATCTAGCCATTGTCTCCTTGCTATCCTGTCATTTGCATAAAATATTAGAAAACTGATGTTAGAGCAATGGCGAGGCATCATACATCATATGATATACATTTTATAAACATACAATTTGTGTTTTCAGATGCAGTAAACCAGTTAGTGCCACAAAAGCTTTTGAGAGAACAAATCAAGAATATCGATTGCAAGCATGCATTTATTTTCTAACAAGTTTGCTTCATGTGCAGATACAGATGTAATTATGTTTCTGTTTGATTCATCAGTGACGTTATGAGTGGAGGAAATGTGGCTCCCACAAGGGTTGAGCCCAGCTCATAGACTTTCTAGAACACTTCATAAGCAAATATACAAATGCAAAGGCATAGCTAAAAGAACACATTCAGAAGGCAGATACAGCTGTCAAGAGCTAGCATACTGAAAAGGACAGCCAACAGTTAACAAACAGGACAGCAAGACACAAACTCAACTTATGCTAACTGTAATAAAGCAATCTTGATGTAAGGAGCATCATTTATAAGAGCATCTTAGACAGTAGTCACAAGGCAGCATTCAGATTCTATCACTCATTCAGAACATCAAAGAGTCAACAGCAAATAGAGCACTGAATCTCAAAAAAACAATCACAAATCATCATGAGGAGCAGCCGTTGTTTAGAAGCAACTGTAACAAGGCATAAAGAGCAACATTCATGAACAAATAAGGGAAGCAGTAGACTGTTGAAGCATAGTTTTCTCTAAAGAACCAAAGATCAGTCATTTGATTCAGTAAGAAGAGAATAAAGTATCAATGATGTGGATGCTGTAAAGAAAATAACAGGTATATCACATTGCTCATTTTCACAATATCTAAGAAGTTGTCTTTAGTGTCTTCATCAAGAGTCCTATTACTACAATAAATGCAATGTGCAACAATGAACAAACATCATGGACAAGGATGTTATTGTGTGAGCAGATATTCTAGCCAGAAGAAGGGCATTGCCTCTTATGAAATAGTTTTGTTTATTCACAGTCTCCTTCTGCACTTTATGATCTTCCTTACAAAAGTCAAAATGTACAAGGAATAGAAAGTCTGGGTGGAAATCTAAAAGGCAAGATTGGTGGTAGAAATGGTCTTTCACCCCAAGTTTACTATGAGATAGACCTATGTATTTATTCCATAAAAAGATCCCAAAGAGAAACAACAAAAAGAAAATGGAGTTTTTCAACCTCTGACAGCGAACAGCAAGAAGAAAATGCAAAGTTTTCATTTCTTTTTCAAGGAAGCAATTATTTAGAATGCTCAAAAGTATCTGATAAGGTCTAGATTACATAAAAATGACGAAGAAAAGTCAGATTCAAGTTTTATAACAGCCTTATCTTGTTTTCTATCGAAATCTTCATAGAAATGCAGACTTATAGTAAAAAGACCAGGGTTTTCATGCTTCAAAACCCCTGATCATGGCAAATTTGAAGCTTGTTCACACCACAGAAATGCAGATGTAAAGCAAATTATAGAGTTTCAACTCAAAGCAAGCATTACTACTTAGAAATATAGTCAAAGTCGTGCCTCCTGACAGTGAACAACAAGAGGAAAATGCAATTCTCTTTAAAGTTTGAATAGCAGACAGGAGAAATACAAACTTTCAACTCATTTGAAGAAGCATTCATACTCAAAAAATGTTCAGTAAGGCTTTCTAGTAGTCAGAAAAGACCAAAATTGCGTCTCATAACAGCGAATATACAGTAGAAAACTCAGACAAATGGAGTAAATTTGTCAAAGTGAGGAGATAGCTCTATATTTTTTCCTTCTGTTGGGTCATAATCATGTTTCTTCCTCTCAAACGATGGCATCCCATAGCCAACAACAATGATGGAGGTCGGCCAAAGCAAGAAACAGTGAAAAAATGCATCATTTCGCAGTCAAAAACGGCCTTGAAGGCCCAAAACCAACTTCAAATGGAGTTAAAATGCAGCTTACCTCCTATTTCTCAGAAGAATTGACAAGGAGCAGCCCATAATTTGACAAAAATGATACATTCTTTTCCCTCAAACCCTCATGGCAGCAGCGGCGAAGCTCGAGCGGTTGAGGCAAATGCAAATGAAATCAGTTTTAGGTTTCCTGCCTTTTGGGTCGAATGACCTATTTTGGCTTTTGGTTTATTTACTTTTATTTTTTTTGTTTGAAAACATCATTTTCATCTATTTGTGCTATGGTGAAGACTTATAAAAGTCATAAAACTTAGCAATCATGCAAGGAGGGGACGTGAGGCATTTTCTTTTTGCCTTAATTATTTGCATATGGGTCGAATGTCTTAATTCGACCAAGGTATCTCACAGCTAGGAGACATAAGGTGATGAACAAAATGTATGAGGGGAGACACTTCATGTGTTAAAACCGGGCCATGGCATTTTCTATGCCTTTTTGTTTCTTTCTTGAAGACAAGTCCAAGGGGACACAAGGTCGAAGGAGATGTTTTGGCCAAGGTGAATGGTGGGAGATGTAAGACTTGGCATATGTTGGGAGAATGTTGGGAGATAGAAGTTGTGACTGATGGGTAAAATGACATGTGATGGCATGGTGAGATGCATTTTGGAGTCATAAGGGATGTTTTTGAAACATATGCACTGAACCCTACATCACAGTGTGAAAAATGTATGTGGAAATGGGATGACTAGGAGTTGTGAAGCATTGTGATAGCCTTGAGAGGTGAGATGATGCAGATGTGATGAGTCAGGGCATCGTGCCTAGGAGTCACAAACATTTTTATGTCATTTGCATAGTCAGAAATTTAGAATTAAATGTCATAAATATCATTATTTTCTGCATACAGTTGTTTAACTTTAAATTGTAAAACATTTACTAAGATGGTATAATTATAAGCCTCTTAGTTAAATGTTATTTCAATGCAGAAAATGTGTCCTTATGATATTTTTAATGCTGCAAGAGGATGATGACACAGATTTGAAGCATTAGGGAGCACTAAAAGATATTTTATAATATTTTTAAGTGCCTTCATGATAGTGGATGACATGCCTCCACCATTTCTGCATTGGGACCCCTTTTTGGAGCACTTTAAGGGGATATTTTTTAACTATTTCTGAGATACACGAGAATGGAGCTAGTGGAGTTGGTGGAAGTTCATTTTTTTGAGTGGAGCATGAGCTGTTTACAGCTATTTGAGTTGTATTTAATCTTCTTCCTTGATCAGTTTTAGGAGGTTCTGGCTATTCACAGCTCTGCATATTGTAATTTTATGAGTTCTTTTACAGAAGTGAAGAGTCTTGTAACCCATTTTCAGAGAGATGTAGCATTGTAACACCTCTTTGGTAGTAATAAGCAGTCTAGACCTTCCCATTTTCTTTTGATATTGTGTGTCCTTGTGTTAGTACAGGTCTTTGTGATGTTTCTTTGTCCTTGGATTTGTATTGCATGTTGGTACCTTTATGCAAGGGTTACATAATTTTTGCAGGTTGTGAGTTGTGCAAGGGATAACAATCAGTTGTGGGTAGTGAGAAAACATATTTCTCCTTAACAGGACTATTGTTATTTAGCCTCCTCACAAAGTAATGATGCAAAGATTGTGATTTTCTGGGTTGTGTAGAGGATCCTAAATATTATTGTTTCTGTAGTGTGTCATTTCTGTATATTTTTTGATGATCGTTTGGTGCATCACCTTAGACAGTAGGTTTCATTTTCATGCAAACCCTTCTTACCCTTTTCTCTGCAAAGTCTTAGTCTAGGTAGCTTAGGTGGAGTACCAGCAGGAAGCCAGCCTTCTCCGGAGGTTCTTTCCAACACAGGCCACCCACAAACCTAGGAAAGGTCCCATGTTTCTCCAGATTGCCCAGTTTCGCAACTCGGTGAGGGTACAAATCTGAGAGCTAACAGTTTTTCTTCTAAATCAGATTGTATCTCATCTCCTTCAAGTGAATGACTTCCATCATTATCACGCTTGTCAAATAACAATCTTCCTCTCATTTAGGTGCATCACCTTGATAGATTCTTATCAATTCCTTACACACATCCTGAGCTGTTTCACAATGCATAACTTTATAGGAGACTTCATTAGATAATCTAGATAGAATAATCTTCTTTTCTATATGATTACATTCATAAACTTCTTTGTTGTTTGTAGTATTAGGTGATTGAGAGGAAACAAAATACTAATTCTCAACTAGCATCCAAACACCATACCCTAAAGAGGATAGATAGATTTGCATTCTAATGCACCAGACAGAAAAATCTAAACCATCAAAGAAAGCAACTCTTGAAAACTCTTCCTCTAATTTAATACCTAATTCAACTTCTGAGACATTTCTATCAACAGATTCTATATCAACATTTGAATTTGATATAGATTGTGCCTTATGACTATTATGTGACTTGACACTTTTCTTGCCCTTATTTCTTTTACACTTTCCTATGGTACTCCACTATCAAGACCTACCCAAGCTGGTTAGAATTCTATAGGGAAACTATGCTTTGATACCACTTGATGGAGTATAGGACAACACTGAGAGGGGGGGTGAATCAGTGTTGTGTAAACTTTTTAACTTTTTACACCTTTTAACTTACAAGACAAAGAGAGAGGAAGACATCAATGATATGTTAAACACATATGCACAAGTATGATAATGAAAAGTATGAATTAGGACCATAAGAATAAATCATTAGGGCACATGAACACATGAAGAAAAACAAGAACCATTACACCTAATTTGATGAGTGGAAAACCCTCAAGGGGAATAAAAAACCACTCTGAAATGCCTCACTGGCTTAACAAAAAAACCTCACTGGTTAAAAATAGACCTCATTGATCATACAAGCCTCATTGGCTACAAGGAGGTCTCACTGACCATACAAGCTTCATTGGCAACAAACAATTATTTTAGACACAATACAAAGAATACAAAGGGTTTCTCTGTTTCAATACAAACCCCTAAATTGGCATATCCCTTTGCAATCATACTCAATTCAATATGCATATCAATCTCATTATCTCTACACAATCAATTACATATTGTCTTCATACTTGATATGGTTTAATCTGTAAGTTTGTTGCATAATGTCTTCATCCTTTGTTTGATTCATTTATGTAAAAACATGATCTTATACATCTCTCAAATCACATACAAAATATCATAATTCATCTATATTTTCTCTTCAAGAGAATCTTCAAAAAAATGTCTTCATCACTACATATTGGTCCACTCAAAAATTCATCCATCAATACACCTACAATACCATTATATAAAAATTTAAATGTCCTTTCATATTGCTCTCACATTCTTCTTCTTCTTTGATTCATTTTCACCTTCACAAAAAATAAATCTTTTTCATATGCTTACAAATAATTTCTTCAATATTCCATTTTGTTCTCAATAAAATCTTTCATAATGCATCTGCAAAATTAAAAAGAATGACCCTTAACATTTCTTTTCTCTATATATTCATCTTCACCTGCAAAAAATAAAAACATATATATCTCTTCTCTATATTTATCTTCAAAAAATTGCTTCCATGTCTTTGATCTTCAAATCCATTCTTCATTTCTTATTTTCTTTGTATAAAAACAAATCATCTTCAAAAAACTTCCATCACATCACAAAAAATCTTCAATCAATCTGCCCTGATTAGAATAATATCTCTCTATCATCTTCTTTTATTAATATCTTCTCTACATTAATAATTTCTTCTTAAAAAGAAGAAACAACTACTTTAGAAACCCTCCATTAAAAAGGCAATTAATATTTTCTTAAGATAGAAAAATAAAATATTCATTTTGTTATCTGCATAGAGGACCCATAAAAATCTCCCAAACTCACAAAAAAAAATGCTTTTAAAAACCAAAGAAAACTACCTTTAGAATTTAACTAAAAATCATCTTTTTAAAAAAATCAACTGGGGTCTTATACTGAGTCGACAGTCAAATGAACTTCAAAGTTCAAGCTCCATAGTTTGATTTCTTATTTTAAACCTTATCCATCCATTCTATTCTATGCAGTCTTTGTAATTTCAAACAAGACCTTTGATTATGTATTTGGCACCCTGCACCCATGTGAAGATCTTTGCAAATGGTGGAAAGGATTAAAGGGGCTGGTCATGCTATGTTGTAAAACCCCTTCAGCAGGTAACTATAAGTGAAATGACCTTCGACACTAGGTCAACACTCAATAAGACAAAAAGTACATTTCAAAGGTGATAGGCAGAAAATAAAGAATTAGGCCTTTTAGAAAGCACTTAAGGAAGTTAGAATGTAGAATTTAATCTACAGTGACCTTTAGATTTTTAGGGACATAAGAAAAATTAGGCATCAAATCTGCATTAGTATAAACCATCAAGTCTAAGAGAAGCTCTGGTATATGACAAAGTATAGATCATCACAAAATGATCATATAGAGGCTTTGGAGAACCAAGAAGCACATATGAAAACCTACCAACACATGGATCAAACATCACTTGATTAACTCCTTCAAACACCACTACATGTGATACAAATTACTATGAAGTCCTCTTTCTCTTGTCAAGAATCATCATCACTCCTATCATCTAATCTTACAACTTTTGAAACCTTTAAGCCATGATCAACAAGAAGAAGATCTAGAAACATGAAGATGATCACCAAGTTCTGATATGATCATTGATTCCAAGTGAATCAAAACTAAACAATGTACCACTAAACTAAATCATGATATCAACTGAGAACATAAACTTGTCATTAGCACTGCAACTTTGTCATGATACCACCACGGCATTCTGAGACTATGAAATCTTAAAGTGAAAGCATCCTAAACATTGTGAAATACATTATGCCATCATGAAGAATAATGACTGAGATCCATGACAAACCACATGACAACTAGAATGAAACCTCAACATGATGAGTTGAAACATAATCCTCTGACTAAGATCATCATAGCATCAAGAACATTATCTAAACCTCTCTATTAGTATGAACTTGCATCAACTTGTGCTCCACTGCAATTCAACCATATTGAAACTAGGTAGTATACATCATCATGTGAACTTATCACAACAACCTTTGACATAAAATGAAGAAATCAAATCATATATGATCATGAAAGAACTCCTCCTTAATCTTGAGCATGGCCTGAGATGATCCTAATTGACATAACCAACCAATATGATCATGTGATCATGAACATATTATCAACATGAAGAGGTCCTAAAGACTAATTGATGATGAAGACACTGAAACATGGAATACCAACTTTGAGCATCATGTCAATTCTCTTCAAGTCAAGAATCATGACAACAACTAAACCTTTCCTTTCACACACTTCTGACATAAATAACAAACAACTCAACACCCTTTTGACATCAATGACAATCAATCTCCATCACATTCCCCTTTCCATACCCTAATCAACCACATCACCATAATTCCTCTACTTTTGAACACTCTTAACCAAACCCTAATCAGTGACCATATCTAAAGCCCCCCTCCTAGGAATCTGCTTGCCTTTCTTCACAGTCAAGGGACTTTTCCTTTCAACATACAAATTCATTTTACCTTTACACCCCTTGTTAGAATTTTTAGAAACATCACCCATCTGCGATCCCTCCGACCAGGAGATGTTGACCTCTCTTTTTTTAGTCCTCCTCCTCTTCTTACTAGTCCCTTCCTCACTATCCTCCCAGTCTTCATCCATCACCCAATCCTCCTCCTGAGATTAGGTCTTTGAGTCATTGGAGGCCATACACACCTTCTTCTTGGCACAATGCTTACCCTTCAACCCACCCTTAGGAGTATTTTTTTTTTCTTCATATAATCCATTGATAGAAGGATAAGACCTTCATGGAGGATAGGCAACTTAGGGTTTCTAGAATTTTCCTTCAGACCACATTCCATAGATCCAAGAAAATAGAATGAGAAGGAAACATGCATACCATGGCAAAAATGATTTAGCAAATTAAAGTGATAACTATACACAACAATGTACCTACCATCCAAAGTAATATACTACATAATGACCTCCACCACCTTAGTCCAAATCAACTTGATAGATAGGCGATTATAACCACATGACTGCAATTTAACCAACTTACTCCTTTTGTTGCCCTTGAAGAAATGATTCAGGACTTCCTCATTGGTTTTCCTCTCCCTGAAGAACTTCTTCCCATTTACCGACAACCTAGTAATCGAAGCTATGATATCTTCAGTGATGTTAGCTCCCATCCAAAAGCCATAACCTTCCTATTTTTCCAATTCTTCGCAAACATCGTCGTGATATTGGGGTTGGCCCCATGCAATCTTTCCATGAAAGGGGTTAAACCCCTAGCTTCCAAAATCTTCCAAACCTTCTAATTTTGGCAAACCCCTTCACAAGAAGAGGGCTCCACTATATTCCTCTCACCACCCATTTTAAGCTTCATATCACTATATCCATCGCAGACAAACCAGAACAACAAGAAGATAATATGATACCTTCTAGGAGTGCTTAGGCCCTTACCCATACCCAAAATCTGTGTGTTTTGGCTCGTAATAATTGAAATTCCTTTCATACCTTTAGAGTTCATAATGACCTCATTAGTAATCCTCGAGCCTTGTTCCATGTCTACAATCATTTAAAATCAATGTTTTAGCCTTGCTATGGATTAATTCCATGTCATCCCAGATGATTTTAGATTGGATAGTGACCCCTAGGTTAGAAAAAACATCCGTAACTCTATTCCCTTTGCAAAATATGTGAGATATAATAATTTGATCAAAGGACTCCATTAGCTTAATATTATCTTCAATAAAGGCATCTATAGTCCAACTAGGACTTTGGGATCTCTTTAAGTAGTTGAAAATATTATTGGAGTCCCCTTCCACCCATGCCTTTTTAAATCCTTTGGCATGAGCAAGATCAATAGCATGATAGGCCACCGTAGTTTCGTCATAGTGGTTTGTTTGGGTACCTAGAGGGAGTGTCATCGCCACCAAGAACCTACCAGAATCATCTCTCATCACTCCCCCACTACCAACAGCTCTAAGATTCCCTTTAGCTGCCCCATCAAAGTTAATTTTGATCCATCCCTTAGGAGGCAGAATCCAAACCACCTCACCATGAGGTTGTTTCATATTTTAAAAGGGGTGGAGATATCACTAGGGAGGTTTTAGTTCGTAGAGATAGCTAGCTCCAAAGGAGAAACCACTATCTTGGTCCCATAGGAAAGTTTATCTTTGAGCCTAACAAAGAAATTCTCCTTGATAAATCTTATCATCTTGAAAAATAGGCTTTCATAATCCAAACTAGCCTCCCTAAAAACCCTATTATTCCACTCCTTCCAAAGAATCTAAGAAATATGAGGGATCAACAAGGACCAAAGAAACCTGAGGGACGGGTTGGAGAGACAGGGCAAATCCATTGAGAAACCAACTCTTTGAAAGAGTTAGGGAAGATCCAACATAGGTCCTACAAAGAAAGAACTTGACCCCAAACCTCTAAAGAGAAGGGGCGAGAAAGAAGCAGGTGGAAGGAGTCTTCAACATCCTTAAGGCATAACATACATCTATTAGGTAGCGAGAAACCTCTTTACAAAGATTATCAGTAGTCAACACTCTATTCTGAACAAGCATCCATAAGAAGATATTAATCTTTGTGATGAGTTTAGCATCCTAGAGATTGGCCCAAAAGGGAGGATTAGCCAACTCAGGAAACCTACCTTTGAAAGCCGACACAATAGAAGACTACCCAGAAGAAGTGGCCTGCCAAATGAGTTGACATTCTTTAGGACCAGAGGAAATATGAAAAAAATTCAACCTGGCTTGAAAGTCCTCCAAACATCTATCCACCAACAGAAAATTCTTCTACCTACCATCAACAATGTAATCCGCAACCTTGCTACCAAAAGTTGAAGAGCAAAAGTCTACAAATGGGCTAGCCCAATCCTGCAACTTGAGCATGGAAGCACTGTACCACAAATCATCCCAAAACTCAACCTGTCTTTCATCCCCAATCTTCCATTTAGAGACTTTCTTAATAATTTCTCTTGCTTGAGTTATGTTTCTCTCAATTTTTGAGCCTTCTAGTAAACCAATGCAGTCCACTGCTTCCCTGAAGTTATTGAACCTAGCGAGGTATTTGTTCTTAACAATCTCTGTCCACTCTTTCTTTTCATTCATCAGGCACCAAGCATTCCCAGCTAGGAGAGTAGAATTGAACTCTTTCAGCTTTCTCAAACCTAAACCACCTGTCCTCTTAGGTTTGCAAACCAGATCCTAAGCTAACAGTGAAATTCTCTTTTTTCCCTCAATTCCTAACCATAGGAATCTTTTTTAAATTTGTTCAATTCTCTCTCTAAATTTTGTAGGAATTCTAAACAAGGACATGGAATAGACGAGCAAGTTCTGAAGGGTAGTTTTAATCAATTGGATTTTACCTGTCTGACTGAGAACTGCACCTTTCCATCCATCAAGTTTGGATTGGAATTTATCCAACATACCCATCCAAAAGGATTCAGGAATTCTTTTATCAAAACGAGGCATACTGAGATAGATAGTTGGCAAAGAGTCAACTTTACATTAAAGGATACGAACAATCTTCTATTGCCTCACCTTAGGAGTGTTGAAAAAATGATTGAACTTTTAGGAAGGCTTATTTTCTGTCCAAAGGCTTCTTCATAATTAAGCAGAATAAGCTTTAGCATTCTAGCTTCCTTAATGGAGGATTCACCCAAAATTATGGTATCATCCATGAATTGTTGATGAGAAGGGCATAATCCATAAGGAAGAAGGGTGTAATCCCTTAAGCTACCCATTATTCAAAGCTTTCTGAATATTCCTTCCAAGAACCTCCACCATCACCACAAAGAGGAAGGGTGATATAGGATCCCCTTGCCGTAAATCTCTAGAACTCTTAAAGAATCTTGAGGGGGAGCCATCAATTAGGACCAAAAATTTAGGGGAAAAGACAAGCTACCTAAAGAGTTTCATGGCTTTCTCATTGAATCTGAACCTTTCAAACACTTTCAGAAGAAAATTTCAATCTGCCCTATCGTAAGCTTTCATGAGATCAAGCTTAAGAAGAAATCCCTCCTTATTTTCTCCCAAAGAGTGGATGTTCTCTTGAACCGAGATAATGGAGTCAAGGTTTTGTCTACCCAACACAAAACTACTCTGCTATATAGAAACAATGCCAGGAAGGAGCAACTAAAGCCTACAAGACAACACCTTCAAAATGATCTTATAACAGGAGTTACACAAGCTGGTAGGCCTAAAATCAGCAAAAGAATTAGCTCCATTTTTTTTAGGAATTAGGACAAGAAAGGTGTCATTTAACTCTTTAAGCAAGTTTATGCTACCAAAAAATTCCCTAGTGGCATCACATAAATCTTTAGCCACAATCTTCCAGAAGGTTTGGAAGAAGAAGTGGGGGAAACCATCCGGACCCAGGGCCTTGTTACCTTCCAATGAGAAGACACCAACTTTGATTTCTTCCTTTGAAGGAATCTTTGGCATCATCTTCTTATCCCCTTCATTCACAACTTTAGGGATAGCCTTAAGCATATTGTTTTCCATATTTTGATTGAGAGGGCCCTCAGAACTTAGTAAGTTAGAGAAGAAAACCACTACCTCCTTTTGAATCTCCTCTTCCTCCAAGACAGACCTCTCGTTGGAAGAAATTTCCTTAATCCTATTGGCCACCCTATTTTTAAAGTAGTCATATGAAAAAACTTAGTGTTGTTGTCACCACTTTTAATCCAAACCACTCTAGATCTATGTTTCTAGAAATCTTATTCCTTGGAAATGATTTCATGGAGAGGATTGAGAAGATCTATTTCTTTTTCAAAGCTGCCCATTACTTAAAGCTTTCTAAATATTCCTTTCAAGAACCCCCACCATCACCACAAAGAGAAATGGTGATATAGGATCCCCTTGCTGTAAACCTCTAGAACTCTTAAATAATCTCGAGGGGAGCCATTAATCAGGACCAAAAATTTAGGGGAAAAGAGAAGTTGCCTAAAGAGTGCCAAGGATTTCTCATTGAATCTAAACCTTTCCAATACTTTCAAAAGAAAATTCCAATCTGCCCTATCATAATCTTTCACAAGATCAAGCTTAAGAAGAAATCCCTCTTTATTCACTCCCAAAGAGTGGATGTTCTCCTGAACTGAGATAATAGAGTCAAGGATTTGTCTACCCAACACAAAACCACTTTGTTGCATAGAAACAATGCTAGGAAGGAGCAATTGAAGCCTATGAGCTAGCACCTTTGAAATGATCTTATAATAGGAGTTACACAAGATGATAGGCCTAAAATAAGAAAAAGATTTAGCTCCATTCTGTTAGCGCCTGAATTGACTGGCAGTTTTTTGAGCAATTTTCATGCAGGCGCTCTCCCTAAGTATCCAAAAAATGTTCTAAGTAATGGACCTCCTCAGCAGTTTTCAGCAGCATCATCATATTTTCTTGAGGAGGAGGTCATCATCATCATGTTTGTTTGATAGTGGTCAGCATCATCATGTTCTCCGTCGACCGGTTTCTCATCGTCATCATCATATTTCACTATCGGGTGATGTTTGGTTATTATCCTGATGATGCTGATGAGCTACAGTGCGCCCTTATCTGCTTGCGAGGGTGATTTTTCAAAGTATCCGGTGATCTTGCACTTATCACCTTGCCCAAACATGATGATGATGTTGCCCCGTTTTTCTGAAGGGGTTATTCTTTGAGTTGTTCGACCTGACTTGCTTTTTCCTAAGGGTCGTCGTCATCATCATCATATTTCCAGTTATCACCGTGTTGCTTGCGAGGGTCATCATGTTTTCTGCTTTCATGATATTTCGCCGGGGTGATATTTCTATCATCGGGTGATCTTGGTTATGATCATCCTGATGATGTTGTTGAAGAGTTATAAGTGCGACCTGATATTCACTGGGGTCATCATATTTTAATCATCAGGATGATCTTAGTCAATATCATCCTGATGATGTTGTATCACTTCTTGTTCGTTGTTTTGTCATCCTGATGATGCTGACGTCATCCTTATATCAGGGTGATATCTTTTTCTCTGCCTATCTGCATCATGATATTTCTGAAGGGGGGGTGATATTTTCATATCACTCGAGTGTGTGTTTGTTCCAACATCATGATGATGCTGATATCAAGGAGATATCCGCCTGCTGGCTTCGTGCATTATCTAGTGGGGGTGATCTTTTCAAGCATCATCATATTCATATTTCGCCCTGATCTTATAGCGGAGCTACAGTGCAGCATGATGTTAGTGCATCAGGATGATATTTCCAAATATCCGGTTGTCTTCCGAATATCATCCTGATGAGGATATGATGATGACGTCATCAAGGTCCCGGGGGGGTCATATTTCTAACACAGATCATCTTGTGGAGGTCCCCCGATATTTGCAAACATGATGATGATGTCATCCGGATATGAGGAGGTGCGCAGTAGGCAGATATGATGATGACGTCAGCAGGATATGATGATGACGTCATCAGGATGTTCATCGGCCAGACTTTTGGTATAGGCTCAGCAGGAGGATGTTTCTCCGATGGATCAGGTTGTGCTGATGAAGGCGATTATCATGCAGATTGTATTGCGATATGATGATGACGTCAGGGTGATATTTCGGGCAACAGGATATCATGCTGCTGGAGGATGATGATGATGAAGTCTTATACTAGTGTCGTCAGGAGCAAAAGCACCGACATGATATATGCTCATGACCTAGTATATAAAGTGTTAAGGAGGTTGCTGCGGGGTGCATGTGGGATATTGATATCCTGCATTTTCAAATATCATGATGATGAATCTCGGCGGGAAATGGTTGCGATGCAGAATTAATGTTCTTCCCGAGGCCGCGGGTTGGTGCGATCAATGGCGATTGTTGCAGAGGTATGGGCGATGGCGTGGGCGGATCTGGTACCCGATTGAAGGTGTACATCAGTGGCGCAGGGCTCGAGAAATCTTCGTCTCCTCCCCTACCTGCTGCATTCAAGTTTGGGCGCCAATCTGGTAATGTTTGAGCGCCATCTTTCTGATACTGTGTATCTGGCGGGATTTTTGGTCAACCATGTAATTAATTGCTGAGCACCTACCTGGCTGTTATAAGCAGGTTGTGTTGCTCATTTGTTGGTTGTTGAAAGTTGATGATTTTTGGCTCTGTAATCCAAAACCAGCTGATCTGGTTGCTCTGTACAGTCTAACTTGTGAGTTTATGTATCTCCTGTTGTGCGATTTGGCATGAATCCACTGATTTCATGGTTGATCTTATATGAGTAATGCTATCTTAGCATGTGTTGTGTTAATTTTGTCTCCAGTATTGCATGTATTCTTCTTCTGAATCTAGATATTTGGGTAATGTTTAGGTTCTAGAGCATAGAATTCCTATGTTGAATGTCTGATCTTTTAACCTCTGCTCAAGGGGCAGATTAAACTGTTTTCAGGTTGAACATTGGGAAGGGTATACTGCAGTAGGGATGCCATAAGTAGAGATAACTCAACACTCTATATTGGGAGATATCTGTAAGGCAGATATCATGTGTATCCCCCTGAAATCTGGTTTTAGCTATTCATGCTGATCATTCACAGGTGTATGTCTACCGACTCCAAGCCCTGGATAGGCACCAATCATGCTGTGTTCTTGTGTTATACACCATGTCCAGCTTTGCATCCAAATTCAAACTAAAACATTTCATACCTCCACCTGTTAGTTGTAGGAGTAGGATTAGGAACCCCCTGCATGCTCTCATACCCAACCAGACATCATGTCCAAGAATGTTGCCAGCCTTGTGATCTATCATGCAGATCTTGGTCCATACATGAGAGTATTATGCCTGTTGTTGTCAAGTTAGATCTTTCTATCTTTGAACTAGTCAAGGTTATATCTTGAGTTATAGGGATACCCCCCTTGGTGCGGCAGAACCAGAAGTGAAGGGGAGGAGCTCACGCAACCTCCTGTATTCAGTTGGCTGAATCTGCCCGTGCATTAGAAGTGGCAAATCCTAATGCTGATTCAAAGAATGTCAACACATTCTTTTTAGGAATTAGGACAAGAAAGGTGGCATTTAACTCTTTAAGCAATTTTCTGCTACCTCCAAAGAGAAGGGGCAAGAAAGAAGTAGGTCCCACAAAGAAAGATCTTGACCCCAAACCTCCAAAGAGAAGGGGCAAGAAAGAAATAGGTGGAAGGAGTCTGTAGCATCCTTAAGGCGTAACAAATATTTATTAGGTAGCAAGAAACCTCTTTTACAAAGATTATCAGTAGTCATCACTCTATTTTGAATGAACAACCATAAAAAGATATTAATCTTTGGGATGAGTTTAGCATCCTAGAGATTGGCCCAAAAGGGAGGATCAGCCAGCTGAGGAAATAGACCTTTGAAAATTTATGTAGTAGAAAACTACCCAGAAGAAGTAGTTTCAGCATAGTGGTTCGTCTGGGTACCTAGAGGGAGTGCCACCACTGCCAAGAACCTACCAAAATCATCTCTTATCACTCCCTCACTACTAGCAGTTCTAGGATTCCCTTTAGCTACCCCATCAAAGTTAATTTTGATCCAGCCCTTAGGAGGAAAAATCCAAACCACCTCACCACAAGGTTGTTTCATATTTTTAAAAGGGGTGGAGATATCACCAGGGAGGTTCCAGTTCTTAGAGATAGCTAGCTCTGAAGGAGAAACCACTATCTTGGTCCCATAGGAAAGCTTCTCTTTGAGCCTAAAAAAGAAACTCTCCTTGATACATCTTATCACCTTGAAAAATAGGCTTTCAAAATCCAAACTAGCCTCCCTAAAAACCCTATTATTCCACTCCTTCCAAAGATTCCAAGCAATATGAGGGATCATCAAGGACCAAAGAAACCTAAGGGATGGGTTCGAAATAGGACAAATCCATTGAGAAACCAACTCTTTAAAAGAGTTAAGGAAGATCCAACATTCAAATGCTTAGTATCCTTCTCCTCCACACTTGAAACAAGTTCCTTTGAATGATCTCTTGTCAAATCCCCTTTCATCTCTTCGGTATCCCTCATTGCAGTAAGAATTGTGATTTCCCCTGTTGTTACAGTAGAAATTTCTATCTCTCTCTCAGTGATATGAATTGTTGTCTCTTTCTTGTTTGTGGTATGGGCTACTCCCTTGTTTTTATTTGCATATGGTCTTCCTTCTCTACAATGTGTTCTACCTCTCTGAAACTTTCCTCCTCTACCTCTCTATCTTTGCTCATGTCTCTTGTTCAACTTGTCTTCCACTTTCAGTGCAAATTGATATGCCTCTTCCATTGTTGTCATCCTTACCAAACTTAGTTCTTCTTGAATGTTTATTCTCAATCCATTTATGTGTTATGCCACTTTCTCCTTTCTTGTTTCACCATGTCTAGTCCTAATAATCATCTTGTGGAACTCTACAGTATACTCTTTCACAGTATTCTCCTTTTGCCTTAGGTAAATTGCAATCTCTTCAACAATTCTAATTCATAGTCAGTAGGTATGAACCGATTCTTCAATTTTGTCACCATCCTATCCCATTTTATGATTTTCTCCTTTCCTCCCTTATTTCTATCTAGTTGAACTTCTTTCCACCAAATAGCAACATATCCTTTCAATTTAGTTTTTACAAATCTCACTCTCTTTAGATCTTCAATTTCTTCATATTCAAAGTATTCCTCCATGTCCTTTATCTAATCAATCAACTCCTCAGGGTTCAAATTTTTGGCATAGTTTGAAATCTCCATTCTAGGCCTCTTACCAATCTTAGAAATAGCTTTCAATATCTTTACCTGATTTGATTCTTCTTCTTCTAGTCTTTCTTCATTTTGGTCGGTAGCTTGAACTCTTAATTCATCATCATCACTTTCATTCTCATGTCTAGGGTTTAGACCTCTCCTTCTATCTTCTTCTACAACATCCAATCTAACTTTCATTGTTCTCATCATCTCTATCATTTCTTCCATTCTTCTAGCAACATTGGCCATAGAAGGCATCCTCCTTGGTGGCATCTCTTCCTTGGATATGATGCAATTGCCTCAATTCGATGATCTGACTACAAGGTTGCAATTAGCTCACAATTGGCACTCTATTGACAAACACATGCATACTGCCTCAAGTCAGTGATTTGTTCACTTCAAGATCTGTTAGAATGCCTTCTCTCTCAAAGGATTTGCAAACTTTTCTCTAATACCACTTGGTGCAGTCATGGATGGGAGGGTCCAAAAATAGGATTGTCCTACCATGCAGCCTTAGAGTAAAAACAATGGAAAAACATAAAGAATGTAGCAATACTATATATATATATATATTGATTTAATATCACGAATAAGTACAATATTCATATGTCGATAACATGCAGACTATTATGGGCTCACAGGCATATCCTCTGACATAATTACATAAAAGATATAGCTTTGAAGTGCCTTCCTCAAATCCACAACTAAAGACTAAAAACTTTCTATCATGTTCACTATCCTCCTAATGCATCTAATGAATTCTTATATATCATCTCCTAGCTTAAGGAATGCTCCACATTAGCCTTAAGAGGTTCCAAAAATTGATGTTTGTTGAAACATGTAGGTCATCCTTAATTGTGTAGTAATGCTCTATGTTTTGAAGGAACATGTTGTGGTTTTGAATGAAGATGTCCTTAGTCCTAAACTACCTTGTGAGATGTTTGATTTGGCTCTACAAGTCACAGGAAGGTGTTGCAAACTCTATGGGCTCATACTTACTATTGAATGCTTTGTTTTGTGAGTCTTGATGGTGTTCTGATAGTGATAACTCTCCACAAATAATTGCAAACCTCATGAAATCTAGGTATGATGTAGATGACATAATGTAGAGCCATTATCTTACTCCATGAGCTATGATATGATGATGTGATAGAATGTAGTGCAATCTACTGAGATTGTACTAACTGAAATGCAAGAAAATAAAGGAAATCAAAATATATATTTTTGGTTGATGCAAGGTTGCCTTTCAACCTGGGATGCTCCTGCATCAACTACAGAAGATAATGAAGAGATATTTAAAATTTAGCTTAGCATATCACCCATAGACCGATGGACAAATAGAAGTGGTAAATAGTAGCTTGGGGAATTTGTTAAGATGTTTGGTTGGAGAGAATTTAGTAAATTGGGAAATTATTTTAACATGGGCAAAGTTTGTATATAACAATTTAGTAAATAGAAGTACAAGGAAAACACTATTTATGATAACTTATGGTAGTAGTCAAAAAATGTATCAAAATCAAGAGAAGTTAGAAATAAAGAAAAAAGGAGTGTGGAGGCAAAAAAGTTTGCACAAATTATGAAGGAAGTGCATGTAGAAGTTTTAAATCACTTAGAGAAAATGAATGGTAGATATAACAAGAAGGCTGATGAGAAAAGGAGGCATATGGAGTTGTGGATGGAGATGAAGTGATGGTGTATCTCAAAAAGGAAATATTACCATTGGAATATACAACAAGATAAAGATGAAGAAGTTTGGTTCGAGTATAGAATTATGCATAGATTAGATTCAAGAAATGCTTATGAAGTGGAGTTACTAGAAGGCTTAGGCATTCACCATTATTCATCATCATAGATCTATAGTAGTACCATATTACAAAGTCAAAAGATAATGGCATAGAAATACAATGGTAGAACTAAATACCACAATAGCCAAAGAGGAGATCGAGGGAATTATAGATATTAGGGTTGGGAGAAACACAAGAAATAGACAATATGAAGAGTACTTGGTAAAGTGGAATGGAAGGCCTAAGGAAGATTCATCATGGATTCTAAAATATAAGGTAGACCATCTTGGTTTCCCTCTAATTTCTAAAAAATGAGAGACCCACTTTTCTATCAACAGGATTTTGTGGATGGAGATGAAGTGATGGTATATCTAAAAAAAAGAGATTTCCCATTGGAATATACAACAAGATAAAGATGAAGAAGTTTGGTTCGAGTATAGAATTATGCATAGATTAGATTCAAGAAATGCTTATGAAGTGGAGTTACTAGAAGGTTTAGAAATATCACCATTGTTCATCATCATAGAACTATAGTATTACTACACTAGAAAGTCAAGAGATAATGGAATAGAAATACAATGGCAAAACTACATACCACAATAGCCAAAAGAGGAGATCGAGGAAATTCTAGATAGTATGGTTGGGAGAAGCACAAGAAATAGACAATATGAAGAGTACTTGGTAAAGTGGAAGGGAAGGCCTAAGGAAGATTCATCATGGATTCCAAAGGCTAAGGTAGACCATCTTGGTTTCCCTCTAGTTGCTAAAAAGTGAGAGACCCACTTTTCTATCAACCCTAAGTGCCTGATATAGGAGCATCCTAGGGTGTAAGAGCAATCTTGAATCAACCAAAATATTGTCTTTTACATGCTTGTTTTGTTTGTAGGTCTTCATTTTATTTCAAATCATAACCAGTAACTAGAGATCCTACCACATTTTACCATCATTGTACATCACACCTTGTAGTTGGGTAAGTATGTTCTATATTGGTCCCTTGACTTCATATTCAAATTCTAGAAGATTTTGATCACCACAATGACATAATTTGAACTCTAACCAATTACTAGGATAACAATCTTACACAAGAGAAGGAGATAATATGAAATATGGTATAAATACTTGATAATAATAGAGAATAACATACCACTTCAAGGGGATAACCTCCAACTATCTCCAGTTAGAACACAATTCAAAATATGATGATAATAAACTTACCACTACCTCCTATATACCTAATTATGCCATATCTTCCATTGTAAGCACTAAAAACATGCACGGGCTTGCACAAGGACCCCATGATGATATGTAATCCTAATCAAGTACATGGAATCATGAATAATAATGCCCTCTTAGCAGTACTCCTCTTGGTGATACATGGTGTCTTATTTTTCCTTTGTCAATTCTTCATGTTTCTAACCATTCTTCATTGAACCCCTTTGTCAATTCTTCTTTTTTTCACATTCTTTGCCTTTCCTACATGCTTAGTTTTCACCTTTACATGCTAATTCCACCTTTTGACACCCCATTTTGAAGGTCTCTAACCCTAGGAAGCCTCTAGATAGCCTAACAGACCAAACCCATGTCTTTGTTTTTAGCCAACTTTCCTCCTTTATGGGTTGTCCCTATTAATGGCTAGATCTCCCTAGGTGACCCTACCTTCTTTCATCCTATAGCCTAATACCTTCTTTCATCCTACAGCCTAAATCTTATGCTAGATCACCTTCTCAGCCTTTCAAGAAGCATACACAATTAATAAAACTCTCCCATGTGTCCTCCTTTTTGGGTTTCCCATGGGTCTCTCCAGGTGACCCTATTGTCATATTGGATCCCCTTGAGTGACCTTGTTGAAACATTTGGGTCACCCCTGGTGACTTCACCTGGTAAAAGGGGCAACCCATGGGTGACCCTTGCAAATTTTGAATGTGAGTTTCTCCTTCAATTTTGAACCAAAAAATGCTCTATTTTCACCTAGTTTTCCTGGAAATTTGAGCCTAACATTGAATAGACTATTCTCAATCCATCCATCACTCCCAAGCAAGAAAATTTAACCATGTTATTCAATTTCATCTCCTCTCTAACTCTTCATGACTTTCATTCTTTTATGAGTGATAAGATTTCAAGCTTAGATCATTGTCCAATCAACCCAGTCTTATGATCAATCAAGGGAGTTAACTCCACAATCAATTTTTGTTAACTCTTCAATCATGATGCTTAATTATTCAATAAATTTCCCCCCCTTGTGTGCCAATCCATCATATAAATACCCTTCCTCTCCATTATTTCTCAAGTTGGAGAATGATCTTCCCTTCTTCACAAGATTTTCAAGCTTCTTTGTAGGCCTTTGAGCCTCTTAGTTTCTTTCTTTATTATTTTCAAAGCTTCAAAGATTTCATTGCATTAGCTTTCATTATTTAAAAGCTTTAAAGCTTTCCCATGGGACGTAAAATCATTATTGTAATCCATCTTTTGCTTGCATTTTTCTCTCCAATTAGCATGCTTATGCTCACTGTAGGACGTAGGTGCCTTTTATTTATTGTTGTTATTTTTCAAAAGCCTTTAAAGGCTTCATATCATTGTTACACTCACCAATTCTCAAGCCATAGTGCTCTTAGATCACATTGAGCTCAATTCAAAACTTTCCAAAAGCTCATTATTTTTCTTTCCCTTTCCAATTTTGATGCAGGAGCATCTAGGGTGTAAGAGAAATCTTGCATCAACCAAAAAAAATGTTGTTTCTTTTTAATAAAGGCTAAATTTGGTAGGGTTACTATTTTTAGTAAGTTTGTATTTGTGCACAGTTGGATACAAAATCTTACACAGACCTCTAGAATGGTGAATTAAAGCTAATGGAGAAGAAATCACTTCAATATCATTTATCATTTGTGAGATATTAAAATTTTAAATTCCAAAAATCTTATTAAAATATTCAAAGTCAAATTTGAGGCACTTAGAAGCTCCAGATGGGCCCAAAATTTGGTGGGAAACCCAAATAGTCTATACAAGTATTGCTTGTGCACAACTATCTTTTCGAGAGATTTCTGAAAAGATATTATAATTGAAAATCAACAGTCGGATCGAAAGTTATGGCCATCTGAAGTTGACATATTTTTGGAGGGAGAGGCAAATTTTAAAATTAAACTAGTGGCCACCAAAAAGGGCTATATATGACCATTTTTGGGAACCCCTGGGGTAGTAGAGTTAAGGGGGAAGGTGTAGAGTCAAGAAAAGATAGGAAATAGAAACCCTAGTTGATTTACGGTTACAAAGGCTAAAGATTCCAGAGTCTTGAGAGAGGGAGCTATAATGTGTTGCAGCCTGTAAGGGATTCATCCTCTTATTGTATTTGAGCTTCTGTAATGTAATGTTTTTCCCATATTAAAATAATATCATTATATTTTCTATGTGCAATTTCTGTTATTATGTGTTTTATGATTTACCCACTTCATCAAGTGGTATCAGAGCAAGGGTTCCTGAGTGTGTAGATAGATCGCCGATCATGAGACAATTTGCATTAGGACCTGAGGTTGTGGGTTTTCTATGGAGATCAAGATGCCTCCATGAAGAAATCATATTGGGAGGAATGCTTTGATGAAAGAGGGTTTTAGAGCACTACAAAGACAAATTGATGCATTGCAAGTGGAGCTACGAAGAGGGTTTGGGCTGAGAACAAGAGAAGAAAGCGAAGATGAAGCTGAAGACGAGCTATCTGAGGAAGAACAAGAAGCTGTAGGAGATCCTGTAGAAGTTAGGTTGTTGAGGGCCATTTCTAAGATTGGAAAGAGGCCCAGGATCAAAATTTCCACATATTCTAGAGATTTGAATTTAGAACAACTTATTCATTGGATCAATGACATAGAGGAGTATTTTGAGTATGAAGACATGGAGGACCCAGATCAGGTCAAGTTTGCAAAAACAAAGTGGAAGGGCCATGCAAATATTTGGTGGAAGGAGGTCTAGTTAGAGATGAATAGAAGAAGAAAATGAAAGATCACCAGATGGGATCAGATGGTGGAGAAACTAAAGAAGTTCATTCCTATGGACTATGAGATGGAGCTGTTGAAGAAGCTACAAGGACTGAAGCAAGGTAAAAAGTCTATTAAGGAGTATACATAAGAGTTTTATAAGATTACTATTAGAATAGGCCATGCAGAGTCAAACAAGGATAAGGTAGCCCATTACATTAATGGGTTGAGGCCAAGTATTTAAGAGGAGTTGAGCCTGGTCAGAATGACCACCATACAAGATGCATACCAGTTTTCCCTGAGGTGGAAGAGAAGCTGAATAAAAGATTTGACAGCAAGTAAAAGGAAAGAGGTCAAGGCAGAAGGATTGGTGGAAGACCCTATGGGGGCTGAAATGAAGATTCAAATAAAAATGAAGAAGCTGGTACCAGTTGAAATCAGAGAGGAGATAATACCTACTACCCTTGTGACTAGAACAATGGTGAGAAAAGAGGAATAGGAAGAGGCAGACCTGGGCAAGAACCTGGAAGAGGAGGTTTCATGGGAACCTGTTTCCAATGTGGAGAAGAAGGGCATTGAGCAAACGAATGTCCGCAACATCAAGGAAGAACAAATAGAAGACCTAAAGGTAATGCATGAGTTGTATTTGTAGATGAAGATGCATAGTTTGAGTATTCTGAAGATGTTGAAAGGGGAGAAACCCTAGTTGTCAGAATAACTTTGTTGAATGAGGAGAAAGAACCCAATCAGAGGAAGAGTTTATTCCACACAAGGTGCAAATGTGAAGGTAAGTGTTGTGATATTATTATTGATAGTGGAAGTACTGACAATCTTGTTTCAGAGGAGATGGTTGACAAGTTGAAGTTGACAAGAAAGTATCCACATCCATATCAGATTGCATGGTTGCAGAAGGACCATAGAGCTTTGGTCAATGAGCAGTGTTTAGTGAAGTTCAAGATTGGGGATCACCATGATGAGGTGTTATGTGATATCATACTGATGGATGCATGTCATATGCTGTTGGGGAGGCTATGGCAGTATGATAGGAGCATCGTCCATGATGGCCGTACAAACACATATTCCCTAACGAAGGATGGAGTTCATCATAAGTTGAAGCCCTTGAAGGAGGTGGAAGAAAAGGTATGTAGTACAACCAGAATTTGCTTGGTAGATGGTAAGAATTTTTTTGGAGGGTATGAAACATGATCATCATTGCTTTGCATTGTTTCCTAAGATTAGTCGAGAGAAATGTGAAGATGTACCAACAGAAGTCTCAGCTATGTTGGAAGAATTTTAGGATATTATCTCTAATAATGTACCAGAAGGTTTACCACCGGTGAGAAAGATAAGTCACCAAATGGATTTGATACCAGGCGCTAGTTTGCCGAATAAGGCAGACCATAGAATAACTCTTGCAGAGAGTGAAGTGCTGAACAGACAAGTTCAAGAGTTGTTAAGGGACTGATAAGGAAGAGTCTAAGTCCATATGTGGTACTTGCAATACTAGCACCAATGAAAGATGGAGAATGGAAAATGTGTACAGACTCTTGGGCCATCAATAAGATCATGATCAAGTACAGGTTTCCATTGCCAAGAATGGATGACATAATGGACTGTTTGAGTGGAGCCAAGTACTTCACGAAAATTGACCTGAAGAGTGGGTATCACCAGATCCGTATCAGGGAAGGAGACGAATGGAAGACAACCTTCAAAACAAAGGAAGGTTTGTATGAGTTGTTAGTCATGCCATTTGAGCTAACCAATCCACTGAGCACATTCATGCGACTCATGAATGAGGTATTGAAAGAATTTTTGAGAAGTTTTGTTATTGTTTATTTAGATGATATTTTTATTTTCAGTAAGACTTGGGATGAGCATTTGATGCATATCAGAAGAGTTCTAGAGAAACTAAGGGGAGAGAAGTTGTTTATCAATCTGAAGAAATGTAGCTTTGTAAAGAAGGATTTGGTATACCTAGGATTTGTTGTCTCAGAGGAAGGTCTTAAGATGGACCCAGAGAAGGTGAGGGATATCATTGAATGGCCTACGCCAAGGAGTGCTTCTGAGGTAAGATCTTTTCATGGTTTGGCAAGTTTTTACAGAAAGTTTATTAGGAATTTTAGTAGCATTGTGCACCCCTAATTGAGACAATGAGAGCATATAGAAAAGAGTTTGGATGGACTAAAAGAGAAAACAAGAGCTTTGATACATTGAAGCAAAAAGTCATAGAACAACCTGTTTTGGCAATTCCAGATTTCAATAAGGTATTTCAAGTAGATTGTGATGCTAGTGGTAGTGGTATAGGAATTGTTCTGAGTCAAGAAGGTAAGCCCGTTGCCTATTTTAGTAAGATGCTTAATGATGCCAAGAAAAAGTATTTTGTTTATGCTCACGAGTTTTATGCAATAATTCAGTCTTTGAAGAAATGGAGACATTATTTGTTGCCAAAGGAGTTTTTTTTATATACCGATCATCAGGCTTTGGAGTATCTTAATAGTCAAGGAAAGTTGAACCAGAGGCACTTAAAATGGGTTGATTTTTTGTAGAGCTATACTTTTGTTTTGAAGCACAGGAGTGGGAAGTCCAATAGAGTTGTAGCTGCCTTAAGCAGAAGGCAAAATTTGTTGACAGAAATAAAGATAGAGGTGGTTGGGTTCAATGAGCTCAAAAATTTGTATCCTGAAAATCCAAATTTTGCAGAGGCCTGGAAAGCTTGTTTGGAACCTGTTACTTTGGACGTGACAAAATGGTTGGATTTCATAATCCAAGATGGCATGTTATTTAGAGGAAGCCAGTTGTGCATTCCAAGGAGTTCCATGAGAGAGAACCTGATTAAGGAGAAGCATAGTGGAGGATTGGCTGTACACTTTGGTCGAGATAAGACCATTGCTCTTGTTGGTGAAAATTATTATTGGCCACAGTTGCAACAAGATGTGAGGAAATTTGTGCAGAGTTGTAGAGTATGTCAGATGGTGAAAGGAGTAAGTCAGAATACAGGTCTATATCAGCCAATACCTGTACTAGAGAAGCCATGGGATGATATTAGTATGGATTTTATTCTTGGTTTACCAAGGACACAAAGAGGACATGATTCCATTTTTGTGGTGGTGGATAGATTCTCAAAGATGGCACATTTTATTCCTTGCAAGAAGACTAATGATGCTATTCATATTATAGAGTTATTTTTCAGGGAGGAGGTGAGACTACATGGTCTACCTAAGAGCATAATTTCAGATCGAGATGCCAAGTTTGTTGGTTATTTCTAAAGGACATTGTGGAAGAAGTTGAAGACATATTTGAAGTTCAGTTCTGCACACCATCCATAGATTGATGGATAGACAAAAGTGGTGAATAAGAGTTTGGGTAATTTGCTACGATGCTTAGTAGGAGATAAGCCCAAGGGATGGGATTTGATTTTACCATAGGCAGAATTTGTTTACAACAATTTTGTCAATAGGAGGACAGGTAAATCTCCATTCCAAGTTATGTATGGGAGTAGCCCAAGAATTGCTTCCGAATTGAGGAGGATGGATAAGGGGGAGAAGAGTAGTGTCGAAGTTGAAAATTTTGCTGAGCACATGAAGAATTTGCACGAAGAGGTAAGAAAGCATATCCATAAGATGAATTCTCAGTATAAGGCTAAGGAAGATCAGAAGAGGAGACATAAGGAGTTTCAGGAGGGTGATGAAGTCATGGTTTACTTGAGAAAAGAAAGATTTTCAGTTGGTACATATAATAAGCTAACGATGAGGAAATTTTGACCATGTAGAATCCTGAAGAAGCATGATTCAGGAAATGTGTTTGAGGTAGAGTTTCCTGATGACATCAATATTTCACTAGTGTTCAACGTTTCAGATTTGACAGAGTATCATGATGATGGCTTGATAAAGTAACACATTTGGACATTCCAGCATCTACTTCAGAGAAGGAAGAGATAGAGGGCATTCTGGATAGCCATGTGGGTAAGAGTACAATAAATAGGCAGATATAGAATACTTGGTGAAATAGAAAGGAAGGTTTGTTGAAGATTCATCATGGTTATCTGAGACTGAGGTTAACCATTTTGGTTTCCCTCTAACTCATGAGAAGTGACAGGGTCACTTTTCAAATTACCCTTGGTGTCTGATGTAGGAACATCCAGGGTGTAAGAGAAATCTTGCATCAACCAAAAAGAATGCTGTTTCTTTTCAATAAGGGCTAAATTTGGCAAGGTTACTATTTTTAGTAAGTTTGCATTTGTGCATGGTTGGATACAAAATCTTACACGGACCTCCAGAATGGTGAATTGAAGTTAATGGAGAAGAAATCACTTCAATATCATTTGTCATTTGTGACATATTAAAATTTCAAATTCCAAAAATTCTATTGAAATATTCAAAGTCAAATTTGAGGCACTTAGAGGCTCCGGATGGGCCCAAAATTTCATGGGAAACCCAAGCAGTCTACTTTTAGGTATTGTGTATGCACAACCATCTTTTCAAGACTTTCTAAAAAGGTATTATAATTGAAAATCCAACAATTGGATCAAAAGTTTTGGCCTTGCAAACTTGACCTATTTTTGGAGGGAGATGCAAATTTTGAAATTAAGCTAGTGGCCACCAAAAAGGGCTATATATGACCATTTTTGGAAACCCTTGGGATAGTAGAGTTAAGGGGGAAAGTGTAGAGTCAATAAAAGGAGGGAAATAGAAAACCTAGTTGATTTGGGGTTACAGAAGGCTGAACATTCCATTGTCTTGAGAGAGGGAGCTATAATGTGTTGCAGCCTATAAGGGATTCATCCTCTAATTGTATTTGAGCTTCTATAATATAATGTTTTGCCCATATTAATAAAATATCATTCTATTTTCTGTGTGCAATTTCTGTTATTGTGTGTTTTATGATTTACCCACTTCATCAATTGGTATCAAAGCAAGTGTTCCTAAGTGTGTAGGCAGATCGTCAACTGTGAGGCAGTTTGTACCAGGACCTGAGGTTGTGGATTTGTTGTAGAGATCAAGATGCCTCTACGAAGAAATTATATTGGTAGGAATGCTTTGACGGAAGAGGGTTTTAGAGCCCTGCAAAGACAAATTGATGCATTGCAAGAGGAGCTGCAAAGAGGGATTGAGTCGAGAACAAGAGAAGAAAGTGAAGATGAAGCTAAAGAAGAGCTATCTGAAGAAGAACAAGAAGCTGTAGGAGATCCTGCAAAAGTTAAGTTGTTGAGGGCCATTTCTAAGATTGGAAAGAGGCCTAGGATCAAAGTTTTTACATATTCCTAGAGATTTGAATCTAGAATAGCTTATTGATTGGATCAATGACATGGAGGAGTAATTTGAGTATGAAGACATGGAGGACCTAGATCAGGTCAAGTTTGTAAAAACAAAGTTGAAGGTCCATGCAAATATTTGGTGGAAGGAGGTCCAGTTAGAGAGGAATAGAAGAGGAAAAGGAAAGATCACCAGATGGGATCGGATGGTGAAGAAACTAAAGAAGCAGTTCATTCTTGTGGACTATGAGATGGAGATGTTGAAGAAGCTGTAAGGACTAAAGCAAGGTAACAAGTTTGCTGAGGAGTATACAGAAGAGTTTTATAAGATTACTATTAGGACAGGCCATGAAGAGGCCAATAAGGAGAAGGTAATCCATTACATTAATGGGTTGAGGAAAAGTATTCAAGAGGATTTGAGCTTGGTCAGAATGACCACCATAGAATATGCATACTAGTTTTTCTTGAAGGTGGGAGAGAAGATGAATAAAAGATTTGACAGGAAATGAAAGCGAAGAGGTCAAGGAAGAAGGATTGGTGAAAGAAACTATGGGGGCTGAAATGAAGATTCAAATAAAAGTGAAGAAGCTGACACTAGTCAAAATCAGAGTGGAGATAATACGTACCACCCTCATGACAAGAACAATGGTAAGAAAAGAGGAAGAGGAAGAGGAAGAGGTAGACCTTGGCAAGGACCTAGAAGAGGAGGTTTCATAGGAACTTGTTTCCAATGTGGAGAAGAAGGGCATCGAGAATACGAGTGTCCACAATATCAAAAAAGGACAAATAGAAGACCTGAAGGTAATGCATGAGTTGTACATGTAGATGAAGATGCGTAGTCTGAGCATTCTAAAGATGCTGAAAGGGGAGAAACCCTAGTTGTCAGAATAACTTTGTTGAATGAGGAGAAAGAACCCAATCAAAGGAAGAGTTTATTCTGCACAAGGTGTAAATGTGAAGGTAAGTGTTGTGATATTATTATTGATATTGGAAGTATTGACAATCTTGTTTCAGAGGAGATGGTTGACAAGTTGAAGTTGACAAGAAGAAATCATCCACATCCATATCAGATTGCATGGTTGCAAAAGGACCACAGAGCTTTGGTCAATGAGCAGTGTTTAGTGAAGTTCAAGATTGGGAACTACCATGATAAGGTGTTGTGTGATATCATACCAATGGTTGCATGTCATATGTTGTTGGGGAGGCCGTGACAGTATGATACAAGCGTCATCCATGATGGCTGTGCAAACACATATTGCATAACGAAAGATGGAGTTTGTCATAAGTTGAAGCCCTTGAAGGAGGTGGAAGAAAAGGTATGTAGTACTGCCAGAATTTGCTTGGTAGATGGTAGGAAATTTTTGGAGGGTATGAAGCATGAGCGTCATTGCTTTGCATTGATTCCTAAGATTAGTCAAGAGAAATGTGAAGATATACTAGTAGAAGTCTCAGATATGTTGGAAGAATTTTAGGATATTATCTTTGATAAAGTACTAGAAGGTTTACCACTGGTGAGGAAGATAAGTCACCAAATGGATTTGATACTAGGAGCTAGTTTACCAAATAAGGCAGCCCACAGAATGACTCCTGCAGAAAGTGAAGAGTTGAACAGACAAGTTCAAGAGTTGTTAAGGGACTGATAAGGGAGAGCCTAATTCTATGTGCAGTACTTGTAGTACTAGCACTAATGAAAGATGGAGAATGGAGAATGTGTATAGACTCTTGGGCCATCAATAAGATCATGATCAAGTACAGGTTTCCATTACCAAGAATGGATGACATAATGGACTGTTTGAGTGGAGCCAAGTACTTCACGAAAATTGACCTGAAGAGTGGGTATCACCGAATCCCTATCAAGGAAGGAGACGAATGGAAGACAGCCTTCAAGACAAAGGAAGGTTTGTATGAGTGGTTAGTCTTGCCATTTGGGCTAACCAATGCACTGAGCACATTCATGTGGCTCATGAACGAGGTATTGAAAGAATTTTTGAGAATTTTTGTTATTGTTTATTTAGATGATATTTTGATTTTTAGTAAGACTTGGGATGAGCATTTGATGCATATCAGAAGATTTTTTGAGAAGTTGAGGGGGGAGAAGTTGTTGATCAATCTGAAGAAATGTAGATTTGCAAAGGAGTTGGTATACCTAGGATTTGTTGTCTTAGAGGAAGGTCTTAAGATGGACCCAGAGAAGGTGAGGGCTATCATTGAATGGCCTACACCAAGGAGTGCTTCTGAGGTAAGATCTTTTCATGGTTTGGCAAGTTTTTACAGAAAGTTTATTAGGAATTTTAGTAGCATTTGTGCACCCCTAACTAAGACAATGAGACGGGATAGAAAAGAGTTTAGATGGACTAAAAGAGCAGACAAGAGCATTGATACATTGAAGTAGAAAGTCGTAGAACAACCTATTTTGGCAATTCTAGATTTCAATAAGGTATTTCAGGTAGATTGTGATGCTAGTGGTAGTGGTATAAGAGCTATTCTAGGTCAAGAAGGTAATCCCATTGCCTATTTTAGTGATAAACTTAATGATGCCAAGAAAAAATATTATGTTTATGATCAGGAGTTTTAAGCAATAGTTCAAGCTTTGAAGAAATGGAGAAATTATTTGTTGCCAAAGGAGTTTGTTTTATATATCGATCATCAGGCTTTGCAGTATCTTAATAGTCAAGGAAAGTTGAACTAGAGGCACTTAAAATGGGTTGAGTTTTTGTAGAGCTATACTTTTGTTTTGAAGCACAAGAGTGGGAAGTCCAACAGAGTTGTAGATACCTTGAGCAAAAGGCAAAATTTGTTGATAGAAATGAAGATAGAGGTGGTTGGGTTTGATGAGCTCAAAAGTTTGTATCCTCAAGATCCAGATTTTGTAGAGGCCTGGAAAGCTTATTTGGAACCTGTTACTTTGGACAGGATAAAATGGTCAGATTTCATAATTCAAGATGGCATGTTGTTTAGAGGAAGTTAGTTGTGCATTCCAAGGAGTTCCATTAGAGAGAACTTGATTAAGGAGAATCATAGTGGAGGATTGGTTGGACACTTTGGTCAAGATAAGACCATTGCTAATGTTGGTGAAAATTATTATTGGCCACAGTTGCAACAGGATGTGAGGAAATTTGTGCAGAGTTGCAACGTATGTTAGATGGCGAAAGGAGCAAGTTAGAATACAGGTCTATATCAGCCACTACCTATACCAAAGAAGCCGTGGGATGATATTAGTATGGATTTTATTCTTGGTTTACCAAGGACACAAAGAGGACATGATTCCATTTTTGTGGTGGTGGATAGATTCTTGAAGATGGCACATTTTATTCCTTGCAAGAAGACTAACGATGCTATTCATATTGTAGAGTTATTTTTCAGGGAGGTGGTAAGACTACATGGTCTACCTAAGAGCATAGTTTCAGACTAAGATACCAAGTTTGTTGGTTGTTTCTAGAGGATGTTCTGGAAGAAGTTGAAGACAGATTTGCAGTTTAGTTCTTCACACCATTCATAGACTGATGGAAAGACAGAAGTGGTGAATAGGAGTTTGGGTAACCTACTATGATGCTTAGTAGGAGATAAGCCCAAGGGATGGGATTTGATTTTACCACATGCAAAATTTTCTTACAACAATTATGTCAATAGGAGCACAAGTAAATCTCCATTCCAAGTTGTGTATGGGAGTAGCCAAAGAACTACTTTCGAATTGAGGAGGATGGATAAGGGAGAGAAGAGTAGTGCCCAAGCTAAAAATTTTACTGAGCATATGAAGAATTTGCATGAAGAGGTAAGAAAGCATATCCTTAAGATAAATTCTCAGTATAAGGCTAAGACAGATAGAAGAGGAGACATATGGAGTTTCAGGAGGGTGATGAAGTCATGGTTCACTTGAAAAAAGAAAGATTTCCAGTTGGTACATGTAATAAGCTGAAGATGAGGAAATTTGGACCATGTAGAATCCTGAAGAAGCATGATTCAGGAAATGCATTTGAGGTAGAGTTGCCTGATGACATCAATATTTCACTAGTGTTCAACATTTCAAATTTGATAGAGTATCATGATGATGGAATTGATAAAGTAACACAGTGGGACATTCCAGCATCTACTTCAGAGGAGGAGATAGAGGGCATTTTGGATAGCAATGTGGGTAAGAGTACAAAAAATAGGCAGTATATAGAATACTTGGTGAAATGGAAAGGAAGGCCTGTTGAAGATTCATCATGGTTATCTGAGACTGAGGTTATCCATTTTAGTTTCCCTCTAACTCATGAGAAGTGACAAGGTCACTTTTCAAATTACCTCGGGTGTCTGATGCAGGAGCATCCAGGGTGTAAGAGCAATCTTGCATCAACTAAAAAGAATGTTGTTTCTTTTCAATAAGGGCTAAATTTGGTAGGGTTACTATTTTTAGCAAGTTTGCATTTATGTACGGTTGGATACAAAATCTTACACAGACCTCTAGAATGGTGAATTGAAGCTAATGTAGAAGAAATCACTTCAATATCATTTGTCATTTGTGAGATATTAAAATTTCAAATTCTAAAAATCCTATTGAAATATTCAAAGTCAAATTTGAGGCACTTAGAGGCTCTTGATGGGACCAAAATTTGGTGGGAAACCCAAGCAATCTACCCTAGTATTGCTTGTGCATAACCATCTTTTTGAGAGCTTTCCAAATAGGTATTATAATTGAAAATCCAACAGTCGGATGGAAAGTTATGGCCCCACAAAGTTTACTTATTTTTGGAGGGAGATGCAAATTTTAAAATTAAACTGGTGGCTACCAAAAAGGGCTATATATGACCATTTTTGGGAACCCTTGGGGTAGTAGAGTTAAGGGGGAAGGTGTAGAGTCAAGAAAAGGTGGGAAATAGAAACCCTAGTTGATTTGGGGTTACAGAAGGATGAAGATGCCAAAGTCTTGAGAGAGGGAGTTGTAATGTGTTGTATTTGAGCTTCTGTAATGTAATGTTTTGCCCATATTATTAAAATATCATTCTATTTTCTGTGTGCAATTTCTGTTATTGTGTGTTTTATGATTTACCCACTTCATCAAGTGGTATTAGAGCAAGGGTATTTTAGTGTGTAGACAGATCGCCGATCGTGAGGTAGTTTGTACCAGGACCTGAGGTTGTGGGTTTGCTACGGAGATCAAGATGCCTCCATGAAGAAATCGTATTGGGAGGAATGCTTTGACAGAAGAGGGTTTTAGCACCCTACAAAGACAAATTTATGCATTACAAGAGGAGCTGTAAAGAGAATTTGAGCCGTGAACAAGAGAAGAAAGCAAAGATGAAGCTAAAAAAGAACTATCTGAGGAAGAACAAGAAGCTGTAGGAGATCTTGCAGAAGTTAGGTTGTTGAGGGCCATTTCTAAGATTCGAAAGAGGCCCAGGATCAAAGTTTCTACATATTCTGGAGATTTGAATCCAGAATAGATTATTCATTGGATCAATGACTTGGAGGAGTATTTTGAGTATGAAGACCTGGAGGACCCAGATCAGGTCAAGTTTGCAAAACAAAGTTGAAGGGCCATGAAAATACTTGGTGGAAGGAGGTCCAGTTAGAGAGGAACAGAAGAGGAAAAGGAAAGATCACTAGATGTGATCGAATGGTGGAGAAACTGAAGAACCAGTTCATTCCTGTGGACTATGAGATGGAGCTGTTGAAGAAGCTGCAAGGACTGAAGCAAGGTAACAAGACTGTTAAGGAGTATACAGAAGAGTTTTCTAATATTACTATTAGGATAGGCCATGCAGAGGCCAACTAGGAGAAGGTAGCCCATTACATTAATGGGTTGAGGCCAAGTATTCAAGAGGAGCTGAGCCTGGTCAGAATGACCACCATAAAAGATGCATACTAGTTTTCCCTGAAGGTGGAAGAGAAGCTAAATAAAAGATTTGACAACAAGCAAAAGGGAAGAGGTCAAGGCAGAAGCATTGGTGGAAGACCCTATGGAGGCCAAAATGAAGATTCAAAGAAAAGTGAAGAAGCGGGCACCAGTCGAAATCATAGAGGAGATAATACCTACCGCCCTCGTGACTAGAACAATGGTGAGCAAAGAGGAAGAGGAAGAGATAGACTTGGGCAAGGACTTGGAAGAGGAGGTTTCAGAGGAACCTGTTTCTAATGTGGAGAAGAAGGGCATCGAGCATACGAGTGTTTGCAACATCAAGGAAGGACAAATAGAAGACCTGAAGGTAATGCATGAGTTGCACATGTAGATGGAGATGTGCAGTCTGAGCATCCTGAAGATGCTGAAAGGGGAGAAATCCTTGTTTTCAGAAAAACTTTGTTGAATGAGGAGAAAGAACCCAATCAGAGGAAGAGTTATTTCCACACAAGGTGCAAATGTGAAGGTAAGTGTTGTGATATTATTATTGACAGTGGAAGTACTGACAATCTTGTTTAAGAGGAGATGGTTGACAAGTTGAAGTTGACAAGAAGAAAGCATCGACATCCATATCGGACTATGTGGTTGTAGAAGGAGCACAGAGCTTTGGTCAATGAGCAGTGTTTAGTGAAGTTCAAGATTGGGAACTACTGTAATGAGGTGTTGTGTGATATCATATTGATGGATGCATGTCATATGTTGTTTGGGAGGCTATGGCAGTATGATAGGAGCGGTGTCCATGATGGTCGTGCAAACACATATTTCGTAATGAAGGATGGAGTTCATCATAAGTTGAAACCCTTGAAGGAGGTAGAAGAAAAGATATGTAGTACTACCATAATTTGCTTGGTAGATGGTAGGAAATTTTTGGAGGGTATGAAGCATGAGTGTCATTGCTTTGTATTGATTCCTAAGATTAGTCAAGAGAAATGTGAAGATGTACCGGCAAAAGTCTTAGATATGTTGGAAGAATTTTAGGATATTATCTCTGATAATGTACCCGAAGGTTTACCATCGGTGAGGAAGATAAGTCACTAAATGGATTTGATACTAGGAGCTAGTTTTCTGAATAAGGCAACCCACAGAATGACTCCTGCAAAGAGTGAAGAGTTGAACAGACAAGTTCAAGAGTTGTTAAGGAAGGGACTGATGAGGGAGAGCCTAAGTCCTTGTACGGTACCTGCAGTACTAGCACCAAAGAAAGATGGAGAATGGAGAATGTGTACAAACTCTTGGGCCATCAATAAGATCATGATCAAGTACAGGTTTCCATTGCCAAGAACGGATGACATAATGGACTATTTGAGCGGAGACAAGTACTTCATGAAAATTGAGTTGTAGAGTGGTTATCACTAGATCAGTATCAAGGAAGGAGACGAATGGAAGACAACCTTTAAGACAAAGGAAGGTTTGTATGAGTGGTTAGTCACACCATTTGGGCTAACCAATGCACCGAGCACATTCATGTGGCTCATGAATGAAGTATTGAAAGAATTCTTGGGAAGATTGGTTATTGTTTATTTAGATGATCTTTTGATTTTTAGTAAGACTTGGGATGAGCATTTGATTCATATTAGAATAGTTTTGGAGAAGCTGATGGGGGAGAAGTTGTTGATCAATCTAAAGAAATGTAGCTTTGCAAAGAAGGAGTTGGTATACCTGGGATTTGTTGTCTCAGAGGAAGGTCTTGTGAGGGATATTTTTGAATGGCCTACGCCAAGGAGTGCTTCTAAGGTAAGATCTTTTCATGGTTTGCCAAGTTTTTATAGAAAGTCTATCAAGAATTTTAGTAACATTTGTGCACCCTAACTGAGACAATGAGAGGGGATAGAAAATATTTTAGATGGACTAAAAGCGTAGACAAGAGCTTTGATACATTGAAGCACAAAGTCGTAGAACAACATGTTTTGGCACTTCCAGATTTTAATAAGGTATTTCAAGTAGATTATGATGCTAGTGGTAGTGGTATAGGAGCTGTTCTGAGTTAAGAAGGTAAGCCCATTTCCTCTTTTATTGAGAAGCTTAATTATGCCAAGAAAAATTATTATGTTTATGATCAGGAGTTTTATGCAATAGTTCAGTCTTTGAAGAAATGGAGACATTATTTTTTTCCAAAGGAGTTTTTTTTATATACTGATCATCAAGCTTTGCAGTATCTTAATGGTCAAGGAAAGTTGAACCAGAGGAAGTTAAAATGGGTTGAGTTTTTGCAGAGCTATACTTTTGTTTTGAAGCACAGGAGTGGGAAGTCCAATAGAGTTGTTGATACCTTGAGTAGAAGGAAAAATTTGTTGACATAAATGAAGATAGAGGCGGTTGGGTTCGATGAGCTCAAAAGTTTGTATCCTGAAGATCTAGATTTTACAGAGGCCCGGAAAGCTTATTTGGAACCTATTACTTTGGATAGGACAAAATGGTTGGATTTCATAATACAAGATGGCATGTTGTTTAGAGGAAGCCAGTTGTGCATTCCAAGAAGTTCCATGAGAGAAAACCTGATTAAGGAGAAGCATAGTGGAGGATTGGCTAGATAGTTTGGTCGAGATAAGACTATTGCCATTGTTGGTGAAAATTATTATTGGCCACAGTTGTAGTAGGATGTGAGGAAATTTGTGCAGAGTTGTAGAGTATGTCAGATGGCGAAAGGAACAAGTCAGAATACAGGTCTATATCAGCCACTACCTATACCAGAGAAGTCATGGGATGATATTAGTATGGATTTTATTCTTGGTTTACCAAGGACACGGAGGACATGATTCCATTTTTGTGGTGGTGGATAGATTCTTGAAGATGACACATTTTATTCCTTGCAAAAAGACTAATGATGCTATTCATATTGCAGAGTTATTTTCTAGGGAGGTGGTGAGACTACATGGTCTATCTAAGAGCATAGTTTCAGATTGAGATACCAAGTTTGTTGGTTATTTCTGGACGATGTTGTGGAAGAAGTTGAAGAAAGATTTGGAGTTCAATTCTGCACACCATCCACAAACTGATGGACAAATAGAAGTGGTGAATATGAATTTGGGTAACCTGCTACAATGCTTAGTAGGAGATAAGCCCAAGGGATGGGATTTGATTTTACCACATGTAGAATTTGCTTACAACAATTTTATCAATAGGAGCACAGGTAAATCTCCATTCTAGGTTGTGTATAGGAGTAGCCCAAGAACTACTTCCAAATTGAGGAGGATGGATAAGGGGGAGAAGAGTAGTGCCGAAGCTAAAAATTTTGCTGAGCACATGAAGAATTTGCATGAAGAGTAAGAAATCATATCCGTAAGATGAATTCTTAGACTAAGTCTAAGGCAGATTAGAAGAGGAGACATAAGGAGTTTCAAGAGGGTGATGAAGTCATGGTTCACTTGAGAGAAGAAAGATTTCCTGTTGGTACATATAATAAGATGAAGATGAGGAAATTTGGACCATGTAGAATCCTGAAGAGGCTTGATTCAGGAAATGCATTTGAGGTAGAGTTTCCTGATGACATCAATATTTCTCCAGTGTTCAACATTTTAGATTTGACAGAGTATCATGATGATGGACTCAATAAAGTAACATAGTGGGACATTCCAACATCTACTTCAGAAAAGGAGGAGATAGAGGGCATTATGGATAGTCGTGTGGGTAAGAGTACAAGAAATAGGTAGTATACAGAGTACTTGGTGAAATGGAAAGGAAGGCATGTTGAAGATTCATCATGGTTATCTGAGACTAAGGTTAACCATTTTGGTTTCCCTCTAACTCATGAGAAGTGATAGAGTCACTTTTCAAGTTACCCTGGGTGTCTGATGCAAGAGCATCTAGGGTATAAGAGCAACCTTGCATCAACCAAAAAAATGTTGTTTCTTTTCAATAAGGGCTAAATTTGGCAGGGTTACTATTTTTAGTAAGTTTGCATTTGTGCATGGTTGGATACAAAATCTTACACGAACCTCTAAAATGGTGAATTGAAGCTAATGGAGAAGAAATCACTTCAATATCATTTGTCATTTGTGAGATATTAAAATTTCAAATTCCAAAAATCATGTTGAAATATTCAAAGTCAAATTTGAGGCACTTAGAGGCTCTAGATGGGCCTGAAATTTGGTGGGAAACCCAAGCAACCTACCTTTAGGTAGTGCTGGTGCACAACCATCTTTTTGAGAGCTTTCTGAAAAGGTATTATAATTGAAAATCCAACAGTCGAATCAAAAATTATGGCCTTGTGAAGTTGACCTATTTTTGGAGGGAAATGTAAATTTCAAAATTAGGCTGGTGGCCACCAAAAAGGGCTATATATGACCATTTTTGGGAACCCTTGGGGTAGTAGAGTTAAGGGGGAAGGTGTAGAGTCAAGAAAAGGTGAGAAATAGAAACCCTAGTTGATTTGGGGTTACAGAAGGCTGAAGATTCCAAAGTCTTGAGAGAGGGAGCTGTAATGTGTTGCAACCTATAAGGGATTCATCCTCTGATTGTATTTGAGATTCTGTAATGTAATGTTTTTCCCATATTAATAAAATATCATTCTATTTTCTATGTGCAATTTCTTTTATTGTGTGTTTTATGATTTACCCACTTCATCAAATTTCCACCAAGAGGAGGACACCACTATTACAAGAGGATGAGGAGGTTTCCATACAAAAGGAGGTTTCAAAGCTCATGCACCAAGCAATTTTAGGTTCCTTTTCATGTTTTTGTAGTAATTAGAAAATCAAATTTGCTCTTGAGGAAAGTAACTTGTTATTTTTCTCTTGATAGGAATTTATAATTTTCTTTCATTTCATTGCAATAGATTAGAGAGTATTTACATTTCATATATGAAATCCATTTGCTTTCATTAGTTAGATCTTTTCTTTCTTTCCTATAGTAGATTCTGAAAATCATCAAAAAGAAAACACAAAAACATAGAATAGAATTGCATTAGGTAAACATTATTATAATTTTCATCCATATAGAATTATTTTTATTCATTCAAAGAAAATACAAAAAAATAGCTTGCATGTCATATAGTTACATTTCATACACAAGAATACAAAAATATTAGGAAAATTCAAAACATTCAAACCCTCAATCTCATCACGAGGTAGTTACATTCACATTAGAGACAAAAACCTTGATAAAATCACAAGGAAAATATTCAAAGCAATCAAAAGTCAACCCTAGGTCAATTCTAAATCCTAGGTTGATCTTGGTCAAAGTAAGTCAACATACACCAACTCTCTTAGAATGACAAGTGAATGTTCCCAAGACTCAGAGGAGAGTGGGTCAAGGAAGTTCTGGAAGAACTAGAGAAAATAAACCCAAGACCACAACTCACACAAGAGCAACAACACATCATTAGAGTTGTAGAACAAGACATACAAATTCAACAACACCTCCAAGACTACGAAGCTAGGTTACAACATGATAGGAACATAAATGAAAGAAATACACATCCATCTAGGTGTTGGAATCAAATAAATCCCAACAGGAGATAAATCACAAGTGACCCTTTAGGTCGTATAATTATCTCAACAACAACTGCCATTGAGAGAACAAGATAGAGCCAAAACAATAATAGGCCCCTGATCAAGCCATTCACTCTTTGTGAGGTCCTACTCCCAATAAAACATGACAATCCTCAGGTCTCTCCCCTGCTCGATTGGATTTTTCCATGAGAATGAGAGTGACTTGAAGGTCACTTGAAGCAAAGAAAGGGTCCATGTGCTATGTCAGAGTTGACTCATCCATGTTTGTGTTTGAGTCATCTTTCAAAGAGTACATATTTTGGTGAACCTGATGTGAAGATTAAATCCTTTTGAGACAGGTTCTTTCACATTTTTACATATTTCTTCCATTCCACTTTCATGTTTCACTTCCATGATCATTTCATTCATCCTACAGTGTTTCTTGTACCCTCAATATAGGACAAAGTCACATAAGGTTAAAGGGAATTGCCCCTCCAATGAAACTAGCACATGTTTAGATCTAATAGATTCAATCTCAAATCAATCAAACTTTAAAAATTCAAAGGATCCAACAAGATCCCCACAATATTGACCAAATCAAAACATGCCAAGTGAGTGTTCAGGCTGAGATCAATCAACAAGACCAACCCATAACAAGCCATATGAAAATAGACACCCAAATGGACAATGAGGTGAGTCGTAAAGAGAAGAACTTACAAGAAGCTTGGGAGGCACAAAAACCCCTCCATGTAGCACATCAAGATAAAAGACCCATGACATATCAAGTGTCATAAAAAGAACAACTGGGGTCAGTCAAACCCCAACACAATGAAATCCATCTCAAGGTTGTAAAACACAAAGAATGGAGGAATCCTCACTCATAGGCCTTATAGAAACCTTGGTCCAACGAATTAGGACCTTTGAAGCTAGAAATGTTGAACAAGTTTGTCAAAGAAAATTTCATGAAAAACCTAGGGCACAGGGAAATCATTTTATTGATAAGATTGAATCAAACTAGGGGAAACACAAAATCCCCCTCATCCAAACTTCAATGAAACATTCATGCCTCCCTTTCCCTCATCATCCAACATGACAAGTATCAATCATTTAGGTGGGATTCCTATAGCACAAAATCAACCACGAATGATCCCATAAAATTTTCAAACATAAACATGACAACATCTAGTTATCTAACTTTTTTAGGATATCAATAATTTAGCATACCCTTTCAACAAGCACAACAAGCTCAACATGAAGGGCTAATGTTTGGAGGAATAAGACCCTCTATGCATAACCCCCTCCTTGGAACATACCTTGAGTATTTAAAGGAGTCTCTTGACTACAACATTTGTCAAGCAATACTACCACATCCTCTCCCTGAGCTTCCAAAATTTAAAGGAGAGGGTGATCCCAACTCTCATATCAAGGCTGACATCATAGTAGTATGGGAACTTCTTCCTTGTGATTGAGTGATAGAAAATATTTTTCCAAATACATTAAAGGACATCACTCTAGATTGGTACTATTGATTTTCGAAAGCATCAATACACTCTTTTAGGTAGCTCATCAATCAATTTGTGGTTTCCTTTTACATCAACAAACTAGTCAAGATAGGAATACAAGAGTTTTTAACAATCAAACAAGAAGACAATGAGTTGGTTGCACAGTTTATCACAAGATGGAGTAAAGTTATTTATTCTTCAACAAGTGCACCAAACATGGGTCATAAGGAACTTTGTGGTTTCTTCTTACATGCTCTCAACAATGACATACGAGGAATTAAAAAACTCCCTTATAAGTCATATGAAGAAGCACTCAAAAGTTCCCTTAGAATTGGCCAAGCTGCTATTGATAGTGGAATAAGGGAGTATGATGCCGGTGGAAGGTTGGCAAACCATGATAACAATAAAAAATCCTTGACAAACAAAAAAACATAGATGGATCAACAAACATTTCACCATCCATAAACAACAATGATTGTGACTACAACAATAATATGAATTTGGGTAATGAAAATGTCAACAACTATCCCCTGAGAATTGACAAGCAGTCATACAACAATAATCATAAGCCTCGAGATTAAAATCATGATAAATATTACTCATTTCACAAGAGAAAGGGGCATGATATAAATTCATGTCAGAAGTAACTTCACCACATATCAATCCTCCTAAAATATCAACAACAAGCATTCATGGACACATTCTCACAAGGTGAAGGAAATAGTCCTAAAAGCCATCAAAATGCCTTTGATCAAAATGCCTTAGGCCTTGTGGAATTAGATAAAGATCGAGAAATTTGTGTCACCCAAGGACTAGAATGACTAGATGACAACTCCAACAATTCAAATTTTTCTCACATGCTAGATCTTCTCAAGAGTTCTCTTACACACAAGAATGATCTCCTCGATGCCTTAGATCTAAGCCATCTAGTTCAAAACACTCCAAATGAAAAGTGTTCTTTAACATTTGATTTTGAAAATTTACCCTCAGATAATGATATAGCTAAACAAGGTGATCTCCCCCTCCATCTGATAGTCCAAGTTAATGACTATTCCATTAAACAAGTGATGATAGACGATGGGTCCGCAATAAACATGGTCTCCTTTTTGCTTCTTCAAAGAATGGGTTATGACAAAACTCAAATCAAAAAATAAACTTCCATCCTTAGAATTCATGATAACCCAAACATTCAAACCTTGGGTAAGGTCAATCTTCAAATCACATCGGGTCCCAATACTCTCCCAACTAAAATTTATGTCATAAATGAAGAAACCACTTACAAAATGATCCTAGGATGGCCTTGGATCCATAGGATGAGGTTTGTTCCCTCCACATTATTTCAATAAATCCACTTCTCACACATGGGACAAACCTACGTCATCAAAGGAGATCCTGATCCTTTTAGGATTTATAGAGTTGAACAAGTCAAAAAGAAGGGAAAGACCATGGGAACCATCAATGACCCAAACATCAACACTTTTGAAAAAGAAGATGCATAAAAATAAATTGCAAACATATCTAAGACATCAAAATGTATAGGGAGGGGGGCAACATGAGAATTCCCCTTTAATCCCCACTCAACAGTCTTATGCTCCATTCAATTAGTGGTCATTCCTATCAAGCCAAGTATGGGCATCCATACATTTGAGATCATCACTAAGAAATAAGGAGAACCAAAACCCACACAGAAACTAGGAGAGTCAACATAGACATCATTTTCCCCTCAAAAATTTAAAACAAACATTGAAACTCGATAAGAACAGAAAATGATAAAGCTAGGGGGAAAATTGTCAAACAATGAAACATGTGAGTACTTGAAACTTTTTACTAAATACAAAGACATATTTACACTAGGTCTTGAAGTGTCCTTGCAAAGACTTTCAAGTGAAGTTCAAACCAAATTGGATAGGTCCATATGTAGTTAAGGAAGGCGTCAGAATCAACACTACCTCTTGTGCATTATGGAAGGAGAAGAGTTCAATATCTCAAAATGTTGTAAAAGTCTATAAAATCCAAAAAATAAAACAATTCAAAAATCCATAAAAAGAATAAAAATCATGAAAAATAAAAAATGGCATTCTTCATTTTGTTCTGTCATGCATTTTGTGAGTGTCACACTCTTGTTTGATTTTTGTCCTAGTAAGGTTTCTAGGGTTGCCTAGGTATAGGTTGACCCTTTGAGCCTTTGAGATCCCATAATAAATCATGTTTATCACTTATTTCTATTCTCCTATTCACATTGTCCCAGTGGTTTAATCAAATCCTAGCTTTTATCTCTATATCGATCCTGGTCTTAACAATTCATTCTATTAAGTCTAAACAAAGTCAATCTTCAAACTTATAGTACTCAGCAAGTAGACCTTCCCCATTTCTCCTTAGTATAAGGGAAGTCTGAATGGATGGTGAAAACTTTTGGTGGCACACATCCCCTTATCTTTCTTGGCCAAAAATGCTAGGAATATCATAACTCTGAAGGAAGCAATATAAAATACGAGTGAATAAAAAATGAGTGATCAAAAGAATAAGAGTGTGAGAGAAAAGTGAGAATATGAGGAAAGAAGTTGAATATCCAATGAATCAATAAAATTTCAAATCATCCTATCAAAAAGCATCAAAAATATCAAAAAAATGAGAGAAAAGTGAGGTACTACAAAATACAAAAAAAAAGGAAAAAAAGGGAGATACAAAAAAAGAGTAAAAAGACAGAAGGTTACTAATTGTTTGTACTCTTGAGTGGAGATAAATCTAATCTTGGTGTAGGAGCACCATGTCATCTTCATGCCTCCATTAGATTGAGTTTGAACCCATGCTCTGCATCAATTGGTATCGGAGCTCAGAAGCTCTGGGCAAGAGAGTTTGGTGTTTGTATGTTTGTGTTTGTGCAGGTTGAAGAGAGAACCTGGTTGCCAAAAGACTAGGTAGAGAAGAAAAGAAGAGACCTAGGTGAGGAAAAGATAAGGAGAAGCAAGGAGAGACTTGCTTGAGGAAAGATGGATTTGTTTAGAAGGTACTTGCAGGCTGAGGGTTCACAAAAAAAGAAACAAGAAAGGAAAAAAGAGGAAAAAGAGATGAAGGAAAAAGAGAGGGCAAACCAAATGGAGTTTGACCAAGAGATAAAAGAACTGAGGCAGGCTATTGAACAACTAAAAGAGATGAGAAGAAGGATGGAAGATGAGATGGAGCAGTTTCTCAAAAGAGCACTTAGTTGGCACTTGACAATGAAGAAGAAGGTTGGGTGGCCTATTCAAAGGTTGATGCAAAAGAGAAGACAATTGAAAGTATTAGAACCAGATGTGAAGGCAAAAGAACCTTTGATGGAAAAAGGTAATGAACAAGCAAAGGAAGATGAAGAAGGAGATATGGACATTGCAGCCATTCCTAAACAAGAGGATGCTATCACAACAACGTGGAAGGATGAATTCCTTATGAAGACTTAGGATGTGTTGAATATGGATGATGGTATTGTGGTTGGGACAATGCTTTGTCTATTAGTTTCAAGAGAGGATAGAGGGTAGTTATACTCTGCCATTTCAGAGATTTGTAGACCTGATCAGATAGAGGTAATTGGAGAAGAGAACCTGAGAAAAGACATGAGGACCAAAGATGAAGAAATCATTGTTACATTACAAAGGCAAAAGGCTAAGGAAAACAACTATCACTTCCTTGTTGTAATAGCAATTTTGAGGAGGAACAAACCAAAGTTCAAAATGAAAGGAGGACAAGGTGCCGAAGTAGAGATTGGGATACATCAAAGCATGAAGGATCAGATTCCAAGTGACAAGATAGTTAGAAGGCTATCTTTTTTTGACAATTTGAAACCAAAAGTGAAAATGAAGACCAATTGGAGTTGTTTCAAAGAGGACAAAAGGCAGTGCATAGAGGACATCAAGGAGGAGCATACAAAGGATGAAGACCTATTACTTCCCTCAATCCAAGAGGGCTTGGGATTTCTTTTGGCTGAGAGTTTGGTGTAGGAGCACCATGGCAACTTCATGTCTCCATTAGATTGAGTTTGAACCCCTGCTTTGCATCAAATCTCAAATCTATGAGAGTGATGATCTATCAGAGAAAGAGGGGTACAAAGTACACACACACCAACTGAGAAATACTAGGAGTCCATCTATCTTTAGGGTCATATTCTAATCTAGAGTCTCTTTCTTTATCCCATGTCTATCTTGTTGGCCATCTTTGATCTAAGTCTAGCGAGTGTGAATAAAACTTTGTTTCTTGTCTAAGTTGAAAGCTTGTCAAAATATTTTTTCTAGATAAGGATCGATGTTTAGCCTTTAGCGAATCCCAAAATTTAGAAGCATTCCATTTCTTCTCTACTCCCACTTGAGTCCCTAATCCTATCTCAAGGTTTAGTAGGTTTCCCTATACCAAGTCAATGTGCAATCCCTTGAATCAAAAATCCTACTGAAGAGTGGTCACAATATTTTTTCCACCTGCATACATGCTATTATAGAAAAATATGAAAAGAAGTAAAAATGTCATAACATCATGGAATTCATAGCACTTAGAACATAATAATTTACATTTCATTTTTGCGAATCACATCTAGACACATTGCACCTCATTCATGTCATAAAAAGACAAAAATAAATTGCATCATCCATGTGTGATCATCATAGGTATGCATCCTCATAAAAAAAATTAAATCTCTAGCCAACCATATGTACAAGAGGAAAGTGAAGTACAAGATGTTTAACTAAAGCTACATAAGATTTCAACCAATAAGGTCTCACATCAATAAGTGCAAAACAATGTCTGATCATAAATCACTCCAATGGAGTCAAAGACTATACAATCAAGCATGTAAATCTCCCCATGCAAGGGGAAAAGGGTAGAGATCCCTTCAATAAACATAGGTCTCTCAATACCTCAAGGAATGTCAAGCCAAAATCTTCAAAAAAGAAAAGAAAATTAAAAAGTTGAAAAACCTAAAAAAATTGTAAAAACTCAAAAATCCCTAAAAAAATGAATATGTTCTTCAAAATATGCAATAAAAGGAAAATTCATTCTTCTCTCTAGATTATCATGTGTTTTATTTCCATAGTGCTCTTGTACCCACATCATGTGCTTTCAATCTTGCAGGTCCCCAAGGTGAAGCAAAACAACTTGGTATACTTATGATACAATCTATGGTACATTCCCTTGTTTCAATTTCAATACTCATTTTTAACATTTAGAATGTTCAACTAATGCTTATTATTGCAGTATAATTGCAGGAAATTGACAACAAGTAAGGCCTATTTTAAGAATGGTACCTACCTTTCATGCAGACTACCATCCCTGAGGGGGAAAATGTGTAAGCACTAAAAACAAGCATGGGCTTGAATGAGGACCCCATGATGATATGTAATCCTAATCACGTACATGGAAGTGTGAATAATAATACCCTCTTAGTAGTGCTCCTCTTGGTAACATGTGGTGTCTTTTTTTCCCTTTGTTAATTCTTCATGTTTCTAACCATTCTTCATTTCCCCTTTGTTGATTTTTATTTTGTTGCATTCATTGCCTTACCTACATGCTTAGTTTTCACCTTTAGATGCTAATTCCACCTTTCAACACCCCATTCTGAAGGTCTCTAACCCTAGGAAGCCTCTAGACAACTCAACAAACCAAACCCATGTCTTTGGTTTTACCCAACTTTCCTCCTTTGTAGATCACCCCTATTAATGGCTGGATCTCCCTGGGTGACCCTACCTTTTTTCATCCTATAGCCTAACCCTTATGCTAGATCACTTTCTCAGCCTTTAAAGAAGCATACACAACTTATAAGGGGGTGAATTAGTATCTAAACAAACTTCAAATCCTCTAGAGCAGATTAAAACTTAAGCATTGCAACATCAACATAAACATGAAAGATCAACACAATGCACATCAACACATAACACTATATATACGTGGAAAACCCAAGAAGGGAAAAACTATGGTGAGGATTAACTCACAATATATGAAGCTCAAAATTACAACTTTGTTTTAGGGCTACAACCCAAGGAAGCTACTACTCCCTGTTGATTTTGTTTTAGGGCTACAACCCAATGAAGCTACTACTACCTGAAAACTTTATTTTAGGGTCACTCCTAAGGAAGCTACAACTCCCTATAAAATTTGTTTTAGGGTCACTCCCAAGAAAGCAACTACTCTGTAAAATGAGAACAAACTTAGAAATGATTATAGTATGACAGTCCTTCGACTACCTAAAAACTAACATTGAAGCTCACACCTTTGATGATTGCACTTTTTCTTCTTCTAATGATTGGATCAATTAGGCTCACCCTTCACTTCCCTCCTATCAAAAAAGTGTCTTCAAGATGAATTAGGATAGCCTCTAACACTCCTACTCTTTCTCCATCAGTCACATCACAATGCATGTGATATTCATACTCTGCTCTTCACACTTTCATATTTTCATTTTTGCAATCATACACCACCTAGAACAACTAGGTTTACAATATATAGATGACCTTATATTGATTTCATTACAATTCAGCCAATACAACAAGAATATTACATTTTATAAGTTGCCAAAGATCACAACATGAAACATGCATATGGCAAGCCTTATCATGAACAACACACTACTCCAGAAGGAAACACATGCCTTGTGGATCCCAATACATGCTTAGTCCAATCCTAAACATTATTCACAACATCATTCTTCAAGGAATAACATCCACATGCTTCAAAAAATTGAAATAGGTCACCCTTAAGCAAGAACACATGAAGCTTGTAGCACAATAGTCATTTCAACTTGGCAATTCTTGTGAGAGATTGAACATTGCTTGCACTTCTTCCAGATGAGTTGGCATGACCTATAAAACATCTCCAAACATTCCTTGAACTTCGCACAGCAACAACATTGTGGTGCATACCTTCAACATTCATTAGTTGGCCAAACAGAGGCATAGCCTGACAATATCATCATTCCGGACCACAACTAGTTCCTGAGAGAGTAGAAAAGCACCTTGCAAAGAAATATGAGACAACATAAGATCATTAGGACCATCTTACATCAGTCAATGTATCATTTCAAGCCACAACAAGTTGACACACATCATCAGCATATGTCCTAAGAACAACTAGACATCTGAAACTATCTATATCACAACTATCATTTGAAAACTAAGCGTACAGACCTCCAAAGAACTTGAAACTCATATAGATGCACTCATACATTGTTGTGAACATTTTCTCAAAACTGCACAACCATATCTATCGTTGTAGAGGAATATAGAGCATTCTAAGTAGTCTCCATCATCACTTGATTATGCCAGATTACAAATCGAAACTTTGTCCTTCATAACTTTCACTGTAGAGGGAAAAATTATTTGAAACTTTGGATTTAGCATATTTACATCATACTAGACTTAAATTTTGAACTACATGACCATATCTTCAAATGCAGAGGAATGCAGAGAATTTTACCAGGCAATTCTTTGTAACAAAACCCTTCACCAACTTCTGAAGGCCAAAACCTTCATATAACAACACATACATCCTTAGGAATAATAGGAAGGATCATACAACATGCCATAGGCCATCAACAACATCTTTTCATCCTCAACATAGGTTAATGTATTATCATTCATCTTAGTGCTCCTTATTCCCATCTTAATATTTCATCCTTCATATTTTTGCTTCTAATTCCCATCTTAATAGTTCATCATTCATCTCAGCGCTTCTAATTCCCATCTTAATATTTCATTATGAAATCATCTTTGTTGACCATAGGCATGTCCTAAACAACCTGACTTGATACTAATCTAAACATGACATCCAACCATGAACATCAACATCCTACTATAAACATTAGGAACATCACTGAATATCAACAACCCTAAACATCAGCATCACCACTGTATCTCAATTACCATACTGGTATATCATCATCACAAACTAATTTCTAACCTTACTCTAAGTGTTGACACCAATGACAACACAATGACAATACATATTTCCAACATATATGACTATAATAATGATTATATACTTAATTAAGAGTTAATGTAGCCACAAGTTTACTACTCATAACCCTAAGCACACTATAAGATAAATGGCATAGCATGTCCCCTCTTCAAAAGAAGTGTTGTCCTCAATGTTGATTAATTTGGATGTTTTTGCATAAAGTACTCATTTTCCCATGTAGCATCTTCAATTGAAGAGTTCCATTTTATCAAATACTCTGTGATTTCACTTGTCTACAACCCCTTGATGTGTTTGAAGAATTCCCTTAGGATCCAAGACTATTCTTCCCTCCTCATCAAGCTCTAGTAACTCCCTCTATGCTACAAATTTGTCCCCAATAACCTTCTTCAAGCATGAAACATTGAAGATTGGATGATTTTTTTTGACATAGGTAACTCCAATTTATATTCTACACTACTGGTTTTTTGTAACACCTTATAAGGACCATAGTAATTTGGTGCAAGATTATTATCCTTCTGTTACTATTTTAGAGACATATACTTATATGGTTGTAATTGTATAAAGACCCAATCACCCACTTCAAAAGGCCTTTCACTTTGGTGTTGATCAACCTATTGCTTCATTCTATTTTTGGCTATTGTTAGATTCTCTTAGAGAATAGAAAGTACCTCTTATTGATGTTGAATCTATTCTTCAATAGTTCAAACCTTTATTTGTGCCCTCAATGAAGAAGTGATTGATGGTTGCTAGCACCCATATAGTGCCACAAATGGAGACATATTGGAAGAAGTATGGAAGTGACAAGGGTCATTGTACCTCATCATTTAATCATATTTTAGATGTCAAAATCTAGGGTTGTGTTCTCGGCTATCTGCAATTAGGGATTCTACAGTTATCAATTTTCTCTAACTAATTCTAATGACTTTTACTAATTTAAAGAGATTAATCTATCTTCTTACTAAATGAATTCAAAGAATGTTGGAAACAGAATTGAATAGTAAATTACTTAAAGCAAATCTATATTTACTGCAACATGCAGCTATCTATCAAAATCAGTAAGTATTCTATAAAGCAAAATCTAAAACGTCAAAATAGTGGTACTAGCCTTTTGCCTTGGTGGTGAGAGTGAGCCCTTACTCCACACCCTTATGGCTGAAGACTATAGTAAAGAATCAGTACAAAAGCATAAGATCACAACTTAATTCAGTCCAATTCCATTCGCTTTGTATTCAAAGAAATATTGATATCAAAAATGAGATTACAGAAATTAGAATAATAAAAATCACTTGCTTTTCTATTGCTTCTGTAAGTATATATAAAATTAGTGATGACATATCACTTATCTTATCTACTAGTTCTTCTATGAGATGACATCCATCTCTTTATTATACTAGTTGTCTAACTACGGAAAATAACCATGCAATAAAAATAGATTGAGTGGAACAGAAGTCCACTCTAAATCTAAGTTTTAGTCTTAATACATTTGGGTAGTGAGACCCTAAAAATATGGATATTAAATCAGTTTCATCAGTAACTCATACAAAAACTAAAAAGAGATAAAAACTCTCAGCAGTTAACTATAAATTACCCTTAATCACTCAGGTGATGATTTGAGTAATATTAGGGGTATCATGATCACTACTGAAAGTGTCTGACTGACAACTGTGCTGGAAATCTGCTCTTCTCTAAAGAGGTGCCAGAGATGTATGTCTCTGTCTGCATCTCCAGAGATGTAATTGTGGCCTTCTTGCTCAGCTCCGGAGATGCTCCAAACTTTAGTCCAGCTCCTGAGATGCCTTTCTCTTTACTCCAAGACTTTTGATGTCGTGTTATTCTACTATTGTCTCTAGAGATGCACAAAATTGCCAACCCGAACATTTGCACCTGTTGATTCAAAAAGAGAAGTTTTTTTTTCTGCATATTTCTATCAATTCCATGCACATTAGTCCTTTAATTAGAAATCATGATCTTAAGTAATTCATCTCCTATTAATCATTATTTAGAACAATCTTGCTAGCCTATTTGGGTGTAGTCATCAAGAAGATGGAATCAAAAAGGAGAAAAAGAGAGGTAAAGAGATGTATTTCATGGGTGTTATTTGGCACTCATCATTCCCCCATACTTAAGGTTTAGCAGGTCCTCCTGCTTCTAACAATCTGGACTTATTCTGGTGGAGTAGCCTGTCAGTCAAGTTGTAATCTTGTGCATAGGTAGTCCAAGTGGTGCAGTTGGTATTACTATTTCCCCTTTACTAATCAACATGTTTCAACCACTCCTACAATTTCTCATCTTCCATCTACTCAGCCTAGACAGGTAGTGGCTCAATTATGAGAGGGGGCCTAAAACGTCCACCTATCAACTCATATTTATGCTTATCCATCATTTTGGATATTAACCTTGCCTTCCTCATAAATAACCTTAAGTTTGTAGGGGTTACCACCTATTATTTGCTATTGCAAGCACTGGATTAGCTGAACTATTCATAAAAAGACCAAAATAAATGAAACACTTGCAGATTTTTTAGGTATAATGGCAAACTTTTGTTCTGACTTTTAGGGTGATAGACATATGCCCTGAATTGGACCTCAAAAGCATGAGGGTTTGGACACTCCTTTCTGATGAAAATATTTGTTTCTGTATCCTTCTTGAGGTGAGCCTCCATCCGGTCATTTCAAATCTGATGATTCCTCATCATTAACATGAATGCTTTGAGTTGGTAATCCCCTACAAAATAATTAAGAATGAAGGTCATATCATCAACATAGAAACCATGCAGATATAATTCACACAGGAAATTTTTATCTTCATCAAAACTCCTTGTATATGCTTCCATGAACCCCTTTGTTGTCTCTGTATTTTCAGTTAGATCAGACAAGACTGAAGATAGTTTTCTTTGTAGGACACTTTCTTATAAGAACATAGTATAACTAGCACTTGGAGGCTTGCAAGATAAAATCTCAGAAGAAATGGAGGCTATCTGAATGACTCTTTCCTCCAAGGTTTCCACTCTTTTTGTCATGGCAGTAACTGCCCTTTGCAATTGCAGCATAGGCTTAGAAGCCTCATATTCTCTACATCTCTTTTCCCAGTGAAATAGGGCCTTAGGTATATCAATGGGGATTGGACCCACATATGGATCTATTTGCATCTCCTGTTCACTGGTTTCCCCTGGGCCAGCCAACTCATGAATATATTCCTCTTGATCATCTATTTTGTTGTTGGCCCAAGTCAATTATTTATATTACCTCTGTACTTTCTCAATTAATGCTGCAATTATTATAAGGCCATTGTCTCTAGCCTTGGTAAGATCAGAAATACTTTGTACTACCTCTATCTCCTTTCCCTTAATGATTTGAGCTATTTTAGTCTTCTAATCTTCCAATTATGCTTCCTTCTCCTGAATTATCTAGTTTTTGCTTTGGAGCTCTATTTGTAGTTTTTCAATTACCTATTTTTGCTCCATCTCTATCTCCATTTTGACCTTCTTGAGATCAGTGATAATCTAATTTTTCTCCACAAAGTAATCTTTTTAGATTATAAATTTCTTCCAACATTTGCTGCTCTTTTGAAATCTCAATATCCTCTTGATCAGAGGGTTGAGAGAAAGTTCTTTCTTCTTCTTCTGTTTGATGCACATTAGGATCTTCCATAACCATCTATCCTGCACTATCAGTTGCACACAATTGCTATGTTTCATCTTTCCCTATAGCCTCCCTATTTTGAGGTTCTTCTTGGGTTTTCTCTGTTTGTGCTCGCACTTATGAAGGCCCAACTTTCTCCTCAGAATTTTTGAAACCTAGAAGCACTTCAGCTAGGAGAGAAGTATCTTTCTCAGTTTGGGAGAGCTACCTTTTTCTTTTGCTTCTCTGTAGCATAGGTGGGGCAGGTGCCTTCAGAGCAGGTATCTCATCCTCATAATCTAAGGAAATAGTAAAAGTATGCCTATGTTCTGTGTCCAGAGTAGGAGATTATTCTAAAGTTGGAGTTGAACCTAGATGGACAAATGGTTCTGGGGAAACTTCTCTTAGTCTTTTCTTTCTCACTAGAGGGATCTCATCGGAATCATGGGATGCTTCTTCAGCCCAATAGTGTATTCTAGAGTCAGCTTTCTTTAGGGTTTTCTTTGCTTTCTACCCTAACCTCTCCCCTGTTAGTACCTTAGGGAAAGATTCCTCAGCCAGAGTCATCTTCCTCCTAGCTAAGCGAGTCATGTATGGAGTTTTCTCAAGAGAAGGCTCTTTACTTTCTTTGCCTTTCTTCTTATCAAAAATAGGGGTTGCAGATGAAGTTACCTCCAGTGAGGACTTCTTTCCTTTTTCAATAGCTGGAGAGGAGATTGAAGGTTCTATCTCTTCTTCTTGCTGGGTAGAGGAACCCTCACCCTCTTCTTGTGCTCTCTCTAGCTCTCTATCTTGGGGATTTTGTTCAAGAAATGTTTGCCACAATTCTTCCCTGTCAGCTTGAGACAAAAAGTGGTGCTTAACTATCAGAAAAATGAAGCCATGATGTTTCATAGGACCCTTGTTTTGTTGATTTTTTTCTATAGTTGCCCCAATGGTAGAGGACAAAAAGTTGGAAATGTTTATGCTGAATTCAAGGTGTCCATTCCCATGCCTCAAAAAAATCAATATTTTCATTATTGGTCCTAAAACTAAGGAAAATTGACCATCACATGTGAAATATTTCATTAGCCATGTAGCTACAGATTGCCAAGGGTTTGGAAGTGAGGACCTAAGAATTCCTTTAACCTCATTTTTATTTAAATGCAATTGTATTGCAGGTTCACCTTTAATAGAGAAATTCCTAATCAAATCAGCATATAAAGTTTTCAGATGATAGAAATTCTCACCTTGTTCAGGCAACCCAGAAATATGACTGATAGTGGTTGTAGAGAGATTGATTTGAACTCCCCTTACAGCTTTCTGATTGTCCCTTAGGTTTCTTAGAAACTCATTAAAAATATCTTCTTGAAACCCTTCAAACTTTTCCAGAAATTCCAACCATCCTGCATTCCTCAGAATGTCTACTGTAGCATCATCCTGCAAAAGGCTTGTAGCACTTTCTAGCTCTGATTTATTCTTAACCCCCATTTCTAAATTCTTTTCCTATCCTCTATGCTTACAATCCTTCCTCACTTTGTAGGCTCCGGAGAACTATTTCAGCTGACTCTATTCTTTAGGGTATGTTATAGTTTTGAATGAGGACTATTATGTCAATTCGTTTAACAACTTAGGCTTATGGAGAAAGTAATTAAAATCAGTTAGAGTGCTTATGTGGTCATAAATGAAGCAGAGTGATGGGACACTCTGTAGGCATGGTGAAAGTACAACAAAGATGGTGGCATGCATGAATTTGGAAAGGAAAATAATGGTAGGAGGACGCGTCATAATGACGACACCCAAAAATAGAAATGACAAGACAATTGTTAATTAATGCTTAATTAAGATAGAATTGCCTAAACCATTTTTTATGATGAGGTGTGATGTACTTGGTTGAGATGCTACATCGTTGATGAGACTGAATGTGACATGGCACATGAGTAGCTTGTTGTGGCTTGAAATGACGTCAATCATCTTCATTGTCATGCAACTTGCAACCATTCCCACTGAGTGGTTCGATAATCCATGTATCCAGGGTGACATCAGTGCAGTCTTTGTAAGTACCCATGTAAACGAGAGTAATGATTTCTCCCAAGATGTGTGTTGACTTCATCTTTGTTCTTGCCATAAAGTGGAGGATGAGTTGTGATGACCTCATCAAATGACGTCTCTACTTTATTTCTTGGAGAGGTGGGTACCCTCCCACTTATTATAGTTGTTAATAACTCTTTATTGGTGGAGCGCCAGAGGTGCTCCTAGTTAGTGAAGCACTGGAGGTGCTCCTAGTTTGCGAGTATTGGAGGTGCTCCTAGCCGGTGAAGCACTGGAGGTGCTCCTAGTTTGCGAGTGCCGGAGGTGTGTTTGAGTAACTCTCAACACCTGATCACCTCTGTAGCTTGATTATTCTTATTTTGCATGAAGAAGGGAACCACCATTTGCTGGTTTTCAATTCCCTTGGTCAAGAAAGATAGCCATTTACTGGTTTTCCATCTTCCTCTATTTTTTTTTTTTTTTTTTTTTTTTTTTCAGAAGGCCGCCATTTTTTGGTTTTCAACCTTCTTCTTCTTTTTTTTTAAAAGGTCGCCATTTGCTGGTTTTCAACCTTCTTTTTTTTTTCAACTAGTCCAAAACTATGGCAGAGGAGGTGCCCCCTGTATCAAAACACAAATCATTGAGGAACTCTTCTTTAGTGGATGGCCTTTTATAGAGTTTGATTCAGTGGCCATTCACTAAGAATGTGTGTGTGCTTCCATCAATAGGTTCCAACAGTACTGTTCCATTTTCAAAAACTTCCTTTATCTGATAAGGACCCATCCAATGAGTTTGTAATTTCCCTTTGAACTCCTTGAATTTAGAATCATAAAGAAGAACCCAATCATCTTGTTGAAATGTCCTCTTGATGTGTTGGTCATGCCATTGCTTTTTTTGATACTGAACCAGTTTTGTTTGTTGAATGGCCTCTGTCTGGATTTCATCAAACTCATTGAGCTAAAGGATTCTGTTATGTTGGGCTATAGACAATGGTAGACTAATATCCAATGTAGTTTTAAGTGTCTGGAGTTCAATTTCTATAGACAGAATAGGCTTTTTCCCATAAACTAATTCATATGGTGAGAACTTTATTGTGGACTTCCAAGTGGTATTGTAAGCCCAAACTACTTCAGGTAATCTGTTAGCCCAATCTTTTTTGTTCATTGCTATTGTCCTTGTCAAAATATTTTTAAGTTCCTTATTAGTCACCTCTGCCTACCCATTGGCTTGAGGATGGTAAGGTGAAGATTTTTTGTGCTTGACTTGATATAAATCTGTGAATGCTCTGATTACCTGTGAAGTAAACTAAGGTCCTCTATCTGAAACTATGGATCTTGGGGCTCCAAACCTCAAGAAAATATTATTATAAAGGAAATCAACAACTTTTTCTTCTTGTACAAATTGCAATGCTTGAACCTCAATCCATTTAGTCACATAGTCTGTGCATACTAGAATATACTCCTTGCCTGATGATGGTGGAGAAATTGGTCTCACAAAGTCTAGACCCCACTGTTCAAATGGTTCCATCATTACTTGAGGATGCATTAACATCTCCTAAGTGAAGGTTGGCTATCCCATCCTTTGGCACCGGTCACACTGCTGCACATACTTCTTAGTATCCTTATGAAGAGAGGGCCAATAGTAACTAGCTCCTAGGATCTTGTGGATAGTTCTGTGGGAAGAATAATGCCCACTAGATGGTTCATCATGACATGCTCTCAACACATCAAAAATTTCATCAGCTTTTAAACACCTGCATAAAATGAAATCTGGACCACACTTAAATAGCAATCCATTTAACCATTTGTAAGATAAGCTTTCCTTAACTAAGCATTTTTTCTGTTTTGAGGTAAAATGAGATGGATACAAGCCTATAGCTAAAAGATTAGCTATGTCAGTGAACCAAGGTATAGTAGAGGAGATAGCAAAGAGATGTTCATCTGGGAACCTGTCCTCCACTGGTTGGTTTTCTCCTCCTGTATGCAATCTTGACAAAAAATCAGCAACCAAATTAAACTTGCCTGATTATCAACTATGGTAATATCAAATTCCTACAATAGCAATAACCACTTGATGATCCTTGCACCCACTACTACCTTATTCATTAGGTACTTGATGGCTACATGATCAGTATGTACAAATATTTTATATCCAGTGATATAATGCCTGAATTTGTTTATAGCATAGATGATTGCCAAGAATTCTTTTTCAGTTGTGGTGTAATTTCTTTCTGTAGAGGTAAGGTTTCTGCTGATCTAATAAATGGCATGCATACTTCCTCCTTCCTCCTTCTGTCCTAAAACTACCCCAATGTACTCATTTGAAGCATCAGTTTGTATGTGAAATGGTAAAGTCCAATTAGGTCCTCTCAAAATAGGTGTGACAGTAAGCTTCTCTTTTAGGGTTTCAAATGCTAATTGAAAATCTTCTATCCATAGAAATTTTGTCTTTGTTAAGTAGAGTAAATAGGGGGACAACTGTTCTACTGAAATTTTCTATACATTTCCTATAGTAGCCTACATGGCCCAGAAAACTTCTAACATATGTTTGATTTTTGGGTGAAGGTAATTGTCTGATCACTCTATCTTGTTTTGATCCACTTTGATCCCATTTGCTGAAATGTGGTGTCCCAATACAATTCCTTCTACCACCATCATGAAGCACTTTTCATGGCTCAAGGATAATTGATTTTTCTCACAACATTTCAGTACTTTCTCAAGGTTTGTGAGGGCTTCTTCAAAGTTGTCCCCATACACAGTAAAGTCATCCATATAGACCTCCATGCACTCATTAGCTAATTCAACAAAAATGGCTAAAACAAGCCTCTGAAATGTAGCTAGGGCATTACATAGTCCAAATGGAAGAACTTTGTAAGCAAAAGTTCCCCAAGAGCAGGTGAAAGTGGTTTTTTCCCTAGTCTTCAGGTGCTACTTGGATTTGGTTATACCCACTAAACCCATCTAGGAAAGAAAAATACTTCCTCCCAGCAAGGTTGTCTAGCACTTGGTCAATGAATGGTAAGGGAAAGTAGTCCTTTTTTGTAGCTTTGTTTAGCTCCCTATAGTCAATACACACCCTCTATTTCCCATTCTTTTTAGGCACTATGAACAGGGGTGAGACCCATTGATTGTCTGAGATTGGATATATAAACCCTGCTTGTAGTAATTTTTCTATTTTAGTTTTAGCGATGTCTATTAAAGCAGGATTCAATCTCCTTTGGGGTTGTCTGACAAGTTTGATATCCTCAATGTATATATGATGGGTATAGATCTCAGGAGGGATGCCCTTCATATCTTGGTATTCCCAAGAAAAAGTGTTGAATAGGAAATCAAAAGTTGGATAAGTTTTTCTTCCTGATTTGATGTCAATTGAGTATTGATATTAAGTGTTTTCCCTAGTAAAATCATGACCTATTTTGTGATTTGATCCATGGATGTAGTTAATCCATACACTGGAGTCATTGTATTGAGGGGACAAGAATGTGGAAGCAACATGTGGAACATGGCTAAGTCTCTGTAAAAGGTCTCCCCACAAGGAATGATATTTGCTAGGGTACAATGAGTAGAAGTGAGAAGTTCTCTCCTAGAATATTGGGCAAGCTTCATCACATCCTCATTGATTAGGATGTGGGTAATGTCTTCTATTGTATCATAGTAGATTTCTTCTTCCAACTCTCCCAAATGTTCCTTGATGGTTACCATAGCTACTGAGGCATTGTTGTCCATGTTATCTGGTTCATCCACCCATACTCTTCCTGTATAATGTATTGATGGTTTAGCTGGAGGATATAGAGATATTTTCTTCAAATCTATCCAATTAGAAATGACCATATCCCTAGTTCGACAATCAATAGATGTTGTTATAGCCAACCATGGTCTTCTTAATATTAGTGGATAAGCATTTCTCTAGTTTCTTGGTTCTGATATCAGGAAGTCTACAGGAAATTCCCATGATTCTATCACAACTGGAACATCAGTAATTACCCCTTTCAGAATAGCTACTGACTAGTTGACAAGTTGAAGGATTGTAGTTGTGGATTGGATACCTGTTAAGGCTAATTTGTCCATTGTATGAACTATCATCACATTAATTGTTGCTCCCAAATCAACCAAAACATTTGAAATTTCTACCCCTGAGATGAAAATAGTTATGACGGGATTTCCAGGGTCTCCATATTTTGGGAGGAGCATTTCTCCCATGAATAGATCTACTACTTTCCCTTCCACTTGGATTGTAGAAGGAAAGTTTTTCTTCCTACCCTGTGTTTTGACACAAAGTTGTTTAATGAATTGATTCAGTCCTAGTACATCTATGATTGCTTGGAGGAGAGGAATATCAATGTTTAGTTGCCTGATTTCTTTTAAAAGTTCTGATTCTTGGTTAGATTGGACTTGTTTTTGTAAGATATATTTTTGGGGAACATGTTATTTGAGCCGTTCTGGGTATGGTGCTAGTTTTTCCATCTCTAGAGCATCTCCGGAGCTTTTATTAGAAGTATGTCTAGGAATGTTCTCCGGAGTCAGTCTTTTAGGAGCAACTACAGAGTTATCCAAGGATGATTCTTTTAGCACTTTTTCGGTAGTAATCTCCTCTAGAAGTTGAGTGGATGAATTTTGAGGTTCCTTATCTTTGGTTACTTCAACTATAGTTGGAGGAGATGGTCTTGGGAATGCTTTCCCAAAATGCAGCTAGAGATTATTTGGATATATAGCATTAATACCAGCTATGTTTTCTTGCTCTGTCATGTAAACAACTGCTCCTTGTTTATTTCGTTGATTTGGTATAGGTTGAGCTAGTAAGGGTGGTTGGCTAACTGGCTCATTTTGTGACTAACCTTGTGTGTTGGAGGGTCCAGTTAGTAATACTTGTTGTTCAGGTTGGAAACATCTAGGTTATCCTTGGTATTGTTGATTATATCCCTATTGAGGACCCCATTGAGGTTGCATGTTTTATGATCCAAACTATGGTGGCCACTGTTGATTTCCCCAGTGCTGATTTTGCCAATTTTGGTTTTACCACTGTTGATTTGGCCAATCTTGTTGTCCCTAAGGAGGATTATTCTAAGGCCCATGCTAAGTTAGATTCCATTGATTATTTCCCCAATTAGAAGGACCCTTGTAAGAAGGCTGGTTTGGATACTGATTATAAGGGAAATTTCTAGCCTATTTTTGTCCCACATAGTTCAATTCTTCTTCTATGACGACATTCTTCTTACTCAACCTTTTTAAGGTTGTAGGTTGACTACATTGACTGGTAGGATGTTCCCTATCACAGATCTGATAAATCTTTGATTTTTCTAAAGGGCATTCTCTCAACTTATGCTTGTTTATACACCTAGGACAATAGATGGAGAGTGGTTCAGTTGTTCTAGTTTTTTCCTAAATCCCATCCAATGTGGTATTTAGTTGGACCAAAATATCTATTTTCATATTTGCAATCTCTTCCATTAACTATCCTATTTCATTCTTCCCTTTTAACATCTTGGGTTCTAGAATAGTTCTTGCAGAGTTCTTTTACAGCAGGTATATCCATTTTGTTCATATTTCCTTGTCCCATCAGATCCAGTGCCTGTTTTGATTCTTTATCCAATCCTTTTACAAATAGGGTTCTAGCCAAAGAGTGATTTACTAGGTTGCCACACCTTCTCAAGGTGAAGTTAAACTCTTCCTCTCCTTGTCTAATTTTAAAAAATTCCTCATTTTTAATACTGACTCTATAGTAATCTTGGTACTTTCCTAAAAACTCTATTTCCACCTGATCCCAAGAATGGTTTGAGTTCTGGGGTAAACCCATAAACCATCTCATTGCAGAATCTTTCAGGGTTGAAGGGAACAGTTTGAGTTTTTGGTTATCTAATCCATAATAATAAGTTTGGCATACCACTTTGAATTCAAACAAAAACTAATCTAGATCCTCAAAAGAAAGATCTCTAAAATTTGGCAAGTGTGCTGGTGAAATATTTTTCATAGGAGAATTGTCTCCAGCAACTAAAACAATGAGATATGAGAAGGTTCTTTGAGCCTAATTTTCCTCCTCTTCATGATTATCATGATTATCATCCATGTCTAGTACTGGTTCTTCTCTCTGAGGTTCTAGGAAATTAGTTTCTATCAAAGGATCTGCCTGAAACTTTTGTTGTAATTCTTGGATATAATCAGTGAGTGGAAGATTTGGAGGATCTAAGGGATTATTGATTTGAGGTGCAGCTTCCAAGCTAGGTTCTAGGTTTCTTTCTTCAACAAGATCTTGTGCCACCCCACTGCTTTCTCCTATAGTTTGTTGATGGGGTGTCTGTTTTATGTATCTTCCTTTTGAATCTCTAGCTCTAACCATACAGATCTAACCTAAAGACTGTTTAGCTAAGTTTCCCTAATTAACACAACATTCCCTGGCAATGGCACCAAAAATGACAAGGGTCATTGTAGCTCATCATTTAATCATATTTTAGATGTCAAAATCTAGGGATGTGTCCTCGACTATCTGCAATTAAGGATTCTACAGTTACCAGTTTTCTCTAGCTATTATGACTTTTACTAATTTAAAGAGATTGATCTATCTACTTACTAAATGAATTCAAAGAATGTTGGAAACATAATTAAATAGTAAATTACTTAAAGCAAATCTATAAACTGCAACATGCATCTATCTATCAAAATTAGTAAGTATTCTATAAAGAAAAATCTAAAACGACAAAACAGTGGTACTAGCCTTCTGCCTTGGTGGTGAGAGTGGGCCCTTGCTCCACATCCTTAGGGTTGAAGACTATAGTAAGGAATCAACACAAAAGAATAAGATCACAACTTAATTTAGTCCAATTCCATTCGCTTTGTATTCAGAGAAATATTGATATCAAATATGAGATTACATAAATTAGAATAATAAAAATCACTTGCTTTTCTATTGCTTCTGTAAGTATATATAAAATTAGTGATGACATATCACTTATCTTATGTACTAGTTCTTCTATGAGATGACATCCATCTCTTTATTATACTAGCTATCTAACTATGGAAAATAACCATGCAATAAAAATAGATTGAGTGGAACAGAAGTCCACTCTAAATCTAAGTTCTAGTCTTAATGCATTTGGATAGCAAGGCCCTAAAAATATGGATATTAAATCAGTTTCATCAGTAACTCATGCAAAAACTAAAAAGAGATAAAAACTCTCAGTAGTTAACTATAGATTGCCCTTAATCACTTAGGTGATGATTTGAGTAATATCAAGGGTATCACGATCACTACTAAAAGTGTTTGATTGACAGTTGTGCTGGAAATCTGCTCTTCTCTAAAGAGGTACCAGAGATGTATGTCTCTGTCTGCAGCTCTAGAGATGTAATTGTGGCCTTCTTGCTCAGCTTTGGAGATGCTCCAAACTTTAGTCCAGCTCCTGAGATGCCTTTCCTCTTTACTCCAAGACTTCTGATGCTGTGGTATTTTGGTATTGTCTCCGGAGATCATTAGGACTACCTTCGAAGATGCACAAAATTGCCAACCCAAACATTTGCACCTGTTGATTCGAAAAGAGAAGTTTTTTTCTACATATTTCCATCAATTCCATGCACATTAGTCCTTTAATCAGAAATCATGATCTTAAGTAATTCATCTCCTATTAATCATTATTTAGAACAATCTTGCTAGCCTATTCGGGTGTAGTCATCAAGAAAATGGAACCAGAAAGGAGAAAAAGAGAGGTAAAGAGATGTATTTCATGGGTATTATCTGGCACTCATCAGGAAGGAAGTTTTATACTACAATTTTGCTAGTGGTAGCCATTACACTCATCTCTATTGTTTATCCAAAGAAAAACATTTAAGCTACCCTTCCAAAAAAAATTTGACCACCTCAGTTTGTCTATCAGATTGTGGATGATGTGACGAGCTATGAGAAAGCTAAGTGCCCAAAAATGAAAATAAGTTAGTCCAAATATTACTTGTAAATATAGGATCATGATCACTTACTATAACTTTTGGAGTCCTATGTAGTTTTTGACTACTATTCATTAAGTTTGTTGCTACAATGCTTACTACCAATGGGTGTGCCAAAGCACACAAGTGTGTATATTTGGTGAGACAATCCAAAACAACCATGATGAAACTTTTCCTTCAGATCTAGGCAAACCTATGATGAAATCCATATATACCTCCTCCCATTGCTGACTTGGAATAGATAAGGGTTACAGAAGACCTAGAGTCTTAATTGTCTCCCCTATATTTTGTTGACATACCATGCATTCTGCTATGAATTTTTGAATGTCCCCTTTTAGTCCCTCTCAAAAGAAATCTTTCTTGATTCTATGATGTTTTCAAGAATCTAGAGTGCCTACCTACTACAAAATCATGTAGTTCTTCCAAGACCTTAAACATAAGGGTGGAATTATTGCAAAGGTATAGCCTGTCCTTATACCATAGAATATTTCCTTGCAATGCAAATTTTTTGACACAGTTGAATCCTATTGGAGTTTCTCAATGAGAGTTTGAGTATCTAAGGACTTGTCTCACTCTTCTCTTGCCTCATTTACCCAATCTTCTTGTAATAAAATGACATACAATAGTGACTCTGTGGATTCATCCCTCCTCAATAGAGCATCAATCACAACATTCTCCCTTCCTTTCTTATATATGATCTCAAATTAATATCCCAACATCTTTGTTTTCTATTTTTGTTGTTCCTTAGATGATAACCTTTGTCCAAGAAATATTTGAGACTATGATGATCTATCTTTACCATAGAGTGTCTTCCCATTAGATAAGGCTACCATTGTTTGACTACATGCAAGATAGCCAATATTTCCTTTTCATAAATTGGGTTCAACAAATTATTACCTTTGATTTGGAAGCTCTCATATGCTATGGGTCTTCCTTATTGCATGAGTACTTCTCCTATGCCATGACCTAAAGGATAACATTCCACAATGAATGTTTTAGAAAAATCTAGGTAGTTAGTACTGGAGTCATTCACATGGCTTCCTATAGATACTCAAATGCCCTTGTAGCTACCTCATTCCACTAGGAATCCTTCTTCAACAAATCTATAGGAGGTGATTTTATGCTATCATAATTCTTTACAAATTGACAATAATAACCTATAAGCCCTAAGAAACCTCATAGGTTCTTTAGGTTCCTAGGAATTTTCCACTGTACAATAGACTTGATATTATGAGGGTCTACCTTGAATCCCTCATGAGTCACCACATGAGCTAGGTACTCCACTTCTTTGACTCCAAACATGCACTTGGATGGATTAGCATACAACTGATGCTTCTAAAAAATGTCTAAAACTTGATTTACATGTTGCAAGTGTTCCTTCCAAGTTTCACTATATATTAAAATGTCATCAAAAAATACCAAAACAAATTTCTATAGAAGTTGCCTAAAGATAGAGTTCATCAAAGTTTGAAATGTTGATGGTGCATTTGTGAGACCAAAAGGCATTACCAAAAATTCATAGTGGCACTCATGGGTTTGAAAAGCTATCTTATGTACATCCTCATCTCTAATTCTAATTTGATGATAACCAAAATGAAGATCAAGTTTTGTAAAATAAATAACATCATTAAGCTCATCTAACAAATCATCAATTACTAGATTATAAAACTGATCTTTATGGTTTACTTGTTGAGCTCTTTGTAATCAGGACACATCCTCCAAGTTTCATTCTTCTTGTGCACCATTACCACAGGAGAGGAGTAAGCACTCTAATTATGACTATTAATACCTACCTCTAATATATCCTAAATTATCTTCTCAATCTCACTTTTTTACACATATGGATACCTATAGGGCCTAATATTGGGTGGTTTGCTCATTGGTGCTAGTTGAATGGCATGATCATAATCTATTTTAGGAGGAAACCCATGGCATCTCCCCAAAAATTATTGAGTGCTTATCTACAATTTCTTGTAGATCTAGTGGTGTAGAATCCTGAGTTATATACTTCTAATGAAAATAATTGGTCCACAAACCTATCTTCCACATTCTTAATAATCTTTTGCATTGGTGAGAGCTTACCATCTATGGAGACTTTGCACACAACCATCTTAGTTCTATTGTCCTTCCCTCTTAGTGAAAGTACATGAATAGTTCCTAGAATTTCATATCAATTATTCCCAAGGTAGTTAGCCACTATACTCCCAAAAAAAAATATACTACACCCATGGAGATAGAAAAATTTGGACAATCAAGATGATCATCTCCCATGGATAATTGAATGCTATGGCATTTCCCAAAATAACTAATAGTATCTCTATCTATAATCAAGACCTACAAATCTAGAGCTAGATATATAAAACAATTTAGATAAGTAGCCTGTTGGGAATTAAGGTGTCTCAACCTTGATAATTCTCTGCATTTGTAATGTTTGTATTTATTATTTAATTGCCTATGTTGTAAATATTTAGAAATTCCATATTGTCATGTTGTGGGATGTGGCACAGTGATGTGTCAATCCTACATGGAATATGACAACTTGTTATTTTGTAATCACATGAGGAGATAGGCGTCCCACTTAGTGGTAGGAATATTTTGCCATGTGTTAGCATCCTCCATGTTGTGTAAGGAATGTTTGACTGAAACAGTTATGACGGATCTATGACATGTAAGAGTCAAAAATGGAAGGTTGTAAGACACATGATGACATGTGTCATGAAGCATCTTTGAATAAGTCATATTTGGGTACCCCAAGGTGGAATATGACATGTTGTAAGAGAATATGCTATTTATAGCATGTGTATGACAGATTCGCTTACAACTGTAAGTTGTAACCGCTATGATAGATTCTATGATGGTCATAAGTGTCATAAGAGCATCTATCATAGCCCATTTTGGAAATAGGTGACCCCTTTGGGATGGGAGCTATGGACAAGTGTTAGGTACACTCTACAATGTTGACCAAGTGTCTTTGGGTGTGGGTTTTGGTCCATGAATCCATGTTGGACACCCATTCCAAGAAAGGTCCAATATTGCCTTGTATTTCCTATTTAAATAGGTGCTTTGAGATGGAGTTAGTATCACAGGTTTATAGGTACTATTATGCTTTTGGATTGACTCTAGACACGAGTGTCAAAGACCATTGAATCTTGCATTGTAAGTGTATTATAAACATTCTTTCAGATTTGTTAATACATTGTGCAAGTTTCTAAGTGTGGGGTTTTTCACCTGATAAGGGTTTTCCCCACCATAAATATTTGTCTTTCTTCTTCTGTCTACTTTCTGATTCTTGTGTTTTGCTGGAATATCTCATGTTAATGGTTTAACATTACTGTAATAGTTAGGATAAACTTAAATTTGTATAGCCCTCTCCTCAATAGATTAGTGTAGGAAGCAATTTCCACACACCTACCTTCCTTTTAGTTGGTTTTAGAGCTTGATCACCTTTGGTCCTAGTTGTTGGTGCAGAGCATTCTATATCTTATTGCAGCAAGGAGATGGCAGGCACATCCAGAAGATTTGAAGTAGAGAAATTCAATAGCAGTAATTTCAAGCTGTGGAAGCTCAACATGGAAGACATGCTTGTTGACCAAGACCTTTGGGATAGTGTAAACAGAACTAAACTAGTTGCAATGTCACAAGTTGATTGGAATCTCAAGGATCAGAAGGCTAAGGGTCTCATAAGAGTTAATCTTGCTGATTCTATGTTGTTAAATGTCCATGAGGAGACTACTGTAAAACTACTTTGGAAGTTGGGGGATGTGTATCAAGCCAAATCCCTAGTTAATAAACTTTTTTTGAGAAAGAAGTTGTATTCTCTTCGAATGGAGGATGGAGGATCTGTTGCTGAACATATGAATGCTTTCAACATGCTGGTTGTACAATTGACCTCTATTGGTGTAAAGATGGAGGAGGAGGATTGGTGTATGACCCTACTTTGTTCTTTACCAGACTCATGGGATCATCTTGTCATGAAAATTGGAAGCACCACATCCACATTCAAAATGGAAGAGGTGGTTTCTTTGCTATAGTTTGAAGAGATGCGGAGAAAGTCTTTTGAAGTAGCCAAAGAGGCCCTTGCAGTTCATGGAAGACCCAAGGAGAAAGGGAAAAAGAAGGACAAGAAAGCTGAGGAGGGTAGATCCAAATCCCGTGGGAGATCCAAATCCCGTGGGAGATCCAAATCTCTTGGAAAGTCTAAGGCTCTTTGTTGGAACTGTGGCAAGACTAGGCATTTCTGAAAGGAATACAAAGAGGAGAAGAAGAATAAGAAGAAAGCTCCTGATTCAAATTCTGACAAATCACAAGATGAAGGTGATGCTTTCATCGCAACCTTGGCAACCAATGCATATGATGATGTGTGGCTAATCAACTCTAGTGTATCATTCCACATGACCTCACATCAAGGCTGGTTCACTAAGTATGAGGAGTTCGATGGTGGAAAGGTGTATCTAGGTGACGACTCTCATCTAAAGATTGTTGGTCATGGAAGAGTCTCTATCCGATTCCCTGATGGTCGAGTGAAGGGGATCTCTGGGGTTATGCACATCCCAGGATTAGCATAGAACCTGCTTTCTGTAAGTAGTTTGAATGATGCAGGTGTGCAGGTTATCTTTTCAAAAGAAGGATGCAAGATGACTAGAGGATCTATGGTGCTTGCTAAGGGTACTCGGAGAGGTACTCTGTTTTAGCTGGAAGCATGCATTTCACAATGCAATAGTTCTTCTAACTCAAGGAAGAGGGCAGAATTCACTTCATCCCCACCATCTGAACGAGCAGTGAAGAAATCTGTTGTTTCTAATCTTGATGGTTGTAATCTCCCATTGGAAGTTAAACTTCCTGCTGAAAAGGCAATGGTATGGCAAAAGAGATTTGGCCACATTGGTGAGAAGGGTCTGCATAACCTAAAAAATAAGAACCTCGTTGAGGGGTTAGATGATTGTAATCTTGAGTTTGACTTTTGTGAACATTGTATTTATGGAAAACAAAACCAAGTTCAGTTTTATTCCAGTTCTCATAAGTCTTCTAGTGTGTTGGACCTTATTCATTTTGATGTGTTTGGTCCTATTAATGTTCCTTCATTTTCAAAATCTATATACTTTGTATCTTTTATAGATGATTACAATAGAAGGACATGGATTTATTTTCTCATAAGCAAATCTAAAGTCTATAGCAAGTTTAAGGAGTTTAAAGCCTTTGCTGAAAATTAGACTAGTAAAAAGATTTAATGTTTGAGAACTGACAACTGTGGTGAGTTCTATTCTACAAAATTTGATAAGTATTGCAAGGAACTTGGGATTGAAAGGCATAAGACAACTCCTTACACTCTACGAAAAAATGGAGTTGTAGAGAGGATGAATAGGACACTAATGGAGAAGGCTAGGAGTATGCTTATTGGAGCTGGCCTAGAACAAAAGTTTTGGGCTGAAGTTGTTGCCACTGCTTGCTATCTGGTAAACAAATCTCCTACATCAGCTCTTGTTGGAAAGACACCCATGGAGGTGTGGTCTGATAGAAAGACTTTAGTAAGGCATCTTCATATTTTTGGTTGTGAGGCAGATGCACATGTGCCTAGGGAGAAGTGGTCAAAGTTAGAGAACAAAGTTGTTAAGTGTATCTTCATCAGCTATGGTGTTGGTGTGAAAGGATACAAGCTTTGGGACCTCATGGCTGAAAAAAGTGTTGTATAGCAGACGTGTCATCTTCAGAGAGCTTACACCTTCTTCTACTATTTTGTAGCCAGAAGAAAAAGAAAAGAAAGAGGATGTTGTTCAGTTTCCTCTCACCCCTGAGAAGACTGAATAGAAAGACAATGTTGGACCTGATGATGAGGAGAGCTCTAGCAGCTCTGAAAGCTTAGATGAAGAAGCTAAACCTCAACCTCAGCTCTTGAGGAGGTCTACATAGATAAGAAAGCAACCTGAAAGGTTTGGTTTTACATTTCTTTATTCTAGTTATTCTTATGCTTTGCTTACTAACAGTGATGAACCTAGAACTGTATCAAAGGCTTTGGATATGAAGGATACAGGTTCCTGGAAGGAGGCCAAGGAGGAAGAAATGGCTTCTTTGGAAAAGAATCAAACTTGGGACTTGGTGCCTTTGCCTCCTGGATGGAAACCCATTGGATGCAAATGGGTGTTCAAGAAGAAAATTGGTGCAGATGGCAATGTTGAGAAGTATAAGGCTAGATTGGTTGCGAAGGGGTATTCACAAGTGGATGGTATAGATTATGGTGAGATCTTCTCTACCATTGCAAAGCTGACATCCATTCAATTCTTGTTGTCACTCACAGTAGCTTATGACTTGGAGGTAGAACAAATGGATGTGAAGACAACTTTCCTTCATGGTGACTTGGAGGAAGAAATCTACATGTCACATCCAGAGCATTACATGGTGAAAGGTAAAGAAAATTTGGTTTGCAAACTTAAAAACTCTTTGTATGGTTTGAAGCAATCCCCTAGGAGATGGTACTTGAAGTTTGATGCCTTTGTGTTGTCAATTAGATTTGTGAGATCAAAATTGAATCACTGTGTGTATTATAAATTTGATGGTGATCGTATTCTCATTGTTGCACTGGATGTTGATGATATGTTGCTCATTGGGAAGGGTAAGAATATGATTTCCAATTTTAAATCTCAGTTGTCAGCATAGTTTGAAATGAATCAAATGAAAGATTTAGGGGCAGCCAGGTACATTCTAGGAATGGAAATTAGAAGAGACAGAATCAATAGAAAACTTTGGTTAAGCTAGAGTAAGTATGTGAAGACTGTGTTGGACATATTCAGCATGGCAGATTGTAGACCATTGTGTGTTCCCGTTTCTTTGGGGACAAAGTTGTCTGTTGAGGATTGTCCAAAATCTCCTAGTGAGGTGGAGGACATGAGCAGAGTACCTTATGCTAGTGTTGTTGGCAGTTTGATGTATGCTATGGTCTATATAAGACTAGACATTGTTCAAATAGTGGGAGTCCTTAGTTGATTTATGGCTAATCCTGGACGGGTTCATTGGGATGCAGTTAAGCGAGTGTTTAGATATTTGAGGGGTACTTCTGAGTATTCTGTTTGCTATCATGGTAATGTTTCAGGACCTCTGTATTCTATTGATATTCATGGATTTGAGGATTCAAATTGGGCAGGTGACATTGACAGTAGGAGACCCACTAGTGCTTATGTGTTTACACTGTTTGGTGGTGCTATTAGTTGCATGAGTAAGTGACAACCTATTGTTGCTTTGTCCATGACAGAAGCTAAGTACATGTCAAAAACTCATGCTTGTAAGGAAGCCATTTGGCTTAAGAGATTGTGTTTAGATATTGGTGTTGATGCAAGTTAGATCACGATCAGTGGTGACAGTCAGAGTGCAATTTGCCTTGCAAAGAATCCAACTTTCCATGCTAGAACCAAGCACATTGATGTTTAGTTTCACTTCATGAGAGACATGGTTGAGGATGGAAAGGTAAATTTGGATAAGGTAGATACTTTGAAGAATATTGCAGATGCATTGATGAAACTAGTGAGCACATAGAAGTTTAGATGGTGTTCGGAGTTTGATGGTGTTCGGAGTCTATGGGCCTCTCGGGCTATAGCAGTTAAATCCTCTTTTTCCATTCGCTCTTACAATGTGTTTGACAAGTGGGAGAATATAGGGAATTAAGATGTCTCAACCTTGATAATTCTCTGCATTTGTAATGTTTGTATTTATTATTTAATTGCCTATGTTGTAAATATTTAGAAATTCCATATTGTCATGTTGTGGGATGTGGCATGATGATGTGTCAATCCTACATGGAATATGACAACTTGTTATTTTGTCCTCACATGAGGAGATAGGCATCCCACTTAGTGGTAGGAATATTCTGCCATGTGTCGGCATCCTCCATGTTGTGTAAGGAATGTTTGACCAAAACGGTTATGATGGATTCCTATGACGAATCTATGACATGCAAGAGTCAGAAATAGAAGGTTGTAAGATAGGTGATTACATGTGTCATGAAGTATCTTTGAATAAGGCATATTTGGGCACCCCAAGGTGGAATATGACATGTTGTAAGAGAATATGCTATTTATAGCATGTGTATGATAGATTCTCTTACAACTGTAAGTTGTAATCGCTATGACAGATTCTATGATGGTCGTAAGTGTCATAAGATCATCTATCATAGCCCATTTTGGAAATAGGTGACTCCTTTGGGATGGGAGCTATGGACAAGTGTTAGGCACATTCTACAATGTTGACCAAGTGTCCTTGGGCATGGGTTTTGGTCCATGAAGCCATGTTGGACGCCCATTCCAAGAAAGGTCCAATATTGCCTTATATTTCCTATTTAAATAGGTGCTTGGAGATGGAGCTAGTATCACAGGTTTACAGGTACTATTATACTATTGGATTGACTCCAGACACGAGTGTCAAAGACCATTGAAGCTTGCATTGTAAATTTATTGTAAACATTCTTTCAGATTTGTTAATACATTGTGCAGGTTTTTGAATGTGGGGTTTTTCACCCGATAAGGGTTTTCCCCATTGTAAATATTTGTCTCTCTTCTTCAGTCTACTTTATGGTTCTTGTGTTTTTCTGGAATATCTCATGTTAATGGTTTAACTTTATGTAATAGTTAGGATAAATTTGAATTTGCATAGCCCTCTCCTCAATAGATTAGTGTAGGAAGCGATTTCTGCACACCTAGCTTCCTTTCATAGCCAACTTTTTGTGATGAAGTTATGAGTGCTTCTTGAGTCTATCAACACTATTACTCTCTCTTTCTTTAAGAAATCCACTACCTTGAGAATTTGTGGGGTGCTAAAACTTGAGATTTCATGACAAGAAATGTTTGGTTGGGAATCTCATGATTCCTCATCTAACTCATTTTCACCCTCTAATATTGGTTCCTCCTCCTCTTCTCCCACAGTCGGCCCTTCAATATAGAAGTATTTATTTTCAATGCATTTATATCCTCAAATGTATTTGCTATCACAATTAAAACATAACCCAATTTCTCTCTTCTCTTCAATTTTTGTGTTGTCAATCTAGTAGGCTAAGAATGTGACTAATTTTTTATCTCTTATGTTTACAAAACCTTTCCTTTTATTAACCAAAATTTTTTCCTCTACCTTCCTTTCTACAATCATTTCTCAAGAAATAGAATTAGGATGAAACATGCATGCCTCATATTTGACGTGATACTTTAATCCCCCAAGGAATAATTCCAACAAATTTTCCTTTGCCGCATTGTCTACTCTTAAAGATATAGTTTGGAATGTGTGATACTTTAATCCCCAAGGAATAATTCCAACAAATTATCCTTTTCCACATTTTCCACTCTTAAAGATATAGTTTGGAATTGACTAATATAATCCTTGACCATACTTGTTTTCCTTAATTTGGTAATCTAGTTGAAGTGACTATCCATAGGATTATCACTGTAATGAGTTCCTCTTAGAAAATAGACCAAGTAATAACACATCCCTTCTTTTTATTTTCTTCACATAGCTAATGATACCAAATGAATTGGTTAGGATCCAAGTATAAGGAATCCATTGCCACCTTTTTTTGACAAGGAACATGATGAATGTCGAAGAATCGGTCCAATAGATAAGATCTTTTCCATCAAACTTATGTATTTCTAACTTTGGTGTGAAGTGCCTAGCCATAGAATTATTTAGGTGATGATCCATCTTCAAGTCTAATTCAAACCCAAAATCACCCTTCCCCTTAGGAGACTGCTCTTCCTCCCAATCCTGGTTGTGTGACTCCATATGTTTGGGATCTCAAAGATGTTGGCCATAAACAAATTTCTCCATCATTTTCTCGATATCACTTGACTTATCCAAACCTTTCATTCATTTTGACATAATTAACAAGATTTCATCCTTCATCTTATCATTTTCTTTATAAACAATCTCCTCATTTTCCACATCCTCATTTCCTAGAGATTTTATAGGTGTGATAACATTCTTTTTGCCTCTTGTTGCAGGCCCTGCCATGATAGAAAAAATAAGATTACAATAAGCCACACAAAACAAGTCCAACTAATCTATTTTTTTTACTATACTTACTTAGGCCTAGATCTCACTTTATAGAAAAATCCCCAAGAAATTAGTTGATTTACAACCTTGGGAGTGAATTTGGTGGAAACCTTAATTTTGCAATAACTTCCTCATATCTACTCCAAATACCTTCAATTTAGGACTTTAGATATATCAATGCTTCTTTGTTCAACCCTCCATAAATTAGGAAAAAAATTGCTAAGTTGTAGCCCTAGGAGTGAAAATGGTGAAAACCCTAATTCTACAATAAATTACTTAATTATGCTCTGATTACTCTGAAATCTTGACTATAGTATCTTCAATATGTCCTTGAAAAACCATCCAAAAATCTTGAAAAGATTCACCAAAATGAGAGAGATATTGCTTCCCAAAATGATCTCTAAAATTTTAAAAAATCACCTTGTTTCTTGCCTTCATGGTGCCAAGATCATGCTTTGATACCACTTGTAATGAAATAACTTGCACAAGAGAAGAATATACAATGAAATATGCTGCAAATACTTGATAACTATTGTCACGAAGGATTGCACCATGTTAAACACTATGCCTAACAATCTTGTGAAACATTGGATCACTCTTAGACTTTGGCTTGTCTATGGTGAGAGTGAACCTCCGAAATGCCCCTTAGATCTGATATACTTTCAAGGAAAAGAGATAAAATGATGATTAATAAAATTTAAATTGATCTTAAGGGGTGATGCACCAATGATTATATCCTAACTTGCAACCTGATTTACAACTATCTTCCAATATATCTGTTCATACAACTCAGTTGAACAATCTTATCACATAAATATTTCACATAAAGGCAAGAAATCACTTGCACAATCTATAACCCATGGTAAAATTTGCACCTTTGTATACTTGCATTCAATGAATGAGATAGAAAACTTAAAGGTTTTAATTTAAAACACAATAAATATTTATCAGATCACTCAAAAGAGAACAAGACACCTGAATCTGAGAAGAAAAACACCCGATTTTATTGAAAAATGGAAGGAATACCTTTGCAATAACTGTAAAACTATAAAATATGTTGAAAAATGAAGTTGGCACCACATAAAATTTGTAAAATACACTGAGTTACAATACTAAAAAATCTTCTTTGCAATGTGCAAAGGTAAACAGAAAGCAAGAACTAGGAAAAAAAGCATAAGCTTTTTCCCTACAATATAAAAAATATCTCCCAAAAAGTAAAGGGGAGTCAACTCCTGTCTAACTGGACTCCAACTGGTGCATGAATAGGTTGGAAAAGTTAACTCTCAGCTGTTGGGCAAGCAAGAGGATAATGCATAAATAAGAGGGCCCACAACTGCTCCAAAATGAGCTATTTTATCTCAGAACTCCTCTTAAGGTGTTTAACCAAATAGAATGCCAAAAATAGATCAGTTTGACTCAAAGTAAAAAAATAGAAGTAAAGGACCCTCCTGCATGAGTTTGCCACCTTAGTTTAACTCCTCTCTTCTTTCTGCATGTTTTGAGGGCAAAAATACATTATTTTAACAAGTATTAAGGGTACTTCATGTGTATGTCTTACCTTAATAAGTGTTATATAGTTATCTTCTTGATTTTGTGTAACAAATATTAAGGTAATTTATAAAATATTACCCTTAATAAGTGTTAAGATACATTATTTTTTGGCTTCAACTCATGTAAAAAGAGAAAAAAAGAGGTACATGATTACATTTTGACTTATCTTCTCTCCAACCCTTGTCAAAAAATCATAAGGCTTATAATAATGCCTTTTCTACCTTTAACCTATGACAAAGGTTTCAAACTTGCCCTAATGATGCAAAAACTCCTAAGTCAATGCAAAAACCTTTAAGGTCATCACAATATCTTGGTTTCAACATTAATTATATCAAAAAGGGGTAAAAAGCCCTTATTACTTCCTTATTTCTCCTCTCCACCCATGGGTTCCTTGAGCATCATTAGGCATTATTAATTTCAAGTCTTGACCTTCAAAATCCATTTGATTTTTTAATGATTTTCTTGAAAATGAATGTCAAAGAAGACTTAAGAACACTTGGGCTAGGGCACAATGTGAACAAAAGAAACCCTAAAACTTCATTTTATTCATCTCTTCAAAGTTTACTTCTCCTCTGTTAGATTTAGGGTAGACAACTGAGACAGGGGTGAATCAGTTGTAAAAAACTTTTCTTCTTTCAACACTTGCATTCACTTTACATTAACAATAAATCAATCATGAAAACTTAATGTAAATAACCAAGAGCAGAAAACACATCTACACATGAGACACCAAGATTTTGACATGGAAAACCCAGTTAAGGGAAAAATAATCGAGTGACTAACCCAAGAATTTATTCTCTGTTAGAAGAATAGAAAGAATAAGATGGCACATGCCAATTAGGGCTCACAGCCTAAGCACACTGCTAACAAGAGGCTCACTGCCTACAAGAGACACACTGTCTACTATAAATGAGTATTACACACTTGAACTGGTAAATAGCATCGTCACCATGCTTGAATCAGTTCCATTAACGCCCAAATCCTTCTGCTCTTACTTTTGCTCTTCTCCTCGCTACCACACACTCATCTCCACATAGTACACTCTTGAAATGACTTCACAAACCTTTATTTATACACAACATCAACTTAGGGACAATCATCTAAGTCAGCAAGCAACCGCAAGAACATTCGCAAGGTGTATATTTCATCCGGTCGGCCAGTCACAGAAAGAACACCTTCTTCTGGAAGTATTTCTTCAATTCTGGGCTCTAATTCTAATGTGGACCATCAACACAAACTGAACATAATCCAAGGACCTTCACAAGCTTTCCTAAATCACCAGGAACATCTGCATTTCCTCTACTTACTAAAATCCTTCTCTCCTACATCCAGAACCTCAAGAACACAGTCTGTTATCATTGTCACAAAGGAATAGGTTCTTCTGGACCTTCAAACCACAAACCGATCTACTTGAAACTTCACAAGGACATCCTAAACATTTCCTCAAATCCACAGAGTGGGATAATGCATTACTGGACCTTACCGGACCTATATGTCTCACTTTGTCACCACTAAGCACTTGTTGGAACCAGTTCTACTTGAGTGACCATAACTTCTTCAGATCTTCATGTGGATCCCTAAAAACTTGACTGGAACATCTCAAGACTTATATCTACAAACCCTTTAAACTGCATCCTCTGATCCTTAACCTATCTTGGACTTTTACCTTGTTATCATCACTGTTCTTCACTGTTCCTGATTGAGACTAATTTTCTCAATATCCTTAGCACACAGCTCATCCAATCCTTCTCATTAATGCGACATGAGTATGTTGACATCAATGACAACACCAGTTCAACCCATACTTGCAAAAATCTCCCCCTTTTTCATTGATGGCAACATATTATGTGAAAAACCATCAAGACAAGAACTTCTCCTTACTATCATAGCTCCCCCTATCAACAACAACTATTCACATGTCTTCTCTTCCTGTACTACTCCCCCTTTGATCATCAACCACTTATTTTTCACATGTCTTCTCTCCCCCTTTGACATCAATGGCAAAGGGCCCATATTTGCAACTTTATAATCACGCCTGTTGCTCCCCCTGAGTAGCAGCTCCCTAACACCAATCCTGACTACAAGATATGACTGTGATATCCATCGGACTGATGCACATTAGTGCATCCTAGTTCATCACCGGAGGGGCAATAACCCCTAACTTCTCCTTGAGATACTCAAAAGAGTCCTTGGGAAGAGGTTTAGTAAAGATATCTGCAATCTGATCCTTGGAGGGCACATACTCCAATCTGACTTCATCCTTGTTCACTTGCTCTCTCAGAAATTGAAACTTGATAGATATGTGCTTGGTCTTAGAATGCAACACCAGATTCTTATAAATATTTATTACACTTGAATTATCATAGAAAATTGTGATAGGCTCCTCATTATCTACTTTAATGTCTCTTAGCATCTGCTTCATCCATAAGATTTGAGTGCAACTACCTACTGCTGCAATATATTCTACTTCAGTTGTAGACAGAGATATTGCCTCTTATTTCTTGCTTAGCCAAGAAACCAATCTTTTTCCCAAAATGAATGCTCCACCACTAGTACTCTTCCGGTCATCCACATCTCCTACCCAATCTACATCTATATATGCATGAAGAGAGAAATCATGATCTCTAGGATACCATAGACCATACTCAACTGTCCCCTTTAGATATCTAAAAATCCTCTTGATTGCCATAACACAAGATTCTCTAGGATCAGCTTGGAATCTAGCAACAAGACCAATAGCCTGCATATTATTTGGTCTATTTTGAGTGAGATACAATAGTCCTCCAATCATTGACCTATATTTTGTCTGATCAACCTTGGGAGAGTCATCATTTTTTCTTAACTTGCATCCGGTTGCCATTGGAGTGTTCATTGGCTTTGAGTCTTCCATCCCAAATTTCCTCAACAATTCTTTCACCTATTTTGAATGAGAGATAAAGATTCCTTTCTTTGTTTGAGTAATTTATAGACCCAAAAAGAAATTCATTTCTCCAAGCATTGACATCTCAAACTCACTTTTCATTTGACTTGCAAAAGTTTTACACATACTATCTCTTCCTCCAAAAATGATATCATCAACAAATACTTCAACAATTAAGATATTTTCATGATCAATTTTGAAATACAAATTACTGTCAACAGTACCTTTATTGAAACCAATCTTCAAGAGATGCTTGTCCAATCTTTCATACCAGGCTCTTGGGGCTTGCTTCAGTCCATAGAATGCCTTTTTTAGTTTACAGACCACGTCACTATTATCAGACAATTGAAATCCATATCGTTGCTCAATATACACTTCTTCCAAATTTCCATTTAGGAAGGCAGATTTGACATCCATCTAATACACCTTAAAATCCTTAAAGGCAGTAAATGCAAGAAATAATCTGACTGCTTCAATTCTTGCCACAGGAGCAAAAGTTTCTTCAAAATCAACTCCTTCTATTTGAGTGTAACCCTTGCAAACTAATCTGGCCTTGTTTCTGATTACTTCACTGGCTTCATTCAATTTGTTCCGGAAAACCCATTTGGTTCCAATCACATTTTTGTTTCTTGGTCTGGGAACAAGATCCCAAGTGTGATTCTTCTCAATTTGCATCAGCTCTTCCTCCATTGCCTTAGTCCAGTTTTCATTATTGCAGGCTTCATTTACTATCTTAGGTTCAATCTTTGAAATTAGACAATACTCATCTGAATTTTGAGCAATTCTCCTCCTTGTTTGTACCCCTTTGCTTTTGTCATCTATGATCTGATCTTTAAAGTGGTTTAGAGTTACAAACCTTGGAATTTTGGGAGTCTCTTGCACATCTAACTCTTGATTAGTCTCATTGAGACTTATTTCTTCTTCCTGTCTTACCAGATCAACTTGAGTTAGTTTCTCAGAAGAGACTTGGATACCTTGAATCTGAACACAATTCTGATCATCTTCATCATGTTCAAGAATTCTTGAGGGTCTTTCAATTTCTTCATCAACCTTCACATTTATACTTTCTACAATCTTTCTCAGTCTCTTGTTGTAACACCGGTATGCTTTGCTTTGAGTAGAATAATGCAAGAATATTCCTTCATCACTTCTAGCATCAAACTTTCCTAGATCTTCATCACTTTTAATGTAACATCTGCTACCCAAAACTCTGAAGTATCTCATAGTGGGAGTAATGCCAAACCAGAGTTCATAAGGAGTCTTACTGGTATAGTTTCTAATTTGAACTCAGTTGAGAGTGTAGACTGCAGTGCTAATAGCTTCTCTCCAATAGATCTGAGGAACATTTGCTTCCATCATCATGGTCCAGGATGCTTCCTAGATGGTCTGGTTCTTTCTCTCAACAACTCCATTCTGCTGTGGAGTTCTAGGGGCAGACAATTGTCTCTTTATTCCATGTTTCTCACAAAAGTTTATGAACTCACCGGATGTGAATTCTCCACCTCTATTAGACCTCAGACACTTCAATTTTAATCTAGTCTCATTTTCCACCATAGCCTTGAATATTTTGAACTTCTCAAGAGCTTTTGATTTCTCTTTCAAAAAGGTTACCCACATCATCCGGGAATAGTCATCAATTAGCAACATGAAGTATCTATCACCTTGCACTCCTGATTCTTGCTAGACCACATAAGTCAGTGTGAACCAAGTCTAATAATCCGGTAGAAGATTGTTCCTTGCTTTTGAATGAGATTCTACTTTGTTTTCCCAACTGACATTCTTTGCACAAACTATTTGTAGGTTTTACCAATCTTGGAAGATCTCTTACAACCTGAGTATTACTTATCTTGATGATATTATCAAAGTTCACTTGACACATTCTTCTATGCCATAACCAACTCTGATCAATTTGAACAAATAAGCAACTTTTACCAGTACCAACTAAGTGAAAGATGTTACCTTTTGTTTGGGTATTGGATGCAATCTCTATTCCAGAACTTTCAAAGATTTTGCACTTTCCTTCTTGAATTTGAGATCATAGCCTTTGTCCACCAACTATCCCACACTGAGAAGATTGTGTTTCAATCCTTCAACATATAATACATTACCAGTTTTATTCTTTCCATCAAAAGAAATACTTCCTCTACCTCTGATTCTACCTACAGAGTTGTCACCAAACTTTACCACTCCTCCTTCATACCTTTCCAAATCTATGAACTTGTTTTTGTCACCTATTATGTGGTGAGAGCAGCCACTGTCAATGACCCAATCATCCTTTTCTTCAACTTGGGCAGCCAGGGCTTTAAGATTTACAGATTCAGAGGGTATTGGATCTTCTTCCTTGATGGCAATGAACACCCAGTCACTTCTGAATTTGTCTTCTTTCTCTGATTCATCATCTGTTACTCCTTCATTATCTCCTTCATGAGCATAGTAACAATTCTTCTGGATTCTTGGTCTATTACTGTTTGGCCTAGAAAATCTTTTCGGACACCTTGATGCAAAATGACCAATCTTGTTGCAGTTAAAACACTTAAAAATCAATTTTCCCTCATACTTACTGGATCCTCTTGGTAGTCTTTTTGCAATAAGAGCTTCAAGATGAGCAGTTTTAGCTTCTTCTTCTTCCAAGTCTTTTCTTGCATTCTCATACCAGGATGATTTCCTTGAAGAGTTTTCTCCTGGATCAAACCTTTGTTTTCCTTTTACCAAGGCACTTGCTTTGAATGCAGATTCAGTCTTTGGAGGATCATCTCCAAACTTGGCCATTTCAAAAGCAGCTAGTTTACCAACCAATTGATCCCTTGTGACTGTTGTGTGAGCTCTGAATTCTTTGATTGCAAAAGCTTTAATTTTATAAGACTCAGGAAGGGATTTGAGAACTTTGCCAACTATCTCATCTAACCTTAGGGCTCCACTTGCATTTCTGATTCCACAAACCAGCTCATTCACTCTTGGCATAAAAGAGGTAATATTTTCATCATTTCTCATTTTCAGTCTTTCAAATTTCCCTTTTAGACTCTGTAATCTTGCACATTTAACAAACTGGTCTCCTTCATGCAAAAGTTCCAATTTCTTCCAAATCTCAAAGGCAGTCATAGATGAATAACATTAGAGAGTTCTGAGTCAAATAATGCACTTAAGAGAGCCTCTTGGGTCCATAGATTGTTTTTAGCATCTATGATTTCATTTAGGGTTGTCAGACCACCCTGTGGAGGTACATAAGCCTTTGTCACCATGGACCAGTATGCAAATCCCATGCACTTCAAGTGACATTCCATGTGACCTTTCCAAAGAGCAAAGTTAGTTCCATCAAACTTTGGACTATCCTTCTTGTAGGATGACATCCTGGATCTCCTCAAGCAGTTAAGCTCCTTTCAGAGGAACTTGGCTTTGATACCAATTGTTAGATTTAGGGCAGAAAACTAAGAGGGGGGGTGAATCAGTTGTCCAAAACTTTTCTTCTTTCAACACTTGCATTCACTTTACATTAACAATAAATCAATCATGAAAACTTAATGTAAATAACCAAGAGCATAAAACACATCTACACATGAGACACCAAGATTTTGACATGGAAAACCCGGTTAAGGGAAAAACCACGAGGTGACTAAACCAAGAATTTATTCTCTATTAGAAGAATAGAAAGAATAAGATGGCACATTCCAATTAGGGCTCACTGCCTACAAGAGACACACTGTCTACTATAAATGAGTATTACATACTTGAACTGGTAAATAGCATCGTCACCATGCTTGAATCAGTTCCATTAACACCCAAATCCTTCTGCTCTTCCTTTTGCTCTTCTCCTTGCTACCACACACTCATCTCCACACAGTACACTCTTGAAATGACTTGGCAAACCTTTATTTATACATGACATCAACTTAGGAACAATCATCTAAGTCGGCAAGCAACCGCAAGAACATTCGCAAGGTGTATATTTCATCCGGTTGGCCAGTCACAGAAAGAACACCTTCTTCTGGAAATATTTCTTCAATTCTGGGCTCCAATTCTAATGCGGACCATCAACACAAACTAAACATAATCCAAGGACCTTCACAAGCTTTCCTGAATCACCAGGAACATCCGCACTTCCTCTACTTACTGAAATCCTTCTCTCCTACATCCGGAACCTCAAGAACATAGTCTGTTATCACTGTCAGAAAGGAATAGGTTCTTCCAGACCTTCAAACCACAAACTGATCTACTTGACACTTCACAAGGATGTCCTAAACACTTCCTCAAATCTGCAGAGTGGGATAATGCATTACCGGACCTTACTGGACCTATCTGTCTCACTCTGTCACCACTAAGCACTTGTCGGAACTAGTTCTACTTGAGCGACCATAACTTCTTCAGATCTTCATGTGGATCCTTGAAAACTTGACTGGAGCATCTCAAGACTTATATCTACAAACCCTTTAAACCACATCCTCTGATCCTCAACCTATCTTGGACTTTTACCTTGTTATCATCACTATTCTTCATTGTTCCTGATTGAGACTAATTTTCTCAATATCCTCAGCACATAGCTCATCCAATCCTTCTCATTAATGCAACATGAGTATGTTGACATCAATGACAACACCGGTTCAACCCATACTTGCAACATCCTCTACGCTGCCATGGAGGGTTTTGGAAGGCTCCCATTGAAGGTTTCTTCATCATTTCAAGTCATTTTTCCTCATAATGGTAAGTATTTTCTTTCTTGATTTGGTACAAACTGAGAAAATAGTGAATGATTTTGCTATTCTTTCCTTCTTTTAAGAAAAAACATAGGAGATCTCTATTTCTTTCTCTAATGAATCATCATGGGACTGAACCTGTGCATAAAAGCTATGATTGTTTTTTTACAAAAAAAACTTCTGAGTTGTTTCCTTTGCAACCTCTAGTGTTTGAATGGGCTTATGATGGCTTTCCTTGCTCTCAAGTTGTTCACTATTCAACAATCCCTTTATCTACATCTATGCTAGGGTTCCATACTTCTTGACAATCCCCTTGATTGTTCCCCTTGCTTACAGGCTATTATGAGTTTCATTGTTGTTAATGGTGCCCTGAGAATTTCACATTGCTTACATAGTCACTATATACAATAGCTTTTGCATACTGTATTATTCATGTTCATCTTCCTTTTTCTACCCCATATATGTTGCTTAAAATAGTCATAACCTTCACTGCTCAACTTCTCCCTCTATTAATTTCTCCTATAGCCCTTTGGGATGACTATTTAGAGATGATTGTTGTTTTCTTTGTGACAGGCCTTGTCTCATGGAGATCTCTAACTATTATTAGACCTTTCAAATAGTAGTCTTCATATCTATTTCTCATGCCTTTTCACTCTCATGACTATTATCTTTGTCAGTCCATGTTTGTGGTTACTAATGAAACCTCTGTGTTTGTGTTTTGAGTCTCTAATTTTACCTCACTCAGATTTTCATTGGCATCAAAACAAGCTCTAACAACCTTGGACTGAGATTCTTTTGTTAAATCTAGCTCCTTTGGTAAGTTTTCCACTTCAACAGTCATTTTGGCCAACTTTTCCTCTTTATGTTTTGAAGCATCAAGCTTCTTTTCTTTTAGAATGGCAACTTTTTGCCCTCACTGCTTCTATGGAAGCTAACTTACCAAGAACAAGTGAATCATTAGCTTTAGCAGTTCCCTTTGAAATCTCCTTTTCTCTATTAACCTTCATTTCTTGACTATTGATGATTGTTTCCTTACATCTAATGGCTCGTGGAGATCTCTATCCTTATTCACTATCATGACAACAGACCTAGGTATTATTCTAGCTTTGTATGACTGTCATACTATGACTGCCCCTATGCATTTCCTTAGAGGTTTTCATGGGTCAAGACACTATATGTAACTACATTTGGAAGCAGTATTTCACAATTATTTCATCCAGAAGCCTATGATGCCTATCATACTTTTGTACATTTCACTAAAACCTAGAGTTAGAATGTTATATGTATCAACATTAGGTCTGAAACCCTCCTCCATTCTCTTATATGACCTTGTAGTAGACCTACTGTAGCTCCTCCTTATGACAATCAAGGATTATTTTTCTCCAATATGGTCAAGATGAATGCTTCTTCAAGTTTGTATTTCTATGATACCTCTTTCAACCAATGCATTGTTTCTTTGAAAAGTGATTGTCTCTTACTATATGGTTGGTATGCTACTCCTTGCTGTGAACAAAATATGACTGTTCTTAGAGCATGTTAACTATCTACAGAGTGTCTCTTACCTTCATCCAAATGTTTACACATCTACATTTGGATGAGGTGTAAGTTTTGTGAATGTCCTGTTGCTCTCAAAACTCTCTTACTGTCCTTCATTACTAGCATTTTGGTAGTCACAAAGAATAGCTGCTCCCACTATACTTCTGATGGTCCTTTACCCAGGCATACTATAGTGTTTGTTTGTTTATTTCATGCTAGGACAGTAATGATCATGATTGCTTTTGGGCTATCTAAGATGATTTTACTTGAATATCATTCATTTCAATGGTCAGATACTCACTAGCAAGTTTACACCTCATTCATAACAAAAGTGGTAAATATTTGTTCTATTTTTATTTTCCCATACAAGCTTTTGACTGTTGGAGTGGATGATATTTAAGCATAGTCATTTGCAACTTTTAGTACTATATTACTACTATTAACTATCACCTTCATGTAGACTCCTCTTCAATGGATGGTAGTGTCTTTTAGGATTTTATATTTCCTTTTGATAGTCATCACATGACTACTATGACTATTGGGATAGTCATTTAACAAGACCTTTTTTGTTGACCTCTTTATGGTCAAAACCAACGCTTCTTCATGAAAGTGTTACCATCTTCTATCATTGACTGCTTTTCATAGCTCCCTTTAAATATAGTAGTATGATGATCTATTGTTTGTCATCATTGTCACGTCTTTCATTCGATACTATTGTTCCTTCCCTTTGAAACTCTATCATTATCTCTTTTTTCTTTTATACCTTAATAATCATCTTTTATTTATCTTAAGCATGACTATACTATCCATGGTTTAACTATGACAGTCCTCTATCTTTGTGAAGACTTTACCCTTCATTCCATAAAACCCTATAAACCTTGCATACTTTGCTTTATATACTCCATTTCCTTTGGTCATTGTTAAAACAACCAACCTCCTTACACTGTTATTTCTAACCACCTTCATACTTAACCTCTTCACTATTTCTCTACTCTTTATCTTGGTTGCTGTGACAGTCCTCTTATATCCCCATGTGACTATCATATTGGTAAGGTGGTGATGATTTCACTTGTTTGGGTTGTTGTTCTACTTGTGAATGTGTTAGTTCCTCTTGAACACTTCTATATGTTTGTAGACCTGCTAGATCATTTGCATATAATATACATATAACATGGCACTCCATCTTAGGCTTTAGGACTAAATGACTTGTAACCCTTGATACAATTCAAATGATCTTACAACAAAACTTCAATGTATGTAATGTGGTAATCATATAGACCATTCTTGTGCTCACAAAACATGTGTTAATGTATCACCCATGAGTATACAGACCTTTATATTATGATCACAGGTTTTGCATGATGTTTTCCATTTCTTCATGGACCTTCATACTATCTTTGTAATCTTTCTCAGTCACTGCTCCTGTTGCAATGCAAGTTCACTATATTTTTGTGCTATGACTATTCCTACATTTGGATACTTGGTTGTCCATGTGGATCATCCCTTCATGACTATTATGACATCTTTAGTCCATGTCATTGATGAGATATCTTCATGTACCTACATAGTCAATAAACAAGTTAAGAAAACAAATGAGGATAAGAGCCTCTCCTTTGATGGTGATCTGATCTCTTATTTGTTCCTATTGGTACCTATATATTTGCATATGAGGGTTGTCTATCTCTTTTATCTTTTTGATTAGGTGCTTTATGAAAGGTAGCAAGTACACTTGATGTTATTTCATATAGAAGTGAAAAAAAATCCTAAGCTCTAACATTCCTCCTCATTCTCTTTTGTACGTACCTATGAAGACATCAACATCAGATCTAGAGATGGTGTAGATGCCAGTGGGATTTGTCATCTAGGCAATGACAGATCACTTTTCCCTTCTATATGTTTATCTTTTTTCATTGGATGTACTTGTTTTCTTTCATTTTATCTTGTACAGTTAATCCCATGGCTTGTGTGGGAGCCTATAAACCGATTCTCTTTATGAATATAAACAATTATTTCATGCAATGATTTGTGTATTATTTCTTTCGTAAACCATTCAATTGCATAAAGAAAATCTGAAAATGATTGCATGGTACAATCGTTTATGATCAAGAGTAGAGGTTACCAACATTTGTGTACCTTTCTCACTTGATAACTGAACAAACAGTAATGAATTCATCTAAACATTGAACAACTGCAATGAATAGACCTAAAATGAAAATGAAACTTATCTCTTAGTCTTCCTTCTCCTACTAGTTTTAGGATATCTCCTGCTCTGTTGGGGTATCCTTACCATCCTTATTTGGCTCATGTAGAAACTCTTACTGATTTGCTACATGATCTTGCTAATGATGATAACCAGAAAGGCCCTCCACCAGGGCAGTAGGCCTTCTAGGGCTGACTGAGATTCTTCAAATTTTTGTGCTTTTCCCCTTGAACTTGTCTGCTTCTTCAAAGCAACAAATCTCAATGTTGTTCCAGCATGACCTGATTGGGCTAAAATGCACAATTAGGTAACAATAATAATATATAATAACAAGCCACTTTGAGGGTACAAACCTCCAAATATCTCCAATGAGAACACAATTCATAATATGATGATAATAAACTTACCATTACCTCCTATATATACATAGTTATGCCATGAATACCATCCAAGCTAACTTAGATACTTAAATATAACCCCTAGGATGACTAAACTACCTATATATGACTATAATAGTGATTATATATTTAATTAAGAATTACTTAAGGTATCCACAAGATGACTACTCACAACCCTAAGCACACTATAGGATTAAGGGCATAGCAATGGGGATGAAGCGATGGTGTATCTTAAAAAGAGGAGATTTCCCATTGGAACATACAACAAAATAAAGGTGAAGAAGTTTGGTCCCTATAGAGTTACACATAGATTAGATTCAAGAAATGCTTATGAAGTGGAGTTACTAGAAGGTTTAGGCATATCACCAGTGTTCAACATCATAGACCTATAGTAATACAGTACTAGAATGTCACAAGATAATGGTACAGAAGTACAATGAAAAAACCAAATATCACAATAGGCAAAAGAGGAGATCGAGGAAATTTTAGATAGTAGGGTTAGTGTTGGAATTATGCAGCCATATAGACTAATTCTTCATAACCCAATAAGAGAATTAATGTGCAACAATAACCAAAAATCCACATTCAAAAGAAATAGACAATTATACCATCAATGTTGACACAAGATATACCCTGGGAAACCCTCGTAGATGAAAAAATCTAGACTCCAAAAGCATGCATCTCTCATGTATTATTCAACAATAAAGATTACAATACATATGCAAGCATCACTTCTGAAACATTACGCTCTCTACCTACACTCCATGTGAACAAGCATGTAACCATACATCAAATTCCATGCTTCAAACCCTCACAAATGCAACCTACAAGAGATGCTCAAACCCAGCCAACAAGCTCACAAGATAAAACAACCAACCTCTACAACCACCTGTGTATTTGATTTTATAGACATAAGCTCACAAAAATACAACATGTGGTATGGTGAAACCATCTTCCCCAAACCATGAGTCTACAAAACCATTGACCCCACGTTTAATTATTAGTACTAAATTTTCCCAATAATTTAATAATTACAAATAAAACCTAATGTTACAACTTTTACAAGTGGAACCAAACAAATATTTAATGTAGATAAACTCATCACATGGTGCACCACAAATAAATATTTATTTCACATAATAAAATAATAGTAATGTTATGCAAGGTATACAACACACCTACTCAAATATTCTCCCACTTGTTGTATACATTGCATAAGGGATCAACATGTAAACTCAAAACATCAAGGGAAACCATTCATATGCCCAACATGTGCCATATAACCATCCATGTGCTCCATGTGCTCCAAGATACTTGCAACAATAATCAAAAGTGTCCACCATCTCAAACAAGAATCCCCTCATCCTCTAAAGAGATGCCACACTAAACTGTCACATAGAAGCAAGAAGCCTACATCAACTGATATCCAAAACACACACACAAAATCCAATGGTAACAAATAGGCTCAAGTAGATGACAAGAATCAATCACCATAGCTGGAATAGAAACCACAACTAGTTTCTAATGCATCAACTAACCATACCTCCAAACTAAGGTATACGAAAGATAACAAGTAGACCTTATGCCATCAACATATCCAACTCAAATCACAATGATAACAAGTCCTTGTATATACTCAATCATGCATAAATAAGTCCTCCAAGGTAACAACACAAAGCATGTGATAAAAAACCTCAAGACCCTCCATACCACAACATAATGAGAACATCCAACAAAGGAATCATATACATCAAAGAACTCCCACTGCATGAGTAAATGTCAATTCTAAAAATAGATCAAGGCATCCAAAGATCTACTAATAGCACACACATAGAAGACATGACTAAACCGTCTATCACATAGTGTCAAAGAACACACACATAGATATGCAAAATCTACAAATTAAATAGCTACAACATAACTCTCCTCAAGTCCATATCTCTCCCAAATCCTCCACATCATAAGAGAAAGAAGTCAAAGAGACTCAAAATCTCCATACACATCTCAACTCCAATGTCATGTGAACATAAATATTCAAGAAGAAGAATAAGACCAATCAAGAGAGAAACTACAAATCATAACCATGTCCTTCTATCCACACTAATGTGTTATAACTATGAAAAGTATGATCTCCTTTACAACCCAAAACAAGAAGCCTCCATAACATCTAATAACAAGATGCAAGCTTCTCAAACAAAAAGGTATATCAAACTCATAACCATCCCAAAGTAGGAATAAGCCCAAATCCACTAACTATCTCCATTACACACAATGATCTCATAAAAACTTAGGATCAAACATAAGGAGATAACTAATCATAACCATGCATCTACTCCTCAAACAAGTCCTCACAACCATAATCCATAGCTCAAGACTCAAGCATGAGAAGATAAGACACAAATAAATAATGAATTTGAATAATAGGTGGGCATACCTATCAAATCATTCACCACCGAGTGGACCAAGAGTGGGAATGAGATTTCTCCTCTAGGATGCACCAAGCCTCAAAGGCTCTCTCCAAGAACAATCTCCTCAACATGTCCATGTTGGACTCATGTCCAACCAAGGTGTAGGCTCCTTGGTCTTGCTACTGAAATTCTCATCAAAGAGTAACCATATCAACACATGTCTTTAATTCCAAGAGAACTCAAGCCTCACCTAAGTCTCCAAGTATCCATGAATACCTCCATGGTCAATCCATGATAAACTCCAAATCCAAAACCATACCATTATGAAGCTTCCAAGCACATGACCAATGTACTCAATACCAAGAGAACCATCAAGATCATAATCAAATCTCCCATTGCACATATGCATACCAAGGAACATATCATGACATCATGATCTAATCATCTCCTACAAGGAAGATCACATGCACTAATGCACACATCATATCTCAAGAGAACCTATATCATGCCAACACTCTAATATAGAATCAAGAGTAAACCAAGACACAATACGAACCATCCTGTAAGCAAGGATCGCCTATCAAAATTGATAAACCATAACCAACACCTAAACCAAAGACTCCAAGAGTCCTCCATGGTACCAAGATGTCAACATCTCCAAATCACATGAAGATAACCATATCCTACCAAAGCTCCCACTGAACCATGATACCAAGCTATACATGGAAACAACATAAACATTAAATTATCATTGTTAAAAGCTCCCACTGAAACATGTAACCAAGCTATCAATGACATTGTGATAACCATCTCCTACATGAAGATCATCCATGGCCCCAACATAGTCAAAGAATCCCACTGTAACAACACGGCTCCCAAAAGGTTGAGTAAACCATAATCTCCAAACCAAGAAGATGTACAAAACCTATAAACCAAACATCAATCCAACACCACCAAAAATGCACCTATAAAACAATCATTTCATAGTCCCAACCAGACAAGGAACATCCATGACAACATGATTAGCAACCAATGTACCTACACCAAACTCTCATCAAAGTCTCACACAATTGTACCATATAGTAAACAAACATAGGTCCATATCATGACTCTTTCAAGTAATACCATCTCTCTATATCTCATAACGATAAACAAATCAGTGCAACATGTGACTAAACCAAGCCACAAATCATAATCTACATCTACACTAAAACATCTATGGGCATAGAAAAAACACATCCAAGTCATAAATGCAACTTGTAAGAATAGACAACTGATGCAGGAGCATCCCAGGTTGCAGAGAAATCTTGCATCAACCAAAAAATATTTACATTCTTTCTTTTCTTTCATTTTCAGTTCAGTTCAGTCATTTGCAATTTCAACATTTTGTACCACATTTTACTACATCTTCATATTAGAGCTTATGGAGTAGGACTTAGCATCTTCATCATGTCATCTACATCATATTTAGATTTCAAGTGATTTGGATTTGTTTCCTGAAAGTTATCACTATCAGAAGATCATCAATTTTCACAGAACAAAGAATCCAAATAGTCAATTGAAGGAGAAGGTTTGTGGAGCACTTCTATGACTTACAGAGCCTAATGGAATACACAATACATATAGATCAGATAGACCTTCCTTGAGGTCTACACCAAGTTTCATCCATTTGCAGAGCAATACCAGATGTTGTAGGTTGACCTACTGTTTCTACACGCTACATATTTCATTAGAGTTTGTAACCTCTTGTGGCTGACGTGAAGGATTCTATGAGCTTGAAGATGATATATATAGATATCTTAGATGCATTAGGAATTTAGTTCTTGGTTAGTAGTTTTAGAATGTGATTTAGAGTTTGAATTTCTTTTAGGAAGGCAATTCAATGCCATATCTTGCATATCTATTGTAGCCCAGAAGCAAGCAGTGAGCCCTTTGATTGTAGCCTGCATGTTGCCAGCATATGAGCATTGTAATTATTTGATATTCTAAATATATGAATCTTCCATTCAATTCTATGATCATTTTGTTTCCGTTGTGTTTACTCTATCTGCATGGTTTGGACAGTTCATTCTGTGAACCCTCCAACCATGAATGCACCAACAACCTACAAAACTGCACAACCTATAGATCTCACAATGTAACATGCAAACTCAACAATACATATATAATGCTATCAAAAAAGAATAATTAGATATAAGCCTGTAAGTCTACAATGACTCAAACACCAAATCATCCCATATTTGATTTGCCATCAACTCACAAACGCACCATAAGTCAAAGGAACCCAAATGATATCAAACTGATACAAACTAAAAAAAACCTTATAATATCATCTCCAAACCTATTCCATTGCATATTTCTCAGAAATACCTTTCCAACGCCTATAAGAAGTCTAAAATCTGACTCCGTATGCACAAGTTATGTCTGGTCAAAGCTCAAACCAAACATCCAACTTTTAACTAGAAAAGAAAGTATCAAAATGGAAAAATCTAGAAAACTCTCTATTACCACTACATAGCACATGGAAAGAGATTTCTGTCGACTATAAGAAGTTGAAATTTCAACACTGTATGAAGAAGTTATGGCCTCTGGAAAAAAGTTGCCCAATAAGGCTATATAACCAGGCCCTGGTGGCCCTTTGGTGGCTCTATGGGTTGCCAGGTGGTGGCCAGCCGGTGGCCCACTGACAGTGCTAGGGTGGAGTTGCGGTGGTATTTAGGTGGTGGAATTGAAAAATATTAAGCAGGTTTAAATTTTTCATTTGAAAGTTTTTTGAAATTTTAATAATTTTAATATCCCTTTGGGGGTCGGGCCTGCTAGCTTGGCTAGACTTCCAACTGAGGCTTTAAGCCCACTAACTAGGGACTGGCTGGCTGGGACCTGTGACCAATAGGGGAAAGCCCCTGTGGTCTTCTAGGCTTTGTTGGCTAGGGGACCCCGTGGTATGGGGGTCTGTGGACCCCGTACCAGCGCTCAGCCCCCGGCTAATTTTTTTTATTTTTTTATAAATAACTAAATCTACAGACTAAACTAATGGCACAAAAAAAAATATTAACAATTTTCTATCGACAGTGCACTTGTGTAGGTACGGAACATGGGGAATATTCCCTGTAGATGTCATCCGTACGAAATCTTCTTCCTTCCTAGGGCACAAAAATATCAAAATTTTATATGGATCCATAGGTTTTCACATCTTTTGGACTCAACCATGATGTCTTTTTTCTCCCAGGAGGCCTCTTGCAAAATCTCACCCCCTAAAACCCTTATACAAAGACCCCAAAATGAAAACCCGCAAGCCAAATCTCCATCAAACCCTAGATTTGTAAAAACCCAAGTTTGCAAACAACCTTGTGACCTTGAAAATGCCTTCATTCCTTCTTGCAAAGCCATGGATTCCACTATACACAAAAAATTGATTCATAGCTAGGGTTATCAAACATGAATTTCCTCCCAAATCATGACAACAAAGCTCTGATACCAAATGTTGGAAAAATGTAGCCACATAGTCTAATTCCTCATAACCTAATTAGAGATTTAATGTGCAACAATAACTAGAAATCCACATGCAAAAGAAATGGACAATCATACCATTAATGGTGACACAAGATATACCCTGGGAAAACCCTTATAGAAGGAAAAACCTAGCCTCTAAAAGCATGTATCTCTCATGTATTATTCATTAATAAAGATGGTGCAGTCATGGTAGGAGGGTTCATAGAATGAACTATCCAGACCATGCAGCAAGAGTAAACACAATAGAAATAAATCAGAGATACAAAGCAAATGCATATCCAGTCAATTAGTATATCATAGAATTCAAATACAATCTGGTCGGCATCATGTGGGCTTACAATTAGGGCTCAAAGGCCTGATTTTAGAATATCAGAATATACACAAGATATGGCTTTGAAGCTCCTTCGGCAAAATCCAAACTATGAACTTATGAATCAATTTCTAACTACTTTCCTAGGCATATATTACACATTATATATCTTCTCCAGAACCAAAGATTTATCTGCGTCGTCCAAGGAAGATCACAAACTCTAATGATAAGTTGTAACGTGTGTACACAGGTAGGTCAGACCTAATCATGTAGAACTCCTCTGCAAATGCATGGAATGATCTGTGAATCTCGGGGAAGGTTGACCATGAACCAAAGGTCATTGAATGATGTGTCATTAGGTTCCACAAGCTAAGAAGTGCTCTACAAGTCTTCTCCCTTAGCTAATTGTTTGAGACTATCAGGATGCTTTGTTCTGAGAAAATAGTTGATCTCTTGATTGCAATATCTTTATGATAACTTATCCAAATGCTCTGAGAATCGGATATGATGTAGATGAAGGAGTCAATATGCTAAGTCCAGCTCTACAAGACCTGAAATGCAACTACGGTAGAATGCATACCAAAATATAGAAACTGCTACTGACTGAATTGCCTGAACTAAACTAGAAAATGAAAAGAAACAAACTGAATTGCAAATGTTTTTTTGGTTGATACAAGATTGCTCTTGAACCAGGGATGCTCCTACATCAAAATATTATAATACATATGTAGAGATCACTTCTGAAACATCAATATCTCTACTTGTAGTCCATGTGAACAAGCATGTAACCATACATCAAATGCCATGCGTCAAATTCTCACAAATGCAACCTGCAAGAGATGCTCAAACCCAACCAACAAGCTCACAAGCTAAAACAACCAACCTCTACAACTACCCCACATGTTTTCTTTTAAAGACATAAGCTCACACAAATACAACATGTGGTATGGTAAAACCATCTTACCCAAAACCATGAGTCTATAAAACCATTGACCCCACATTTAATTATTGGTACTAAATTTTCCCAATAATTAAATAATTACAAATAAAACCTAATGTTACATACAACTTTTACAAGTGTCACCAAATAAATATTTAATGTGGATAAACACATCACATGATGCACCACAAATAAATATTTATTTTACATAATAAAATAATATCAATGTTATGCAAGGTGTACAACACACCTACTCCAAAAGTTAGGAGAAGCACAAGAAATAAACAATATGAAGAGTACTTGGTAAAGTGGATGGGAAGGCCTAAATAAGATTCATCATGGATTCCAAAGGCTAAGGTAGACCATCTTATTTTTCCTCTAGTTTCTAAATAGTGAGAGACCCACTTTTATATCAACCCCAAGTGTCTAATGTAGGAGCATCCTAGGGTGTAGGAGCAATCTTGCATCAGCCAAAAATATTTTCTTTTACTTGTTTGTTTTGTTTGTAGGTTTTCGCTTTCTTTCCAATCATAACCAATCACCAAAGATCCTACCACATTTTACCACAGTTTTATATCTCACCTATTTGTTGGGTAAGTATGTCCTACATTGTTCTGTTGACCTCATATTCAAATTCTAGAATATTTTGATCACCACAATGTCATAATTTGAACTCTGATCGGTTATTGGGCTAACAAACATACACTCATTTTTGTGTTCATATCTTGCAATGGCTCTCCATAGTTTGCAGCAACAAAGGAACACTCATCAAGATATATTTGACCCATGAGACCTTATGGTATGACCCACACCAAGATCCAATGATCCTCTTCACTATGGCATTCATTTCAAAATATTCACTTACACATTTGGTTGACTACACATTTCATTGGCATGAATATTTACACCAACTTGTAGCTAATGCAGATCACTTCTAAGGATTTTAGGTGATATATAAACATCTAGGAAGATCATTAGAAGGCAACGGAGAAAGGGAGAGAGTTTGGAAATGGCATTATATTACAAGATCTTTCAAGTTTTGTAATTTTCCCATTGTAATCAAATAGCTGAGCCCTAGCATGTTGGAAGCCCATTATGGCTTTTAATTCTATTATGACTAAGAATGAATATAGAACTTGATGTTTGTTGTTTAATTAAGTTATTGTGTGTGATTCTTCATTTGGTTGTATGGTTGATTAATCCTTCATTAGATCTTCTAACCATAACTATATCATCCCTTACTCCACCCTTGAGATGATCCATGAGACAATAGAACCCAATCGATAGGTATAGCCTACCAAATTTCAATTGTGTGTTTTCTTTATCATGTACTAATGATGAACCTAGATGTTTTAGAGAAGCTCTTTCATTAGAAGAGCAGGATTCATGGCTAAAGGCCATATAGAAAGAGATGATGGCCTTGGTCAAATGTGACACCTATGATCTTATGAGTTTCCCTAAGGGAAGGAAGTCCATTGGTTTCAAGTGGGTGTTTAGAATGAAATTTGTAGCAGATGGTAAGTTAGAGAGGTATAAGGCTAGGCTGGTGGCTAAGAGCTACTCCTAGAGAGAGGAAAGCTAATTTTAGTGAAAATTTCTCTTCTATTGCCAATTGTCCTCCATTAGATTCTTACTTTATATTATTGTTGCATGTGATTTTGAAGTAGATCAAATGGATGTAGAAACTACTTTCTTGAATGGGGATTATTAAGATATTTACATATGACAACCAAATAGATTTGAGGTAAAAGGGAAAGAAATTTTGGTTTGTAGTTTAAATGGTTATTGTATAATTTAAAATAATCACTTTAGACATGATATTAGAAGTTTTATTTTTTTCCATTAAAGTTGGATTTGTTAGAAGTGAATAAGGTCAATGCATTTACATTAATGTATTGATGATCCAATTCTTTATATTATCATGTATGTTGATGACATGTTTATTAGTAACATAAAGGTGATGATTAGGGAGATTAAAATTTAAATTTTTTGTGAATTTGACACAAAGTATTTAAGGGTAAAACAATCATTTTGGGAATGACAATTAGTAGGGACCAATCTCACAAAAAAATTTGTCTCAATCAAAGTAAGTATGTTGACACTATTTTGAAGTAGTTTACTATGCAAGATTACAAGCTAGTGAATATTTTTACATGTAGGCACTAAGATTTAATTATATATGTTCCCTAAGTTAGATTATGATATGGCGGATATGTATAATGTGTCTTATGCTAGTGTTTTAGGGATCTTGGTGTTTGCAATGGTATGTAGTAGATAAGATATTGCCCAAGCAGTGAGACTTCTTAGCACGTATATGTTTAACCTTGATAAAGAGCATTAGACTTATGCTAAATGGGTATTTAGGCATGTGCAAGTAACTTATTATTATTTCTTATGTTATCATGGTTCTAATGATGTGGGAAAATTATTAGATATATAGGCTTTGTTGATGTAAATTGAGTAGGTGACTTTAATAGTTGAAGATCCACTAGTGGCTATGTGTTTTCTTTTTTTGGAAATGTTGTCAATTAGATGAGTAAAAGACAACTTACGATTTCATTGTCCATTACTAAAAGAGAGTATATGACTACTACACATGCTTGCAAATAGGAAGTTTGGTTATAAAGATTGTGTTCTAGAGTTGATTTTTATTACAAGGTGATTCAAATTGGATGTGACAATTAGAGTGTTATTTGTTTAGCTAGGAGTCTCATGTACCATGGTCATACATTATCAATTTTTATTTTAACTTTATTCATCAGCTAGTATAGAGTGGTAAGGTCATTATTTTGAAGTTTAACATTTTGGATAATATTGTAGATTCACTTACAAAACTAGTAAGCATAGATAAAGTTATCATGGTACAAAAGGCCATGGGTCATGATCCTAAACTTGATTCATTTTATGTTTCTTGTTTATGTCATTGTAATTTTTAGTATCAAGTGGAATAATGTTAGGTTAAGGTTCTATTAACCTTTCAATCGTATGTACTAAAATTTGTATTTCTAACATCTTGGGAATGTGTAATTGGACATCCATGTAGGTGGTTGAGAGGTAATATTTAATTAGTATTTTCTATGGTTGACTTGGAATATTAGTGTTAATAGAATTAAGGGAAGGCTACTAATGACAATGGTAGCTACGATGTGGTTTGAATGCATTTACACCATTTGCTCATTCCTAGGAACTCGGTGAAAGAGTGGAACATCTTCTTAATATCAAGTGGGTCCTTAATGAATTCTACTCTTTATTTTGGAGAATAATTTTTAAGGAAGTGTGTTAATGATGTATGAGGGTTCAAAGATGTTGTTTAGTGGTTTCTATTCATGGAGCATTGAATAATTGAACAAGGGAGGCATTAGATTTTTCCATACCATGGGTTTTCAAGGTTGGTATTGTTGCAAATATGTGCCTAAGCGGTGTTGTCATTGATGTCAACATATCCTTGTTTCCATTGGTGTCAACTATATCTTTTTTTTGCTGCCTGTGTAGAAGACTGGATTGTTGAGGATATTGAGAAAATTAATGAGGATCAATGTATGTGGACCATATGGCTGAGTAGAGGATTTTTTGAAGAAGCTCTAGTTAATATTTGAAGGGTTCTCATGAAGATTTGAAGAAGCTATGGCCATCTAAGTAGAACCAGTTTTGTAGTGTTTAGAAGAGATAAAGTGATAGGAAAGAAGTCTAGATTGTTTTGGATATGTCAAATGATGATCTGCAGATCTGGAGGCATGTTTGGAAAGCTAGTGTATATCATCCATTCAAGTGGTTCATGGTTTGGAGGTCCGCAAGCAATCTTTCTAAAGTGACAGTCATGGTAGACAGTGTTCTTGAGGTTCCTAAGGAAGATGCAAGTGATTCTGATGATTTGGAGGAGTGCGAATGTTTTTGTTGAATTCAATGTGCTTGTGGAAGTCTCCAGATAGTGTGACTGCTATGTTGGAGGTCTGCATTGAAGTTTGAACTTGTCAATTTCCTTCTTGGTGTTGATGTTCTTCCCAGTCTTAGCCGACCAGATGATTCAAGTGTGTTGCAGATGATCTAATAGCAATTCTATGAAGCATGGCGTGTTGATCAAGGAATATTTGAGTCCTAGTTATGTTTGGCTGACAACTTAGTGATTCACATTAAGTCAGATGTTTGTAGTGCCGACCTTGATGTTCATTCCAAGGTTGATGAAGCGTATAAGTACTTGTTGATGAGTTGTGGAAAATCATCCTTATGCAAAAATAGTATAATCTGAAGAAAGGATCAAAAGGTAGAGCAGAGTAGAGGAGAAGCAGAAGAACAAGATATGTTTTGATGAAGAGTTAGAGAAGAAATATTTGGGGTAAAGCAAAATTTTTGTAAGCATTCAATGAAACTGAAACAGGCATGAAGTAGATGCTATTTCTTAGTTAATTCCTTCTGTGCTAAAATATATTTTGTAGGCAATGAGCCTCTCTTTTGAGTAGTGAGATCTGGGCAGTGCACCCGAAGGCATGTGTCTTCTATTTTTCTAAAGTACTTTTAACATGGTACAAATCTTTGTGGGTTAACCCCCACCATGGTTTTTCCCTTAACTAGGTTTCCATGTCAAAATCTTGGTGTCAAGTGTGTTGCTTATGTTTCTTCTCATATGTTGTTGATCCATGCTTTAATGTTTACATTATTAATTTGATAGTAATTTAATAAAGAAGGTTAAAAGTAGAAAAAGTTTATTTTTTGTGACAACTGATTCACCCCCCCTCTTAGTTGTTCAGTCTAATTCCAACAGATTTTGGGAAATCATTATGGTTTTTCCCTCTCCATTCTTTTATAAATTAGATGCCTTGGATAGTTGTATTATGGTCTTTTGTAGGATGAGTACTATTACACTACTAGAGTGTTGTCAAACTAAAGAGTTGGAGTTGATGTAACATTGTTATTGTGATTAATAATGAATTGTGCTCTCTTTAGTGGTGGAGTTTTTTATAAAATGGTTTCTCCTCATCCATCCAATGATATGTGTTTCCTATTATGTGTTTGCTGATTTTATTGTTGATATTGTTGATTACATACTTCTCCAAGTTCTATTTTATATTTAAATGGTTAATCACATGTTCATTTAATCAGATTTGTACCCTTATTTCATATACTTTCATTGTATTTGTTCACCAGTTTCTCAACAAATACAACATTGAAATATTTATTATATTCATATTTAAATATGTATGTTTATAGTTAAATATATAACATTGAATCAAAATACATTCAAAATTGGATATACATATTTATATTTTACAATACATTTCCATATTTAACTATTACATTATATTAAAGCATGACCATGATTCCCTTACTTTCTCTTACAATAACATTACAATTTTAGAATTCTTCCAAATTTGAGATACAATTGACTAAGATTTCAACTACTTTTCTCAACATGGAAACATGAAAAAAAATCACACAGTACACTTTCTTATTTCTCCTTGAGAGAACTTAAGATAGAAAAAGAACACAAGTCTTCATTTTTCTATCACAAAGCATAACTCTAATAATTGCAAAGATGAAGAATGAGCTCCAATAACTAATAAGGACATGTGACCAATAAGAGATACCAAACTCCAAAACATATGGTATGAGAAAAGTATTACTAACCCCCAAGTTTGGGGGATTGTAAAAGAACCGTAGATATGAGAAACAACAAACCATCATACAAGGTTGTGTACTCACACAAAAATACATCCCTCAAATTCCTTCTCAAGATGAGCCGCACACATATTTCCCACTATAAGAACACAAGGGAAAAGAGGAAGAGATGGACTTCCTATTCTAGGAAGCAACTACCATTCCAAGAGAATTTTGCAACACACATATATACAATGAAAGTAAAAATATGTATTTTCTTTCAAAACTCTAATAGGATAAAACAAAGTTCTTACACAAGCATGTAAAACATATATGCTACATTTCCAAGTCTCATACAAAATACAAATGAGAATAGGATACATCTCTTTTTCACTCTAAAAATATTTAACAATTTAAAATTAATTAAAGATGGTAAGGGAAACTACCTCTCAACTCCAATCTTGCCAAGGATGATGAAAATAAGTTCTCTTTCCCATTTTCCAATATTAAAATACCTTCCCAAAATCACAAATATTTTCTTCAAGATCTTCCAATCTAATGTGTTCATAAAATATATATAGAATTTTTCTACACTTAATTCTTTATGCATTCAAAAAATATATTTTTTTTATTATTTTTGTACAAGTTATGTGACGCACATGCTTAGAAATGTAATTTTCAAGATGCATCCACTTTGAAAAATCACAAAAGAAAAACTATTCAATAAAAAATATGAAAAAATACACTTGTATTACTCACTCTTAAGTATATTTATACCAACTAGTTTTTAAAAAAATTTAATGCAACAAAAAAGGGCCTCACATTGGACACTATGTTATATTTTAGTGAGAAAAACATGAACACTTGTGTGCACACAACATTTCACCCTCTTATTCTTAACCATTTAAAAGAAAATAGTAGTTTAGAAACTAGATTCAGAGTACTACAATTCTTGTTCTTGTCATATCTTTAAATTTTGAGTTCATGCATCTCAAATTATTCATCCAAGTTTAGGTTTAACTGATTTTAGGAAAAAAGTGGCCACTTTTGACCCCCTTTTTCCTATTTCCATGCACTTACCCCATATTTAAACTTTAATGTGTGGATCTAATTTGTACAAAACTATGATGTCTTCTTTTTAGTTCACCTTAATGTGCATGACCTCTTCTAGCTAATTGGTGGTGTTTAGGAACACCTTGGGAGAGTTTTCTAGGTAAAAATTGATTCTCCTTTTATCAAATCCTTGGATGTACTAATTTAATGGCTATGAAGAAAAATTGAAGACAATAGATAGTCATACAAAAAATGCCTTAAAAACTAATGTAAGGAGGTAATGCAATAATGCATGTTCATATTTAATAATGCTCCTTGAGTGATAATACAAATATGTATGAGAGCTAGTTCTTAATCTCTAAGTATGTTCCAAAAAGATGAACTAAGATTAATCCTTAAATATAACTCCAAAGGTGACAAGTGAAAGTTTCCAATTTTAAGTTGGTACATAATAATTAGTTGGAATGGTTGTGTTGGCCTCAATTTTCAATTTAACAGGTTTGAGTTCATTTCCATAAAGTTTAAATCTAAACTTAAATGAGAAATAAAAAAATAATTCCTAAAAATAAACAAATAAAATTAAATAAGTTTCCAATTACATACCAACTTCTAACAAAAATCCTATCACTAAATGCACTTATCATTACATAAAAAATAACTAAATTAAAATAAATCCAAAACAACAACCAAATACAATTTTACTATATTAAAGTACATCCAAAACAACCACCAAATACAATTTTCACTGTTACATAAAGACATATCTTCTTTTGATTTCTCCTCTATGGTAAAATGAATGGCTGAAAGCGATCTCTCAATCCTTGTGCTCAATCCTTGTTATTAATTTTGTATTTGTTTTTTTCTTAAAGTTTTAAGATTTTGCGTTGAGATTTTGTATCTATCTGTTCGGAAATTTCTCTCTTTGAATCATAATACAACACAACACATGAAAAATGGTATAACACAAAGAATGCTGAAAATAAAGATTAAAAGTTGTATTTTTTATGCATACTTAAAATTAGCAGAGGGACATGACATGACATGTTTTTGTATATATCTGATTTAATATGTGTAGTACTATATTCAATATGCTCTATCTAACTCCAACACTAATTTAAGATAGTTTGGACTGGTTATAGTTGTTCTGTCAATTGTGGATGCTCTTTGTAATTTTGGTTTTGGATAGTTAATTTTTATGTTATTATAACTTATAGTTAATTTTTATGTTATTATAACTTGTGGACTGTATGTTAGACAATCCTTTAAGGATTGCTTGTTGGATAGTCTGTATATTGAATAGTCACTTGTTAAAAAAGCATAGTTTAGACAGGGTTAAGTTTTTAGACTGAACATTGTTGTTGCCAATATGTATTGGAATGCCTCTTTAGACTGCATTAATATAATTGTGTTTGACTGTGATTTCAGTTATGTTTATTCCCTATAATATTCAACTTATTCATTCATTCATATATATATATATATACACAAATAAGAAAGATAGCAAAGACCTTTTAAACAAGGAAGAATTGGAGTTGGCATGATTGTGAAGATATGGTATTTATATCTTTTCTTAATGTAATGGGTGTTTACAAACAATATGATTAAGTTTGGTGTTTACAAGAGTTAATAGCTTGAAAATAAAACAATGGTTAGAAGGGATTCTATGTAATGCCCCTCATTTTTTTTGGCTTTTAACAATTGGTAGTATTTCTGTTGCATTAGATGATTTTGAGACATATGGTTTATGCTTATTATATTCATGATGGACTATGGTTGACTAATGTGGTTATTGACATGTGTTATGAGTAGTATGAAGACGTTATTGTTATTACAGTTTATGATGTATTTTGAAATGAATAGTTGATGGTTAATTGATTATGCAGAATAATGTTACTATGCTTTTTGGATTGAATGTTATCTGATTGTTATCTAGAAATGTTTATGTTTATTGCTATGCTTGAGAGAAGGGACGGTGTAGTATTGCTCGTTCGAGCACCCTACTACATTGTGATTCCCTGACTCCGTGTGTCTGATATATTTGCATATGTTCATATACAACCTATCATTTTGATGCAGGTTGCAGGTACTGGGCATCGACTCCACCTAACTTAGCAGGTCTGAGCGTGCCCTTACACTAATGGATCATGTTGATGGGAGATAACATGGGGTTTTTCTAGGTCATTCTCTATTTTCAGTCTATGGTTGTGGGTCTTGATGTCACTATGAGATTTTTGTCTCAGTTTTGGTTATGTGGTTGTAGAGGTATTGTTGAGTTTTGTTGATTAAACCAATGTGTATTTTGGGAATGCATTAATTATTATATTAATAATGTTATTATTACATCAAATATAATAGTATTAAGGAAATTTGGTATATTCTTTAAGTAATTTTTAAATAAATATTAAACTAGTTATTTTAATGTTTTTATAAAGATTGAGTTATGAGTATGTAACATTGTGTTAATAAAATAGTATATAGTAAATTATAGAATAATATTAGTTAATAATTTAATTCTTATTAGTTGTCGAATAAGTTTTCAGTTTTGGGAATCTCCATGAAAAGTAAAGAAAATTTATTTGCTTCAGAGTAGTGGGATTTTCTATAATGGAATTATGATAGTGGACATTTATGACTCTTGGCTATGTTTGCTTCTGGGGTTTTTTATATTTTAAGGGAGTTGTTCAGAGGAAGGAGAGAGAAATTGGGGGGAAGAAATTGTCACGGGAAATAGAGGAAGAACTTGAGGAAGCTGAAGGAATTTGCAGCCTAGGATCAAAATTTTGGGTATGCTTACTTGTATCAGACATGTTAGTTTAAATTTCTAGTTAAATCTCTGGTGTGTATTTGAAAGTGTCTCTTTAGTCCAGTGAGCCCTTTGTCTTCCTGTCACCATTCGAAGTTTCCAAATAACTCTGTATTTGATAGTTGCTTTTCCATTCTTGAGAAATTTAGGATTCTATTCTTTTGTTTTGTTGAAGCCTCAATGATCCATATGTAAAATCTACAAACCTTTTTTTATCAAACTAATAGATCATGAGAATCTGTTGCTGCTCTCAATTTCATTAAAATGCTTAACCAGCATTGCATCTCTTAAGTCCATTGCCTAAAAATGATATTTTAAGCCATAATTTGAATGAAGATTAAATGGAATGCTATCAAAATTTTACCTTTGCTTGGTATTCACCTCTTATTTCTTTTATCTGCTAGACTTTATCATACTACCTTGGGTCAATTTCTGCCAAAATTCAAAACTACAATCTTCTACCTTATTCAGCTGCCACCGTACGACCGTACCATATGCAAGTCTTTAAATCTTTTTGACGGATAAGAAAATCCTTAAAACTGAAGATTTATGGTGTTAACCTGAATTTTATCTCAAGCTTTGCTTTTACCTTTGTTCCCTCTCCCATGCGGCCGTACAATTGGCCGTATGCCACTGGTTGGGTGAAAGTGTTTGCCTGAGGTTTTCCATTTTCCTCTGCTGCCAGTCGTTCACTCCTCATCACTCCTCGTCATTGGACCTGAATTCTCTTTTGATTTTAATCTCTTTATTGTTGATTTTAATCTCTTTAAAAACTCTAGAAAATTCTTACACCTATTATCTCTGAATTCTTCTTCCATTCCATGATTTCCCTTAAAAATCACTTTCTGGTAATGACCTCTGAGAAGATTTCATCATCAATATATTGAATTCTTTTTTGTTAACAATAGTTTATAGAAATTGAAATTTATTTTGCCTAAAGAAAAAACCCTTATGCTGAGATTCATCATGTACCTCTGAAATATGTATTGTGATCTTGCTCTCATGGCTTTTCCTAGTAGACTATTCTCTATTTTTGCTAAAAAAAACCTCAAAAGTCTTCTTCCAAATTTTTCTTCTCTCTGGATCCTCTTTTCCATAATTATTCATTTGAAAATATTTTCAAGTAATGATTTCTGATTAATATTTAGCAATAGTTTATTAAAACTGAAATCAATTTAGAATGTGTGCAAATGTAAGCTAAGAATTAGAAAAACTTCTATTTGAAACTCCTTGATCAACTAATAAGTCTTGCTTTGTGATTATTTTTAGTTAAATTGTTAATTTGACTTGCTTTTAATCAACTCATTAATTGGCAATAGAGATAAAGATAATATTAGTTTATCTCATAAAATATTAGGATAGACTTGTAATATTTTAAATTATTTTTTATTAGAATAAAGTTGATTTAGTAGATGCAAATTGTTAAATGAATAAACTTGCCTAAATGATCATTATTTTGAGTTAGTTAACAATTGTTAAAAAGAATTTGATTTTCTTTTAGAAATTAAAAAAAAATGATGAACTATTGATTAGTGTAACTTATATATATTTATTATGATAGATTTATAATATTTTATCCTATAGAAGAATTTATTTATTGAAATAGAGTAGGAGGCTTGGCAAATAAGTTTATTTAGAAAGTTGCTATTAGATACCCCATGAATGCTTAGTAAATATTGCCTAAGTCAATATCACTTTGAGTTAGTAAATTGTTATCTAGATTTTTTATCAACTTTTTAGGAATAAAATTTGGTGAACTCATATTTGTGTTAGAATAGATTTGAAATATTCTATTTAGAATAAAATTTAATTAATCGATGTATGTTTTTCAAAAGAATTAAATTAGAAGTACTAATAGGTTATAATGGTAATGCTAGTGAATAAATAAATGATGAATGGTATTATTATTCTAGAATTAAATATATTGAGTTAAATATTAGTTATACTCATTTTATCTTATTTAAATTTGTTTAGTTATGATTTAGTAATATACTATCTTCTGGTACATTGATTTTAATAAATAAATAATAAATTAGAGATTTATTGGGAATTGAGTTATTATGGTAATGGTTAAACAAGTATTAATTGAAATTATAATTCTAGAATGGAATAGTATTTAGATTTTATTTAAAAGAGAGTGAAAACCTTATAGTGCTTTCTGGTTTAAATTGTTCAATGGAGTTATGTTGAGTTAATTTTAAATATGGTCTTGCTTGAAATTTCATTGTTAGTTAATAGCGTCAATTAGTAATGATGTAATTGGTTTATTATATTATTCTTTGGTTCTGAGTAATATTGTGCTAATTAAGTGTCAAGTCATTTTCCATATCGGGAAATGGGTGTATGGATAGTAGTTTTGTGTGTTAAGAGTTACCCAACTCAAGAGGTTAGGCTACTTGGGTTCCAGTACATCTTTGAGTAATGTTGTTTTAAATGTTTTATATGATTTGAGATTTTGAAGTGGATAGGGGAAAGTTTTGTTGTTTGAGGTTTTGGATTGAAATGGTTTATGTAATGCATTGGTTTGCAAAAAGAAAGATGCCTTACAGTCCCTTGTCCATGCATGTTATTTAATTGGTTTTTAGATGTTGGTTAGGGGTTGCTAGTTGCATGTAGGAGAGTGGCTTTCATAGTGGGGCCGGTGCCCAAAGTGGTTGCCTGGGTAACCCCATGGAAGTTGGAATCAAGTGATAACTTAATAATTATTTAGGTGGGTTGGGTAGTAATTTACATAACAAGATAAGTATGATGCCTCACCCATACCTTAAGTTCTCTCATAGGCTAAGGATGGGATGAGAAGGCCTGGTTGGCAAGGTTGACCTCCTTGTCTCCATGAGAGGATGTGTCGGCTCCACATGTGTCACCTTATGGGGCCGGTGCCTAGAGAGAGGCTACCAGGGTAACCATAGATGGGGGTCGGTTTCTAGAGAGACATATCCTGGATAACCCATGCTAGGACCATCTGATGACACTCTCCCTACATCAATCTAGTTTCTTCCTTTTTATCTTTTTTGTTACCTCTAGAGTTCTGTCTTGTCTTGATGATTTGTGTTGTCTTGATGATCTAAGTTGCCTGTGTCAAGTCTGTATCTACTTTCTTGTATCCTTTGACTTAGTGGAACCTCATTGTTATCTTCTAACTCGGGGGGTGGACCTCAGGGTTCCACATGGTTGGGTAGAAGAGCTTAATCCATTTGTTATTCTTGGTCATCCTGGTTCGTGATCAATGCAGAAGTGTTTCTAGTTCCAGATTTGTACTGCATCTTCAGAACTGTATTATATTTTCAAACTTGTTTAATCTTGTTGTATATTGTAAACTGATGTAATCAATCAGGAATCATGTAATCTTGTATTTAAACTTTAGTAACTATTCATATTTACAAATGAATAATGTAATTCTGTTGTATCATAATGTATATTTCTTGTATTGTTATGAATTTAACTAGCGCAGTTATGTTTCCCTAGAGGAGTTAGTTGCTCACCTTGTTATAATGTTGTGTATAATGTTATCTTTATCTATTGATAATACATTTACTTGCTTCAAAAAAAAAAATTCTATTAATTTTTCTCTTGTTAGTCTAACTCTCTAGGGTTGCATGATGGGGCATCACATTTGGTATCAAAGCCAAGTTTGAACACTGGGTACTCTGGTTAATATTGAGCCCATTATGTAACCTAGTGCTTAAACTCTATAGATTAATTTTTTTTCTTTTAAGTAGTTCTTGTTTTGAAGTTGCTCCAAGGTATGTTTGTATATGAAGATGCCTAGAGGTCAAGTTTGAGATCAAGATGCGAGATCCCTATCTTTATCTTGTTGCAGACTTCCAGGAGTAAGCCTGATCCTAGGGGGGATGTAATGCCCCTCATTTTTTTGGCTTTTGACAATTGGTAGTATTTCTATTGCATTAGATGGTTTTAAGACATATGGTTTATGCTTATTATATTCATGATGGACTCTGGTTGACTAATGTGGTTATTGACATGTGTTATGAGTAGTATGAAGACAATATTGTTATTACAGTTTATGATGTATTTTGACATGAATAGTTGATGGTTAATTGATTATGCATAATAATGTTACTATGCTTTTTGGATTGAATGTTATCTGATTGTTAGCTAGAAATGTTTATGTTTATTGATATGCATGAGAGCAGGGATGGTGTAGTATTTCTCATTCGAGCACCCTACTACACTGTGATTCCCTGACTCCGTGTGTTTGATATATTTGCATATGTTCATATACAACCTATCATTTTGATGCAGGTTGCAGGTACTGGGCATCGACTCCACCTGACTTAGCAAGTATGAGCGTGCCCTTACACCAATGGATCATGTTGATGGGAGTTAACATGGGGTTTTCCTATGTCAATCTCTATTTTCAGTCTATGGTTGTGGGTCTTGATGTCACTCTGAGATTCTTGTCTCAGTTTTGGTCATCATGTGGTTGAAGAGGTATTGTTGATTTTTGCTTATTAAGACAATATGTATTTTGGGAATGCATTAATTATTATATTAATAATGTTATTATTACGTCAAATATAATAGTATTTTTCTTAGTCATAAAGTATTAGGGAAATTTGGAATATTCTTTAAGTAATTTTTTAATAAAGATTAAACTAATTATTTTAATGTTTTTATAAAGATTGAGTTATGAATATGTAACATTGTGTTAATAAAATAGTATATAGTAAATTATAGAATAATATTAGTTAATAATTTAATTCTTGTTAGTTGTCGACTAAGTTTTCAGTTTTGGGGAATCTCCATGAAAATTAAAGAAAATTTATTTGCTTTAGAGTAGTGGGATTTTCTGTAATGGAATTATGATAGTGGACATTTATGACTCTTGGCTATTTTTGCTTCTGGGGGTTTTTTATTTTAAGGGAGTTGTTCTGAGGAAGGAGAGAGAAATTGGGGGAAGAAATTGTCACAGGAAATAGAGGAAGAACTTGAGCAAGCTGAAGGAATTTGCAGCCTAGGATCAAAATTTCAGGTATGCTTACTTGTATCAGACATATTAGTTTAAATTTCTAGTTAAATCTCTATTGCGTATTTGAAAGTGTCTCTTTAGTCCAGTGAGCCCTTTGTCTTCCTGTCACCATTTGAAGTTTCCAAATAACTCTATATTTGATAGTTGCTTTTCCATTATTGAAAAATTTAACATTCTCTTCTTTTGTTTTGTTAAAGCCTCAGTGAGCCATATGTAAAATCTGCAAACTTTTTTTTATCAAACTAATAGATCATGAGATTGCTACTCTCAATTTCATTAAATTTCTTAACCAGCATTGCATCTTTGAAATCCATTGCCTGAAAATGAGATTTTAAGCCATAATTTGAATGAAGATTACATGGAATGCTATCAAAATTTACATATGCTTGGTATTCACCTCTTATTTTGTTTATCTGCTAGACTTTATCATAATACCTTGGGTCGATTTCTGCCAAAATTCAAAACTACAATCTTCTACCTTATCCAGCTATTGCCATACGGCAATACCATATGCAAATCTTTGAATCTTTCTGACAGATAAGAAAATGCTTAAAACTAAAGATTTATGGTGTTAACCTAAATTTTATCTCAAGCTTTGCTTTTACCTTTGTTCCCTCTCCCACGCAGCCATACAACTAGCCATACGCCCCTGGTTGGGTGAAAGTGTTTGCCTGAGGTTTTCCATTTTCCTCTACTGCCAGTCGTTCACTCCTCATCATTGGACCTACATTCTCTTTTGATTTTAATCTCTTTAAAAACTCTACAAAATTCTTACACCTATTATCTCTAAATTCTTCTTCCATTCATTGATTTCCCTTAAAAATCACTTTTGGGTAATGACCTCCGAGAAGATTTCATCATCAATATATTGAATTCTTTTTTGTTTAACAAAAGTTTATAGAAACTAAAATTTATTTTGCCTGAAGAAAAAACCCTTATGTTGAGATTCATCATGTACCTCTGAAATATATGTATTGCCATCTTGCTCTCATGGCTTTTCTTGGTAGACTATTCTCCATTTTTGCTAAGAAAACCTCGGAAGTCTTCTTCCAATTTTTTCTTCTCTGGATCCTCTTTTCCATAATTTCTCCTTTGCAAGCCATTATTCCTTTGAAAATATTTTCAAGTAATAATTTCTGAGTAATATTCATTATCAATATAATGAATTTCTCTTGTTTACCAATAGTTTATTAAAACTGAAATCAATTTAGAATGTATGCAAATGTAAGCTAAGAATTAGAAAAACTTCTATTTGAAACTCCTTGATCAACTAATAAATCTTGCTTTGTGATTATTCTTAGTTAAATTGTTAATTTGACTTGCTTTTAATCAACTCATTAATTGGCAATAGAGATAAAGATCATATTAGTTTATCTCCAATTGATTAAGTTATGATATTTTGGTTAAATTTTTTAGATATTAATCTTTATGTCAAGTAGTTTTATGGTCCTATATGATGATTAGCTGACGTTATTTTAAGTGTGGTGACCTTTGTTTCGATGGGGGGAACGTACCTTGTTGCTTGCTTCTATAGACGGTTGGCAGACTTCGCACAAGGGATTTGGCTTTTCACCGATTACTCTTATTTATGAGTTATACGAAGCATCTTTTACATTTAATTTGGTTCTATGCTTTTTATCTGTTTTCGCAGCTGTTATAGTTTCATGTTTTTAACTTATCTTGGTATAAAGCTCTGACTTTTGCTCTTGTAGTTGTGACGGTATCAAGTTCTCTAGTTTATTTCAGATTTTAGCAGATTAGTATGGGTTCCATCCGCCGAAACAATAGAATCTCCTGGCCTATTTGGAATTGGGAACGCCCTGTTCTTGGTTGTTTTAATCCTAACACTATGCAGGAAATTTTCAAGGTGTATGAGGTATCAGTGGGCACTACCATTATTCAGGTTTGTAACTTACCAACCCTTCACACTCCAGTTGCTATCTATCCTTCGCAGGTTGCTTCCCATTTTTTATCCAATGCAATGTATCTCTTGCAATCTGGAGACAGAGTAAGGGATTTGGGGTTTACTTTTATTCAAAATGTTCATTTTTCTTGTCGAGGGGCTATTTGATGGCAGGTGTTTATTTCGTACGCCAGGGTTACACTGCCTTTTTAATGCCTTTTCTCATGGCCTTCGCAATAATTGTATCATTTCCTTTCGAAATTCAATCCATTGCCACAGGCAGGAATTGGGAAACCAGTTGGCAGACAAGGCATTGGAAGTGTTTAATGCTTTGCTATTTCTGTTGAATTATGTGCCTCCTCCTCCGTCACCCCCTCCTCAATTTGCAGAAGAAGATGAACCCGTCGAGGTTCAGGATTTGCAGGTTATCGAGATAGCAGATTAATGGGGTCCTTCTTCATGTTTTTTGCCTTCAACGGTCCCTTTTTGTTTGGTTCTATACATGCCAGATGCTATGTAATTTCTTTTTGAAAATTGTATTACTTTCTGGCATGATTTTAGTCATGTTCTTCCGATCTATGTTTTTGAGATAAATATGTAAAATTTCGTTAAACTCAGGCTATAACCGGAGGTTTTCTTTGCCAGTTCTTTCCTGCCGATATGCCTTTTCTGAATCTGGCATTTTGTAATTACTTTTTATTAATATATTTTAGTGGTTCGACCACTTTTGTGTTAGAAAAAAAAAATATTAGTTTATCTCATAAAATATTAGGATAGACTTGTAATATTTTAAATTATTTTTTATTAGAATAAAGTTGATTTAGTAGATGCAAATTGTTAAATGAATAAACTTGCCTAAATGATCATTATTTTGAGTTAGTTAACAATTGTTTAAAAGAATTTGATTTTCTTTTAGAAATTAAAAAAAATGATGAACTATTGATTAGTGTAACTTATATATATTTATTATGATAGATTTGTAATATTTTATCCTATAGAAGAATTTATTTATTGAAATAGAGTAGGAGGCTTGGCAAATAAGTTTATTTAGAAAGTTGCTATTAGATACTCCATGAATGCTTAGTAAATATTGCCTAAGTGAATATCACTTTGAGTTAGTAAATTGTTATCTAGATTTTTTTTATCAACTTTTTAGGAATAAAATTTGGTGAACTCATATTTGTGTTAGAATAGATTTGAAATATTATATTTAGAATAAAATTTAATTAATAGATGTATGTTTGTCAAAAGAATTAAATTAGAAGTATTAATAGGTTATAATGGTAATGCTAGTGAATAAATAAATGATGAATGGTGTTATTATTCTAGAATTAAATATATTGAGTTAATTATTAGTTATACTCATTTTATCTTATTTAAATTTGTTTAGTTATGATTTAGTAATATACTATCTTCTGGTACATTGATTTTAATAAATAAATAATAAATTAGAGATTTGTTGTGAATTGAGTTATTATGGTAATGGTTAAACAAATATTAATTGAAATTATAATTCTAGAATGGCATAGTATTTGGATTTTATTGAAAAGAGAGTGAAAACCTTATAGTGCTTTCTGGTTTAAATTGTTCAATGGAGTTATGTTGAGTTAATTTTAAATATGGTCTTGCTTGAAATTTCATTGTTAGTTAATAGCATCAATTAATAATGATGTAATTGGTTTATTATATTATTCTTTGGTTTTGAGTCATATTGTGCTAATTAAGTGTCAAGTCATTTTCCATATCGAGAAATGGATGTATGGATAGTAGTTTTGTGTGTTAAGAGTTACCCAACTCAAGAGGTTAGGCTACTTGGGTTCCAGTACATCTTTGAGTAATGTCGTTTTAAATGTTTTATATGATTTGAGATTTTGAAGTGGATAGGGGAAAGTTTTTTTGTTTGAGGTTTTGGATTGAAGTGGTTTATGTAATGCATTGGTTTGTAAAAAGAAAGATGCCTTATAGTCCCTTGCCCATGCATGTTATTTAATTTGTTTCTGGATGTTGGTTAGGGGTTGCTAGTTGCATGTAGGAGTGTAGCTTTCATGGTGGGGCTGGTGCCCAAAGTGGCTTCCTGGGTAACCCCATGGAAGTTGTAATCAAGTGATAACTTAATAATTTATTTAGGTGGGTTAGGTAGTAATTTACATAACAAGATAAGTATGATGCCTCACCCATGCCTTGAGTGCTCTCACAGGCTAAGGATGGGATGAGAAGGCCTGGTTGGCAAAGTTGACCTCCTTGTCTCCATGAGAGGATGTGTCAGCTCTGCGTGTGTCACCCTATGGGGTCGGTGCCTAGAGAGAGGCTGCCAGGGTAACCATATATGGGGGCTTGTTTCTAGAGAGAGATAGCCTAGATAACCCATGCTAAGACCATGCGATGACACTCTCCCTACTATAGTCTAGTTTCTTCCTTTTTATCTTTGTTGTTACCTTTGGAGTTCTATCTTGTCTTGATGATTTGTGTTGTCTTGATGATCAAAGTTGCCTGTGTCAAGTCTGTATTTGCTTGCTTGTATCCTTTGACTTAGTGGAACCTCATTGTTATCTCTTAGCTCGGGGGGTGGACCTCAAAGTTCCACATGGTTGGATGGAAGAGCTTAATCCATTGGTTATTCTTGGTCGTCTTGGTTCATGATCAATGCAGAAGTGTTTCTAGTTCTAGATTTGTACTGCATCCTCAACATCTCAACAAGTTTCCCAAACTTTTATTCACTACCTCTATTTGTCCATCAGTCTATGGATGAAAAGTTTAACTGAACTTCAAATCTATCTTCATCTTCTTTCAAAGTGTCTTCCAAAAGTATCCAACAAACTTTGTATCTCTGTCTGAAACTATACTCTTAGGTAATCCATGCAATCTCACAATCTCCTTGAAAAAATAGGTCAACTACATGCACTACATCGATTGTCTTCTTACAAGGTATGAAATGAGACATCTTTGAAAATCTGTCAACAACTACAAATATTGAATCATGTCCTCTCTGTGTCTTCAACAATCCCATCACAAAATCCATACTTATGTCTTCCCAAGGTCTCTCTAGTACTGTCAAAGGTTTATACAATCCAGTATTCTGACTACTCCCTTTTGCAATCTGACAAACTCTACAACTCTGCACAAATCTCCTAACATCCTCAAGCATCTGAGGCCACTAGAAGTTTTCACTCACCAAAGCCACTGTCTTATCAATGCCAAAATGTTCTACCAATCCACCACTATGTTTCTCCTTGATCAAATTATCTCTAATTGAACTTCTAGGTATCCACAACTAATTTCCTCTAAACAACATATCTTCTTGAATGAAATAGTCCAACCACTTACTCATATCTATTAGAATAGGTTCCTTACATACTCTCCAAGGTTCTACAAAATTAGTGTCTCCCTTATACATGTTCTCTAATTCATCAAAACCCAACACTTCAACCCTCATCTCTGTCAACAAGTTCCTTCTCCTACTCAAGGCATCAACAACTTTGTTTGATTTTCCACTCCTATGCTTCAATAGAAAAGTATAACTCTACATGAACTCTACCCATCTCATATGTCTCTAATTCAACTTACCTTGACTATTCAAATATTGCAAAGCTTGATGATCTGTATACAACACAAACTCCTTAGGAAACAAGTAATGTCTCCGCTTCTTCAAGGCTTGAGTTATGGCATAGAACTCTTGATCATAAACTAAATATCTTCTCCTTGCATCATTCAACTTCTCACTGAAATATGCTATTGGTCTACCTTCTTGACTTAATATTGCTCCAATTACATTCCCACTAACATCACAATCAACTTGAAATACCTTATTCAAATTCGGTAATGCCAAAATAGGTTGCTCTGTCACTTTCTGCTTCAACAACTCAAAACTTTTATATTCTCCCGATGTCCATTTAAAATCTTTTCTATCACCTCTCATTGTCTCTATCATAGGGTTACAAATTGAACTAAAATTTCTAATGAACTTCCAGTAGAAACTAGACAATCCATGAAATGATCTAACCTCTCCAATTCTCTCCAGTGTAGGCCATTCAATAATTGCTTTTACTTTCTTAGGGTCCATCTTCAATCCTTCTATAGAAATCATAAATCCCAAATATACCAATTCTTCTTTCATGAAACTACACTTCTTGATGTTTATCAGCAATTCACTTCTCTCAGTCTCTACAAAATTTTTCTAATATGCCACAAATGTTCCTCTTTTATTTTACACTCATACAATCCTTCATTTGTCATAAAAGCAGTCTTCCATTCATCTCCTTCTCTAATTTTGATCTGATGGTATCCACTCTTCAAGTCTATCTTTGTGAAATATCTTGTTCCACTCAAACAATCCATGATATCATCCAATCTAGGTAAAGGAAATTTATACTTAACTGTGATCTTGTTTATTGCTCTAGAGTCAGTACACATTCTTTATTCTCCATCCTTCTTCAGTGCAGGCACCACAGACCTACTACACAAGGACTCAAGATTTCTCTAATCAAACCTTTCCTCAACAACTCTTGTATTTGTCTATTTATTTCTTTATTCTCTATCGATGTCATTCTATGTGCTTCTTTGTTAGGCAAACTTGCTCCTGGTATAAGATCCATGTGATGACTGATACTCTTGATAGGTGGTAATCCTTCAAGTACATTATCTAATATGATGTCTTCATATTCTGTCAGCAATTCTCTTATCTCCTCCGGTTGTGATTCTTCAATCTCTTTCTTCAATGTTTCAGGATTCTTAGGAATCAAGGCATAACACATAGTCTCATGTCTCAAACCATCCATAAATTTTCTTCCATTTACCAAACAAATTCTAGCATTCCCACATACTTCACTCTTAGGATCATCCTCCAAAGGAATTAAAGTAATTCTCTTTCCATTTGTTGTTATAGTAAATGTATTCTTTCTCCCATCATGTATAGCGTTTCTATCATACTACCAAGGTCTACCCAATAAGATATGACAAACATCCATAGGCATAATATCACACATGACTTCATCATGATAAGATCCAATATGAAATTTCACCAAACATTGTTCACTCACCAGTACCTTATGATCATCCTGAATCCATGCTATCTGATAGGGCTTAGGGTGTTTCAATCTTTCCAACTTCAGCTTAGTCACCATCTCCTTTGAAACTAGGTTATCTGAACTACCACTATCAATTACAACTTTACAACACTTACCTCTTGATTTGGATCTAGTTCTTAATAGACTCTTCCTCTACAATGGTTCTTCATTTGTCTCTATTTGAAATAGTGCTCCTCATCACCAATGATTCTCCTTTCTCAGGTTTGCCAACTAAACTGGGTGATCCAACAGGTTCTTCTTCCACATATGCTATTATTTTTGTCCTCTTTCTTGTACTACCCTGATTACACTCAAATGCTCTATGTCCTTCACCTCTAAACTTGAAACTACCTCTTAATGTTCTCTTATCAAATCCTCTTCCTTCTCTTCTATATCCTTCATTCTGGTATGCACTAGGGTTTCCTCTTTGGTAAAAATTTCTGTCATCTCTTCAGTAAGCATTGTTATCTCTACCATCCTTCTTAAATGGGTTGTCAAACTTGTTATGCTCTGGATGTGATATGTCTCCTCCAGACAATGTTCTACTGCTCTAAAATTTACCTCCTCTGCCTCTCTGTCTCTGATCATGTCTTTTATTCATCTTTTCTTCAACTTTCAAGGCCAACTGATATGCTTCTTCCAAAGATGTCATCCTTACCAAGCTTAGTTCCTCCTGAATGTTCAATCTCAGTCCATTGATATATCTAGCCACTTTCTTCTTGCTTGCTTCACTATGTCCTATCCTTATGATCATTTTATGGAATTCTTCAGTCTACTCCTTCACAGATTTCTCCTTTTGTCTCAAGTTTTGCAATCTTTTCAACAGTTCCAACTCATAGTCAGCGGGTATAAACTGATTCTTCAATTTTGTCACCATTCTATCCCATTTTGTAATCTTTTCTTTCCCTCTTTTGTTTATTTCCAATTGAACTTATTTCCACCATATACTAGCATGTACCTTCAACTTTGTCTTTGCAAATTTCACCTTCTCTGGATCTTCAACTTCTTCATATTCAAAGTATTCTTCCATGTCATTTATCCAGTCAATCAATTCTTCAAGATTCAAATTACCAGTATAGTTTGGCATATCAACTCTAGGTCACTTTCCAATATTTGAAATAGCTTGTAGCATCTTTACTTGATCTAATTCTTCTTCATCACCTCCTAGGGTTTTTCCAGTTTGTTCAACAAATTGAAATTCTTCTTCATCACCGCTTTCAACATTAGGTCTAGGTGTCAATCCTCTTCGCCTATCTTCTTCAACAACATCCAAATGAATTCACATTTTTTTCATCATTTCCATCATCTCATCCATTCTACCAGCCATTGTTCCAACAAAAGCAACTCTCCTCAATGGCATTCTTCCTAGGATCAAGTGCAAACTGCCTCAAGTTCAGCGATTGGGCTACAAGGTGACAACTATCTCTTAACCAGAGATCATTTGTGACACAAGTAACCTACCTCAATTTGGTGATTTGCCCACAACAAGATCTTACGAAATTCCCTCACCAACTTTGCTCAATTCACTCCCAAAGATTTGAACTCTCGCTTTGATACCACTTGGTGCAGTCATGGTAGGAGGGTTCACAGAATGAACTATCTAGACTGTGCAACAAGAGTAAACACAATGAAAACAACATAAAGAAATGGAAAAAATGCACATTCAGTCACTCAATATATTGTAGAATTCAAATACAGATTGGCTGGCAACATGTGGGCTTATAATTGGGCTCACAAGCCTGATTACAGAATTTATACAAGATATAGTTTTGAAGCTCCTTCGCACAAAATCTAAACTATGAACTTATGTGGATGATCACAACTTGATCAAATTGATCACTACTTTCCTAAGGATCTATTATGTCAATATATATCATCTCCATAACAATAGATTCCTCATGTCAGCCAAGGAAGGTCACAAACTCCAATGAAGAGCTATAACGTGTGTACACAGATAGGTCAGACCTAAATGCATAGAACACTCTCTCAAATGAATGGAATAACATGTGGATCTTCAAGGAAGGTCAGCCATGAACCAAAGTTCATTGAATGATGTGTCATTAAGCTCCGCAAGTCTTCTCCTTAGTTGATTATCAAAGACTACCATGATGCTCTGTTATGAGAAAATAGCCGATCTTCTGATAGCGATATATTGTCGGTAATAATGTGTAGATCTCTGAATTCTGGATATGATGTAGATGAATGAATGTAGATGCTAAGTCTAGTTCCACAAGGATTAAAATACAATTATGATAGAATGCAAACCAAAATATAGAAACTACTTCTGACTGAACTGCCTGATTGAAAATGAAAAAAGAAAGAAACAAACTGAAATGCAAATATTTTTGGTTGATACAAGATTTCTCTTGAACGAGAGATGCTCCTACATCACAAGGGTTTTGAATTGAGATGTTAGCATCTACTCCATGCTTGAATTTAGTTCCATTGAAGCGTAATATTCTTCTTCTATGCTCTGTTGATAACTAAGAGGGGGGGTGAATCAGTTATCTTAATTATTTCAGCTTTCTAAACTTTCTTAACAATTAATGTAGCATTAATATAAGCAAACATAACCATGAAATGGAAATACACATGACACAATATTTTTGACATGGAAACCTTGTTAAGGGAGAAAACCACGAGGTGATTAACCCAAGATTGTATTCTCTGTTAGAAGAATAGAAATACAAAATGGCACTTGCTAATTAGGGCTCACTGCCCGAGCACACTGCTCACAAGAGGCTCACTGCCTACAATAGTTTCTACAAGAAAACTAGATACTTGAACTAATGAGAAGCATCCAAACATGTTGAGATTCAGTTCCAGTTAGGCTCAGTATACTGATCTACTACACTTCATTCTTCCTCTTCTTAGGTGTTGTTGTCCTGTCACATACCAGAACTGTATTCCTGCTATTATTCTGCTCATCTACTTTTCTTCGCACAATAAAAACACATCACACACACATTCACATCTAAAACCATCTAGTATATATATCCGCACAAGTGATTTCAACTTTTTTCTAGTCGGCATCCGGAATAGTCAATATTTTCCCAAACTCTAATTTGTCGACTGAATCCGTGCATACCAAGTGATGTGGATCAAGGAGATGCTTAGAGAAGTCATCAATCATGTCATCCAATCATGAATGATACCTCAAGAAACTTAATCACCATCAATATCTCATCCAGATTTAGGTCTGATGCTCTGTCGGTCAGTTCTTCCTCTGTCTACTCTATCAAACAGGAACCCAACACTCAAGTGCTCATATCTTTAAACTCTTCTATCACCGAAGGCTAAATCCTTGGAATCTATCAGTCAAGGTACTCCTCTTGACTTCCCCAAATCCATACTTTACTGAGATACCTCCTCTAAGAGATCCAGACCTAACTGTCTGACCTTGCTACCTGCTCTATTCTTGTTTACCAGACCACAACACTTTTTCAATTTGACTTCCGGTAAAGACACATCATGTTTTGCAAATGTGTGAGGACTTTGTTGCCATCAATGACAACACCAATGAAGTCGTACAGTGTCTCTTGCCAACAATCTCCCCCTTTGGCATTGATGGCAACACTTAGTGAAAAATGACTAAGTGTTATACAACACTCCCCCTTGGTTGATGATCTGTTCTATTGTACACTATACAAGAGCTCCCCCTTAGCTGGAGTCCACATTTTTCACTACTCCTCACTCCCCCTTTGACATCAATGGCAAAGGGTGGGATCTGCACACCAAAATTTCAAAACTCAATCTATACTTAGTCGCATAAGTATATTATCCGGTTATACTTTACATATACTTTAGTATATCTGCAAAAGTGTTCTTTAATTGTACAACTTATGTTGCCCAACTCTGTTTCATCCTGTCCAAAATTGAGATGTGACCACTCAACAGGAATGCAAAAGCTTCTGCCCTCTTCAGATCTATCAGATCATTGGTCTGGTCTATGGTTTGAGCATCATTTAGGGCCTCATGCATGGCCTCTAACTTAGGGATAACTATTCTTCTAAGTTCATTCAACCTACTTATTATGTTTTTCTTCTCCTTCTCAAGCTTCTTCATTTCATTTATGATTGCAATAGTCTGACACTCTTGATTTACTATGGAGGAGGATAGAGGATCAAAACTTTGAGATAAACTTAATAGTTTATCCTCTTGCTCTTTACCTTCTTCTCAATGTCCTTGGTCACTTTAGGCCAGGATAAACAAAATTTGTAAATATCACCGCCATCTTTGAGAGCATTTTCTAAGCTCTTTAACCCAATATTCATAAATCTCCTATCATTGGTTATTAAACCTTGTACTTCTGATAATCTTTTTACCAAAAACTCTTTCCGGACCTTATCTTCTGCTGACTTCTCTAATGAATCAAAATGTGTGCTAACACTATTTACTAGAGATTTGAGATTACCGGATGAGGAGGCTAAGGGATCCTTTTGAAAAGATGGCATGATCTTTTCCAGTACACCAGATGCAATGTCTATGATTTTGCAATCCTCCATGTGAGACTTTAGGAATTTTTCTTTTGCTTTTTCTGAAGTAAAGGATGCTATCTTTATGGTTTGAACTGGAGAGAGAGAGTCAAAATTGAGCAGTTCTTAAAGAAGTTCTGGTTCATCAAATTCCATCATCTCCTTGGTTAGGAATTCCTCTACTGCTTTTGCTATGTCTCTTGCCGGTGACAGGGTTTTGTCCCCTTCTACAGCCTTACCACTATCATCTGTGGCCTTTTCTGTTGGAGTTTTCTCTTCTTCTGTAGCCTTACTACTGACATCTTCTTTTTGCTTCTCCTCTGCTTCTTGACTGATTACTCTTTCTTCTCCTTTAGATCCAGAATTTGCAGGGGAAACCAGATGAGAGATATTTGCTTCTTTTTCTTCACCTGTCTCCTTTGCCTCTTCTGACATTTTCTCAGTGAATTCTTCTTTGTTATCTATTCCCAAGGGATCATCACCTAAATCCTCTACAATAGGAATATTGAATCTTTTGAAGGCATTCCGGAGGATTTCCTCTGTTTCTTTTGCCACCTTATCAGTTTCTCCAAGCATGAGCTGATTCATTCTAGCCTTACTCCAGAACTCATCCTTCCAATCTTTGAAGATCATATCCATTTGTTTTGGAGTAATTGAGGGATAGAGTTGGATAGCTATCTGATCTCTAATCTCTAAGTCCTTAGCCTTGGCATTTTCTTTTCTCATATCAAGTTCCTTCTCTAGACTTTTAGGAATTAGAGAAATTATTTCAATAAATGCTTTATTGTATATGTTCAAGTATTTGACTGTGGCTTCCTCCAAGATCTTTTTATCTGCATCATTATATGTGTCATAAAATTTTGTTATTAGTTGTAGGTTCCCATCCACAGTAAGTACTTTAACCACATCATCTAATGACAGAGTGGGCTTTTCAACAAACTCTTTTGTCTTTGCCTCCTTGGTTTCACTGGATACTTTCTTCTTTTTCTTCATCTTCTTGATCTCTTCATCAGATTCAGTCTCTTCATCATCCTTCTGACTGATGTAAGACCTTGTTGCCTTTTTCTTTGTTCTCTTTTCACTTCTACTGGATGATTTTGCTTCCGGTTTGGATGCCTTTGAGCTCTTTGCAGCGACAGATGTAGAGCTCTTAGAGGATTTGGTCTGGGTAGAAGCTTCTACCGAAGCACTTTCTTTTTCTGCTTCTTTCTTTCCTTTTTCTACCCTTTCCATCTTTTCTCTGCTGGCATCAAGTGCCTCTTTTGAAATCCCATAACTTTTGGCAATGTTCTCAACTTCTTTTCTCACTTTTCTCTTCATTTCTGGTTGACGTAGCTCCACATGGATTTTCACACTCAACTCTTCAAATTCCAAACCTTTCTACCTTAGGATCCTTTGGCTGACATAGCATGTGTTGAACATGCAGCTCCACAATTTTCTCATCCACTTCATACACCATAGGCATGATCCATACTGTTCTTGGTTCCACTGCCTCCATTAGGCACTGATCAGTTTCTACCATAAAGCATATTGTATATTTATATTTTTCAACTAAAGATTGGGGGATTCTCTCTCTTGCTTGCATCATGCTTTGAAAATTCTTGAAATAGCCCCAGAGAGCTGTATTCTGTGCCTTGGCATCACTAAGCCCATGTATATAATCTCTGATTTGGCTACTGGTCTATCATCCTGCCATACCCAGCCACTGGATCTGGGAAGCTCATTCATGTAATAAAAGAATAGGTAGAGTATCAAACCACCGTATTTGAAAGAGTTCTTCTTATCCTTCTTTATCTTTTGCAGATTCTCCAAGAGTTGGTTCAGAAGGAGCTCACAAAGATCATAGTCTACATTCTTCCTCAACATTTCATAAGCTATATATATAGCAGTTCTAGATACTGAATTCTCCCTGCTGGAGTGATATATCTTATACCCAATTATCATTGATGCAAACTTGATATCTAGATTTGTGATATCCTCAATAGTCATTTCTCTTTTATCAAACTTTGATCCGGTAGCCTCACTGACAATTTGGTTTTTGACAGATTTAAGTGTAGGCATTCCACTGGTTGAGTGTAATCCAGTTACTGCCCTAATGGCATCCTTAGTGATCTTAAACGAACTTCTCAACCACATGAAGTTGTCATGCATTCTGCTCAAGATATACCGGACCCATTCATCTTCTGGAAAATAGGGGAAATGAATGCATTGTGTAAAATGTTTGTCCCAGATAGCTTTATACTGGGTTTTGAGTTTGAATGAGTCATCTATCAAATGCTTGTGATAGATATCGACCAGCTTAGATTCCCTAAATTCTTCAATACTCGCATGAATATATGCCCTAACATCTTCTACATGCAGAACCCCATGTGGAATGCTTGAAAAGACGCCTAGGGGATCAACTTCTATGGATTTATATGGATGCTTCTTAAATTTAGGGTGTGGCCTATCAGAAATCTTCACCACATTCAGAGTGCCCATCTTTCAAATATTTGCAAAGAGATATTTAAGAATGGAAAATACCTTTTGCGCTTCTGGGTTTTACGGAGTGACCTAGATCGATTGCTGGATGAATCGACTTCTACAGAAAATCTTTGATGGGCTTGAGGAAATTTGTTGCAAAGCTCCTTTTCGCTTCTTCTTGAATGTAGAATGAGCAAATGTTTAATAAGAAAAACCCTTATATTGCTCCGCAAACCCTAAAACCAAGCTGTAATAAATGCTCAACTTAAGTCATTCTGGTTTGCCTTGTTTTCCTTATTCAAATGACTTGATGAACAGAAACAATCTTGTTCTAAACATCTTGCAGATCTTCCATAGCTTAACCATAGTTTACTTAGATGTTTCTCTGAGAATCCTTTAATTTGCAACTCTCCTTGTGCCAATTTTGACACCAATTAACTGGCTAGGGGAAAAATATTTTTCCTTATGTCTCCCCCTGAGCCAGAGCTCATTTTTTTAAAAAAATTTTTGGAAGGAATATCAGCACCAGATTCTGGTGTAGATCCATCCTCTACATTTTCTGTACTTCTTTTCACCCAAATTTTGTTCATCTCACTTTTAACTTCATCCGCATTTACTTTTCCTTTTCCTTTGTCTTGATTCTGATTATGATGCACCGGACCCCTTTTGTCCTGGTTCTTGCTTCTACATAATTTGGCAATATGACCAAATCTATTGCAATTGTGGCAAACAACATTTCTTTGCATATTTGAATGAAATCCTCTTGATTTGCATATTTGAATGAAATCCTCTTGATTTGCATTGATTAGCCATATGTCCCATTCTTTTGCATGCAAAGCATCTACCATTGAATGAATTGTTTATTTGTATATTTCTACATTCTTGAGATTTGTGACCATACCTTTTGCAGTTGAAACACTATCCAGAGAAGGATGCATTAGTCTGATTTATTCTCTTTCTATACTAATTAGCTTTATGACCAAAGTTATTGCAGTTGTGGCAGTATCCATTGAAGGATGGATATCTTTGAGCATTAGGTTGCCTTATCAGAGGTCTTCTAGGCCTGTTCCTTAGATTTTCTGATCCAAGATTCTTCTGACCGGATCCGGAGCTTTCACCTTTCTCATATCCCAAGCCACGCTTGTCATCTACCCTCTTTTACCTTTCAAGAAGAACTTCAAGTTGAGCAGAACTTATCTTGAATTTCTCTTTGTATTGATTTGTTGTTTGAAGATCCTTTTTAAGAGTGTCAATTTGATCCTCAAGTTTTTCTTCATTATCTCTAGCATCTTTAAGATCATATTCTAGATGCCTAATTATTCTATCCATTTTGTGGCAGTCTTCTGACTTCTCCTTGAGGGATTTCTTTAGCTCATCTTCATTTTTTCTTTTCTTTTCAATTTCTTGGGTGAATTTCATAACTCCTGATTCCATTTCATGTCTTACCATAATGACCTCTTTTGATAATTTTTCACATAACTTGGTTTTCTCCTTTAGATCTTCATTTGTACCATTGTCTTCACTTTGACTTGCCAATTACTGAAGTAGATCTTTTCTCTTTTTCATAGAGATACTCAGTTTCCCTTTTAGTTCATTTATGAAATCATCAGCTTGTTTGAGTCTTTCCTTCAATTCTCTGACTTCAGAGTTTGATTCCTCAAGATCATCTAGGACAGACTGAAGTTGCTCCCTCATCCCATACACATCCATTTTAGTTCACATATCTTCCTCAAGCTATTAGGCTCTTTTCGGAGGAACTTCACTCTGATACCAATTATTGATAATTGAGAGGGGGGATGAATCAATTATCTTAATTATTTCAGCTTTCTAAACTTTCTTAACAATTAATGTAGCATTAATATAAGCAAACATAACCATGAAATGGAAATACACATGACACAATATTTTTTACGTGGAAACCCTGTTAAGGGAGAAAACCACGGGGTGATTAACCCAAGATTGTATTCTCTGTTAGAAGAATAGAAATACAAAATAGCACTTGCCAATTAGGGCTCACTGCCTGAGCACACTGCTCACAAGAGGCTCACTACCTACAATAGTTTCTACAAGAAAACTAGATACTTGAACTGATGAAAAGCATCCAAACATGCTGAGATTCAGTTCTGGTTAGGCTCAGTATACTGATTTACTACACTTCATTCTTCCTCTTCTTTGGTGTTGTTGTCCTGTCACATACTGGACCTGTATTCCTGCTATTATTCTGCTCATCTACTTTTCTTCGCACAATAAAAACACATCACACACACATTCACATCTAAAACCATCTGGTATATATATCCACACAAGTGATTTCAACTTTTTTCTTGTCGACATCTGGAATAGTCAATATTTTCCCAAACTCTAATCTATCAGCTGAATCCATGCATACCAAGTGATGCGGACCAAGGAGATGCTTAGAGAAGTCATCAATCATGTCGGCCAATCATGAATGAAACCTTAAGAAACTTAATCACCATCAATATCTCATCCGGATTTAGGTCTAATGCTCTGTCAGTCAGTTCTTCCTCTGTCTACTCTGTCAAACAGGAACCCAACACTCAAGTGCTCATATCTTTAAACTCTTCTATCACCGAAGGCTAAATCCTTGGAATCTATCAGTCAAGGTACTCCTCTTGACTTCCCCAAATCTGTACTTTACTGAGATACCTCCTCTAAGAGATCTGGACCTGACTATCTGACCTTGCTGCCTACTCTGTTCTTGTTTACCGGACCACAACACTTTTTCAATCTGACTTCTGGTAAAGACACATCATGTCCTGTGGATGTGTGAGAAGGACTTTGTTGCCATCAATGACAACACCAATGAAGCCACACAATGTCTCTTGCCAACATACTCTGCCTTTTTCTCGTCCTTACTTATCTTCCTATTTTTCACACAAGGACACCTTTTCCTTGACTCAATTGCAAGTATTTATACACTACATCAACCTTGGAATGATCATCAAGGTTGGCATTACAATCATCAACTGTTAGAACAATCTCCAAGGTCAGCATTACAAACATACATAAAATAGGTCTGGACCTAATACAAAATTAGCTAAGGAAATGTAGTAAAGATGTATGTGGATCACTCCATGCCTTAGCTAGGACTCAAACACAATCTTCAAGAGATCTCTGCAATCACCGGAATTAACCAAGTTGGCTAAGACTAGTTACACACTACGTTATCTGGAAGTAAACTTCAAACACGATATCAATTCCTTAACATAGACCAATGAAAAGATAGGAACATGATCAGTAGGCCTTGAACAAGCATGTTGTAATTACCAGGAGCAACCGTACAAAATCTAACCACTTTATCCATGAGATTCTTCACACTAGAGCACATGAACTTCACTATCTTCAACTATCATAAAAGAAAGATAGCTTGCAGACCACCAAATCACAAACCATTGGAGTTGTAGGCACTTATCATTATTCTAGACTTCCCTCTAGAAATGCAAAGTAAAATACTTCAATGTAGAGGGATACAAAGAAAAATACATTCTCCCTGTCACCAGTGAATAATCAGAAATAGTAGGTTTTACTCTGATGAATGTAACTCACTCAATTCTTCATACTAGAGGCTCAAACTCAGGATTTAGCATCTTCAAACATGCCTCTAAATTATTTCCAATCCACGGACCAAGATCTTCACTCTCCAAGAAATGCAGAGTAGTCTTTTGGACTATTCTTTAGTATGCAACTCATTGTCTTCACTGTGATTCACTATTTCCTTTCTGATTCTTCTGGAGGGGCTAATTTTCTCAATATCCTCAACATATAAAACTTCTAACCAAATAAAAAAATAAGATACAGTTGACACCAATGATAACAAAGATATGTTGACATCAATGACAACACTGATTAAGCACATACTTGCAACAATCTCCTCCTTTGTCATTGATGGCAACATATGATGTGAAAAACCGCAACAACCATTAAGAAAAGATTCTCCCTTATCTCTTTCACATCTGCACTCTTTCTCCCTGAGTTTTTCACATGATTTCTCTCCCCCTTTGAAATCAATGGTAAAGGACACATACTTGCACTCTGTTGCTCTGATCCAATCTCTCTTCTGAACTATCTTCATCTGACTACTCCCCCTGAGAAGTAGCCCTTACAAGCATCAATCTAGATCTAGAGATGGATTTTACCTCTAGAATGATGCACTTCTGTGCATCTTAGTTTAGAGTAGGAGGGGTGTTAACCCCTAACTTTTCTATGAGATAATCAAAAGTATCCTTAGGCAGAGGCTTAGTGAAAATATCTACAATCTGATCTTTTGTAGATACATACTCCAACTTGACTTCATTGTCTGTTACCTTTTCTCTCAAAAAGTGATATCTTATGGATATGTGCTTTGTCCTTGAATGCATTACTGGAATCTTTGATATGTTTATGGCAAAAGATTACAATTGGATCTTCATACACAACTTGGATGTCCTTCAATGTTTGCTTCATCCATAACACTTGAGTGCAACTACATGCCGCTGCAATGTATTCTGCTTCTATAGTAGATAGAGATATTGAGTCTTATTTCTTGCTTAACCAGGATACTAGCCTTTTTCCTAAAAAGAATGCACCTCCACTTGTACTTTTCCTATTAACTCAGATTTGCTCATCATTGATCTAGACCTTTTTCTTCTAGATTTTCTTCCAAGAGCTTCTTCATATTTGATTTGTCAACACCTCTTTAATTTAGATTCCTGTACTAACTAACTGGCTGAGGTTTTTTTTTTAATTTTTAACACAGCTCCCCCTGAGCCATAGCTCACAATTTAATTCCTGGAGGAAGTATCTGCACCAGATGCTGGTGCAGATCCATCCTTGATCTCATTAACATCGTTTCTAATCTAGATCTTGCTCATCTCATTCTTGGTTTCTACCAGATCAACCTTGTTCTTGCCTTTGTCGTATTTATGCTCTATCTTCCTCTTCACTGTGGGATAGTCTCTCTTTGCATTTCTACTTCTGCATAATCTAGTAGAGTATCCGGGCTTGTTGCAATATAGACAGACAATATCTCTCTGACCTTGATTTCTTCTGTTGTTTGAATTTGGCCTTCATCTGCATTGATTAGCCATATGCCCAAATCTATTGCATGTAAAACACTTTCCACTGAAAGAGTGAACATTCTTTGGATTGATTTGATTGTTTCTTGACACACTTCTACACTCATTTGCTTTATGACCAATTTTCTTCCAATTGAAACATTGACCAGAGAAATATGGAACATTCTGATTCATTCTACTCATACACTGAGTGGCCTTATGACCATACTTATTACATTTAAAACAATAACTATTGAAAGATGAATACCATTGAGCATTTGGTTGTCTGATCAGAGGTCTTCTAGGTCTGCCTTTTTGATTTCTTACTGGATAGTTTCTGCCTCTTCCTTTCTCAGATCTCACTTGTCCTAGAAATGAACTTTCTCCCTTTTCAAATCCCAAACCTTGCTTGTCATCTGGACTCTTCTGGCTGGCTGGAAACTCATCAAGCTTTGCAAAGCTCATTTTGACCTTTTCTTTATAGCTATTAGCTGCCTCTAGATCAAACTTCAAAAGCACAATTTGTTTTGCCAAATTCCCACATTCTTCTGACTTATCTTTCATAGCTTTGCTCAGATGATCCTCTATTCTTGTTTTGTCTATATTTGCCAAACTTAATTCTTCACTTTTCTTTTTAAGACTTTATTGTAGTTCCTTAATTTCCTTACTTAGCTCTTGGATGCAATCATTTACTTCTACCATATTTTCTTTTGAGTCCATGTTTTCTTCCTCGGATTCCTTAATGTCTTCTAGAGCAAATTGGTGCCCTTTACTGTTAGTATCAACTGCTTTAGATTCAACACTATCAATCAAGCATAGATTCATTTGATTCACAGTAGCTCTGTGTCCTTTCACATTTGGTTTTATCACTAATTGTTTGGGAACCTTCTTGTGCTTCATTCTGTAGTTCCTCATTGATTGAGTTAGAGTACCCTTGAATGTTCTCATTAACTTTAACATTTGTACTTTCAACAATCTTTCCCAATCTATTGTTATAGAAGTGGTAGGCTTTGTTCCAAGATGAATATCCAAGGAAAATGCCCTCATCATATTTAGCATCATCCTTTTCCATTTTGATAAGGCATTTGCTTCCAAAGATTTTCAAGTATTTCACTGTGGGTATTGTTCCATACCATAATTCAAAGGGAGTATTTTCATTCTTGGCTTTCATCAGAACTCTATTTAGTGTGTAGACAGTAGTTTGAATTGCCTCCTTCCAAAATGCTTTTGATATATTTGCTTCTTCCATCATTGATTTTGCAGTTTCCTAAATAGTCCTACTTGTTTCTTCCATTACCTTATTCTTTGCAGAGAGCTATTTTTGTATCCCGTGAGTTTCACAGAACATATTGAAATTGTTGGAGGTAAACTCTTCTTCTTTTCGAGTCCTTAAACACTTGGTTTTCATATTTAGCTCATTTTCAACCATTACTTTAAAAGCTTTGAGTCCATCTAGAGCTTTGAATTTTTCTTTGAAAAAGGTAACCCACGTCATTAAAAACATCATCAGTAATTTGTTCGTTACCAAGATTGATTGATCATTTTCCACATATTTCAGCAGTACAGTCATCTCCAAATCTAATTAGCCCTCCATCATATTTTTCCAAACTTACAAACTTACTCTTGTCACTAGTTATGTGATTTGAACAACTACTATCAATAATCCAAGAAATCTTCACTTGAAACATAACTTCATTGCTATTACTTACCTCTGGATCTAGACACCTTAGATTGTTGACACTCTTTGTTTTGGAGAGTAAGTAGTCATCATCTTCATAAAGCACTTTCTTGGACAATCCAGTTTTATCATCTTTTAGTGGACATTCAAGTGTATGTAGTTGTTCATATTTTAGCTCCATTTGGGATCTCCTTCGAGTTGTTAGACTCTTTACGAAGGGACTTGGCTCTGATACCAATTGTTGAAATGAACTAGACAACTGAGAGGGGGGTGAATCAGTTGTCACAAAACTTAAGTAATTTTGCACCTTAAATCATTAAACACTTATCCACTGTTTGTTATGATTAAAACATGAAAGCATAAACACAACTAAAAACACAATTGCAAGATCATACACAAGTGAGACCAGATTTTTACATGGAAAACCTTGTTAAGGGAAAACCCATGGTGGGAGTTAACCCACAAGATATATATGTAAAGCACAATACCAAAAATTAGAGGCTCACTACCCAAAAAAAGGTTCACTTCCAAGAGGTGTCTCACTGCCAAGGGGTGGCTCATTGCCAAGGGTTTTGAACTGAGATGTTAGCATCTACTCCATGCCTGAATTCAGATCTATTGAAGCACAATATTTTTCTACTCTACTCTACCTTTCCTCTTCCTTACTTATCTTCCCATTTTTCATGCAAGGACACCTTTTCCTCAACTTAAATGTAAGTATTTATACAATACATCAACCTTGGAATGATCATCAAGGTTAGCATTACAATCATCAACTGTTGGAACAATCTCTAAGGTCGGCATTACAAACATACATAAAATAGGTTTGGACCTAATACAAAATTAGCTAAGGAAATGTAGTAAAGATGTATGTGGATCACTCCATGCCTTAGCTAGGACTCAAACATGATCTTCCATGCCACAACATGCTTTTGCAATCTTCAAGAGATTTCCACAATCACTGGAATTAACCAAGTCAGCTAAGATTGGTTACACGCTACGTTATATGGAAGTAATCTTCAAACACGATCTCAATTCCTTAACGTAGACCAATGCAAAGCTAGGAACATGATCAGGAGGCCTCCACAAGCATATTGTAATCACCAAGAGCAACCACACAAACTCTAACCACTTTACCCATAAGAATCTTCACATTGGAATGCATGAACCTCACTGTCTTCAACTGTCATAAAAGAAAGATAGCTTGCAGACCACCAAATAACAAACCATTGGAGTTGTAGGCACTTATCATTATTCCAGACTTTAGTCTAGAACTATAGAGAAAAATACTTCAATGCTGAGGGATGTGGAGCAAAATACTTTCTCCCTATCACCAGTGAATAATCAGAAAAAGTAGGCTTTACTCTGATAAATGTAACTCACTCAATTCTTCATACCAGGGACTCAAACTCAGGATTTAGCATTTTCAAACATGCCTCTAAATAACTTCCAATCGACAGACCAAGATCTTCACTCTCCAAGAAATGCAAAGTAGTCATCTGGACTGTTCTTCAGTATACAACTCACTATCTTCACTATGATTCACTGTTTCCTTTCTGATTCTTTTGGAGGGGCTATTTTTCTCAATATCCTTAATATATAAAGAGTCTAACCAAATAAAAAAATAGGATACAGTTGACACAAATGACAACAAAGATATGTTGAGAACTGAAATCAATATGGATGGCGTTCATGTGCTCTGCAAGCCGAGCTAGGGCGACCGTGCCCTAGCTCATTCTCTGTGTGTTGCTCGCTTCTGCATTGTGGGGGGGGGTTTTGAAGCTATCGGGGTTGTGGTGGTGGGGTTTTTTCTTTTCTGGAGGCCTTCTTGCTGCCGTTTGGGTGGCTTGTGGGTGGAAGGGTTTTGATCCTTCCCTTGGGGTCTTTTCTTTTTTCCATTTCTTGCAAAAGTGTCCTGGGGGTTTGCATGCCTGCTGGTGATCTTGTTTTTTGCTATGCAGGGTGGGGAAACATCTGGGGCTAGCCCCAAATTGGATTTCCAATCAGCATTTGGTTCAAAGCCTTTAGCACATGGAGTGAATGTTTTTGATAATACTATGTTTTCTTCAGAGATGGAGATGAATGATCTAGGATCGGTTAGTGGTTCCTAAATAACGAAGATTAATGGGTGTTTGGAAAGATGCAAAGAGCGACCGAAGTTGATTATCCTGATGGAAATGCTTGCCGATGATATTGAATACTATTCAAGGCACTCTTTTTATTGCAAGTTCATGGGTTTGAGAGTCTCGCTGCAATTTTTGGAATCCTGGGCTCAGCGGACTTGGATGCCGGAGGGGGAGATGGAGATTAGGCTCCTTGCGAATAACTTTTTTATGGTCTCTTTTGATTGCATGGTAGATCATAATAAGGTCTTCGAGGGTGGCCCCTATTTTTATAACCAGTTGGGTTTGTTTATTAAGCCATGGCATGCTGGCTTCAACCCAACTGAGGCAATACCGAGTCGGATCCCAGTTTGGGTTCGGTTGCCGTGGTTTCCAGTTGAGTGTTGGCAGGATGACGTGTTGCATTTGGTGGCTTCAATGCTCAGTAAACCTATTGGGTCTTCACAAAATACGCAGTACAAAAAGGTAATGAATTTTGCTCGTATTTGTGTAGAAATTGATTCAAGCAAGCCACTGCCAGATTTTGTTGAAGTGAGTGCTGGATCTTATACTTGGGTGCAACAGCTAGATTATGAAACCCTACCTTTTCGGTGTCGTCTTTGTCATGAATATGGTCACTTGCAGCGTAGGTGCCCTAGGGCTAAGCCTGTGGTGCCCAACCTTCTTAGCCTTCTCGTAATCCCCCTAGGGCTGATAATGGTAAGGAGCCTATTCCAGGTAATGGTAATGGAGATGATGGTTATGTCCCTGTCAAGGCTCGCAATAGGAATCGGGGCCAGAAGTGAACCTTGAGGGAGAGGCAGGATGATGAAACTTTTAATAGGTTTGAGGTGCTGGATGATCTCAGCCAGGAGGAAGTGAATCCAGGGTTGCTGAACTTGGATCAGGGAACTTTGGGTACAGGACAGGATGGGCCACCATTGGAGGCCATGCAGGTTGTGCAAGAGATTGGGGTTGGGTAGATGGATACAGATCAACAATTGATTGTCCAGACTGAACAAGAACCTTATATTGGAGCTTTGAAGAGTGGTGGAGGTGGTTCCCCATTGCCCCTAAAAGGAGGAAAGGATGTGGGGAAGAGCTCTTTGGCCTCCTCTCATTTGGGTATTCAGCAAAATGAACTGAAGAAAGGGGTTGGTGACAGGACTTCCAAGTTGGGAAGGAAAAAGGATCTGGAGAAGATTAAATTAACTGGGGAAACTTTGGTGGAGTCAGGGTCAGTCAAGACTTTGGATTCACATTTTTCATGCCCCTAGAAATGATTGTTCTCTCATGGAATGTAAGGGGCTTGAACAGTGGCCCTCGACAAAAAGTTGTTCGTGATTTGGTTAGGAATCATTCTCCGGATGTTCTTTTTCTTTAGGAGACTAAATTATCTGTAGATAATATGTTGGCCATGGCTCCTAAGTTGTGGAAATATGGTGAATGCCAGTGTATGGGGGCTCTTGGTACTTCTGGAGGGGTGGCTTGCTTTTGGAACCCTCGGAAGATTTTCCCTCTCTGGTGGATGTCCTCTAGATCCTCTATATCCCTAGTCGCCTCTTGGTATGAGACTGGTGAGTGTATTCTCCTCTCTAATGTGTATGCTCCTATTGAGTTTTTGGGTAAACAACTTCTATGGTCCCATCTTCATTTTGTTTGTAGCTTAGCTCCTTACCATCTGTGGGTTATGGCTGGTGATTTTAATGCTATTGTGGAGTTGTCTGAGAAAAGAGGTGGTATTCCTAAGTTGGAACCTTCTGCTCTATTATTCAGAGATTGCATTTCTGAATTAAATCTTATTGATGTTCTACCAAGTAATGGTCACTTCACTTGGAATAATAGGAGAATTGGTGAGAGTTGTGTTGCTGAGAGGCTAGATCGATTCTTGGTTTCCTGTTATTGGATTGGAGACTTATGGTCCACTCGATCTGAAATTCTTGATTGGAGAGGTTCTGATCATTGGCCTATTAAGCTTAGTATTATCTTTGCTCGGGGGCCTCATTCTCCCTCATTCAAGTTCTAGCTTATGTGGTTATGAGATCCTACTCTTCATGAACATGTGGCTGAGTGGTGGTGGATTGGTAGACCAACTTTTGGTATGGCAATGTACACATTCTCCAAGCTTCTTCAGTTTGTCAAATATCGGCTTAAAAGGTGGAATCGACGATGTTTTGGTAATATCTTTCATGCTAAGGTTGCTGCCCAGGAGGAGTTGAATAATATTACGCGGTTGATTCGTGAGAATGGGGCCTCTGGGGATCTTCTAAGGGAGGAGGCTAAGACTTTGAAAGTGGTTGAAGAATTTGAATTGAGGGAAGAAATCTATTGGAAGCAAAAGGCCCGGGTTGAATGGTTATAGGAAGGTGATAAAAACACTGCCTTCTTCTTCAATTCTATGAAGGATAGGAGGCATGGTAATTCCATTCCTATTCTGGTGAATGATAGAGGTGAACGTCTTGCCTCATTTTAGGAAATCTCTGCTGAGGCATCTCAGTATTTTGCTACTTTATTTAGGGAGGATTCATGAGGGGGCTCTGTTGAGGAAGCACAGTTTCTTTCTTGTATTCCTCAGTTGGTCTCCAGGGAGGTGAATGAGTATCTGATGAAAGATATCTCTCTTGATGATCTCGAGGGATTGTGTTTTAGATGAAGAAGGGTAAAGCTCCTGGTCCCGATGGTTTCCCGATTGAATTTTTTCAGGAATTTTGGGATATCATAAAGTTGGATCTTCTGGCAGTTGTCCTTGACTCTTAGAGGAATAAACAAATGCTTCATGCTCTGAATTCCACCTTCCTTGCTCTCATACCCAAGTGTGAAGGGGCTGATAGGTTATCTCAGTTCCGGCCTATCTCTCTTTGCAATGTGGCTTATAAAATCATTTCTAAGTTATTGGCTGAGAGATTAAAGAAGTGGCTTAAAGTGCTGATTTCAGAGGAATAGAGTGGATGTGTGGCGGGTCGACATATTCTTGATGAGGTTGTCATTGCTACGGAGACCATCCACTCCATGGACAACTCCCACGAGAAGGCTATGTTCATTAAGCTGGATATGGCTAAGGCTTATGACAGGGTTAGATGGTCTTTTTTACAGAAGATCCTTATTTCTTTTGGTTTTGGTGAGGAGTGGATCCAATGGGTCATGAGCTGTGTCATGTCTGTTTCCTTCTCAGTTTTGATAAATGGAGATCATTCTAAACTTTTTGGTGCCTCAAGGGGTTTGCGCCAAGGGGATCCTCTTTCTCCGTATCATTTTCTGCTTCTTGTGGAAGGCCTTGGACATTTGTTGAAAAGACGGGTGGAGCATGGCATCATTCAGGGTTGGTGATGGGGTGGAGACTTGCCTCCGCAATCTCATTTGTAGTTTGTTGATGATACTGCCCTGATGGGGATGGCTACTATTAGGGAAGCTACTAACTTGAGGCAGGTGTTGGACATATATCTTGTTGCTTTAGGACAATTGATTAATGAGGAGAAGTCTTCCATATTCTTCTTCAATACACCGACCCCCATTAAGAGAAGAATTGCTAATATCTTGAGGTTTCAGATAGGGGTTCTCCCTTTGATGTATCTGGGTTTCCCAATTTCTATTCGCCATCTTCCCAAGGGTTCTTGGCAGAATATTATTGATAAGCTCCGTGCAAAAGTTAATCATTGGACCCACAGATGGTTGTCTTTTGTGGGGCAGGTTTAGCTTCTCAAGTCGGTGGTGTAGGCTCTCCCTACCTACAGATGTCTGCTTCAGGTGGCTCTGATGGGTTTTCTGAGGGAGTTGGATTCTCTTGAAAGGCAGTTCTTATGGGCAGGAAGTTTGTCATCCTCCAAGTGGAGCTTGGTTAGGTGGGATGTTGTGTGCAGCCCAAAGTAATTTAATGGTCTTGGTCTTCGACAGTCTGCGTTATCTGGAGTGGCTATAGCTGCTAAGCTATTTTGGAAATGGTGTGTGGAACAAGATCAGCCATGGGCTAGGATATTATCTCATAAGTATTTCCTAGGGATTCCACAGCAGGATCTCCCTTGTTACCCTCTTGAGGGGAAAGGTTCAGTGATTTGGAATACTCTTCAGAAGGGTGCAAAGCTTATCAAGGAAGGTTTATTTTGGATTTGTAGATGGGGAACTGAAGCTCTCTTCTGGTTAGATTCTTGGGATGGATTCCCTCCACTTACTTATTAGTTCCCCAACCTACTTCCTTTGTGCCAAAGATTTCTTGAGGTTGGCTGGGCTAGGGTGAGTGACTTCAAGTCTGTTGCTTCTTTTGGTTAGTTGGAGGTAGCTCATTGGAAGGATCCCGCAGTGTGGCCAAATTTGGGACTTGCGGAAGAAAGTGCTGAGCTTCACAAGATTCTTCATAGTAGGAGTTGTAGTTCTCTTTTGGAAGAGGATATTCTTGCTTGGACCCATAATCCTAAGGGGGTTTACTTTGTTGCTTCTGGTTATCAGGTGTTATTGGCTTAGAAGCTAACAGGGGTAGAGGTTCATTGGTGGAAAAGGGTGTGGAATAAACTCTCGTGGCCTAAATGCAACTGCTTTGTTTGGACTTTGGCTTGGAATAGGTGCTTGACCTAGGATAACATTCGTAAATGGGGATTTCAAGGACCTTCAATTTGTGTTTTGTGTGGGGGAGCGGAAGAGGATTCTTCGCATTTGTTCTTCCGGTGCCCCTTTGTTGTGCATCTTTGGCATTGGTGGTGGGATGTGTGGAAGCTTCCTTGTATTCATGCGTGCTCTTTGGTTGAATTCTAGGATAGTATGGGAAGACCTCCTTCTAGGGCTTCCTTTTTGCAGGAAGTTTGGTTTGTGGGCCCTACCTTTCTGCTTTGGCAGATTTGGCTAGAGTGGAATCACCAAATTTTTCATGATCAGAAGTTGGTCGGTCAGCAAGTTTGGATGCTTATGCTAGGAATGGTGCAGGAGTTAGTTTATGTGATGTGGTTTTCCCCTTGGAGAGAGGTGATGCTGAGTTGGTGGCCAGACTGGATCTTCAAGAAATTCATTCTTCTTTTGTCAGTTCTAGGAACTGTAGGCATGGGAAAAAGAGGGTTCAACAGGTTGGAAGGTGGTTACCTCCTCCCAATGGATTTTTAAAGATCAATACTGATGGTTCGTCTAGGGGAAATCCTGGGCCTACTGGAATTGGTGGGGTTGGCAAGGACTCAGCTGGGTCGGTGATTTTTCTGTTCTCTATACATGAGGGGGTGAAGACTGTTAACTTCATGGAGGGTCTGGCAATTCTTCATGCTATTGAGAGGGCCCTTGCTTTGGGATGGAGAAAGGTTATATGTGAAGTTGATTCACAGATTTTGATTAATCTCTTGAATGAGCGAAAGATATCTAATATAAATTGGTAGTTGGCTTCGGTGGTTCAGTGGATTCTTCAGGTTAGTTCTCAGATGGAGGAAGCATCCTTTGTGTACATCCCGAGGGAGTGGAATCATGTTGCCGACTGCTTGGCCAAATGGGCCTCTGAGCATGATAGTGGTTGGAAGGTTGAGGATTGGGATCAGGTTAACCCTAAGCTACATCTGGATTTAGACCAATTCTTGGAGGAGGATAGGAGGATACATGGGGATAGTTGATGTTGTTTTTTGCTGTGGGGTTTTTGCCTTGTTTTCTAGGGCTGGGTCCCTTGGATATTATTGTAATGCTCTTTTCTGATTTCTAATAAAGTTTTTACCCCTTTGTTTTTTTTTTTTTTTTTGAAAAAGACAACAAAGATATGTTGACATCAATGACAACACTGATTAAGCACATACTTGGAACAAGATGGCCCCATTTGAGCTTGAAGTCCCCTTGGAAATTGAGCAAAAATTCCATCCACAATACCCACAATTTTCCACCTAATAGGCTCATGTTGACTTTTCATCATCCCACCACAATCCTCAAATCCAAGATAATTAATTTCTATGGCTTCTCACAAAAGAAGTTCTTATCTTCAAAATCCCAAAGAAAGTTCTTTAAAAATAGCCACCTTCACCTCATTTTAACATCGAAAAACAAAAAATTTAAGTTCGTCATAAAGTTTTTGCTATTTCTACTCATATATGACACTCCAACACTACTTTAAAAATTATAGGAGTGAACTAGCTTCATTTCCAAAGTCTCAAAAAAATTATTTGACCATTGTGTAATGCCTCTGGCATTTGTGCATTTTTTATTATAGACCTTTACTTTAGTTTCTGCTACTATTATTAGCGATGAAACCTTATTTTGGCATCAAGGTGATCTTGATGGGTTTTGTGTGACTTTTAGACTTGTTTATGGTTGTCTATGCTATGACATTACTCAATGATTATCTAGCATGTTTTCATTGATTATGCTCATGTTATATATTTATTTGGAGTTTTAGCTTCACTATTTTCATTTACATAATATGTTGGATGGATATGACATCCTCAGTATGATTATGTTTTTGATAAAGATAAGCGGCATAAACTAGGGTGTCAATCCCATTAAAAAATAGCCCAGCGAGCACACAAATGAGACATAAAAGTCCAGACCAGCAACATTAAACCAATAGAAATAGAAGACCAATAGAAACAACAGACTGATAGCCAATGGACAAAGCACCAACCACCAAGAAATAGTAGAGAACAAAACACACAAGACTAGTTGAACAAATGACCCCAGTCTTCCATTAGAAAGTGGTACATTTCTTCATAGTCCTTCATGTTAGGAATTAAGGTGTCTCAACCTTTGTAATTCCTTGTATTATTTCATTGTGTTTAATTATTTATTGCCTATTGTATAATTAGGCTGCAAATCCTATGTTGTCATCTTGTGGGAGTTGGCACAGTGATGTGTCATCCTACATGGCATATGACCACATGTAAATTTGTCCTCACATGAAGAGATAGGTGTTTCACTTAGTGGTAGGAATATTTTTCCATGTGTCAGCATCTTGGAATGTGTGTAAGGGAATATTAACCAAAATGGTCATGACAGATTCCTATGACAAAGTTATGACATTTAAGAGTCAGAAATAGAAGATCCTATGATAGGTATGGACATGTGTCGAGAAGCATCTTTGAAAAAGACATCTTTGGGTGTCCCAAGGTGGACTATGACATGGTGTAAGAGAATATGCTATTTTATAGCCTGTGTATGACAGATTCTCTTACAGTTTTAAGTTATGACAGCTATGACAGATTCTATGACGGTTGTAAGAGTCGTAAGAACATCTATCATAGCCCATTTTTGGAATAGATGACCTCTTTGGGATGGGGTGACTTGACAAGTGTTAGGAACATCCTACAGTGTTGGACAAGTGTTCATAGGCATGGGTTTTGGGCCATGAGGCCATGTTGGATGTCCATCTCAATGTGGAACTTTTTTTTCGTTGTATTTTATTTCTAAACAAGTGCTTCAGAGAGGTGATGCATTATGTGATTAACAGGTACTGTTATGCTACCGGATCATCTCCAGATATGAGTTCAAAGACTCCTACAAGAACATTGGCTCTGTAACTGTACTGTAACATTCATTGTTTATGGAATACATTTGAGTTGTGTTTTGGAGTGTGGAGTTTTTCACCTGTAAGGGTTTTCCCCATGTATATCTTGTGTCTCTCTTCTTGTGTCTTACATTCTTGTGTATGTGTTTGCTACAATATCTCTGTTAGTGGGTTAACATAGGTATAATTGTAAAGATTAAATTGAATTTGCACTCTCCTCCCCTCATTAGATTAGTGTAGGAAGCGATTTCTGCACACCTAGCTTCCTTTCAATTGGTATCAAAGCCTGGCTAGTTTTGGTTCTAGCTGCTGGGTGGGGGTTTTTTGAGCTAATCTTAGGTTCAGTGGGAGTTTGTGCAGAGTATTCTGTATCTTATTGTAGGAAGGAGATGGCAATCACATTTGGAAGATTAGAGGTGGAGAAATTTAATGGCACTAATTTTGAGTTGTGGAAATTCAAGATGGAGGACTTACTTGTTGATCATGACCTATGGGAAACTGTATCCGGTGTAAAACCTGTAGTAATGTCACAAGAAGATTGGGACCTCAAAGATTAGAAGGCTAAGGGTCTCATAAGACTCTATCTAGCTAACTCTGTCTTGTTGAATGTCCATGACGAGAAGAGCACAAAAGATCTTTGGAAGAAGTTGGGTGATGTTTATGAGGCCAAGTCCTTGGTGAACAAGCTTTTTCTGAAAAAGAAGTTGTTTGCTCTAAATATGGAAGATAGATGATCTATTGCAGACCATATGAATGCTTTCAACATGATCATTGCATAGTTGACATCTGTGGGTGTGAAAATGGAGGAGGAGGATCGGTGTATGACCCTGCTTTATTCTTTGCTAGATTCATGGGATCATCTTGTCATGGCCATCAGAAGCACCACTACCACCTTCAAGATGGAAGATGTGGTGTCTTCTCTATTATCTAAAGAAATGTGGAGAAAGGCATCCAAGTTGGCCAAAGAGGCTCTTGTAGTTCGTGGAAGACCCAAAGAGAAAGGGAAGAAGGATAAGAAAGGTGAAAAGGGCATATCCAAATCCCATGGGAGATCCAAATCTCCTAGAAAGTCTAAGGCTCTCTATTGGAACTATGGTAAATCTAGGTGTTTCTGAAAGGAATGCAAAGAAGAAAAGAAAAGAAAAAGAAGACTTCCCCAGATTTAGATTCAGACAAGTCACAAGATGATGTTGATGCCTTCATCACAACCCTAGCCACCCATGCATCTGATGATGTGTGGTTGATTGATTCTGGTGCATCATTCCACATGACCTTGCATCAAAGTTGGTTCACAAAGTATGAAGAGTTTGATGGTGGAAGAGTGTACCTGGGTGACAACTCTCATCTGAAGATTGTTGGTCATGGAAGAGTCTCAATCCGATTCCCTGATGGACGAGTGAAGGGGATCACTGGGGTTATGCACATCCCAAGCCTAGCATGGAACCTACTGTTTGTAAGTATGTTCAATGATGTAGGTGTGTAGGTTGTTTTTTCAACTGGAGGCATGCACTTCATAGTGTAATAGTTCTTCTAACTTGAAGAAAAGAGTTGCAGTCACTCCATCCCCACCATTCGAATGAGCAGTGAAGAAATCTGTTGTAACTAGTTCTGATCGTAGTGCATATGCTTTGGAAGTTAAGCTTCCTGCTGAAAAGACTATGTTATGGTATTTGAGATATGGCCACATTGGTGAGAAGGGTCTTAGAACCCTAAAAAATAAAAACATCATTGAGGGGTTAAATGATTGTAATCTCAAGTTTGACTTTTGTGAACATTGTGTATATGGAAAGAAAAACCAGTTTAATTTTACTCTAGTTCTCACAAGTCTTCTAGTGTATTGGATCTTATTCATTCTGATGTGTTTGGTCCTGTTAATGTTCCTTCGATTTCGAAATCTATATATTTTGTATCTTTCATAGATCATTACAGTAGAAGGACATGGGTTTATTTTATTAGAAGCAAGAATAAAATCTTTAGTCAGGTTAAAGAGTTTAAATCCTTTGCTAAAAATTAGACTAGTAAAAAGATTGTGTTTAAGAACTGATAATGGTGGTGAGTTTTGTTCAGTAGATTTCGATAAGTTTTGTAAAGAGCAAGGGATTGAAAGACATAAGATAAATCCATACACCCCGCAACAAAATGGAGTTGCAGAGAGGATGAACAGGACATTGATGTAGAAGGCTAGGAGTATGCTTAGTGGAGCAAGCCTTGAACAAAAGTTTTGGGTTGAAGTTGTTACCACTACTTGCTACCTGGTAAACAGGTCTCCTACATCATCTCTTGTTGGTAAGACACCTATGGAGGTGTGGTCTGGTAAGAATCCTTCAGTTAGATATCTTTGTGTTTTTAGTTGTGAGGCATATGCACATGTGCCTAGGGGGAAATAGTCTAAATTGGAGAACAAGGCTATTAAATGTATTTTCATTGGCTATGGTGTCGGTGTGAAAGGATGCAAGCTTTGGGACCCTATGGCTGAAAAAGTTTTGTATAGTAGAAGTGTTATCTTTAGAGAGCTAACACCTTCTTCCGTTGTTCTACAGCCAAAATAGACAGAAAAGAAGGAGGATGGGTTTAGTTTCCTTCTACCCCTAAGAAGACGAAACAAATGGACCCTGTGAGACTTGATGATGAGGAGAGCTCTAGCAGTTCTGAAAGCTCAGAAGAAGTAGAACCTCAACCTTAGCCATTGAGGAGGTCTACATGAACAAGAAAGCAAGCTAATAGGTTTGGTTATTCATTACTTGATTCTAGTTGTGCTTTTTCTTTACTTACTAACACTGATGAGCCTAGAACTATGAAAGAGGCTATGGGCATGAAAGATGTAGGTTCCTGGAAGGAGGCCATGGAAGATGAGATGGCTTCTTTGGAGAAGAAAACAACATGGGACTTGGTGCCTTTGCCTGAAGGATGGAAACCCGTTGGATGTAAATGGGTGTTCAAGAAGAAATTTGGTGCAAATGGCACTGTTGAAAAGTACAAGGCTAGATTGTTTGTGAAGGGATACTCACAAGTGGAGGGAATCGATTATGGTGAAATTTTCTCTCCCATTGCAAAGCTGACATCTATTCAATTTTTTTATCTCTTGCAGCTGCTTATGACTTAGAGGTAGAACAGACGGATGTGAAGACAACTTTCCTTCATGGTGATTCGGAGGAAGAGATTTGCATGTCACAACCAGAGCATTACTTAGAGAAAGGTAAAGAAAATTTGGTTTGCAAGTTAAAGAAGTCTTTGTATGGTTTGAAGTAGTCTCCTAGGATGTGGTACTTGAAGTTTGATGCCTTTGTGTTGTTGATTGGATATCTGAGATTGAAATCAAATCATTATGTGTATTACAAATTTGACAATGATTGCATTCTCATTATTGCATTATATGTTGATGATATACTATTGATTGGGAATGGTAAGAATATGATTTCTAATTTGAAGTCTCAGTTGTTAGCATAGTTTGAGATGAAAAATATTGGGGTAGCCAGGTACATTCTGGGAATGGAAATCAGAAGAGATAGAGCTAACTGAAAACTTTGGTTAAGCTAGAGTAAGTATGTGAAGACTGTGTTGGATAGGTTTGGCATGGTAATTGTAGACCATTGTGTGTAACTGTTTCTTTTGGGACAAAGTTGTCTATTAATGATTGTCCAAAATCTCCTAGTGAGGTGGAGGACATTAGCAGAGTACCTTATGCTAGTGTTGTTGGGAGTTTGATGTACGCTATGGTTTGCACAAGACTAGACATTGCCCAAGCAGTGGGAGTCCTTAGTTGATTTATGGCTAATCCTGGATGGGTACATTGGGATGCAGTTAAGCGAGTGTTCAGATATTTGAGGGGTACTTCTAAGTATTCCATATGCTATCATGGTAATGTTATAGGACCTCCACATTCAGTTTGTATTCGTGGATTTGTCAATTCTGATTGGGCATGTGACATTGATAGCAGGAGATCCACTAGTGCCTATGTGTTCACTATGTTTGGTGGTGCAATTAGTTGGATGAGTAACTGACAACCTATGGTTGCTTTGTCCATGATAGAAGCTGAGTACATGGCAGAAACTCATGCTTGCAAGGAAGCAATTTGGCTAAAGAGATTGTGTTCAGATATTGGTGTTGATGCAAGACAAATTATGATTTGTTGTGACAGTCAGAGTGCAATTTTCCTTGTGAAGAATCCAACTTTCCATGCCAGAACAAAGCATATTGATGTATAGTTTCACTTCATGTGAGACATGGTAGAGGATGGGAAGGTAAATTTGGAGAAGGTAGATACTTTGAAGAATGTTGCAGATGCATTAACGAAGCCAATGGGCACAGAGAAGTTCAGATGGTGTTCAGAGGCTATGCGCCTCTCAGCCTATAGTAGTTAAATACTGTTAATTTTATTAGCTCTTACAAGGTGTTCGACAAGTGGGAGAATGTTGGGAATTAAGGTGTCTCAACCTTGGTAATTCCTTGTATTTAATTATTTATTGCCTATTGTATAATTAGGATGCAAATCCTATGTTGTCATCTTTTGGGAGTTGGCATGGTGATGTATCATCCTACATGGCATATGACCACATGAAAATTTGTCCTCACATGAAGAGATAGGCATCCCACTTAGTGGTAGGAATATTTTTCCATGTGTCAGCATCGTGGAATTGTCTGTAAGGTAATATTGACTGAAACAGTCGTGACAGATTCCTATGACAAAGTTATGACATGTAACAGTTAGAAATAGAAGATCCTATGACAGGTATGGACATGTGTCAAGAAGCATCTTTGAAAAAGGAATCTTTGGGTGACCCAAGGTGGACTATGACATGTTGTAAGAGAATATGCTATTTATAGCCTGTGTATGATAGATTCTCTTATAGCTGTAAGTTATGATAGCTATGACAGATTCTATGACAGTTGTAAGAGTCGTAAGAGCATCTATCATAGCCCATTTTGGGAATAGGTGACCTCTTTGGGATGGGGTGACTTGACAAGTGTCAAGAACATCCTACAGTGTTGGACAAGTGTCCATAGGCATGGGTTTTGGGCCATGAGGCCATGTTGGATGCCCATCTCAATGTGGAGCCATTTTTGCCTTATATTTTCTTTATAAATAGGTACTTTGAAGAGGTGATGCATTATGTGAAAAATAGGTAATGTTATACTACCGAATCATCTCCAAATATGAGTGTCGAAGACACCTACAAGAGCATTGGCTTTGTAACTGTATAGTAACCTTCATTGTTTACGGAATACATTTGAGTTGTGTTTTGGAGTGTGGAGTTTTTCACCTATAAGGGTTTTCCCCGCGTATATCTTGTGTCTCTCTTCTTCTGTCTTACACTCTTGTGTATGTGTTTGCTGCAATATCTTTGTTAGTGGGTTAACATAGTTGTAACTATAAAGATTAAATTGAATTTGCACTCTCCTCCCCTCATTAGATTAGTGTAGGAAGCGATTTCTGTACACCTAGCTTCCTTTCACTTTAGCTTCTTTTTACCCATGCCATGTTTGTTTTATTCCAAATCCTGCAAAATAGCTAGGGTGGTTGCCAATCGGTGCATCACTTTTGAAGTAAACCAAGCAATAATTATGAATCTTTTCTCCAACTTCATGATTCTGGTGTTCATGGCCTCCATCGTAGACACCTCCTTGGAATTGGTTTCCCCATCCTTATCGACTGGGGTATCCTCCATTTTCTTGGTTGACATCTCAATCTCTAAATATGGTAGGTTCATCTCTAGGAAAAGGATTGGGCCTTCCACATCCATCATGCCACCCACATCTGAACCAAAATTCTCCTCCTCAACGTTTTCCTTTCTATTGATGTTTTCCTCCTTATCCAACTCACTGGAGGTCGCCTACTCCTTAAGGGAGGGAGTGGACTTTGCAGTGAGTCTACTGGACCTCCTAGTTGTGGGCATTCTCATCTTTCCCTGGGGAGTATTTTCCCCTCATCCTGAGTCTTCTCACTATCTTCATTATCCCCCCCAAAACTTCCACCACCTTACCATTCTCCAGATTGGGCCCCTCTTTCCTGAGTAACTCACCCACATTCACAAACTTGACAGTGTCCTCCTTACAGTCCTTGGCTCTCTTCTAAGTATTATCACCCTTGTCATCAACGATGGCAAGCTTCCTTTTGGTAGACTTCATTCTTGGGTTGGGAATTTTTTTGGCCAATGTTGGCCTCTACCTAGCCAAGGGGGTGAATAGCCAATTTGGGGGTTTTCACCGGACTAGTTTTGGAGCTAGGTTTTTTATTGGAGGTTGAAACCCTAGGGTTAATGGACTATCCAGTGACTTCTCAGGAGCGAGTTCCCTTATCACCACCCCTTGACTCTAGTTACCTTTGGTATGCTTAGGAGCACTAACAAGGGGACTATCAATCAAGCTAGTCATAATCTGCTTAGAGGGACATAAAGCCAAATGAAATTTGTATAAACAGAAGATCAGACCTTGGTGTAGAGGAATCATAGGCTTATCGGGGTTTTGGGCATGTAAGTCTGTAATAGCCTTGACCGAAGTCTTTAGAGATGAGAGAAGGTAAAAGAGGAAGCTAATCAACTAGTTCCTTCTAAAATGATTCAGGAGCATGAAATGGTAATGGTAGAAGCATCTAAACCTACCTTCCAAAGTAAAATACTTCATCACTATTGGAGTAAATGAGTTTTTACCATTTACCCATGCTTAAGTTTACTTAGGCATCCAACACAAATATTAAATAATGCATTTATTAGATAATTAGTTTCATTTACCATTCAGGTAGTTTTTATCTACCAGCTCTCAAACACACCTATATATTGTACATTGTAAAATAGTATTGTGTATCTCAATACATTTTTCATTCTTCTGATGAAATAGCCCCATGCTTCTCTTTGATATTTACAAATGTTGATTTTGGTGGTCTCCACCAACATGGTATTAGAGCCTCCCATTCTACCCTCCTTCCATTGAAGAATTTTTATCAAAAGTTTTTGAGATCCTGGAGATTGATATTTAATTTGTCTACTTTGGCGAATTGGTTATTGAGTTCATAGATTCATATTTCAATTCTTGGTCAGAGACCCTTATTGATTTCATGGAAGATCTGATTATGATTTCATTGAAGATTCGATGTTCATCATTGGGTCAGAGATCATTGAGAAAGGATTAAAAGCTTATCCTGGCAGAGTATTTATTCACACCAGCATAAATATCCAGTGCTTTCTATATTAGTGGTCTCCACCAACAATCACCATATAGCAAACCTCATCCCAAGGTTTGGGTAGCCTTTTGCAGTCAAAACCACCTTGCAAGTTGTACAGCTCCTTGCCCTCTTTTAGGAATAAGGCCTTGTTCTCTGGGTCAGAGATCTTGCTCTGTCATTTTTGTTTCACACCCTTGATGGATATGCTTGTAGTGAGTCCTTTAGTATGATTATGTTATATGATTTATGCATATGGGATTTATGTTGTCGATTTATGTTTATGATGTGTATGTGATATTATGCCACATTGGGTATTATGTTGTGCTTTAGCTATTTTGTATTGGAGGTGTATGCTTGATGTTTTAATCAGTGTGCATGTGTTATTGTTCCTGAATGGTGTCTATATGGAGATGTCACATTGAGACTATTTGATTGTTTAACCTTGTTTATCCCACTCGTATCAAGTCTGGGATGTATCTTGCATTACCTTGTGTATTTTCAAATCTAAATAGGTGGTGATTCACGAGTCCACTCATCTTTGTACGAACCCATAAATTTTTGATAATTACTACATGTTTGCATTAGTTAGACGTTATTGCATATTTAATATATGTTTAAATGATTTGATTTAAATAGGAATATTTAATATTTTGTGTTAGTCAATTTGGTCAAAATCAGAAAGGAAAAATAATACCTTAGTTAAAGTTGTCTATGTTTGTGTGTTAAATGAGTTAATGCCTTGGGTGAAAGCTTGGGGGATTACACATTGGACAATGCTACAACATGATCTTTGAGACTAGTTGGCTAATTTTCAAGGATTTCAACTAGGTGAGTGAATTCCATTTATGGTTTTTTATTAGAATGGAGTAATTTTCCTATGTTTTCTTTATGGAACTCTTCTTAACTCTTCCCCATGTAGGAGTTCAGGACAACATTGAGAGGGGGGGTGAATAAGTGTTGTATAAAATTTTAACCTTTTGCAAATTTTGTTTACAAGACAAAAGAGAAAGACATTGTTAAACACATATACATAAGACTACTGATAAAAGAAGATATAAATAACACCTCATGAGTAAATCATACACACAAATAGAGAAGATCATGACACAAGATTTTCACGAGTGGAAAACCCTCCAGGGGTAGAAAAACCACTCCAAAATTGCCTCACTAGCTTTATCAAAAACCTCATTGATTACAATGTTTAGAAGCACCAACTTCAAGGAGCACCAACCCCTAATACATACAGAACAAATTGAAAAGTGTGCAAGAAATGATTGCCACTCAATCTGATTTGCACCATTATACTCTCTGTGTTTCATCATACATCCATATACTTCCTGTTTGATTTTCAAATCAAGACCATCTTCTTTTACTCAATTCTGCAAACAATCTCCTTTGAAAAATCTTTGTAAACAATTATCTCTGCACATTCAATTTCAAACTATGTCATACAAGTTGTCTTCATATATATTCATATTCATCTTCACTTTCATCTTCATCTTTGATCTACATTTTATCCACACTTTTTCAAGGCACACCTGATGACATAAAAATCAAGAAATTAAATATCCTCTCCTGACCTTTCACATACTTTATCTTCTCTAATTTTCTAATTTCACTGTGCATAAAAATTGGACCTTTCATATTCTTTGACATTTCAATTTGGACAATTTTGTCTTCAAAATTATCCCTTCAAACTAGGAAAATAAATCATGTAAATCTTCTTCAAAAATAGCTCCACCCATTCAATTCCTTGTAGGAATCTCTATTCTTAAAAAAATGTCTTCAAAAAATAAAATCAATCTTTTTCAAGGCCATTCTCTTTCCTCTATTTTTTTCATATCTCTGTATATAAAAAAACTCTTCAAATTTTTCATCTTCTCCTTCAAATTCTTCATTTTCTTTTCAACAAGTCTTCAAAAAACATTTTTCCTTTGCATAAAAAAACATCATTGAATGTCTTTCATATTTTTGAAACCTTGAACCTTTTATCTGCAAAAGATCTCTCTCATTCATCTGCAAGAAAAAATAAAAAAAGACTCTCCAAGAAAATCATTTGAGTGTCTCACAAGGAAGCCAATAAAAAACCTCTCCTTAAAAAAAAAATCTTTCCTTAAAAAAAACTTTTAAAACTTTCATTTCCTTGCTTTTAGTAAAAACAATAAAATCTACCTCCTATTTGTTTCCAAGTCATGAGAGAAAAAAAAATAGAAACAAATCTTCATGAAAATTGCCTTAAGCACACACAAAATCTACCTTGAAAATAGCTTTCTAAAGACATCACACAATTATGATGTTTAAATGAATGTCAAAGCAGTTGCTAGTTGATTGGGGCTTAAATTTAAACTAAGACCATTGATTGATGAAAGCCAACCCAATGAACTTTGAAACATTACCTTTGATTCATTTTTACAGCTCAAACTTTTGAATGGAGACTTGTGGTATCGATATGGCTAGGAAAGAGGGCCGGTTTCCCATGTTGCTCGACCCTTCCATTTTGTCACTTAAGTGACAATTACCTTCTTAGCCGGTCAACAAAAGATTACAACATAAACTAAATGACGGGTTAATGTGGGTTTAGGCAGAATGACTTAGGTTTAGTTTTCGGTTTAGCATGTGACAAAGACTGATAAGATATCATTTAACAATAGTCATATGTATCAAAAACCCTTAGACAATGATATGACATCATTGATAACTGTAGTTACAACCTGATTAAATATAGACCTCAGAAACCCTCTAGACAATAATAGGTTGAGGACATAACATAAGACATAGTGACATTTAAGGTTTTAGCACTTGAACAACTTTAACCACCATGAATGCAATACCATGAGAAGAGGACTACATGAGACATAATAACACAATAAGGACATCATGAAATATGTATTAGACCAAACAATATGAATGAAAGACATGAAAAAATTTATCCTTCAAAAATGACATTTAACATTTGAATGTTTAGGCAATTTGTCATTTTGACATATGAGACACAACACACACAACATATGAATATGGCAGACCATCATATGAGATGCAACATATGACTAAGACAAATGAAATTGTGATAGGCAAAACTTAAGACTATCACACCTTGATACAATGAAGATCAGTATACCATTGAAGATTATGCCACTGTGTTTCACTGAGATCAAATGACCAAGCCACTGCCACTGTATATCATATCATCTATATCAACCTAAGTTTTGTATTCAATGAACCTTATCACTAACTCCAACTAATATCTGCATCTGTATAGATCACTTCAAACAAAGATCATTTCATTGCTCTGTCTTGATATGATGTCATAAACTCATCCTTGTTCCAACCTTGATGACCAAGCATTCACACTAACCAAGCTGCGACATGATAACAAGATAAACACAAAACCTTACCATAGTATAACAGAAAGAATACACAAGATGATGTAAACTCTACACATGATGATGTGAACTCCTGCTCCTATCAACAACTTCACATAACTCCTGATGAAGCATGAACACACATATGAAGCAAGTCCTTATCTTTTGAAGTATAACCTCAACTTGCATCAACCTCTTGCACTTACCTCCTAATTAGTGACCTTTAGATGTTTACTAATATCAACCCAAGATCCTGTCATAAACAAGATCAAATATGAACCAATATAAACACTAAACATGAGAATCCATCTTGAGACAACTTTGAAGATATCCTGATCAAATCAAACGATGAATATGAACATGAACAACTCCTGTCAAAACCAACACATTGCAAACCTGCAAGACCTTTTTGACATCAATGACAATCAATCTCCATCACCCCACACTATTCCAATCTTTTACCATCCATTTCTATCACCATTTTGATCCATTTTTCCATCTCCCCATTGCTTTTATTCATGCATTTGCCATAGTGTTGAGTCATTCCCACTTAATTTTTCCCAAAATCTTCATCAACCTAGTTTGTGGTTTAGAATTATAGACCTTAAAACCTTTCTATTTAATTTTTCTCTAGCCATAATGGATTCATTTCATCATTTAGGTATGTTTTCCATTGACCTTTTTTGAGTATAAGTCCTTTTATACCACCTTTTGGAGTTGTGAGCTAGTACTATGTCAAACCCCCATTAGAGGGATTCAAAATTAAGGTTTCCCACCCTCATATCAGCCCTATTCAACATTCCAAAATCCTTTTGGGTGAAACTAAACCTTTTTTTTCCAAAACCTTTCTCCCACCCCACTTGTCTTGTTGTGTTTCCATGAACCCTTTTCCATCATATTATAGGTTTTAATGGCTATGTTGTGATTATTTCATTGCATAAATTAGTATTATGACTTTTTTTCAACTTTTCAATGTGGGTCCATGCTTTAAATCTCATAGGGGAACTAATTGAGGTAGACTCCCACTTAAACCTTTTCTTTCATAAGGATTCCATTCACAAAATTTTGATTTAAGGTTAGTTTTAGGAAATCCTATAGAGTTTTAGAAAAATTTATAGAAGCATAGTATGTCTTAAATTTGTTCATTGAGCCTCCCCAAAATTTTCAAAACTTTTTCTAACACAAACAAGGTTGGCCCATGTTGTCAAAGCCACCCTATCGATGACCACTTATTGATTTTAGGGCATATTTCACTAATTTTTAGTCCAATTTGACACTAGAGGTCCACAATAGATCTATAGACTTGTTTAGTATGAAAAAAGGGGAAATGAAAATAAGGGTTAAATCCTCCTTTCTCTACAAACATTCAAGGACATATCAACCGAGTTGAATCACACTTTTGCAAGAGGATTCACCTACAATTTAGGCTGTCACTTGGAATGATGTGGAAGATCAGATGTTATCAAATAATGTATCAATTTAATACTCAAATACTCTTAAAACCCTAAGTATGCAAAACAGTAAGCAAATTGATGAATTATGACAAATGCTTTCAAACTAAGGTAGTAGACAGAGATTAGTTACTAGCCATTTTTTGAAGTTCAAGATGCGAAATACTTAGGGACACTACCACTAACACCCCTATTCAAGGTGGTGTTTTCTCTACGGAATCCTGATCTCCTCCTGACACTGATGATCACTATATTTTCCATTTTTGCCCCAGGAGATGCAGAGGACACTACCACTAGTGCCCAAGTCCAAGGTCAGATATTTTTCAAGATGTCAGAGCCTCTTCAAATGTTGATTATCACTATCACAATGGTTTCTATGTTTGCAACTTTAGAGGACACTACTACTAATGCCCATGTCCAAGCAGTCCTTTTCTTTAGAGATCCATAATTTACACACTGTCTTACTATTCCCTGCAACTCCACTCCATCAAGATGCGACACCCATAACCTACAATTACAAAGAGAGTGGTTGGGGGCTGTGGTGTTTAGAGGCTGGCCTCAGTCAATCCCCAGAGAGACATTCAAGTCTTCTGAACACCATTGTTAGATGAAGAGTGTGTATCCTTGTGGGATAGAGGTAAAATCCAAATGATAAATGATTGAAAACACAAATAAATGTCACCTCAGAGGTGTCGATCTCACATAGATGAAGATTCTTCAACACATGAGAAGATGAAGCTAAATCTACAATCACAAACATCGTAACAATGCTCTACTCTACAACAATGAATATCTTGAATGCTCTAAAATCATAAGTTTTGCCAAAAGTTCATAATCATCTCCTAGTTTACAAATGAAACACTAAACATGCTTATATATGCAATTACATACATTCCCACTAAGAATTGTGTAATTCAAACTTGAGATGTCGGCATAGGACCTAACTAACAGTCATAAAACTAACATTAAAATTTAGGGTTGACCTAAAATGGGGTAGGACTAGGGGGCTAGCAGCCAATTCCACCCTCCCAATTTAGGTTAGGATCTATTTAAATAGCACCCCCTAGGTCCTATTTGCCATAACACTTAGGGGTTTTCTCATTGGGATTCAAAATTAACATGCAAGATGCTTATAATGCATTCTAAGGACCTGGGAGATAAACTTTAAGAGGGAAAAGTCCTAGGGAGACATTTTCTAACATAACATTTATCCCCCACTTTAATGTATGCATGAATGCAAGGTCCATATTGTTGCAAGTATGTGCCTAATTGGTGTTGTCATTGATGTCAACATATCTTTGTTGTCATTGGTGTCAACTGTGTTCTATTCTATTACTTGTTTAGAAGCCTTGTGTGTTGAGGATATTGAGAAAATTGGCCTCTGGAAGAATCAAGTGAGTTATAGTGAAGTGCAGTATAGACAAAGAGTTGTATGCTGAAGAACAGTCCGGTAGACTGCTCTGCATCTCCTGCTGGATGAAGATGTTGGTTTGTGGATTGGAAGTTATTTAAAGGGATGTCTGAAGATGCTAAATCCTGAGTTTGAGCTTCCGGTGTGAAGTTGTGAGAAAGTTTCATTCACCAGAGTAAAGTCCGCTCCTGATTATTCTCTGGTGATAGGGAGAAAGTATTATGCTCTGTATTCCTTGGTAATAAAGCATTTTTGCCAGTAGTTCTAGAGGGAAGTCTGGGATGATGATAAGTTCCTACAAATGCAGTGGTTCATGTTTTGGTGGTCCACAAGCTATCTTTATTTCATGTCAGTTGAAGACAATGAAGTTCATGTGTTCTGGTGAGAAGATTCCTATGGATAAAGTGGTTAAGGTTCATGCGGTTGCTCTTGATGATTATAACATTCTTGCAGACATCTCCTAATCATGTTCCTAGCTTGACATTGGTCCACATTAAGGAATTGAGATCATATTTGAAGATTGTTCCCAAACAATGTAACGTGTAACCAGTCTTAGCCAACTTGGTTAATTCCAGTTATTGCTAAGATTCCTTGAAGATTGTGGAAGTGTGTTGTGGTGTAGAGATCATGTTTGAGTCCCAGCTAAGGTGTAATGTGATGCACATACATCTTTACTTCATTTACTTTGCATAATAATGTAATAGGTTAGAACCTATTTTGTAAATGTTTGTAATACTAATCTTGGAGATTATTCCAATGGTTGATGATTGTAATGCCAACCTTGATGATCTTTCCAAGGTTGATGAAGTGTATAAATACTTGTAGTTGAGTCATGGAAAATATTTCCTTGAGCAAAAATGGAAAGATAATAAGAAAGGTCCAAAAGGTAGAGCAAAGAAGAGGTGGTGCTGAGAAGAGGCAGAGCAGAGTAGAGGCATAGTAGAGTAGAGGAATTATTGTACTTCAATCATAGACATAAAAAGGTGTTGATCATGGTAGTGAGCCTAGTAGTGAGCCGCCAGTAGGGTTTAATAGCCCTTATTTTAATCTTGCTAGGTTTAGGGTTGAGGCAGTGAGCTTGCTAGACCTAGTTGTTCTTCATGGCAGTGAGCCAGTATGTTTAGGCCCATGGAGTGAGCAAGCTTGAACATCATTATTTCAAGATTGCAATATATATTGAAAGCTAATCCTCTCCATGGTTTTTCCCCACTTTGGGGTTTTCCACGTAAAATCCAATGTCTCGTGTGTTTGATGTTGTATATGTTGTTAAGTTTCTGATTTCATGCATTCATTGTTAAATCATAATAATTGTGGATAAGTGATTGATGTTTAAGTACAAAAGTGTTTAAGTTTTTGAGACAACTGATTCACCCCCCCTCTTAGTTGTCTGGGGCATATAAAAAATTGGTATCAGAGCCCAGTTCCTCAGAAGAAAGTTTAATAGCTTGAGGAAGATCCAAAATGTCTTACAAGAAGGAAGTACCCCATTTTGATGGAACAAATTATGCTCTCTGGAAGGCTTGGATGAAAAGCCATCTTCTTTGTCTTGGCTACAAAGTATGGAAATATGTCAAAACAAAATACACCATGCCTCCAAATGGTATGATGACTGAAGATGAAATCAAAGATTATGAGATGGATGTCAAGGCAAAAGATGCTCTACTAAGCTCATTAACTAACTCAATACTGACGAAAGTTGTGGATCTTGAAACTGCAAATGAGGAATGGAAAAAGTTGAAAAATTTGTATGAAGGAGATGATTCTGTGAAGGAAGCCAAGATACAAAGTCTTAAAGTGAAATATAAAAGGTTGAAAATGAATGAAGATGAAAACATATCATCCTTTATGTAAAGAGTTGATGAACTTGTCATAGGGATAAAAGTCATGGGGAGAACTCTCGACGATAAGGAAATTCTGATGAAAATTCTCAGATCTCTACCCAAGTCCTACTGTCACAAGGTAGCTGCAATTGAAGAATTCATGCAAGTAAAAGAAGTTGATAGGGATTGGCTACTTGGTAAGCTTTCTGCCTTTGAAATGAGAGAGTTTGGTGATGCTCTACTAAAAGTTGAGACAGCCTTCAAAGCTAGTACTCCTAGAAGAAGTTCCAGATCAGAAAAGTACAAGGTAGAATCTGATGATGAGTTTGATGAAATTGAAGCCAACTTTGTGGATAGACTCCAAAGAGGATCTGGTAAGTATAAAGGCAAATTACCTTTCAAATGTTTTTCTTGTGGTAAAGTAGGTCATTTTACTCAAAGATGTCTTGAAAGAATTGAAAGAAATAGAAAAAGATATGAGAACAAGCCTAGGATCCAAAAGAAGTGTTACTATGTTGAAGATTTTGATGATGATGAAGGAGTATCAGATAATGGTGAACCAGATAATGCCACTACTTCTGGAAATGAATTCTTGTTTATTGCTATTAAGGAAGATCACATGTCTACTAATTCTACTAGTTGTGTGAAGGAAGAAAAACTAGTGGAAAGTGCTTTGGCTACTCAGGTCATTAAGGAAAAGGATGAATGGGTTATTGATAGTGGCTACTCTCACCACATGACTGGTGACAAAAGTAAGTTTGTGAGTTTGGAAAGATATGATGGTGGACTGGTTAGGTTTGGAGATGATACAACTCGTAAGATTTGTGGAAAAGGATCTATCTCTTTTGATGGCAAGCATAATACTGAAGATGTCTTGTATGTGAAAGGATTAAAGCACAATTTTTTTAGTGTGGGTCAGATGTGTGACAAGGACTATGATTTAAGCTTCAAGGACAATGGATGCAAGATCAAGGAAAGCTCTAGAACAGTCATTACAACTGGTAAGAAGACCAAAGGTAATATCTATCACTTGAAATGAACTAATAACTATTGCTTGTTGGCTCAGACTGATGAGAGTTGGTTATGGCATAGAAGGTTGTGTCACATAAATTTTGATAACATTATGAAGATAAGTACTACACAGGATGTTAGAGATCTACCTAAGCTTGTAAAGCCTGCTAATCCTATTTGCAAGGAGTGTCAATTTGGGAAACAAACAAGAACAAGTTTCAAAAGAAAGGACCAATCAGTTAGAGGACTACTTGAGCTAGTGCATACAGATTTGTGTGGACCTACCAGAGTAAGAAGTTTGCAAGGAGACAAGTATTTCATGTTGCTTATTAATGATTATTCTAGAATGACTTGGGTCACCTTTTTGAAAGAAAAAGTTGAAGCTCTAGATAAGTTCAAGGCATTTAAGGCAATGGTTAAAAATGAGATGGATTTGAAAATCAAATTCTTGAGGTCAGATAGAGGAGGAGAGTTCACATCAAATGAATTTAATTTCTTTTGTGAAGAATATGGAATAAAGAGATAGCTATTTGTGCCTAGAACTCCACAATAAAATGGATTTGTTGAAAGGAAAAATAGAATAGTTCAAGAAGCTGATAGAACCATGATGAAAGAATCTAATCTTCCAAAAGCATATTGGAGAGAGACAATTCACACCACTGTATATATCCTAAATAGAGTCTAGGTAAAAGGTAACAATTATAAGACTCCTTATGAATTGTGGCATGGTAAAGTTCCTACTGTGAAACATTTCAAAGTTTTTGGTAGCAAATGTTATATCAAAAGAGAAGAAGATTTAGGCAAGTTTGATGCTAGATGTGATGAAAGAATCTTCCTTGGTTAGTCCACTAAGAGAAAGGCCTACCGGTGCTATAATAAGAGGCTGAATAAGATCATTGAAAGTGCAAATGTTAAAGTTGATGAATCTAAGGAAAGGTCTTCAGAATTAGGTGGATATGAATCAAATAAACTAGATGTTTTAGAAGTGGTGCAACATGAAGACAGCTCAGATCAAGAACAAGCTTCGGTGAGTGCTACTAAAACTCCAAGGTATGTAAGACTTAGTCATTCTAAAGATCAAATCACAAGAGATAAGAGCAAAGGGATCTTAACCAGAAGAAAAGTTGCAGAGGAAGAAGTAAATTTCTGTCTAATTTCCAAGATTGAACCTAAAACTGTGGATGAGGCTTGCAAATATGAGAATTGGGCAAAGGCTATGGAAGAGGAATTGATGCAGATAGAGAAGAATCAGACTTGGGATCTTGTTCTCATACCAGTAGATAAGAATGTTATTGGCACAAAGTGGGTCTTCAGAAACAAGATCAATGAGAATGGTGAAGTGGTAAGAAACAAAGCAAGGTTGGTATGCAAAGGATATGCTCAGGTTGAAGGAATAGACTTTGAAGAAACTTTTTCTCCAGTGGCAAGGATTGAAGTGATAATGATGTTTTTGGCCTTTGTAGCCTACAAAGATTTCAAGGTTTACCAAATGGATGTGAAGTCTACTTTATTAAATGGAGAGTTGGAAGAAGAAGTCTATATTGAACAACCGGAAGAGTTTCAGTCATTAGATCAGGGTATGCAGATTGAAGAAAGCTTTGTATGGATTAAAGCAAGCCCCTGGAGCATGGTATGCATGGTTGGACATGTTGCAAGCATGAGGTTAATCAGTGTTGTCATTGATGTCAACATACTCATTGACAAGAAGGATTAGATGAACTGTGAGCTGAGGATATTGAGAAAATTAGTCTCAAACAGGAACAGTGAAGAACAGTGATGAGAAGAAGGCAAAAGTACTCAATAATTTGATGACCAAACGATGCGGATTAAAGGGTTTGTAGATATGAGTCTTACAATGATCCAGTTAAGTTTTCAAAGGTCTGCATGCAATTTTGAAGAAGTTGTGATTGATCAAGTAGAACCGATTCTGGGAAGTGCTCCGAAGTGACAGAGTGCTACAAAGAGGTCCGGTGAGATCCGGAAGTGCATTATTCTATCTTGTAGATTGGATGAAGTATTTGGGAAGTCCTTGTGATGTGTCATCTCAATTTGTTCATGATTTGGAGGTCTGGAAGCACATGTTTCAGTATGACAGTAGTGGTAGACTGTGTTCTTGAAGTTTCAGATGAGGAAGAGAAGAGATTTTGGTGAACAGAGGAAGTGCGGATGTTCCTGGTCATTCAAGCAAGCTTGTGAAGGTTCTTGGATCATGTTGAAGTTGTGTTGTTGATCCGCATTGGTGGTAGAGCTCAGAATTGAAGATATTCTTCCGAATGAAGTTCTTGTTCAGACTAGCCGACCGGATGAGTTGTTCATCTTGCAAATGTTCTTGTGATAGCTGACTGGATGTATTATTCATCTTGTGATTATTCTTATGACTGAGTTCCAACTTAGATGCTTATTCCTAAGTTGATGTCTTGTATAAATGAAGGTTTGAATCCATTTTGAAGTGTGTGGTGGAGTGGATGAGTGTGGTATAGTGAAAAAGTGAAAGGCAAAGTAGTTGTGTTTTTAGGTGTAAATGGAACTGATCTAGACATGGTGAAGATGTCATTCTCCAGTTCAAGGTTGTGATACTTATGATCTTGTAGACAGTGTATCTCTTCTGTAGGCAGTGTGCCTCTTTGTGAGCAGTGTGCTCGAGCAGTGAGCCCTGACTAGCATGTGCCATTTCTTTTTCTTATTCTTTTAACAGAGAATAATCCTTGGGTTAATCACCCCATGGTTTTTCCCTTAACCGGGTTTTCCACGTCAAAAATCTTGGTCTCTAATGTGTTGATGTTTATCTGCTCCGGTGTTTATGCTCTTTGCCTTCATGAATGGTTAATTGATATGCTGTTATCTAACAAAAAAGAATCAAATGTTTAAGTAGAAGCAAGTTTTTGCACAACTAATTCACCCCCCTCTCAGTTGTGAGCCCTAGATCTAACAATTGGTATCAGAGCCCAGGTTCCTCTGAAAGGAGCTTAACCACTTGAGGAGATCCAGGATGTCGTCATATAAGAAGGATAGTTCGAAGTTTGATGGAACCAATTTCTTGCTCTGGAAAGGTCGCATGAGATGTCACTTAGAGTGTATGGGAAAAGCATATCTGTCCATGATCTCAAAGGCTTATGTACCTCCACAAGGTGGTCTGACAACACTGAATGAAATCACAGATGCTGAAAACAATTTGTAGACCAAAGAAGCTCTTCTAAGGGCATTGAATGATACAGATCTCTCAAATGTTATTGACCTACCAACTGCATATGAAATCTGGACTAAATTGGAACTTCTGTATGAAGGAGATGAGTTTGTCAAGAGTGCAAGGTTGCAAAGTCTGAAAGGGAAATTTGAAAGATTGAAGATGAGAGATGATGAAAATATCACTACCTTTATACCAAGAGTGAATGAGTTGGTGTGTGGAATCAGGAATGCTGGTGGAGTTCTAGATGAAAATGAAATTGTTTGCAAAATTCTCAGATCTCTTCTTGCTACCTACAAAATCAAGGTTGCTGCCATTGATGAATTCAGAGCCCATACAACTGTCACAAGAGAGCAATTGGCTAGCAAATTGGCTACATTTGAAATGATTGAGTTTGGAGATGATCCCCCAAGACTGAATCTGCATTCAAAGCCAGTGCCTTTGTGAAAGGCAAACAAAGATTTGATCTGGGAGAAAACTCTTCAAGGAAGCTGTCATGGTATGATCAAGCAAGGAAAGACATGGAAGAGGAAGAAGCAAAAACAGCTCAACTTGAAGCTCTCATTGCAAAGAGACTGCCAAGGGGATTCGGTAAGTATGAAGGAAAACTACCTTTTAAGTGCTTCAACTACAATAAGATTGGTCATTTTGCTTCAAGATGTTCGGAAAGATCTACAAGGTCAAATGCTAACAGACAAAGGTTCCAAAAGAACTGTTATTATGTTCATGAAGAAGATGATAATGAAGGAGTAACAGATGATGAATCAGAAATGGGAAGCAAATCCGGAAATGAATGGGTGTTTATTGCCATCAAGGAAGAAGATTCCATATCCTTTGAATCTATCAATCATAAGGTTGTGGAAAGAGCCTTGGCTGCCCAAATTGAAGAAAAGGATGACTGGGTTATTGACAGTGGATGTTCTCACCACATGACAGGTGACAAGAACAAGTTCTTAGATTTGGAAAGGTATGAAGGAGGAATGGTAAAGTTTGGTGATAATTCTGCTGGTAGAATCAGAGGTAGGGGAACTATTTCTTTCGATGGAAAGAGCAAAACCGGTAATGTACTACATGTTGAAGGATTGAAGCACAATCTTCTCAGTGTTGGTCAGTTGGTGGACAAAGGCTATGATCTCTAGTTCAAGAATGGAAGATGCAGGATCTTTGAAAGCTCTGGAACTGAGATTGCATCCGGTACTCAAACAAAAGGTAATATCTTCCATCTAGTTGGTTCAAATAAAAGTTGTATGTTTGTTCAAGTTGATCAGAGTTGGTTATGGCATAGAAGAATGTGTCATGTGAATTTTGATAACATCATCAAGATAAGCAATACTCAAGCTGTAAGAGATCTTCCAAAATTGGTGAAACCTACAAATAGTTTGTGCAAAGAATGTCAGCTAGGTAAACAAAGCAGAGTCTCTTTCAAAAGCAAGGATCAGTCCTCTACCAGATTGTTGGAATTAGTTCATACTGATCTCTGTGGTCTGACAAGAATTAAGAGTATGCAAGGTGACAGATATTTCATGTTGCTAATTGATGACCATTCCCAGATGATGTGGGTTACCTTCCTAAAAGAGAAATCAGAAGCCCTTGAGAAGTTCAAAGTCTTCAAAGCTATGGTAGAGAATCAAACCGGATTGAAACTGAAATGTTTAAGGTCTGATAGAGGTGGTGAATTCACATCTGGTGAATTCATAGATTTCTATGAGAAGCATGGTATAAAAAGACAGTTATCTGCTCCTAGGACTCCACAGCAGAATGGAGTAGTTGAGAGAAAGAACCAGACCATCCAAGAAGCAGCCAGGACAATGATGATGGAAGCAAGTGTTCCTCAGATGTTTTGGAGAGAAGTTGTCAGCACTGCAGTCTATACCCTTAATCGAGTTCAAATCAGAAGCAATACCAGTAAGACTCCTTATGAACTTTGATTTGGCATAACTCCCACTGTGAGATATTTCAGAGTATTTGGTAGCAAGTGTTACATCAAAAGAGATGAAGATTTAGGAAAGTTTGATGCTAGAAGTGATGAAGGAATTTTCTTGGGTTACTCCACTCAAAGCAAAGCATACCGGTGTTATAATAAGAGATTGAGAAAGATGATAGAAAGTACAAATGTGAAGGTTGATGAAGGAGATGAGAAGCCCTCAAGATTCTATGAATGTGAAGAAGATGATCAGAATGATTCTCTAATGCAAGGAGCTCCATCCTCCTCTGAAATTTAGATCTAGACTGATCTGGTAAATCAGGAAGAAGAGGTTTGTCTGAATGAGCCTGATCAAGAATTAGTAGTGCAAGAAACTCCCAAAGTTCCAAGGTATGTAACTCTAAATCATTCTGAAGATCAGATCATAGGTGACAAGAGTAAAGGGGTACAAACAAGGAGAAGAATTGCTCAAGACTCAAATGAATACTGTCTGATTTCAAAGATTGAACCTAAGATAGTTAATGAAGCTTGCAATGATGAAAACTGGTCCAAAGCAATGGAGGAAGAATTGATGCAAATTGAGAAAAATCATACTTGGGATCTTATTCCTAGACCTAGAAACAAGAATGTGATTGGAACCAAATGGGTCTTTCGGAACAAACTAAATGAAGTTGGTGAAGTAATTAGAAACAAAGCTAGATTGGTCTGCAAAGGCTACTCTCAAATAGAAGGAATTGATTTTGAAGAGACTTTTGCTCCGGTGGCAAGAATTGAAGTAGTCAGATTATTTCTTGCATTTGCTGCCTTCAAAGACTTCAAGGTATATCAGATGGATGTCAAGTCTGCCTTCCTAAATGGTGACTTGGAAGAAGAAGTGTACATTGAACAACCGGATGGATTTCAATTGTCTGATCATGACGATATGGTTTGCAAGTTGAAGAAAGCACTGTATGGTTTGAAGCAAGCCCCAAGAGCATGGTATGAAAGGTTAGATAAGCATCTTGTACATATTGGTTTCAACAAAGGCATTGCTAAGAGTAACCTATACTTCCAAATAGATAAGGAAAACATCTTGAATGTTGAAGTATTTGTTGATGATATCATCTTTGGAGGAAAAGACAACATGTGTAAAATTTTTTCAAATCAAATGAAAAGTGAGTTTGAAATGTCAATGCTTGGTGAAATGAATTTCTTCTTGGGTCTGCAAATCACTCAGACAAAGAAAGGCATCTTTATCTGTCAGACCAAATATGCAAAAGAATTGTTGAGGAAATTCAGAATGGAAGATTCAAAGCCAATGAACACTCCTATGGCAACCGGATGTAAATTGAGCAAAGATGATGACTCTCCTAAGACAGATCAGACCAAGTACAGATCAATGATTGGAGGACTATTGTATCTCACTCAGACTAGACCAGATATAATGTAGGTTGTTGGTCTTGTGGCAAGATTTCAGGCTGATCCTAGAGAATCTCATGTCATGGCAATCAAAAGAATTTTTAGGTACTTGAAAGGAACAGTTGAGTATGGTATATGGTATCCTAGAGATCAAGATTTCTCTCTTCATGCTTATACAAATGTAGATTGGGGAGGAGATGTGGATGACCAGAAGAGTACAAGTGGAGGAGCATTCTTTTTGGGAAAATGATTGGTTTCTTGGCTAAGCAAGAAACAAGAGGCAATATCTCTGTCTACAACTGAAGCAGAATACATTGCAGCAGCAGGTTGTTGCACTCAGATCTTATGGATGAAGCAGATGCTAAGAGACATTAAAGTTGAATATGAGGAGCCTATCACAATTTTCTATGATAATTCAAGTGCAATAAATATCTCTAAGAATCTGGTATTGCATTCTAAGACAAAACACATATCTATCAAGTTTCACTTTCTGAGAGAGCAAGTGAACAAGGGAGAAGTTAGATTGGAGTATGTACCCTCCAAGGATCAGATTATAGATATCTTTACTAAACCTCTTCCCAAGGACTCTTTTGAGTATCTCTAGGAGAAGTTAGGGGTCATGGCCCCTCCGGTGATGAACTAGGATGCACTGATGTGCATCAGTCTGGTGGATATCACAGTCATATCTTATGATCCAGATTGATGATGGGGAGCTGCTACTAAGGGGGCGTAGCTGGTATGATTCTGATGTGTTAGAATTGCAAGTATGAGCCCTTTGCCATTGATGTCAAAGGGGGAGAGAAGACATGTGAAAAACAAGTGGTTGATGGTCAAAGGGGGAGTAGTAAAGAAAGAGAAGACATGTGAAGAGCTGTTGCTGATAGGGAGAGCTGTAACAAAAAGGAGAAGATCTTGTCTTGACAGTTTTTCACATCATATGTTGCCATCAATGACAATGGGGGAGATTGTTGCAAGTATGAGGTTAATCAGTGTTGTCATTGATGTCAACATACTCATTGACAAGAAGGATTGGATGAACTGTGAGCTGAGGATATTGAGAAAATTAGTCTCAAATAGGAACAATGAAGAATAGTGATGAGAAGAAGGCAAAAGTACTCAATAAGTTGATGACCAAAGGATGTAGATCAAAGGGTTTGTAGATATGAGTCTTGCGATGATCCAATTAAGTTTTCAGAGGTCCACATGTAGTTTTGAAGAATTTGTGATTGATCAAGTAGAACTGGTTCCGGGAAGTGCTCCGGAGTGATAGAGTGCTACAAAGAGGTCCGGTGAGATCCGGAAGTGCATTATCCTATCTTGCAGATTGGATGAAGTATTTGGGATGTCCTTGTGATGTGTCATCTCAATTTGTTCATGATTTAGAGGTCTGGAAGCACATGTTTCAGTATGACAGTAGCGGTAGACTGTGTTCTTGAAGTTCTAGATGAGGAAGAGAAGAGATTCCTATGAACAAAGGAAGTACGGATGTTCCTGGTCATTCAGGTAAGCTTGTGAAGGTTCTTGGATTGTGTTGAAGTTGTGTTGTTGATCCGCATTGGTGGTAGAGCCCAGAATTGAAGATATTCTTCCGGATGAAGTTCTTGTTTAGACTAGCCAACCAGATGAGTTATTCATCTTGCAAATGTTCTTGTCATAGCCGACCGGATGTATTATTCATCTTGTGATTGTTCTTATGACTAAGTGCCAACTTAGATGCTTATTCCTAAGTTGATGTTTTGTATAAATGAAGGTTTGTGAATCCATTTTGAAGTGTGTGGTGGAGCGGATGAGTGTGGTATAGCGAAAAAGTGAAAGGCAAAGCAGTTGTGTTTTCAGGCGTAAATGGAACTGATCCAGACATGGTGAAGATGTCATTCTCCAGTTCAAGGTTGTGATACTTATGATCTTGTAGACAGTGTGTCTCTTCTGTAGACAGTGTGCCTCTTTGTGAGCAGTGTGCTCAGGCAGTGAGCCCTGACTGGCATGTGCCATTTCTTTTTCTTATTCTTTTAACAGAGAATAATCCTTGGGTTAATCACCCCGTGGTTTTTCCCTTAACCGAGTTTTCCACGTCAAGAATCTTGGTGTCTAATGTGTTGATGTTTATCTGCTCCGATGTTTATGCTCTCTGCCTTCATGAATGGTTAATTGATATGCTGTTATCTAACAAAGAAGAATCAAGTGTTTAAGTAGAAGCAAGTTTTTGCACAACTGATTCACCCCCCCTCTTAGTTGTGAGCCCTAGATCTAACAGGATAGGTATTTGATACAGATAGGGTTCAGTAAATGTACTATAGACAACAATCTCTACTTCAAGATCGATGATAAACAAATCCTAATTGTTGCAGTCTTTGTTGATGATATTATTTTTGGGGGTAATGAAGGTCTGTGCTCTATTTTTGTTGGAGAAATGCAAAGTGAATTTGAAATATCCATGTTTGGAGAGATGAACTTCTTTTTAGGTTTGCAAATAAGTCAATTAGATAAAGGTATCTTCATTTCTCAATCTAAGTATGTGAAAGAGTTGTTAAAGAAATTTGGGATGGAAGACTCTAAACTAGTTTGTACACCTATAATAACTAGTTGTAAGTTAAGGAAAGATGATAACTCACCCATGGCAGACTAGAAAAGATACAGATCTATGATTGGAGGATTACTTTATCTAACTCAAACTAGACCTGACATAATTCATGCAGCATGTCTTGTGGCAAGACTTCAAACAAAACCCAAGGAATCACATGTGATCTAAGGTATTTAAAAGGTACAATGGATTATGGTTTGTGGTACCCTAAGGACAATGACTTTACTCTCAGTGCATATACTGATGCAGATTGGGCCAAAGATGTGGATGACAGAAAAAGGACAAGTGGAGGTGTATTCTTCTTGGGTAAAAGGTTAGTACCTTGGTTGAGCAAAAAATAAGATTCAATATCCATGTCTACTGTAGAAGCAGAATACATTGCAGCAACATGCAGTTGCACTCAAGTGTTATGGATGAAGTAGACTTTGAAGGACATCAGATTTGTGTATGAGGATCCAATCACAATATTTTGTGACAACACAAGTGCCATAAACATATCAAAGAATCCAGTGATGCATTCAAGGTCAAAGCACATATCCATTAGGTATCATTTTCTAAGAGAAAGAGAATGAAGTCAAGTTGGAGTATGTTTCTAGCAAAGATCAGATTGTAGACATTTTCACCAAGCCTCTACCTAAGGATATCTTTGAGTATCTCAAATAAAAGTTAGGGATCATCAGCCCTCCTACTCTAAACTAAGATGCACAAAAGTGCATTAGTCCAGAGGTGCTCAAAGATCTAGATTGATGCCTTTTAGGGCTACTTCTTAGGGGGAGTAGTCAGTGAGTTTAGAAGAGAGATTAAATCAGAGTAGAAGAGTGCAAATATGTGTCTTTTGCCATTGATGTCAAAGGGGGAGAGAAGTCATGTGAAAAACTTAGCTAGACAAAGAGTGCAGATGTGTAAAGAGAAAGGGGGAGAATCTTGTAGAAAGAAAGAGTGCATGTGTGTAAAGAGAAAGGGGGAGAATCTTGTCTTGATGGTTGTTACAGTTTTTCACATCATATGTTGCCATCAATGACAAAGGAGGAGATTGTTGCAAGTATGTGCCTAATCGGTGTTGTCATTGATGTCAACATATCTTTGTTGTCATTGGTGTCAACTATGTTCTATTTTTTTACTTGTTTAGAAGCCTTGTGTGTTGAGGATATTGAGAAAATTGGCCTCTCTAGAAGAATCAAGTGAGTTACAATGAAGTGTAGTATAGACAAAGCGTTGTATGCTGAAGAACAGTTTGGTAGACTACTCTGCATCTCCTACTAGATGAAGATCTTGGTTTTTGGATTAGAAGTTATTTAAAGGGATGTCTAAAGATGCTAAATCTTGAGTTTGAGCTTCTGGTGTGAAGTTGTGAGAAATTTACATTCACTAGAGTAAAGCCTGCTCCTAATTATTCTCTAGTGATAGGGAGAAAGTATTATGCTCTACATTCCTCTGCAATAAAGTATTTTTCTCTATAGTTATAGAGGGAAGTCTAGGATGATGATAAGTGCCTACAAATGTAGTGGTTCATGTTTTGGTGGTCCATAAGCTATCTTTATTTCATGTCAGTTGAAGATAGTGAAGTTCATGTGTTCTGGTGAGAAGATTCACATGGATAAAGTGGTTAAGTTTTGTGTAGTTGCTCCTAATGATTATAACATGCTTTTGGATGTCTCCTAATCATGTTTCTATCTTGACATTGGTCCGTATTAAGGAATTGAGATCGTATTTGAAGATTGTTCCCAGACAGTGTAACGTGTAACTAGTCTTAGCCAACTTGGTTAATTCTAGTTCTTGCAGAGATTCCTTGAAGATTGTGGAAGCAAGTTGTGGCATAGAAGATCATGTTTGAGTCCCATCTAAGGCGTAGCATGATCTGCATACATCTTTACTTCATTTCCTTTGCATAATATTGTAATAGGTCAAGACCTATTTTGTAAATGTTTGTAATACCAACCTTGGAGATTATTCCAATGGTTGATGATTGTAATGCTGACGTTGATGATCATTCCAAGGTTGATGAAGTGTATAAATACTTGTAGTTGAGTCATGGAAAAGATGTCCTTGAGAAAAAATGGAAAGATAATAAGAAAGGTCCAAAAGGCAGAGCTGAGAAGAGGTAGAGCTGAGAAGAGGTAGAGTAGATAGAGGTAGAGCAGAGTAGAGGAATTATTGTACTTCAATCACAGACATAAAAAGGTGTTGATCATGGTAGTGAACCTAGTAGTGAGCCGCCAGTAGGGTTTAACAACCCTTATTGTAATCTTGCTAGGTTTAGGGTTGAGGCAATGAGCCTGCTAGACCTAGTTGTTCTTCATGGCAGTGAGCCAGTATGTTTAGGCCCGTGGAGTGACCAACCCTAAACATCATTATTTCAAGATTGCAATATATATTGAGAGCTAATCCTCTCTGTGGTTTTTCCCCACCTTGGGGTTTTCCATGTAAAATTTGGTGTCTCTTTTGTTTGATGTTGTATCTATGGTTAAGTTTATGATTTCATGCATTCATTGTTAAATCATAATAATTGTGGATAAGTGATTGATGTTTAATTGTAGAAGTGTTTAAGTTTTTGAGACAACTGATTCACCCCCCCTTAGTTGTCTAGGGCATATCAACACATACATGCATTAAAGTATGATCAAAACATAGCAAACACGCTAAGCACTTAGAGCTAATTCATACACAAATATTGAGGAACCATCTCTAGCCCCCAGTCTCAGGTAGACATTAGAGAAAACACATTACAGACACACCAATCACAGTGGAAGATAGTACCAAGTACACAAAACACAGAGAAGACAGTTACAATCATACAAAACATGGAGAAGACAGTATTGAAGACACGCAAACACTATGAATACAGTGAATGCAATGATTATTTATTTTTTCATTTTCATATATATGAATGCAAATGCAAATACATGGAAAGTAAACACACAACCCAAAATGTAGGAGGGACTCATCGCCACTAGTCTTTAGATTGCATATGGGGCAACAAACATGCAATACAAATATCAGAGTGTAGGAGGGAGTCATCGCCACCATTCTTTAGACTACACTTGAGAACAAACATGCCATACAAATCCCAAAGCATAGGAGGGACTCATCACCACCAGTCTTTAGACTATGCTTGGGAACAAACATGCCATACACACACATAGAAGACACAGAGAAAACATGGAAAACAAATGATGGAAGGAGCCTATTGCTAGGTTCACCACCATCTCAAGCACATTACAGGCACACCTGATGGTTGGGCTTATGCCATAACATCCGCCAAAGACACGCTTAAGGGAGGATATTCTTAGATCCAACCTCGCCTACTCAAAGGACTTTTGAAATAAAAACGATGTGCACTCACTCTGGAGATACACCATCCTCACCTCCGTAGAGGGATTTCAAAATGCTACCCCACTCACATCACGGAGACACCTTATAGTGAAAAGGAAGCATGTTCTAAAAAGTATACAACCCCACCCATGTCACGGAGATGCCTTACAGTGCAAAGGAAGTATATATCATAGATCAATATATGCAAACACACTTTATCAATATCAAAATCATCAGACAACTTACCTTATATATGCCCCCTCCTTAAGGTGGTTGATATCGTGTACCGATATCAAGCATGTTAAGGTAGGAAGAAAACACACAAGGGAACAAGAGCTTTCACAAAGCCCATGCCCCTAGAAGTGACATGCACTTTACAATCGTAGAATGTTCCCACAAACACACAATTTCCTGCAAGAAAAGAGACCTTAGAAATATTTCCATAAGACAATAACCACATCACATGATCAAAGCAATGCATAAATATAATCACATCAAGATCCAAGGTTATACTACAGATTTGGAACCTGAGTATAATCATGGGGCTATACTGCAGAGATCTCGGAACCAAGTATAAGCAAGGTGAAACCCAAGATAAACAAAGTACATAGAGTAGCAATATTGTTATGGTTTGTTAGTGTGATAAGACACCATCAAAATATCACATGAAGTGATTCTACTAGCCAAGTTTCGGATAATATATCAACCCATCGTCATGTATGGGCTAGGTCCATTTTTTCTATCTCACTGAAGGGACACATGGTCCCTATTAGTCTTATATGTTTTTCGTCATCCGCCAGCTAGATAAAACCACTAGAGGAAGGTAAACAATAAATCAAGAGAGGAGAAACAAGTGCCCTAGGGTCCTTACGTAGGAATGTGTCCCTAGGTCACCAACTACAACATTATGCCCCTAGGACACAACACACAACAATGACAATAGAGGGGAGGCAATATAGAAGAATGATGATACAAATAGAAGAAGTTTCACAACAAAGGTGGTCTCCTGGTATTCTTGACCTTACAAGAGTATCAAGGGTCATCCAAGGAGGCCTAAACAACCCACAACACATCATGGGGGAAACACCACACAGAGGTAAAGGGTTATAAATACTTACTTGATATAACACAATGCTAACAATGTGTATATCTAGGAGGAGGCCACCCCTGAGAGAAATTGTAATAGGTGCTACAATGATTGTGTCTTAGGGAGGGATCAATACACTTATTCACTATCCTCTTAGAATGTGGAAGAAGTGATTTGTTTTGAGTGATCTCAGCATCCATCCATAAGGGATTTAATGTGAGAGACCTTTCCTCATCCACTAGTGTTGCATCTTTTGAAGAGAGAACATAGGCATGAAGGGAAGGTAAGGTGTTGTGAGGATAATTATTAATGTTTTTATATTTACTGATGCTCAAATAATATGCAACCAAAGGAGAGGTAGTCAATTTTTTTGCATCCTTAATGATATTTAAATGACTTGAATATTCAACCAATGGAGGGAGATCAAAGGTCTTCTCTTCCTTAGTGATATCCAAGGTATGTGAATGCTCAACTGAAGGAGGAAAAATTGATGAGATGATCCATAAAGGCTTTGTGCACTATGGTAGGAACAGAATTTTTAATATTGTTAGGTGAATGCCCATTATCTATCCATGGAATGTTCTTTGCTATAGGGTGTTCTTCATTCACTAATGCATCATCTTGGCTAGAGAGAGCATTGGAATGAAGAGATGATGATGTGATGTTAAGGGATTGTTGATGACTGTTTTGATGCAATCATAACAATAAGTTAAAATTCACATATAATGAACTGAAACTATACTTGAAAGACAAGAAGGAATCATTTGGTGATTCAACTAATCCCAAGTCTACAATGGTTCGGTTGGTCAAGTTCAGTTGGTCAATGTGAAGCTGTAATGTTCAAGGGGCCTTACGTAGTTTAGGTTTATTTTGTGGTTTACTGGACTAAGAATATGCAAAGAGGTCATAGATTTCAACAAGTATTCTGTTCATTTGCATACAGGTGTTACTGGGCTGCAAGTTTCAGAGGGTTTTCTTGGATTTTTTGCAGCTTTCTTCTTTATCTGTTTATGAAAACTGTCTACTTATAGCTCTGTTATGCATGCTTCTTCAAATTTGAGACAATTTCCTTTAGATTTCTACGTTTTCAGCTAAATATTTTAGATGGGTTGGGAAAAGTTAGAAAGATCTACTCTATACCTCATTTAATCTACCGAAGGATCTAAGTGTTTCTGTTATGCACTATGTAAATACCACAGTAATCTGATCAAATCCACAGTAAAAACCTTAAATGTAAGTCCTGAGCATTTTCACAAACATACATTTAAAATTGCAAGCTCTCAAAGAAGATATTTCAAAACACAAAGAAGAGCAGGAGAACACTCAGAAGATAGATGCAGAACTCCAGATTCTATTGCATTAGAAACGAATAGTCATACATGATTTACAATGTAGGAATGACTCTTAGTTTCATTGATCATACTACAGAGAACTTACAAAGCTTTACAGATACAGTAAGGCAGCCAGACATTCCACGCGCACCTTACTGCAGACAAACAGGCGACCTCCTTCTTCTACTTCTAAACTATTCTAACTTGTTGTATGTTCCTAAAAAAGAAATTCTGTTGTAGCCACTATTGCTTTCCTAAAATCCCTGTTGTAAAGTATTACAGTGTAGAGAGGCACAATATAAAGACATTCTGATTGTCCTCACTACAGCAAAAACCTAACTGAACCCCTGGTTCAAACCCCTGGTTACAGCAATAAATGCAGGTGGACCAGCTCTCAAAAATATCTCTGAGCAGTGGTCAAATCTGGGTGAAATATTGCCACTTCTGAGAAGTTCCAGCAGCTGGGTAATAACTTCTGTTTGTCTGTTGTGATAATACTCTCAGCTGCGACCTTCCTCTTCACTTGAATGGCTTTGACTTTTTGCATTTCATCCCTATCTTCTTGCTCCTGAGATCAGATCTTCTGCCTCCATGAGGTCACTGCGCTGACTTTCCAGCTGCTTCCTCAACTGTAAGCCTGCAAGACAAGACAAGTAATAAGTTTCACATTTATCATAAAAACAGCATGAAATTAAAATAAGCGTTCAAATCCAGGTGACAGCGCAAGATTGAGAAAATCGGATCCAGAATCCTCTCAAAACGCGTCCAAAATGCGCTCAGACTGCTCAAAATTGATCAGGTCAACTATCGCTGACTGAAAAAATGCCAGAGGCGCCAAAAAAAACACTTTAAAATTCCACCGCCTCATTTCCCACCCATCGGCATGATCATCCCTGTCGGTGCGTCAAAAAAAACATGCTGGTCGATATACTTCATCATCATGATATTCCGCTTCTGCATATTGGAGAAAAGAACAACATCATCATCATCATCATGTTGAAGAAGAATAGGAGGATATGAATATAATCATGCTGCCGAGGAAAGGAAGATGATGGTGACGTCATCATGATATTCGGGCTTCATTGAAATGCTAAGGATGACGTCATCATCATGTTCGGTTAAGATCAGGGGGATATTTGTGATATCGGGTCACCTAAGGAGCATGATCAGGATGATGAAGTGAATATGACCCTTTCGCGGCCAAGGTAACCCTCTCGAAAGAAATCAGCATGATGAAGATCATCATCATATTAGCTTTTGTCGAACTTGGAATAAGACGTCATCATCATATTTCGAACTTCAGATCGTGTTTCGGAAAATATCCTGTTTGAAGGAAAAAATGATGATGATGATCATCATGATATTTACTTCTTCGTTTATTAGATCGGGATGACATCATCATGATATTCGGAGCCTTCGTTAAACTTGAACATGACGTCATCATGATATTCGGGCTAGGGTGATATTGCAAAATATGATCATGCGGTTGAGGAATGCAATATCGACTTCTTCTGAATAGATAGGGTGATCATCATGATATTTCGCTAACCGGAGATCAGGAGGATATGAAGATGATGATCCTCTTTGTCGAATTATCATGATGATGTCTCCATCACTTAGCGAATTTCAGCGAATATGACCTTCTTGTGAAAGATCAGGATGATGTGAAGTCGTCATCATCATATTTCGAACTTCAGCAAATATCATGATGATGACCTTGCGATAGGATTTGAACGTGCGCATGCAAATATGCCGATAATGAATTTGCTAAGTCAGGGTGATCTTATACTATCAGCATGATATTTTAAGATCAGGCGACGCAAAGATATCATGATGATGTTCGCGATACAAAGACCGCTCGACGGGGTAACTTACCTTGACTGAAAGCCGATGTCATCATGATATTCGAACCTCAGGATATTATCGGGGGGGCATTCAAATATGATGATGATGATGATCATCATGCAACCAAAACCGAGTTTATAACATATGACGCTCCTAAGAAAATCATGATGCTGATGATGCGCCTGAGGCCATTTGATGGGTAAAGGGAACTACCACCTAAAATTGACGTCCGGATATTGCGACTGCATGATTTTTAGCGGGTGATAGACCAAGATCATGATGATCCTGTCAACATGACTTAGGATATAAAAATATGATGATCCTCCTGCGAATATCAGGTTTGACCAAGACTTTGACCGTGCATAACTTTCACATATGGACGAATTTTCAAGTGAAGTAAAAGGCAAACCTGCATGAAATTTCAAGCTCTTTCAAAATATGAGGTCACAGAAACAAAATATGAACTTTGAAAAATAGACCTCATGATGATGACCTACCTCATCCTATATCATGATGATGATGCACCTGACCCTCATTTTTACCAGACCGCCAGAAAGCAGAAAAAACACAAGCAGAAGCAAAAAGCAAACATCAGCAGGGGTCCCCATTTTGCTAAGGAGCATAATGGGGCGTGTTGTGAACATCACAACAACTAGCAACCAAAACAAAACAATTAAATTCAGAGTGTTCAAGGAAACTAGGTGAAATGAACTCATAACTTCCAACTATCTTTCCTGCAAATTACTATTCAGCTTGAGACTCAAAGTGTTCAATAAAGATGCATGAATTTCCATTTTCAGTTTAGTTGTGTGCATGTGATTAATTATCCTCATCTTGAAGATCGGTTGAACAAACCAGTGACTGACATTAGCCTACGTAGGTGAGGATATTCCCTCATAGCCGACCGGATAGAGCCTTGCTGCCAGCGAGCGTCTATAGCCCCGGCAAGGTTATCGTTAGAATTCTCCTAAGTAGAGCCCCACTGCCAGCGAGCGTCCATAGCCCCGGTAGAGTTACTTAGATGGCTTAATCTGGATTTTCAGTATAATCCGCTTTATTCATTCATTTATTATTATTATTATTTTTTTGTTGTTTTCTAACTTTGAAAGATTTCATAAGATATAGCAATTTGTAACTTCATGATGATGCAAGGAGTGGACACTTGCTGAAATTAAGCTGAGAATTGTAATGGTAGCAAGGGTGACCTCGGATTTTTCACATAATATCTACACTGGTAGGTTCAACAAACCCAAGGATTTTAGGTGTGTCATCGTGAGAAACCTGCTTCGAATTCTCAATCACATTTATTGAATACGAAACTTCAGAAGATGAACAACTCTCTACATTCATGACAGTGACAGGTTATGTGTAAATTGCAAATGGTTAACCTGAATATCCTAAATTATATACTGTTTTGAATGGTTGCTAGTTTTGCTCCTTAATACTCTACAGTAAAATAAAGATCCCTGCTGAGGAGACAACAAACAAACCAAACAAACAGTCTGTACAAACAACACAGCAAAAGAAAAAACTGTACAAACAGAAAGAAACAAAAAGAAGACAAGCTATACAAACAACCAACCTAAAAAGAAAACAGCAAAAGAAGAACTATACATTATCTACAGCATTTTACATTAAGAAAGAAAGGACTGCCTCATCCTGACCTTCAAGCCTGGAAGTAGTGTTTCAAATGCTGGCCATTAACTGGTAATGGCACATCTTCTCCAGTCAAGGTCTTAAGTCTAAAGGTGTTATCTCCTATTATTTCTGAAATTTGTAATGGACCCAGCCATAATTTATCGAATTTTCCATGGCTTCCTTTCTTTTCATGTGCTTTGTCCCAGCACAACACTAAGTCTGATATCCTAAATGTTTTGACTCTTGCCCTTTTGTCAAACCACCTCTTAACAACTGCTTGGTGTTTGGCAAACTTCTCGAGGGCTTGACCTCTTTTCTCCTCTAGTTGCAACATTTGCACTATTCTGGCTTCCCTATGGTTATCAAAGCCTAGATATTCATTGGCAAACTTCCAGGTTGGTATTCTTAGATTAACTGGAAGTATGGGATCAGTCCCATATACTAAGTGATAAGGTGTGCTACCTAAAGCTGTTTTGAACTTGGTCCTGTCTACCCATAATGCATATCTTAATAGGGTATTCCACTCTCTAGGACTTTTGGCAATTAACCTCTTGATGATGTCTAATAAGATTTTGTTTGTTGATTCAGCCAGTCCATTACCTTGAGGGTAATAATTCGAAGAAAACCTTAGAATGATCCCATATTCAAATGCCCATTTAGAAAATTTTAAAGAAGAGAAAGCAGGGCCGTTATCACATACCAATGAATAGGGCGTTCCAAACCTGGTGATAATGTTTTCTTCAAGGAACTTGATAACTACCTCAGTTGTGGAAAATTTGCAGTAGGTGGCCTCAGTCCACCTTGTACAATAGTCCGTCACCGTCAATATAAACTTGTGTCCTGCAGAAGATGGGGGATTGATGACTCCGATAAAATCCAAGCCCCATTGTGCAAACGGTCTGGACTCGATCACAGGCTGCAGTGGATTGGCCAGATTTCTTCCTTTGTCTGCTGCAGTCTGACAGGTGTGGCAGCTTTTGATGTGACTCTTAGTGTCTTTGAATATAGTGGGCCAGTAATAGCCCGCTCTCAGTATTTTGTGTGCTGTAGCTAAATGGGAACCATGGCCGGTTCCGTATTTGTCATGTAGTTCTGTCAACACTTTATCAGCTTCAATTCTGTTTATGCATCTCAAATAAATTCCATCATGGTTCTTCCTGAATAGAAGACCTCCTTGCACCATATAATGCTGTGCCTTAATCTTCAAAGCTCTCCTCTGAGAAGCCTTCATCTTGCCTGGGTACTTTCCAGCTATCAGGAAGGTGCTTAAATCATCGTACCAGCCTGATGCGTCTTGGGAATTCAATACATATTGTTGTTTTATCAGATTTGGATCCATGTTTGCTATTGTCTGCACCAACGCCTGCCCTCTAACTAGCTTTGCGGGAATGATCTCCATGTCAAATTCTTGCAGCGTGGTGATCCATTTGGCTCTTTTTTCTCCAGGCTCATTCTGCATCAGCAACATCTTTACTGCTGCGTCTGGTACTATGGCTTTAATCTGGCTGCGCAGGATGTAGTGTCTAAATTTTTTCACAGCCTTTACTAATGCGAATGCCTGTCTTTCGATATCTAGATATCTCAGCTGTGCATCCTTCAGAGACGCACTCATAAATGCTATGGGCCTCTCGTCATTATTTTCACCTTTCTGTGTCAAGGCAGCAGCGACAGAATGAGAAGATGCGAAGGAGTAGATGTAAAACGGGCATGTGTAGTCTGGACTTGCCAATACAGGGGCATTAGAAATTGCCTCCTTGATATCTTCAAATGCGGCTTTGGCTACTGGCGTCCATTCCATCTGTGCATCCTTCTTTAACATGGCATTCAACGGCTGCACAATCTCTGCAAAACCTGTTATAAACTTCCGAACAAAGTTAATTTTACCAAAAAATGATTTCAATTCTTTCCTACTGTTTGGTATTTGCAAATTTTTTATGGATTCTATTCTATCCGGATCAATTGAAATTCCATTTTCAGAAATGACATGGCCTAATAATTTACCTTTAGTTACGCCAAATATACATTTCTTAGGATTAAGGGAAATCCCATACCTTTCACATTGCTGGAGTACTTTTCTGAGGTCCTCAGCGTGGGTGGATGCATCCTTGGAATACACAGTTAAATCATCCATATATACAACAATACATTTACCTGATAATCCACAGAATGCAACGTCCATGGCCCTCTGAAAAGTGGCACCTGCATTAATCAGACCAAAAGGCATTCTTCTATATGCATAATTTCCCCATTTGCAAGTGAAGGTGGTTTTTAGTCTATCCTCCCTGTCAATTAAAACCTGGTTATAACCTAAAAAACCATCTAAAAAAGACATCATCTTTGCGCCATTTACTACTTGCAGTACTTCGTCTATTGGGGGCAAAGGATAATTATCTTTTTCAGATGCCTTGTTTAAATTTCTAAAGTCTACGCACAACCTGATGTCTCCGTTTTTCTTCCTCACTGGTACTAAGTTAGCTACCCAGACAGAATGTCTGATTGGAAAAATTATTCCAGCGGACAGTAGTTTTTTAACTTCCTCAAAGATTAAAGGCTCTAGAATGGCGTTTACAGGCCTCTATTTCTGCCTAAATGGTTTGACTTCTTTTCTTAAAGGTATGACGTGAGTTATGATGGACTCATCAAATGTTCTCAAGTCTTCATAAGTCCATGCTATGACATGTTTATATTCTTTCAGAACATCCAGAACCTCTTTTTTGATTTTCTCAAAGCAAGCCTTCCCAATTAGTACATTTTGCGGATTTAGCTCAGTCCCTAAGTTATGTAAATCACACTTACCCCCTTCTGTTTTGGGTAAGTCTTTCTGTCTTATTATTCCGTCGAAGTCAAAGATGTGTTCTAATTCAATTACTCCTTTTGGCAAGAAGTTGCTCTTTAAGTTGATCATATCTTCTTCGTCCCATGTTACTTCAGGCCTTTCTTATTCATCAATAATTTGGGCCTCAAATGCCTCATTACAAGTCAGAAAATCAATAATTTGCTGATCCTCTCCAAATACCTGAAAGTGTGTAACGTTGTCTGGTATACTGGGCACGTTAACTAGCTCAACAGCAAATCGTCTTAATCTTGACAGTGTCAATGGTTCTAATGTACTAGCAGCAACTGCTAACGCATCAGGCCTGTGGTTTAGTTCTCTAGGAATATGCTCTATGTTAAAAGCATCAAATGAATCCATTAAACCCCAAACTCTATGTCTGTAACTAATCATCTTCTTATAATTGCAGGCATACAGTTTCCTCACTTGTCTGACTACTAATTCAGAGTCTGAAAATACTCTGATGGTTTTTACCCCTTTCTTGATGGCCATGACAAGTCCTAAAATTAGGGCCTCATATTCAGCAATATTGTTAGTGCAGGAAAATTGTAATCTATATGCTACCAAATGTGATTTACCTTGAGGATTTATGAGTTCAATACCTGCACCTGCGCCCTGTTTTGATTTGGACCCATCACATTTTAACGTCCACATGCCATCCTTACTTTTTTGATCTTTTACCTTGGCATACTTTGTCTCTTTTATTGCCTGTGGGGTGTTGTCTTGTTTATTCATGGGTTTTTCCGTTTGGTTATCTTGCATATGTGTGTTTGTAGTTTGCAACTCAGAAAGATGACTACCCTCGTCCTCTATTTCTTTCCCTAGATCTGGAATCAAGGCACTTATATTATCCTGAACATACCTCTGTGTTGGATCAGGATTCTCATTTTTCTCTTGTGACTCTATCCTCCCTATGCACTTTTTGTATTCATATTCAATGATGTCTTTGCATATTTCACAATTCTCCTCAGAATGTTGCCTATCATGGACTCTACACCTATTTTTATATAACTTACATTGGACTGGGAGATTGTGTGTAACGCACTCTTCCACCTCTCTTCTAATGGCGTGACCAAATTTGTCTATTGCATTGTTTTCCTCATCTGAAGAATTTCCGTCAAACTCAATGAATAGTGCTGTTCTATTGCTGACACACTTCTTTCTAATGTTTAACATCATAATCTCTTCAACCTACATCCCATTGTTGGTAACTCTATAGACACCTGGTTCAACAGCAGCATATAATATTTCATTAGTTCGATTATACTCTGTTATCATATGTTTCATTCTGGGCTCTGCCCCTATTCTGATCTGGTTTGGGATGCCTCTCCATGGTAACCACATGTGTGAAAAGTCAGTAGCCATATATCCGTTTAATGTCTTGGACCAATCCCTACTTAGCAACATTCCATAATTTACGGGTATATCCACTACTTGAATGTCAATGATTTGGCTTACCCTAGGGTCTGAAGCTAACTGCACTTGTATGTTCATGAGTTCTCCTATCACACTAACCTTGGTCTTATCTAATTACGTGACGACCTTGGCAGATTTGGTGGGAGTCAGCCCGAGAGTTTTACATATTCCTAAGGGCATTACGTTGGCTGAAGCACCAGAATCTACCATGCAATTGTGTATATTCTTCCCACACAACCTAACAGTTAACAAGAAAGGTTGAGTATCCCTCTTATCCGCATGTATTACTACATTTGTGTTGGAAGGCTGCTCAACTTTCTTACCTTTCTCCTTAGGTGGTGAATCACTACTAGGAACAGTTATATCAGCAGACACCATGTTTGTCATGGATGTGTCCAGGGATTTTAAAAAAGCATTTCTGATCCCTGGGGTCTTCAATAATTCATTTAGAGGTATGCTGACCTTCATTTTTTTTATTTCCTCTGATAAGTAATTCACTAGTCTTGTTGTCTCTATTGTTTCTGTCTTACTTGTTTGATCCTTTTGCACTGCTGTTCCATTATTTGTGTGCTGACTAGCTTTAAGTATGGCAGGATTGTTGCTAGCATTCTGATCTGGGGGTGTATTGATGTTATTCGGAGGAGTGGAAGTGGTGAAAGGTCCTCCCGGCCTAGGGTTGTTCCTCAAATTGTAGGTGTGGCTTTTATTTGTCTATTGAAAGGCCTGCACCTCCTCTGTTTCATTTAATATCTCATTTTCAGATTCAAAAGGAAACTGAAAAGCATTTAACACAAAGGCTGATTCAGGGTAAAGACTTTCACAACAGTATGGTTCATCCTCTAGCAATTCATCCTCTTTCTCTTCTGCAGTTGCAAAGGTAAACATTTCTAAGACTAATGCTGTGTCATATTCTGAGGGTACTACCTCATTACCCTTAGGAATGAGAAATTCAGAGGTAGGAGGCTGTACATCTACATTGAAAATACTAGCTGCCAAGTGGAACTGTGGACAGTCATGCTCAGCATGGGCATTAGTATTGTGAAATCTGCACCAATTTTTGGGTGCTGTATTGGCCATTTGTATGTTAGTTATTTGTTTTGCACCATGATTATCTGTATTCTCAAAAGGAGAAGCCAGAGTACCGTTGTTGGGCCCAGTGTTCCATGTCTTGGGTGGCCTAGGTTGATTCTGATTTTTGTTATTATTGCCCCAGGTCCTATTATCTATCACTGCCCCCCTATTTTGCATTGGTTGCCCCTGACTGGGGCCTTGATGCTGATTGTAGTTTTGGTTCTGATTGTACTGCTGATTTTGATTGAGACTATAATTCTGATTTTGGCCTTGGTTGTGATTTTGATGTGGATTGTAGTTTTGGTTGCTTCTTCCATAGAGATTCTCATTTCTTAGCTGTGTCACTTCGGTTGTTAATCTTTTCAAATGTGCAGTAATCTCTTTGATGTCTTCCCTATCCTCTTGTGCTTTTGCCACAGTTACATCCCTAGGAAGTTGGAAGAAAGGCTGACCATTATTTTGACTGTTATTGGAAGTACTAGCCGTGTAAGGAGTTATAGCCTGGATTGGAGTAGGATTATACACAGGTGTGTAAGAAGGAACCAGATTTATTAGTGGAGCATGCTGCACAGGGACTCCATTCCATGGGTGTGCCTGATTCTGTACCCCAAAATTTCCTCCAAATGGACTGTAAGTTGTATGTCTCATTTCTTGGTTCACTGAGGCTGCCTCTTTATAGGCTTTGGATATTGAATCTATGTCAGGTTTCCTTTTGACAAACATGGCAGTTAAAGGATCCAAAGCAGCATAGTACATAGCCAACAAGGGAGCATCATCTATGGTATAAGGGGTTACTAGCCTAGAATAGGCCTTTTGAAATCTGTCATTGAAATTATCAATTAGCTCTCCCTCACCTCGTTTTATAGCAGCTAGTTTATGATACAAAGCACAAGGGTCAATGGGTCCTCTAAATCTTGACAGAAATGCTTCTTCCATAAGTGCCCAGGAAGAAATGTAACCATTGGGTAAGTTTACGTACCAGCTAGAGGCCTGCTCATTAAAGGTGTAAGGAAACAACCTACACACAACATCCTCGTGCTCTAACATAGCCCTAAAACATGCTTCCTTAAATATTCTAATATGATCTTCTGGGTCTTGATGCAACTGGTATTTGGGACATATCTTTTCTGGATTTTTTGGCATGTCATGATAATCGTTGAAGAATATGGGAGAATTGACATCGAAATAAGCCATTGCAGGTGTCTGAGCTTGACTTGAACTTGCAGAAATACCTGGATTGATTGGTGGATTAGGATTTAGAGGAGGATTAAGACCTCCAGGAGTGCCTGAACCAAGATTTAAAGATCTGAACAGCGATCTGTCAGGACTTACAATACTACGGATGTTAAAAGGTGACCCAGGAGGTGTTCCAGATGAAATTCCTGCTTGCGATATCTTTGGATTCCAAATTAAAGGGCTTTTACTTCGCCTTGTATCAGGTAGTTGCACAAATATATCTCCTGAACTGGACCTAGACCTAGTCACTCTGTTACTGTCGTTAGCCAGTTTGAAATGAAACCTAACTCAGGCAGGCCCTCCTTCTAGCGCCAGAAAACTGTTGATGACTGTTTTGATGCAATCATAACAATAAGTTAAAATTCACATATAATGAACTGAAACTATACTTGAAAGACAAGAAGGAATCATTTGGTGATTCAACTAATCCCAAGTCTACAATGGTTCGGTTGGTCAAGTTCAGTTGGTCAATGTGAAGCTGTAATGTTCAAGGGGCCTTACGTAGTTTAGGTTTATTTTGTGGTTTACTGGACTAAGAATATGCAAAGAGGTCATAGATTTCAACAAGTATTCTGTTCATTTGCATACAGGTGTTACTGGGCTGCAAGTTTCAGAGGGTTTTCTTGGATTTTTTGCAGCTTTCTTCTTTATCTGTTTATGAAAACTGTCTACTTATAGCTCTGTTATGCATGCTTCTTCAAATTTGAGACAATTTCCTTTAGATTTCTATGTTTTCAGCTAAATATTTCAGATGGGTTGGGAAAAGTTAGAAAGATCTACTCTATACCTCATTTAATCTACCAAAGGATCTAAGTGTTTCTGTTATGCACTATGTAAATACCACAGTAATCTGATCAAATCCACAGTAAAAACCTTAAATGTAAGTCCTGAGCATTTTCACAAACATACATTTAAAATTGCAAGCTCTCAAAGAAGATATTTCAAAACACAAAGAAGAGCAGGAGAACACTCAGAAGATAGATGCAGAACTCCAGATTCTATTGCATTAGAAACGAATAGTCATACATGATTTACAATGTAGGAATGACTCTTAGTTTCATTGATCATACTACAGAGAACTTACAAAGCTTTACAGATACAGTAAGGCAGCCAGACATTCCACGCGCACCTTACTGCAGACAAACAAGCGACCTCCTTCTTCTACTTCTAAACTATTCTAACTTGCTGTATGTTCCTAAAAAAGAAATTCTGTTGTAGCCACTATTGCTTTCCTAAAATCCCTGTTGTAAAGTATTACAGTGTAGAGAGGCACAATATAAAGACATTCTGATTGTCCTCACTACAGCAAAAACCTAATTGAACCCCTGGTTCAAACCCCTGGTTATAGCAATAAATGCAGGTGAACCAGCTCTCAAAAATATCTCTGAGCAGTGGTCAAATCTAGGCGAAATATTGCCCCTTTTGAGAAGTTCCAGCAGCTGGGTAATAACTTCTGTTTGTCTGTTGTGATAATACTCTCAGCTGCGACCTTCCTCTTCACTTGAATGGCTTTGACTTTTTGCATTTCATCCCTATCTTCTTGCTCCTGAGATCAGATCTTCTGCCTCCATGAGGTCACTGCGCTGACTTTCCAGCTGCTTCCTCAACTGCAAGCCTGCAAGACAAGACAAGCAATAAGTTTCACATTTATCATAAAAATAGCATGAAATTAAAATAAGCGTTCAAATCCAGGTGACAGCGCAAGATTGAGAAAATCGGATCCAGAATCCTCTCAAAATGCGTCCAAAATGCACTCAGACTGCTCAAAATTGATCAGGTCAACTATCGCTGACTGAAAAAATGCCAGAGGCGCCAAAAAAAACACTTTAAAATTCCACCGCCTCATTTCCCGCCCATCGGCATGATCATCCCTGTCGGTGCGTCAAAAAAAACATGCTGGTCGATATACTTCATCATCATGATATTCCGCTTCTGCATATTGGAGAAAAGAACAACATCATCATCATCATCATGTTGAAGAAGAATAGGAGGATATGAATATAATCATGCTGCCGAGGAAAGGAAGATGATGGTGACGTCATCATGATATTCGGGCTTCATTGAAATGCTAAGGATGACGTCATCATCATGTTCGGTTAAGATCAGGGGGATATTTGTGATATCGGGTCACCTAAGGAGCATGATCAGGATGATGAAGTGAATATGACCCTTTCGCGGCCAAGCTAACCCTCTCGAAAGAAATCAGCATGATGAAGATCATCATCATATTAGCTTTTGTCGAACTTGGAATAAGACGTCATCATCATATTTCGAACTTCAGATCGTGTTTCAGAAAATATCCTGTTTGAAGGAAAAAATGATGATGATGATCATCATGATATTTACTTCTTCGTTTATTAGATCGGGATGACGTCATCATGATATTCGGAGCCTTCGTTAAACTTGAACATGACGTCATCATGATATTCGGGCTAGGGTGATATTGCAAAATATGATCATGCGGTTGAGGAATGCAATATCGACTTCTTCTGAATAGATAGGGTGATCATCATGATATTTCGCTAACCGGAGATCAGGAGGATATGAAGATGATGATCCTCTTTGTTGAATTATCATGATGATGTCTCCATCACTTAGCGAATTTCAGCGAATATGACCTTCTTGTGAAAGATCAGGATGATGTGAAGTCGTCATCATCATATTTCGAACTTCAGCAAATATCATGATGATGACCTTGCGATAGGATTTGAACGTGCGCATGCAAATATGCCGATAATGAATTTGCTAAGTCAGGGTGATCTTATACTATCAGCATGATATTTTAAGATCAGGCGATGCAAAGATATCATGATGATGTTCGCGATACAAAGACCGCTCGACGGGGTAACTTACCTTGACTGAAAGCCGATGTCATCATGATATTCGAACCTCAGGATATTATCGGGGGGGCGTTCAAATATGATGATGATGATGATCATCATGCAACCAAAACCGAGTTTATAACATATGACGCTCCTAAGAAATTCATGATGCTGATGATGCGCCTGAGGCCATTTGACGGGTAAAGGGAACTACCACCTAAAATTGATGTCCGGATATTGCGACTGCATGATTTTTAGCGGGTGATAGACCAAGATCATGATGATCCTGTCAACATGACTTAGGATATAAAAATATGATGATCCTCCTGTGAATATCAGGTTTGACCAAGACTTTGACCGTGCATAACTTTCACATATGGACGAATTTTCAAGTGAAGTAAAAGGCAAACCTGCATGAAATTTCAAGCTCTTTCAAAATATGAGGTCACAGAAATAAAATATGAACTTTGACAAACAGACCTCATGATGATGACCTACCTCATCCTATATCATGATGATGATGCACCTGACCCTCATTTTTACCAGACCGCCAGAAAGCAGAAAAAACACAAGCAGAAGCAAAAAGCAAACATCAGCAGGGGTCCCCATTTTGCTAAGGAGCATAATGGGGCGTGTTGTGAACATCACAACAGGGATATGTCAATGAATTCATCCTCTTGAACCAAAGTGTCCTCATAAGTGGGAACAGCATTGGGAGAGAGATCATAAGGTAGAACTAAGTTACCATCACATGTTTTAGCAATAGGAGTTGTAGTGGAATATTCAATAGAGATAAAGTCATCTAAGGCTTCGTCTAACATATTGAAGTCATCACTACTAAACGATGCAACATAATTATTATTATCTATGAATTTAGTGAGATCATATAATATCAAGTATATGTTCCTATGAGATTTGTGAAAATATCAAAATCAAATATATAACAAAGGATTTCATATGTGGAACACATAGAAATGTCAACATCATAGATATATATGCAATTTGTTTTAAGACTTGAGGATATTCGTGAGTAAATTTAGAAAAATTATCAATGTCTATGATGTACGCAAACAAAGATTCCAAAGATGAATGACAAGAAGTATCCATGATGATAATTTGAAAGAGCTCAAATACACACGAATTTCACCACAATCAACAAGGCAAAAATAAGTGAGACTATTTCACACCAAAGCACTTGTTTGAGGGAAACGGGTACTAAAAGGCACATGGAGTCCACAAAAAAAATAGTGGGTAGGAGGAATGAGTACAACACAAGGAGGCCCAATTGATGATTTTAGAGGTTTTGATCAAAAGACGTAAATGAAGTGTGTGAACAACTAGTGTTGAAATACACACTGTGTAATTAAAAAGATGCCAATTTTCACACCATTTAATGAAATAATGCCAAATTTTCAAATTATAATTGAATGAATGCTTTGATATGGATTCAATATCTGAAATTAAAGAGATTTAGGGTGATTGTAATGAAACAACACCAAATTATATTTGCTTATGTGCCTAAAAATGTTCAAATTTTCCACTTTTTTTAATTTTTCAATGCAAATGACTAAAAGAAGAGGCATTGTAAGGAAATTTATGAGGGGAAGCCAATAATAACCCTAATATAATTCCAATAATTAACTAATTCCTTCACAACACACCTTTAATGCAATTCTATATGAAAAATAAGTCAAAATTTAGTGAAAATGCAAGTTTTTTCAAACCCTAGTTGTGAAATTAAGGCATGAATATGTGAAAAATGATATGTAAATGAATTCTAATAAGATTTATGATGAAAAAGAACCTATATCAGATCTGAAAATGCTTTTAAAAGTCTTATAATGCTCAATGTAAGTGCAATTTTAAGGATGATGAATGAAAATGCTAGCTTTTGTTGAAATTATCTAAGTGTAAATGCAAGTTTTTGAAATATGAATGCAAAAACACACAAAAATGCAACACTTAAAACAAAATTAAATTTCAATGAGTGCCTAAGATGAGTAGTAAAATTTAAAACAAGATTTTAACTACAAACCTTAGTTTTTGAAATTACTAGGTTCTAAGAAAATTTCAAATCTTCAAGCAAACCCTAGAAATTTTAATATGAAAAAAGAAATGTAAAAGATTATAATATGATGGATTTATGTAATTTAAATCAAATATAATGAAAATAACATAAATTAAATGCAAATAAATTCAAATTATTTGAAAATGCAAACCTAAAATGTCAATTTTTTTCAAATTTTTATTTTTTTTTTTAAATTTTTAAATTTTTTTATAAATTTTCAAATGCAATAAGATGAAAATTAAATGAATGAATGAAATGAGTTTAAAATCTAATGCAAAAATAAGAAATTAAATGAAAATTAATTCAAATTATATAAAAAATGCAAGCTAAAATGCCAATTTTTTTTCAAATTTTTCAATTTTTTTTTTTTTTGTAAATTTTCAAATGCAATATGAAAAAGATGAATTAAATGCATGCAAATCTGAAGTATAACACTCAGGATGGTGCAAAATTCATTAAAAACATGGGTTCACCAAAATGTTTAGTATGAAAAAAGGGGAAATGAAAACAAGGGTTAAATCCTCCTTTCTCTACAAACATTCAAGGACATATCAACTGAGTTGAATCACACTTTTGCAAGATGATTCACTTATAGGTTAGGCTGTCACTTGGAATGATGTGGAAGCTTAGATATTATCAACTAATGTATCAATTTAATACTCAAATACACTTAAAACCCTAAGTGTGCAAAACAGTAAGCAAATTGATGAATTACGACAAATGCTTGCAAACTAAGGTAGTAGACATAGATTAATTACTGACCTTTTTTAAAGTTTAGGATATGGAATACTCAGGGACACTACCACTAACACCCTTGTCCAAGGTGGTGTTTTCTCTACGGAATCCTTATCTCCTCCTGAAACTAATGATCATTTTATTTTTCGTTTCTACCTCGGGAGATGCAAAGGACACTACCACTAGCACCCAAGTCTAAGGTTAGATGTTTTTTAGGATTTCAGAGCCTCTATAGATGCTAATTATCATTGTTCCCTGCAACTCCACTCTGTTAAAATGTGACACCTATAACTTGCAATCACAAGGAGAGTGGTTGGGGGTTGTGGTGTTTAGAGGCTTGCCTTAGTCAAGCCCCATAGAGACATTCAAGTCTTCTGAACACTGTTGTTAGATGAAGAGTCTATATCCCTATGGGATAGAGGCAAAATCTAAATGATAAATGATTGAAAACACAAATAAATGTCACCTTAGAGGTGTAGATCTCACATAGATGAAGATTATTCAACACATGAGAAGATGAAGCTAAATTTGCAATCACAAACAGAATAACAATGCTTTGCTCTGCAACAATGAATATCTTGAATGCTCTAAAATCATAAGTTTTGCCAAAAGTTCATAATCATCTTCTAGTTTGCAAATGAAACACTAAACATGCTTATATATGCAACTACATACATTCCCACTAAGAATTTCATAATTCAATCTTGAAATGTCGGCATAGGACCTAAGTAACGGTCATAAAATTGACATTAAAATTTAGGGCTAACCTAAAGTGAGGCAAGACTAGGGTGCTAGTGCCCAAGTCCAGCCTCCCAATTTAGGTCAAGATCTATTTAAATAGCACCACCAAGGTCATATATTCCATAACACTTAGGGGATTTCTCATCGGGATTCAAAATCAACATGCAAGATGCTTATAATGCATTCTAAGGACCTAGGAGCTAAACCTTAAAGGGAAAATTCCCAGGGAGACATTTTCTAACATAATAAGACCAATCCATGATTAGAAATAAAAAATTATCAAGTGATATTTCTCTAATTTAATCATTTTATTTCACATTTTATCAATAATCAAGACTTATAGGTTTTCAATTCGTTTCCATGCTTCCACTATAGATCATGATTTAAAAAATCTTTAGCTACTTCCCAATGATGTTATTATTGATCCCTATCAATTTCAAACCATCACAAGTCTATCTTATAGGTGATATCATTTCAAGTCTTCAATCACATGCATTATTTAATTCATATTCATTAGGGCCTCATATGGTCACTACCAAAATTACATACTTTTTTTTGGTAACTGATAGGTGAGAACTCCCAAGAAGTTAAGACACACTATAAATAGGCTCCCTAACAATTTTCAAGTCTCTACTTGCTCTCTAGTCAAGGTTTCCCCTTGGACAATGATGTCATGGTGGTTGTTAGGACTAGTCAATGGTATTAGGTAGGCCATTTTGCATATGGTGGCCTTGTCCTTTAGGTCCAATCACCTCCAAATTTTTCAAGTAGCTCTAAAACATAATTCCAAGAAACCCTCATAAGGGCCACTTCTCTACACAAGTGCATTTGATGCCACATTTTCATTAATTTTCACATTTAATACTTAGTTTAATCTTCCTAGTCCTACATATTTCTAATTTTCATTGTTTGTCATTTTTAAGTATAATTGTTAATCCCATCACATGTGGTTGTAAATTAAGGTTAGCCTTTCTAGAGTGCACATTCCATTTTGACTTTGAATTGTGTTTTCACTTACCTCTTGCTAGTGGTAGTGCTCTCCTTTTTGGTCCTACCCCATTTTCATACCATTGGTGTTGACCTTTCTTTGCCACTTTCACTATCATAGCCCTAGTCATCCTATTTTGAGCCTACCATTTATCCTTAGCCATGTCCTCTACCACTTCATCGATGCCAATTTTAATCACCCCTAGTTTTTCCACAAGTTCTTATCCACCAAACCCCAAGCCTTCACCCAAATCCTTACCTTCTTAATAAAATCCCATCCACTAACCTCATTTGACTATGTAGCTTCTTTCATCACTAGACACACCTACACTATGTTATTCATCCAACATTATCCCAATGATGTAGCCTCCATTCCCACCAATATTTTCCAACTACATCCCCCCTACCAACACCATCATTAGTAATCCTTTTAAGGAACCTCTCTCAAACAATTATCAAACTAAGGATAATCTTGTATCCCTACCTTACCTATTCCCCACATTTGTACCCTTATAAGATGATATTGAACTATCCCCACCCTTATCAATCACACTTTTTAGCACTCCCTTAGAAGACACATTACCTATCAATTCATCTAGACCACCACCCATAGACTCACCTCATTCTTCCATTCAACCATACCCATACCACCCTTTTCTCTCTCCCACAATCCTCATTGACACATGACTCACCCCATGCCATCCTACATTTACCACCATGCCAATTCACTTTAGCATCATCTATCACACTATCTTATGAACCACCTTCCTTCCCTCCCACACCTAGAGACTTCATATTACTACATATTTCCCCTCTGTTGGTGTGAATGGGGTATATTACCTAACTAGTTCTATATTAGGACCTATTCACATGTTAAGTTTACATAGGTGGTTAGGACATTTAATATTTGTGTCATCTAGAAGGCATCTTATTATCCTCTAGTTGTCATTTAAATAGTTGTCTATGTCGACCTTTCTCACATTTATTACTTTTGTCTATGTTAGCCTTGTACTACCTCTCAACCTTGCCTATATAAGGAAGGTATCTCATTATACATTTCATGCAATGTAGTGTGTATCAAGTAAATATTTGCATCTTGTATATTGTATGCATAATTATTTTCTTAAAAATATAAAGTGTTGTTATTACTTTTCTCTCTTGTTGTGGAAGGTTGTTTTGATTACAGGTGATCCTGGGTTGTCTTGAGTCCATTAACGACTCTTACATGTTATCAGAGCTTTAGAGCTGTGATCTCCTTCTTTCTTTTTCAGGAGTTTCTACCAAAAAATATTTTTTTAGTGCATCCTAGTGCAAAATAGACTACACCATTGAGTTTGGATGGCCTGTTCTAAGTTTTTTGACATATGACACTATATTTTCAACAAGTTTGAATTTTTGGCCATTTTTTAAGGTTTTAGGGATTTTCATACAATCCATATGGATCCATACAGCCAAGGTTTAGACTTTTTACTAGTAGTCTGAAGCATGATCCATAGGATTTAGCCTTTTGTCCAATAGTCTAAAACAAGATCCATAGGGTTTGGCCTTTTGTCTAGTGGTCTAAAGCATGATCCGCAGGGTTTGGCCTTTTATCTAGTGGTTAAAAGCAGTCCCCCAGTGCTTAGCCCCTATTGATCAACCCTTGTTGATCAGTCCTTGGTTATATTAGTGACCATAGGCTCTTAATTTAGGCCACCAAGCCCTCTACTCATAGCCCCAGGTCGCCCATGCGACTAGGCCCTTAACTAGGGGGCTTGTTTTTGCCTACAAGCCTATTTGGAGTAGTTTTGTGAAATTAGGTGTAACTTGGGGCATACAGTGTCCAAATTTCACAAACAAAATATCATCAAAAAGAAGGTTCCATGCTCTTTCCATTGGTATAGGTCTCATCTCCTTATTTGGTTGTTGGTTATCTGTTTGTGTTGTTTGAAGTCCAGGAATCTTTTTCAACTTCCAAGCTCATAACTTATTGCCACAATCTCCAATTTTCACGATTATTGCAGCATTGGAAAGGTATTGAGGATCTCTTCACATCCATCCATGTAATTGTTATACATTCATCCCTAGGTATTTTTTATTCATTTTTTCATTTAGTCACATTTTGATTGATAACTTGGACATCCTGACACCTGAAGAAGATCTATTTTTCCATAGGCTTCATATCAACTTCATTATTTATGCACTTTAGTTTGTTGGTGTAATCATGTCTCCTAGTTTGTGGAAATTAAAATGTGATTATTGTGGGAGAAAAAGACATACTAATGATGAATGCATGCAAAAGAAAATCAATGATTTAAGATTGCAAATTGAGCTTCCCCAGTTGAGACAATTGTGTATTGCCTATAGCATTAGTTTGCCCAATTTTTCTAATAAAGCATGTGCAGACACATCTTCACCACATGTTGCTACACCTGAGTCCAATGATGCTTCTTTGAGAGCTTCCAATTATTCCTTGCACCAGGATGTTTATTGTTTTCCAGATCCACCTCATTGGGACTCTTATCTTGCAAACATATCATTCTTGTTTGTGGAGTCTCACATTTTTTATTTGGAGGACACATTTGAGGGGTCATCTCTCCTCTTTGATGTCAGTTATGGCACAACTATTTTCACACCATCTTTATCTTTGGAGCTTAATGATCTTGATTTTTCCTATTGTCTTGGATTGTCACATTCTTTGATTAGGCATGGAGCACCTAATTATGTGGCATCTTTTGATTGTGACATGTGGATACTTGAGCAGTTTTCAAAGGCATCATACCTCATTAGACTTCTTCCCTCATCTCTTGTTTTGGAGTTGGAGTTTCTTCTACATGTACCAATGGATTTGTTTCTTCCCAAGGGGAGAAATGTTGTTTGCAGGTATTGATCATGTTTTGTCTGTGTGCATGTGACATTGACACATGAGCTACTTCATTATGGGGGGACATCTTGTCTCATTCTTTCCCTCTTATGGGCATTTATTGATTGTATATTCATGATGGATGTTATTTTTGGGGGGTTTGTTGAGTCCTTCTTCCATCACTCCATCATTTTTCCATACTTAATTGTATGCAATCTCACTTTTGGGGAGGAGTTTTTCCCATGAGGTTTTCTTCTTTACTCCACTTAAGATCTTTTGTTGATAGGTACCTAACATGGCCTTGTATCTGGGACCCATCCTTGCATCTTTGCATTTGTCTACTTCTCCCTAGTTGCACTTAAGGAGGGGTGTTGGTATGAATGGGGTACATTACCTAACTAGTTCTGTATTAGGACATATTCACATGTTAAGTTTACTTAGGTTGTTAGGACATTTAATATTTGTGTCATCTAGAAGGCATTTTATTATCCTCTATTTTCATTTAAATAGTTGTCTATGTTGGCCTTTGTCACATTTATTATTTGTGTCTATTTTAGCCTTGTAATACCTCTCAACCTTGCCTATATAAGGAAGGTATCTCATTGTACATTTCATGCAATGTAGTGTGTATCAAGTCAAGCTTTGCATCTTGTATATTGTATGCATCACTATTTTCTTGGCAATATAAGGCATTGTTATTACTTTTCTCTCTTGTTGTGGAAGGTTGTATTGATTGTAGATGATCCTAGGATATCTTGAGTCGATTGATGAATCTTATACCCTCCTCCATTACATCCACCTTAAACTTTACCCAACATTGATAACCACTACCTATGCCACATCCTTTCCATAATACATTTGATCATAATATAGCCATAACCTTCATTACTCATCCCAACACCATCCCTCCACCATGAGACATTTATCCAACACATCTTCCCAATTGGACTTATATCTACACAAAATGCAAGGAGTTGGAAGTGTCATTATAAGACCTTACCCCTCCTCCTCCTCCATCCTCATCAATAGGATGGATCAAATCACCATTTTCACTTGACATAATCTTTCATCCATCCCCTTCTAAAATGGTCTCACTAAAATTTGATAGATATAATGGCCAAGGAGATCCCATTGCACATGTGAGACACTTTTATGTTCTAGCAGCAACTATCACCATTGATGACATCATCCTTGCTACAAATTCTCCTACCACATTGATATAATATGTTCATGTATGGATCTACACATTACTACCCACTTCTATGAATTCATTTGTAGATCTTGTGCATAGTTTTACCAACCATCTCCAATTCAACATCAAACCCAAGGTTTCCCTATTACAACTCACACATTACAAACAAGACTCTATAAAGACCATTAATGAATTCAAAATTAGGTTCTTCCCACTACTCATTAACAGAAACTTTCAACCTCTTAATAATGTGGTAAAACTGATCTATTTTCAAAATAGTTTGCCACACATCTAGGACAAGTTACTCTTTAAAAAGTGTCATTCTCTATCTGCATTATCTCTAAGTGCCATTGAGGTTAATAATATCCTTGAAGAATATAGATAAGAAATTTTATTCTACACTCAAATATAAGATAAAACAAATTCACATCATTCCACAATCCACCTAAATATTTGTTGCCCTTTCTTGTAGAAAGAGGATTGATCCATTTTCCATGAAAAAGACTTAGAAGAAAACCTAAACCCCATCTAACCCTAATGATATCTTGTTCTTACCATCACAATTTAGGGAACTCCACAAACTATGTCATACTAATCAATTGTATTGAATACCTTGCTAAGAAAGACCTTCTAAATGTGCATCCTACTAAAAGTCTTAACACCATACAATGGCTGGACAAGATCACTAGATATTAAAACCTTATGACACATCTCATACCCCAATTTGTTGATGACAATTAAAAGTGTCCTAAAATAGAACTATATACCAATTTCTAACATCTAGTAGCCTTGGTTGACAATGATTCCAATATATGAGATGCCTAGACTATAGCTTAACCTTGTACGTAAACTATTTTTTCCTTTCTTCTTTTTGTGTGTCATTTTCTCCTCTTATTTTTCCATGCACTAAATAGAACCAACATTTGATGTATATTTTGATGTCCCCTACCCATTTGTACATATTTATCATCTTTTGTGTAACCATAAACAATTTTGGAATTATACAAAGTCCCAAAAACTACCAACCCATAGTCATGTTGACCCAAAATATTGTTTATTTCCTCTACCCATTTTTCTTTGTTTGATATTTTGTCATTCCCTCTTCCAAATGCATTTTAGATATTAGGACTAAGTGCAATTAATTCTACTAGTGAAACCCTCCTCTTAGGAATGACCAATAGTTTTCCAAATCCACTCTTCCAAACATGCTTTCTTTCCCTACATTTGTTAACCATATCCACTATCACATGACACATACATACTTGATCACATTAAACTCATTCATACCTAACACTTTCCATGTTGATTTTTAAGATATAATCATACATAAACTTTAGACATCTAAGTTCTCCACATTTTCATCATCCATTAGCTATCCAATTGTGGCCTTCTACCCATATTTTAAGCATAGTGTGTACCATTAGGTCTATGAGCACTATTTCCCCTCTATTCATCTCAATATTCAAAAATTAGTTATGACTCCTAGAACCTCATCAATGGACAACCCTTCCTCATTCCTTCATCACTTGGATAAAGACAAATAAAAAGCATGCCAATATTTCAAAATTAAAATAAATGTCCATAACCACCTAATTTAATCCTTGGTGATGAGCCCTAGCATGTTACTAGTTGCATAGGGTTAGATCATGGGTATGGCATTCACAAAAAAAAACAATGTACCCATATCTATCTAGTCTAATCCTCAGTAATGAGCCCTTGCATCTTATTGGTTACATGGGGTTAGATCATGGGGATGGTATAAAAAAGTCAAAAAATTCAAAAGCATGCAAAAGTGTAAGACATAAACATAAAAGATATATCAAAGCAACTTGGAGGCATTATAAAAATTAAATAGAAAAATCTCTACCAAGCTTCAAAATTCTCATTTATTCCCTTCTCAGCCCATTCCCAATCCCCATTTATCTATCCACTATGAGCCATTGTATGATGATCCTTGAGCTAGGATGCCTTATTTTTACCATTCTATTGGTACCCATGACCTAACAAGTGCACATTATCTTAAGAATATTCCCCTCACATATCCACCTCTTGATCCCTATACAATTGATATTTCCAAATATCCCTCAAAATTTGAAGCACACTATAATTATAACTTGAAATAATTCATGGAAATTCATCATCCTATTTATGCAAATCTCATACCACCTTCCACATGTCCCACATCCCATCAACTCATTCCATTCTATCCACAAATCCAAAATACAACAAAGATTCGACCAAGAAAACTCCTTGATCAACTTGGTGCATAAACATTGGAAGCCACTTTGAAATCCATTGATCCAAAATCCTTGATCTTGGATGCCTTGAAATAAAATGTTGTTATTCTTGATTTGTTCCTTTTTTGGCATTTTACCACCATGACCATCACCTTGTCTTTGTGATTATTATTTTCCATTCCTCTTCACCATGGTATTGTATTCCCTGTTCTATATTTGAACCACATCCAATTACCATGAGTTGGAGAATGATGATCAACATTTATTCAATATTACACATATTACTAATAGGACTGACTCCAACTAAGGTAGCAAGATGTGAGTTCATTCATATGTTTTGACCACTTGACCATGTACTATCCTACCCCACTTGTACAACCTTGGCATACTTGTGCTCCCATGCATCCTTTGATAATCCTTTGTGAGCATTCCCTACTATCATGTGGCATCTATTTTGGACTTTGTCTTATCTATCATTTAATTTTATACACATTGGTGTTGCTTATCATTGCACTCCTTGCCTTATTTCCTAATGCTTATTGCCTATTCTAGAGCTTAATTTGACAATGTTATCCTCTCTTCCAGAGTCTTCATTGATCCATCTTTCAATATCCTAGTGGTTCATCACTTGGGCCACCCTTTTGGACATGACCACAAAGTTCACCTTTTGCACCTTATCATTATTTATCCACTGATTCCTTAGAAATTATTCATCATCATATAATCCATATCATTTCTATTAATTATCACCATTTCAATTATCATATGGCCTATCATCATTTGATCTAAGCCTTATCATTTCTAAGTCCATGTTGACCCATCATCTCAATCTGAGACTAACCATTTCTATATCTAGTTGATCCATTACTAACATTTCCTAGTGTTCCTTCACATTTTTTATCATCTCATCCTATGACCACTATTGGGGGAATAACCATAAAGATCCCCTTTCTATTATTTGATCATGTCATCACTTAGGGGTATTAGACACTGACTTTCCTTGTGATCCTATTTAGGGTGAAACCTTGACCCATGCTTTTTAACTAATTAGTGTTACCTTTAGCAACCTAATCCTAATCATCTATTACCTTATGTTTACTAACTTGGTTCGCTAAGCTCTTTCACTTGTCAAATTAAGGGGGAATGTATCCTACATCACTCACAATTGCTTCTTTATCCATTAGAGCATTGCCATTGGACCATGATAATGACTAGTATCCACTTGAACATTGCCTTTGACCACAATGGTAACTAGTTTTTCTAGACCATGCAAATTATCTAGGAATATTTATCAAATCAACCAAATGAAAAATAGTATCTAGTTTCTAGGGTTAGCTACCATATTTAGTTGAGTGGCTCCCACCAAGTTGCTAAGACAATTTCTAGTTTCTAGGGTTAGCTACCATTTTTAGCAATAGGGTAGCTCTCACCAAGTTTCCAAACTAGTTTCTAGTTTCCAGTTTCCAAGTTTAACTATTGCCTTTGGCCATGGGGTGGATCCCTCCAAGTTTCCATAAACTAATTTCTAGTTTCCAATTCACATTGGGTTAGCTACCATCTTTAGCTATAGGGTGGCTCCCACCACATTGCCAAATCACCAAACCAAATGAAACCAAGTTTCCAAATGATTTTTAGTTGTCATCATTTCACATATTATTGATGGCCTAGCCTTTATTTTATAGGTGTCTTCTTGATAGACCTCATCACTATTGTCATTATTCTAGTCCTAATTGATTAGTTTCCAAGGCATCCATATCTAATTTTTTATGCAGATCGTTGTTGTGCTTCTAATCCCTATACTTTATTAGGACAAATCCCCATAGTTATCTTCTACCAAAAATAAAAGGTTAAAGTTAAATCTCAAATCCACATAGTTATCAAATGTTTCCATTTATGTTATAAAAGTTGGATGTTCAATTACATGCACATGTTAAAACTTGACCATGATTTCATTTCTTATGTTTCATTGTTTATTCTAATTTTCTTTGTTAGTGTATAGTGACTACTCTCTTTGGGTGCTTTACAAGAAAAAGAACAACAACCAAAGAAAAAATAAATATTTAAAAAATGAAGACCAATATCTCTCCTTTTGGTATCTAGTATCCTTTACATTTAATGATTCATGTTATTATATTCTTTATTTAGTAGACTTCCTCTTGTAGCCCCATTATAAGCCTACTAAAATGGGGGTGAAATGTAATAATGGAATTTGCATACCCTACAACTTCCTTATTACACTTTTGTGTCCATTTTAGCCCCAATCCCATGTGTGTGCATCTTGTATTGTTTTAACCCATTTTTCCTAGCCTATGTCTGTTGAACACCCAAAGTACTAAGAGGGGGTGAATCAGTACTTTATTAAACTTCTTACTTACTAAACTAGTAATCCATTTACTGCATGCAATGATAAAGCAAATTAAACATAGAAGAAACAACCACAAACCATCACACATGAACACCAAGATTTTTACGTGGAAAACTCAAAACTAGGAAAAACCACAGTGAGTGTTAGCTCACAATATATTATGTAGGAACAATACCAAATTACAATAGAGGCTCGCTGCCCAAAAGAAGTGCTCATTGCAAGAAGGCTCACTACCTAGTAAGAAAGAAAGAAGAGGGGTGGCTCCCTGCCAATTTGAACTGCTCTGATTGCATCTACATATGTATGGTTATAGTTCCAATGAAGCTCAAAAATATTGTCTCAAAACTCTTCATCTTTGACTGCCCTATTTTGTTGTTCTGCTTTTACATCAAACAAGATCTCTCTTCTTCTACTCGTGTTGCTCTTATAATTCTTCACACATTGAATTCACAATCACATTTGCATGTTACACCCTCCAAAAATTAAATTTGATCACACACACACACATATCTGCAATATTTGAAATTTACACATTAGGTCAGCATACTAAGATGTAGCATGTAGTCTTAACTTGTCAGCCAAAATCATTTACCAAAATATACAACTGATCAAAACAACACTTGAATCATAGTCACATATGTCGGCTCCATCCATATAATCACTTAGGATAAGATTCCAAACAACAAAACTTATCTCACACACATCATATTATCATGTCGGCCTTAACCATAGATTGTCACCAATTCAGTTCAACTGCCAGACTACATATTCCATTGTGGACCACAAGACTCACTAAAATCAATATCAGAGACTCTTCACATATCATAGATCATACCTCCAAAACTACAAAGCAAAATATTCTTTTGCGGTATAATGCAGACCATAAGAACACATGCTCTGTCACAGTCAAGTTCTGTCAGAATAGATAACGATACTTAGGCTCCCATAACTATCTTTCTGGTGGAACTTAGAACTTGTAACTCTGGATTTAGAAACTTCATACATGTGTTTACAACACCTCAAAACTACATAACAAGATATGCAATAGCGGAGGAATGCGGACCAAATCATATAGTGTTCTGCTCTGAAACACATTGTATTTTGTTCTTCCAAACTTAGTTTGTTTAAGTGTATGCTTCTGGTATTTATCAAGAGCTAAAAACTTGGATATAAGATCATCAAATGAATGCAAACAACATACTAGAACTGCATTATCTAATCTTCAACTATGGACCAATGCCATCTATTATACTGCTACTCTGTCACTGTCTCTTGTATACTGCCAACACTTAGTCAAAAATGACTAAGTCTTTTTCACCGGACCAAAAACTTTGTCTCAACCTTATTCCTTTCCTTGTTTCCATCAATGACAACATCTTCAAAAATCATGCACAATCATTCACCATCATACCAGCAGTGTCTCTCTCTTAGTGATGTTTCCCAAGTTGCCAACAATGTAACCCATAGACATTCATATTCCCTTTGCTATGTTGATTTCATGAGCTTGTGTAGACTTCCTATGTGTTCCCCTTCATTTAATTTTTATCCACATCCCATGTCCTAACCCCACATTTAATTTCCCATTGATTTAGCACCATTTATCCCCTTGTCAAAACTTAAAATATTGTGCCTAGCCCCATCCTATGTTTAAATCCCACCATTTCACATCCTAATACATGTCTTAATGATAAAAAATCAATGAGGACACCTACCATTAGATGGACCCCTTTGAGATTGAGGTACCCTAGGAAATCGAGCTAAAATCTCATTCATGGAAAATCCCCATAGTTTGCCACCTAATAGTGTAGCCTTGACTTTTCACCCTCCCACCACAATATTCAAATCCAAGATAATTAATTTATAGGAATTCCCACCTACTAATTTCTTATCTTCAAAATCCCAAAGAAAGTTCCTTAAATCTGGCCACCTTGGCCTCATTTTAACATAGAAAAAGAGAAATTTTGAGTTGGTTGTAAGTTTTTTGTTATTTCTTCTCATGGAAAACAGCCCCAACACTACTTCAAAAATTTAAAAAGTGAACTTGCTTCACTCCCAATGTCTCAAACAATATTTATTTGGCGATTAGAAAATGCTACAAAATGATCTTTGAGACTAGGTGGTTGATTTCCAAGGATTTCAACTAGGTGAGAAAATTCCATTTTAAGGTTTTTGATTAAAATGGAGTTATTTTTCTGATTTTTATATAGGGACCTCTTCTTACATATCTTGCACACCCTTGCAAGTCTTTACCATCTATTTATGTCACTAAATTAATGCATATTTCCAAATCCCTATTGCCTTTATTCATGCAATGGCCACAGTGTTGATTCATCCCCACTTGATTTTTCTCAAACCCTTCATCAACCCACTTTGTGCTTTAGAATTGTAGACCTTCGAACCCACCTCTTTCATTTTCCTTTATCTAGAATGCAATCATTTCATCATTTAGGTGTGTTTCCCATTGACCCTTTGTGAGTGTAAGCCCGTTTATCTCACCTTTTGGAGTTGTAAGCCATTACTATATCAAACCCCCATTATATTTCTCAAGACTTAAGGTTTCCCACCCCCATATCAATCTTCTTCAACATCTCAAAACCCTTTTGGAATGAAAGAAAACCTTGTTTCTAAAACCTTTCTCCCACCTCACTTGTCTTGTTGTATTTCTATGAACCCTTTTCCATCATGTTACAAGTTTTAATGGCTATATTGTGATTCAATGTTATTTAATTGCATAGGTTAGTATTATTACTTTTTGTTTATTAACTTTTCAATGTGGATCCATGCTTGAAAGCCCACAAGGGGACTAACTGAGGCAGATTCCCCTTTTAACATTTGTTGTAGTGTTTCCATTCACAAAAGTTTGACTATAGGTCAGGATTAGGAAAGTTTACAAAGTTTCAAAAAGAGTTGTAGAATCAAATTATTTCTTAAATTTTCTAATTGAACCTCCTTAGATGTTGCAAATCTTTGTTTGATGAAGACAAGGTTTCCCCGTATAGTCAATGCCACCCTATTGGATACATTAGAAGTAGTCAAGGCATCCCTACAATATGCCACTTGATTTCAAGGCCTATTTCATTGATTTGATACTAAAGATGGGTAAGTGCAAAAAGATGAGTACACTTTTTAGCCAAAAAGTGGAAGTGTTTTTCTTGTTTTTCAAATTTTGTCGTGCTTGGAGTGACAATTTGAAGCACTTGCACATAAAATATTAAGATGATGTAAAAATAAGAAATGTAGGATTTTGTTTCTAGTTTTCAAATATGTAATTTTTTCTAATACCCAAATGATGTAAGTTGGTCTTTTATTGGATGTACAAAAAGTGGCTTTTTAAAAGTCCCCTATTTTTTTGCAAAAGCATGCATGTGTATGACCAACATAATTTGACCTAAATTAATGTATTTTTCGAATTCCTTTTGTGGAAAGATTCTCAGGATGTTGAATTTTGGTCAAGATATTTTTTTGTAATTTTTTGATAAATATATTTTTTTAATTAATTTTTTAATGGCCTGATGCAAAGCAAAAATCAAAGCAATTCAAATAACAATCTAAGGTATTCAAATACCACTTAAACCACCACTGGTTCACTAGGTCTCATTAGTTCTTGACCATTCCCCATATGACCACTCAAACTTTTCATAAAAAATTTTCCTTAGAAGTTTCCAACAGGTTTAAGATAACATCTCCGAGGCCTTTCAACTACTGATGGCAGGTTTCTTTCACAACCTTCAACAATGACTCAAGATATGAAACAAGGCTCCACCTTGACACAATTTGGGTTGCTCTTTGATGGACAAAGGACACATACACTTCCAAATATGAGGCGTAAACCTTTGGTACATGCTTGAAAGACATTATTCATCCATTCACTAACACAAATATGACTTTGACAATAATTTTGAACTAGATTAGACCAACTTCCTATTTGCTGCCCCAATAATGTCAAAACTGGTCCTGTTAGGATAGTCATTAAATAACATGCTTCAAATTTCAATAATGGACAATGGTGTGGTTAATAAAGTCTATGAAACCCTTCCACATACTCACAATACCGTTTCCAATCACCAATAGGCCAAACTATGCAACATGACATTCAAACTTGCCCTTTTCTGCCCTCTTGTGATTGTTCTATTGCACAGTCAAGAACAAGTCTACTAAACAAAAACTAGATCAAATCAAAATATAGAGGCCTAAAATGTTGAGGACATGAAGAATATATAAAAACATAATTTATATCAAAATTTTATGATTTTTCACCATATGGATTTCAAGTTATGCTCGAAACAAGTTGACTAGAAACCCTAGGCAGGGTTTGTAACTGTTTTCAAAGAAAATACAATAACTTTCTTAATTTGAAATTAGATTCACATGTTAACAAACTCAAATTGGTTTCAATTTGATATGCGGTCCATACAATTTGTACCAAATGAAAGAACGGGTCTGAACATGAGAAAAATGCATAGAAAATGCTTGTTTTCATTTACCAAATCTTCAACCATAATGCCTCTCTTCTTGAGTCATGCATAGAAGGAATATTTATGCTTGTATAAAAAATAAACAACTCCCAACCAACCCTCAACCAACTTCTAACCACTTTTCAAAAAGTTGATATTACAATAAAAAGGTTGTCATTGACAACATTGACAACAATTTTTGCAATTTTTACACAAATGACATAAAACTTTGCAAAATGACCCCAAATGATGGAAATTGGTCAAAAATGACCTTATTAACATGAAACAACCCAAAACAAGACAAAAACTCAAACTTTGTCTCTTGTAGGCATCAGGTCCTTAAGGTGCTCCTGCACCATGGCCCTAATTAGTGTTTTTTAAAACCCCTCATGTACGACCAACATAATTTGAGCTAAAATAATCAATTTAGTAAAAAAAATTCATCATGTAGAGAATTATGTCTAGTTTGGTCAGACATAATTTTTTCAAGAAACTTTCAAAATCATAAGTTATTAAAAAAAGAGTAACCTATGTTATTTCAATTTTATGAGTTGGTTTGTTTAGAAAATAATTAATAAACAGAACATTATGTTCAATAGTAGAAAAAATTACATAATTGAAAACTAGACTTTTAGATCTACAATGGGTTTTAATTTTGTTAAAATATTCTTAAAAAAAAGTCATCAACCACAGTGGTGAAACTAGTTTTTTCTTCCATTGTTTTCATGGCTTCTTAGTTGCAGGTTGGTTGCAAGTCCAAGCCTTAGGCTTGGGACCAAGCCTAAAACTAATGCAAATTGGTGGGTGTCAAATTTAAATAAACAACAAATGGGTACCCATGTATAAATAGGT